>OY282585.1:24040080-25240080 GCA_958298965.1 Chrysolina haemoptera | reverse complement strand
ATTTTTTTTTTTGGGTATGAAAAATTTTCACCAATAACTTTCTGTTGATCTGATCGAGTCCAACGATATTCTTCCTACACTTTTTTCCATATCTTGTTTAGATTTTGAGATTTTGATACTTTCATAACAATTATTACTTAATAGTGGAACTACCTACAGCGGAGGCTACATAGCCTACTGTAGACCTCCGCGAGCACGTGGCATGAACATAATGATTCACTTGAAATCCCAATTCCATCTGAATCTCTCATGAGCAAAATGCCTATAATCTCTTCTAAGAGCAGGAAGACCTTTTAGATTATACTGAGCTATTTCGTTTGTATTTTATATTATATTGTGTGTATAATACGGACTTATTCAAATTCGTCGAAACGAAAATATTTTCCGCTTATTCCCGACGAATTTTTTTAGTCGAAGTCCAGACACTATTTTTTTTTTCTCGAAACATGAAAAATGTTCTCCATTAAATTTTTGTTGACCTGATCGAGTTCAATGATATTCTCCTTAGACATTTTTCCATATATAGTTTAGCTTTTGAGATTTTGATGCTTTCCTAACAATAAATACTTTATAGTGGAACTACCTACATCGGACTCTACAAAGCCTACTGTAGACCTCTGCGAGAACGTGGCATGAATATAAGGATTCACTTGTAACCCCAATTTCATTTAAATTTATCAGAAGCAAAATGCCCAAGAGCAGGAAGACCTTTTAGATTATACTAAGCTTTCATATTTTGTTTGTATTTTACATTATATTGTGTGTATAATACGGATTCAAATTCGTCGAAACGAAAATTATCGCCAAGTCTCGACGATTTTTTTAGGCTAAGTCCAGACACATTTTTTTTTTGAGATATGAAAAATTTTCACCAATAACTTTCTGTTGATCTGATCGAGTCCAACGATATTTTTCCTACACTTTTTTCCATATCTTGTTTAGTATTTGAAATTTTGATGCTTTCATAACAATTATTACTTAATAGTGGAACTACCTACAGCGGATGCTACATAGCATACTGTAGACCTCCGCGAGCACCTGGCATGAACATAATGATTTACTTGAAATCCCAATTCCATCTGAATCCCTCATGAGCAAAATGCCTATGATCTCTTCTAAGAGGAGGAAGACCTTTAAGATTATACTAAGCTAGTTCGTTTGTATTTTACATTGTATTTTGTGTATTATACGGACTTATTCAAATTCGTCGAAACGAAAATTATCGCCAAGTTTCGACGAATTTTTTTAGGCTAAGTCCAGACACAATTTTTTTTTTTGGGTATGAAAAATTTTCACCAATAACTTTCTGTTGATCTGATCGAGTCCAACGATATTCTTCCTACACTTTTTTCCATATCTTGTTTAGATTTTGAGATTTTGATACTTTCATAACAATTATTACTTAATAGTGGAACTACCTACAGCGGAGGCTACATAGCCTACTGTAGACCTCCGCGAGCACGTGGCATGAACATAATGATTCACTTGAAATCCCAATTCCATCTGAATCTCTCATGAGCAAAATGCCTATAATCTCTTCTAAGAGCAGGAAGACCTTTTAGATTATACTGAGCTATTTCGTTTGTATTTTATATTATATTGTGTGTATAATACGGACTTATTCAAATTCGTCGAAACGAAAATATTTTCCGCTTATTCCCGACGAATTTTTTTAGTCGAAGTCCAGACACTATTTTTTTTTTCTCGAAACATGAAAAATGTTCTCTATTAAATTTTTGTTGACCTGATCGAGTTCAATGATATTCTCCTTAGACATTTTTCCATATATAGTTTAGCTTTTGAGATTTTGATGCTTTCCTAACAATAAATACTTTATAGTGGAACTACCTACATCGGACTCTACAAAGCCTACTGTAGAACTCTGCGAGAACGTGGCATGAATATAAGGATTCACTTGTAACCCCAATTTCATTTAAATTTATCAGAAGCAAAATGCCCAAGAGCAGGAAGACCTTTTAGATTATACTAAGCTTTCATATTTTGTTTGTATTTTACATTATATTGTGTGTATAATACGGATTCAAATTCGTCGAAACGAAAATTATCGCCAAGTCTCGACGATTTTTTTAGGCTAAGTCCAGACACAATTTTTTTTTGAGATATGAAAAATTTTCACCAATAACTTTCTGATGACCTGATCGAGTCCAACGATATTTTTCCTACACTTTTTTCCATATCTTGTTTAGTTTTTGAAATTTTGATGCTTTCATAACAATTATTACCTAATAGTGGAACTACCTACAGCGGATGCTACATAGCCTACTGTGGACCTCAGCGAGCACGTGGCATGAACATAATGAATCACTTGAAACCACAATTCCATCTGAATCCCTCACGAGCAAAATGCCTATGATCTCTTCTAAGAGCAGGAAGACCCTTGAGATTATTCTAAGCTATTTCGTTTGTATTTTACATTGTATTTTGTGTATTATACGGACTTATTCAAATTCGTCGAAACGAAAATTATCGCCAAGTCTCGACGAATTTTTTTAGGCTAAGTCCAGACACAATTTTTTTTTGGTATGAAAAATTTTCACCAATAACTTTCTGTTGATCTGATCGAGTCCAACGATATTTTTCCTACACTTTTTTCCATATCTTGTTTAGTTTTTGAAATTTTGATGCTTTCATAACAATTATTACTTAATAGTTGAACTACCTACAGCGGATGCTACATAGTCTACTGTAGACCTCCGCGAGCACCTGGCATGAACAAATGATTCACTTGAAACCACAATCCTATCTGAATCCCTCATGAGCAAAATGCCTATGATCTCTTCTAAGAGGAGGAAGACCTTTTAGATTATACTAAGCTATTTCGTTTGTATTTTACATTGTATTGTGTGTATTATACGGACTTATTCGTCGAAACGAAAATTATCGCCAAGTCTCGACGAATTTTTTTAGGCCAAGTCCAGACACAATTTTTTTTTGAGATATGAAAAATTTTCACCAATAACTTTCTGTTGACCTGATCGAGTCCAACGATATTTTTCCTACACTTTTTTCCATATCTTGTTTAGTTTTTGAAATTTTGATGCTTTCATAACAATTATTACTTAATAGTGGAACTACCTACAGCGGATGCTACATAGTCTACTGTAGACTTCCGCGAGCACCTGGCATGAACATAATGATTCACTTGAAACCACAATTATATCTGAATCCCTCATGAGCAAAATGCCTATGATCTCTTCTAAGAGCAGGAAGACATTTGAGATTATTCTAAGCTATTTCGTTTGTATTTTACATTGTATTGTGTGTATTATACGGACATTCCAATTCGTCGAAACGAAAATTATCACAAAGTCTCGACGAATTTTTTTAGGCTAAGTCCAGACACAATTTTTTTTTGAGATATGAAAAATGTTCACCAATATCTTTCTGTTGACCTGATCGAGTCCAACGATATTCTCCCTACACTTTTTTCCGTATCCTATTTAGTTTTTGAGATTTTGATGCTTTCCTAACAATAATTACATAATAGTGGAACTACCCACAGCGGACACTACATAGCCTACTGTAGACCTCCGCGAGCACTTGGCAGTAACATAATGATTCACTTGAAACCCCAATTCCATCTGAATCCCTCATGAGCAAAATGCCTACGATCTCTTCTAAGAGCAGGAAGACCTTTTAGATAATACTAAGCTGTTTCGTTTGTATTTTACATTGTATTGTGTGTATTATACGGACTTATTCGTCGAAAAGAAAATTATCGCCAAGTCTCGACGAATTTTTTTAGGCTTAAGTCCAGACACAATTTTTTTTTTTTGGGTATGAAAAATTTTCACCAATAACTTTCTGTTGATCTGATCGAGTCCAACGATATTCTTCCTACACTTTTTTCCATATCTTGTTTAGATTTTGAGATTTTGATACTTTCATAACAATTATTACTTAATAGTGGAACTACCTACAGCGGATGCTACATAGCATACTGTAGACCTCCGCGAGCACCTGGCATGAACATAATGATTTACTTGAAATCCCAATTCCATCTGAATCCCTCATGAGCAAAATGCCTATGATCTCTTCTAAGAGGAGGAAGACCTTTAAGATTATACTAAGCTAGTTCGTTTGTATTTTACTTTGTATTTTGTGTATTATACGGACTTATTCAAATTCGTCGAAACGAAAATTATCGCCAAGTCTCGACGAATTTTTTTAGGCTAAGTCCAGACACAATTTTTTTTTTTGGGATATGAAAAATTTTAACCAATAACTTTCTGTTGACCTGGTCGAGTCCAACGATATTTTTACTACACTTTTTTCCATATCTTGTTTAGTTTTTGAAATTTTGATGCTTTCATAACAATTATTACTTAATAGTTGAACTACCTACAGCGGATGCTACATAGTCTACTGTAGACCTCCGCGAGCACCTGGCATGAACAAATGATTCACTTGAAACCACAATCCTATCTGAATCCCTCATGAGCAAAATGCCTATGATCTCTTCTAAGAGGAGGAAGACCTTTTAGATTATACTAAGCTATTTCGTTTGTATTTTACATTGTATTGTGTGTATTATACGGACTTATTCGTCGAAACGAAAATTATCGCCAAGTCTCGACGAATTTTTTTAGGCCAAGTCCAGACACAATTTTTTTTTGAGATATGAAAAATTTTCACCAATAACTTTCTGTTGACCTGATCGAGTCCAATGATATATTTCCTACACTTTTTTCCATATCTTGTTTAGTTTTTGAAATTTTGATGCTCTCATAACAATTATTACTTAATAGTGGAACTACCTACAGCGGATGCTACATAGTCTACTGTAGACTTCCGCGAGCACCTGGCATGAACATAATGATTCACTTGAAACCACAATTATATCTGAATCCCTCATGAGCAAAATGCCTATGATCTCTTCTAAGAGCAGGAAGACCCTTGAGATTATTCTAAGCTATTTCGTTTGTATTTTATATTGTATTGTGTGTATTATACGGACTTATTCAAATTCGTCGAAACGACAATTATCGCCAAGTCTCGACGAATTTTTTTAGGCCAAGTCCAGACACAATTTTTTTTTTGGTATGAAAAATTTTCACCAATAACTTTCTGTTGATCTGATTGAGTCCAACGATATTTTTCCTACACTTTTTCCATATCTTGTTTAGTTTTTGAAATTTTGATGCTTCCATAACAATTATTACTTAATAGTGGAACTACCTACACCGGATGCTACATAGCCTACTGTAGACCTCAGCGAGCACGTGGCATGAACATAATGATTCACTTGAAACCACAATTCCATCTGAATCCCTCACGAGCAAAATGCCTATGATCTCTTCTAAGAGGAGGAAGACCTTTTAGATTATACTAAGCTATTTCGTTTGTATTTTTTATTGTATTGTGTGTTTTATACGAACTTATTCAAATTCGTCGAAACGAAAATTATCGCCAAGTCTCGACGAATTTTTTTAGGCCAAGTCCAGACACAATTTTTTTTTTGGTATGAAAAATTTTCACCAATAACTTTCTGTTGATCTGATCGAGTCCAACGATATTTTTCCTACACTTTTTTCCATATCTTGTTTAGTTTTTGAAATTTTGATGCTTTCATAACAATTATTACTTAATAGTGGAACTACCTACAGCGGATGCTACATAGCATACTGTAGACCTCCGCGAGCACCTGGCATGAACATAATGATTTACTTGAAATCCCAATTCCATCTGAATCCCTCATGAGCAAAATGCCTATGATCTCTTCTAAGAGGAGGAAGATCTTTAAGATTATACTAAGCTAGTTCGTTTGTATTTTACATTGTATTTTGTGTATTATACGGACTTATTCAAATTCGTCGAAACGAAAATTATCGCCAAGTTTCGACGAATTTTTTTAGGCTAAGTCCAGACACAATTTTTTTTTGAGATATGAAAAATGTTCACCAATAACTTTCTGTTGACCCGATCGAGTCCAACGATATTCTCCCTACACTTTTTTCCATATCCTATTTAGTTTTTGAGATTTTGATGCTTTCTAACAATAATTACATAATAGTGGAACTACCCACAGCGGACACTACATAGCCTACTGTAGACCTCCGCGAGCACTTGGCAGTAACATAATGATTCACTTGAAACCCCAATTCTATCTGAATCCCTCATGAGCAAAATGCCTTTTAAGAGGAGGAAGACCTTTTAGATTATACTAAGCTATTTCGTTTGTATTTTACATTGTATTGTGTGTATTATACGGACTTATTCAAATTCGTCGAAACGAAAATTATCGCCAAGTCTCGACGAATTTTTTTGGGCTAAGTCCAGACACAATTTTTTTTTTTTGGGATATGAAAAATTTTAACCAATAACTTTCTGTTGACCTGATCGAGTCCAACGATATTTTTACTACACTTTTTTCCATATCTTGTTTAGTTTTTGAAATTTTGATGCTTTCATAGCAATTATTACTTAATAGTTGAACTATATGATGCTACATAGCCTACTGTAGACCTCCGCGAGCACTTGGCAGTAACATAATGATTCACCTGAAACCCCAATTCCATCTGAATCCCTCATGAGCAAAATGCCTTTGATCTCTTCTAAGAGGAGGAAGACCTTTTAGATTATACTAAGCTATTTCGTTTGTATTTTACATTGTATTGTGTGTTTTATACGGACTTATTCAAATTCGTCGAAACGAAAATTATCGCCAAGTCTCGACGAATTTTTTTAGGCTAAGTCCAGACACAATTTTTTTTTTGGGATATGAAAAATTTTAACCAATAACTTTCTGTTGACCTGGTCGAGTCCAACGATATTTTTACTACACTTTTTTCCATATCTTGTTTAGTTTTTGAAATTTTGATGCTTTCGTAACAATTATTACTTAATAGTTGAACTACCTACAGCGGATGCTACATAGTCTACTGTAGACCTCCGCGAGCACCTGGCATGAAATAATGATTCACTTGAAACCACAATCCTATCTGAATCCCTCATGAGCAAAATGCCTATGATCTCTTCTAAGAGGAGGAAGACCTTTTAGATTATACTAAGCTATTTCGTTTGTATTTTACATTGTATCGTGTGTATTATACGGACTTATTCGTCGAAACGAAAATTATCGCCAAGTCTCGACGAATTTTTTTAGGCTAAGTCCAGACACAATTTTTTTTTGAGATATGAAAAATTTTCACCAATAACTTTCTGTTGATCTGATCGAGTCCAACGATATTCTTCCCACAGTTTTTTCCATATCTTGTTTAGATTTTGAGATTTTGATACTTTCATAACAATTATTACTTAATAGTGGAACTACCTACAGCGGATGCTACATAGTCTACTGTAGACCTCCGCGAGCACCTGGCATGAACAAATGATTCACTTGAAACCACAATCCTATCTGAATCCCTCATGAGCAAAATGCCTATGATCTCTTCTAAGAGGAGGAAGACCTTTTAGATTATACTAAGCTATTTCGTTTGTATTTTACATTGTATTGTGTGTATTATACGGACTTATTCGTCGAAACGAAAATTATCGCCAAGTCTCGACGAATTTTTTTAGGCCAAGTCCAGACACAATTTTTTTTTGAGATATGAAAAATTTTCACCAATAACTTTCTGTTGACCTGATCGAATCCAACGATATTTTTCCTACACTTTTTTCCATATCTTGTTTAGTTTTTGAAATTTTGATGCTCTCATAACAATTATTACTTAATAGTGGAACTACCTACAGCGGATGCTACATAGTCTACTGTAGACTTCCGCGAGCACCTGGCATGAACATAATGATTCACTTGAAGCCACAATTATATCTGAATCCCTCATGAGCAAAATGCCTATGATCTCTTCTAAGAGCAGGAAGACCTTTGAGATTATTCTAAGCTATTTCGTTTGTATTTTACATTGTATTGTGTGTATTATACGGACATTCCAATTCGTCGAAACGAAAATTATCACAAAGTCTCGACGAATTTTTTTAGGCTAAGTCCAGACACAATTTTTTTTTTGGTATGAAAAATTTTCACCAATAACTTTCTGTTGATCTGATCGAGTCCAACGATATTTTTCCTACACTTTTTTCCATATCTTGTTTAGTATTTGAAATTTTGATGCTTTCATAACAATTATTACTTAATAGTGGAACTACCTACAGCGGATGCTACATAGCATACTGTAGACCTCCGCGAGCACCTGGCATGAACATAATGATTTACTTGAAATCCCAATTCCATCTGAATCCCTCATGAGCAAAATGCCTATGATCTCTTCTAAGAGGAGGAAGACCTTTAAGATTATACTAAGCTAGTTCTTTTGTATTTTACATTGTATTTTGTGTATTATACGGACTTATTCAAATTCGTCGAAACGAAAATTATCGCCAAGTTTCGACGAATTTTTTTAGGCTAAGTCCAGACACAATTTTTTTTTTTGGGTATGAAAAATTTTCACCAATAACTTTCTGTTGATCTGATCGAGTCCAACGATATTCTTCCTACACTTTTTTCCATATCTTGTTTAGATTTTGAGATTTTGATACTTTCATAACAATTATTACTTAATAGTGGAACTACCTACAGCGGAGGCTACATAGCCTACTGTAGACCTCCGCGAGCACGTGGCATGAACATAATGATTCACTTGAAATCCCAATTCCATCTGAATCTCTCATGAGCAAAATGCCTATAATCTCTTCTAAGAGCAGGAAGACCTTTTAGATTATACTGAGCTATTTCGTTTGTATTTTATATTATATTGTGTGTATAATACGGACTTATTCAAATTCGTCGAAACGAAAATATTTTCCGCTTATTCCCGACGAATTTTTTTAGTCGAAGTCCAGACACTATTTTTTTTTTCTCGAAACATGAAAAATGTTCTCCATTAAATTTTTGTTGACCTGATCGAGTTCAATGATATTCTCCTTAGACATTTTTCCATATATAGTTTAGCTTTTGAGATTTTGATGCTTTCCTAACAATAAATACTTTATAGTGGAACTACCTACATCGGACTCTACAAAGCCTACTGTAGACCTCTGCGAGAACGTGGCATGAATATAAGGATTCACTTGTAACCCCAATTTCATTTAAATTTATCAGAAGCAAAATGCCCAAGAGCAGGAAGACCTTTTAGATTATACTAAGCTTTCATATTTTGTTTGTATTTTACATTATATTGTGTGTATAATACGGATTCAAATTCGTCGAAACGAAAATTATCGCCAAGTCTCGACGATTTTTTTAGGCTAAGTCCAGACACATTTTTTTTTTGAGATATGAAAAATTTTCACCAATAACTTTCTGATGACCTGATCGAGTCCAACGATATTTTTCCTACACTTTTTTCCATATCTTGTTTAGTTTTTGAAATTTTGATGCTTTCATAACAATTATTACTTAATAGTGGAACTACCTACAGCGGATGCTACATAGCCTACTGTGGACCTCAGCGAGCACGTGGCATGAACATAATGAATCACTTGAAACCACAATTCCATCTGAATCCCTCACGAGCAAAATGCCTATGATCTCTTCTAAGAGCAGGAAGACCCTTGAGATTATTCTAAGCTATTTCGTTTGTATTTTACATTGTATTGTGTGTATTATACGGACATTCCAATTCGTCGAAACGAAAATTATCACAAAGTCTCGACGAATTTTTTTAGGCTAAGTCCAGACACAATTTTTTTTTTGGTATGAAAAATTTTCACCAATAACTTTCTGTTGATCTGATCGAGTCCAACGATATTTTTCCTACACTTTTTTCCATATCTTGTTTAGTATTTGAAATTTTGATGCTTTCATAACAATTATTACTTAATAGTGGAACTACCTACAGCGGATGCTACATAGCATACTGTAGACCTCCGCGAGCACCTGGCATGAACATAATGATTTACTTGAAATCCCAATTCCATCTGAATCCCTCATGAGCAAAATGCCTATGATCTCTTCTAAGAGGAGGAAGACCTTTAAGATTATACTAAGCTAGTTCGTTTGTATTTTACATTGTATTTTGTGTATTATACGGACTTATTCAAATTCGTCGAAACGAAAATTATCGCCAAGTTTCGACGAATTTTTTTAGGCTAAGTCCAGACACAATTTTTTTTTTTGGGTATGAAAAATTTTCACCAATAACTTTCTGTTGATCTGATCGAGTCCAACGATATTCTTCCTACACTTTTTTCCATATCTTGTTTAGATTTTGAGATTTTGATACTTTCATAACAATTATTACTTAATAGTGGAACTACCTACAGCGGAGGCTACATAGCCTACTGTAGACCTCCGCGAGCACGTGGCATGAACATAATGATTCACTTGAAATCCCAATTCCATCTGAATCTCTCATGAGCAAAATGCCTATAATCTCTTCTAAGAGCAGGAAGACCTTTTAGATTATACTGAGCTATTTCGTTTGTATTTTATATTATATTGTGTGTATAATACGGACTTATTCAAATTCGTCGAAACGAAAATATTTTCCGCTTATTCCCGACGAATTTTTTTAGTCGAAGTCCAGACACTATTTTTTTTTTCTCGAAACATGAAAAATGTTCTCTATTAAATTTTTGTTGACCTGATCGAGTTCAATGATATTCTCCTTAGACATTTTTCCATATATAGTTTAGCTTTTGAGATTTTGATGCTTTCCTAACAATAAATACTTTATAGTGGAACTACCTACATCGGACTCTACAAAGCCTACTGTAGAACTCTGCGAGAACGTGGCATGAATATAAGGATTCACTTGTAACCCCAATTTCATTTAAATTTATCAGAAGCAAAATGCCCAAGAGCAGGAAGACCTTTTAGATTATACTAAGCTTTCATATTTTGTTTGTATTTTACATTATATTGTGTGTATAATACGGATTCAAATTCGTCGAAACGAAAATTATCGCCAAGTCTCGACGATTTTTTTAGGCTAAGTCCAGACACAATTTTTTTTTGAGATATGAAAAATTTTCACCAATAACTTTCTGATGACCTGATCGAGTCCAACGATATTTTTCCTACACTTTTTTCCATATCTTGTTTAGTTTTTGAAATTTTGATGCTTTCATAACAATTATTACCTAATAGTGGAACTACCTACAGCGGATGCTACATAGCCTACTGTGGACCTCAGCGAGCACGTGGCATGAACATAATGAATCACTTGAAACCACAATTCCATCTGAATCCCTCACGAGCAAAATGCCTATGATCTCTTCTAAGAGCAGGAAGACCCTTGAGATTATTCTAAGCTATTTCGTTTGTATTTTACATTGTATTTTGTGTATTATACGGACTTATTCAAATTCGTCGAAACGAAAATTATCGCCAAGTCTCGACGAATTTTTTTAGGCCAAGTCCAGACACAATTTTTTTTTTGGTATGAAAAATTTTCACCAATAACTTTCTGTTGATCTGATCGAGTCCAACGATATTTTTCCTACACTTTTTTCCATATCTTGTTTAGTTTTTGAAATTTTGATGCTTCCATAACAATTATTACTTAATAGTGGAACTACCTACAGCGGATGCTACATAGCCTACTGTAGACCTCAGCGAGCACGTGGCATGAACATAATGATTCACTTGAAACTACAATTCCATCTGAATCCCTCACGAGCAAAATGCCTATGATCTCTTCTAAGAGGAGGAAGACCTTTTAGATTAAACTAAGCTATTTCGTTTGTATTTTACATTGTATTGTGTGTTTTATACGGACTTATTCAAATTCGTCGAAACGAAAATTATCGCCAAGTCTCGACGAATTTTTTTAGGCTAAGTCCAGACACAATTTTTTTTTGGTATGAAAAATTTTCACCAATAACTTTCTGTTGATCTGATCGAGTCCAACGATATTTTTCCTACACTTTTTTCCATATCTTGTTTAGTTTTTGAAATTTTGATGCTTTCATAACAATTATTACTTAATAGTTGAACTACCTACAGCGGATGCTACATAGTCTACTGTAGACCTCCGCGAGCACCTGGCATGAACAAATGATTCACTTGAAACCACAATCCTATCTGAATCCCTCATGAGCAAAATGCCTATGATCTCTTCTAAGAGGAGGAAGACCTTTTAGATTATACTAAGCTATTTCGTTTGTATTTTACATTGTATTGTGTGTATTATACGGACTTATTCGTCGAAACGAAAATTATCGCCAAGTCTCGACGAATTTTTTTAGGCCAAGTCCAGACACAATTTTTTTTTGAGATATGAAAAATTTTCACCAATAACTTTCTGTTGACCTGATCGAGTCCAACGATATTTTTCCTACACTTTTTTCCATATCTTGTTTAGTTTTTGAAATTTTGATGCTTTCATAACAATTATTACTTAATAGTGGAACTACCTACAGCGGATGCTACATAGTCTACTGTAGACTTCCGCGAGCACCTGGCATGAACATAATGATTCACTTGAAACCACAATTATATCTGAATCCCTCATGAGCAAAATGCCTATGATCTCTTCTAAGAGCAGGAAGACATTTGAGATTATTCTAAGCTATTTCGTTTGTATTTTACATTGTATTGTGTGTATTATACGGACATTCCAATTCGTCGAAACGAAAATTATCACAAAGTCTCGACGAATTTTTTTAGGCTAAGTCCAGACACAATTTTTTTTTGAGATATGAAAAATGTTCACCAATATCTTTCTGTTGACCTGATCGAGTCCAACGATATTCTCCCTACACTTTTTTCCGTATCCTATTTAGTTTTTGAGATTTTGATGCTTTCCTAACAATAATTACATAATAGTGGAACTACCCACAGCGGACACTACATAGCCTACTGTAGACCTCCGCGAGCACTTGGCAGTAACATAATGATTCACTTGAAACCCCAATTCCATCTGAATCCCTCATGAGCAAAATGCCTACGATCTCTTCTAAGAGCAGGAAGACCTTTTAGATAATACTAAGCTGTTTCGTTTGTATTTTACATTGTATTGTGTGTATTATACGGACTTATTCGTCGAAAAGAAAATTATCGCCAAGTCTCGACGAATTTTTTTAGGCTTAAGTCCAGACACAATTTTTTTTTTTTGGGTATGAAAAATTTTCACCAATAACTTTCTGTTGATCTGATCGAGTCCAACGATATTCTTCCTACACTTTTTTCCATATCTTGTTTAGATTTTGAGATTTTGATACTTTCATAACAATTATTACTTAATAGTGGAACTACCTACAGCGGATGCTACATAGCATACTGTAGACCTCCGCGAGCACCTGGCATGAACATAATGATTTACTTGAAATCCCAATTCCATCTGAATCCCTCATGAGCAAAATGCCTATGATCTCTTCTAAGAGGAGGAAGACCTTTAAGATTATACTAAGCTAGTTCGTTTGTATTTTACTTTGTATTTTGTGTATTATACGGACTTATTCAAATTCGTCGAAACGAAAATTATCGCCAAGTCTCGACGAATTTTTTTAGGCTAAGTCCAGACACAATTTTTTTTTTTGGGATATGAAAAATTTTAACCAATAACTTTCTGTTGACCTGGTCGAGTCCAACGATATTTTTACTACACTTTTTTCCATATCTTGTTTAGTTTTTGAAATTTTGATGCTTTCATAACAATTATTACTTAATAGTTGAACTACCTACAGCGGATGCTACATAGTCTACTGTAGACCTCCGCGAGCACCTGGCATGAACAAATGATTCACTTGAAACCACAATCCTATCTGAATCCCTCATGAGCAAAATGCCTATGATCTCTTCTAAGAGGAGGAAGACCTTTTAGATTATACTAAGCTATTTCGTTTGTATTTTACATTGTATTGTGTGTATTATACGGACTTATTCGTCGAAACGAAAATTATCGCCAAGTCTCGACGAATTTTTTTAGGCCAAGTCCAGACACAATTTTTTTTTGAGATATGAAAAATTTTCACCAATAACTTTCTGTTGACCTGATCGAGTCCAATGATATATTTCCTACACTTTTTTCCATATCTTGTTTAGTTTTTGAAATTTTGATGCTCTCATAACAATTATTACTTAATAGTGGAACTACCTACAGCGGATGCTACATAGTCTACTGTAGACTTCCGCGAGCACCTGGCATGAACATAATGATTCACTTGAAACCACAATTATATCTGAATCCCTCATGAGCAAAATGCCTATGATCTCTTCTAAGAGCAGGAAGACCCTTGAGATTATTCTAAGCTATTTCGTTTGTATTTTATATTGTATTGTGTGTATTATACGCACTTATTCAAATTCGTCGAAACGACAATTATCGCCAAGTCTCGACGAATTTTTTTAGGCCAAGTCCAGACACAATTTTTTTTTTGGTATGAAAAATTTTCACCAATAACTTTCTGTTGATCTGATTGAGTCCAACGATATTTTTCCTACACTTTTTCCATATCTTGTTTAGTTTTTGAAATTTTGATGCTTCCATAACAATTATTACTTAATAGTGGAACTACCTACACCGGATGCTACATAGCCTACTGTAGACCTCAGCGAGCACGTGGCATGAACATAATGATTCACTTGAAACCACAATTCCATCTGAATCCCTCACGAGCAAAATGCCTATGATCTCTTCTAAGAGGAGGAAGACCTTTTAGATTATACTAAGCTATTTCGTTTGTATTTTTTATTGTATTGTGTGTTTTATACGAACTTATTCAAATTCGTCGAAACGAAAATTATCGCCAAGTCTCGACGAATTTTTTTAGGCCAAGTCCAGACACAATTTTTTTTTTGGTATGAAAAATTTTCACCAATAACTTTCTGTTGATCTGATCGAGTCCAACGATATTTTTCCTACACTTTTTTCCATATCTTGTTTAGTTTTTGAAATTTTGATGCTTTCATAACAATTATTACTTAATAGTGGAACTACCTACAGCGGATGCTACATAGCATACTGTAGACCTCCGCGAGCACCTGGCATGAACATAATGATTTACTTGAAATCCCAATTCCATCTGAATCCCTCATGAGCAAAATGCCTATGATCTCTTCTAAGAGGAGGAAGATCTTTAAGATTATACTAAGCTAGTTCGTTTGTATTTTACATTGTATTTTGTGTATTATACGGACTTATTCAAATTCGTCGAAACGAAAATTATCGCCAAGTTTCGACGAATTTTTTTAGGCTAAGTCCAGACACAATTTTTTTTTGAGATATGAAAAATGTTCACCAATAACTTTCTGTTGACCCGATCGAGTCCAACGATATTCTCCCTACACTTTTTTCCATATCCTATTTAGTTTTTGAGATTTTGATGCTTTCTAACAATAATTACATAATAGTGGAACTACCCACAGCGGACACTACATAGCCTACTGTAGACCTCCGCGAGCACTTGGCAGTAACATAATGATTCACTTGAAACCCCAATTCTATCTGAATCCCTCATGAGCAAAATGCCTTTTAAGAGGAGGAAGACCTTTTAGATTATACTAAGCTATTTCGTTTGTATTTTACATTGTATTGTGTGTATTATACGGACTTATTCAAATTCGTCGAAACGAAAATTATCGCCAAGTCTCGACGAATTTTTTTGGGCTAAGTCCAGACACAATTTTTTTTTTTTGGGATATGAAAAATTTTAACCAATAACTTTCTGTTGACCTGATCGAGTCCAACGATATTTTTACTACACTTTTTTCCATATCTTGTTTAGTTTTTGAAATTTTGATGCTTTCATAGCAATTATTACTTAATAGTTGAACTATATGATGCTACATAGCCTACTGTAGACCTCCGCGAGCACTTGGCAGTAACATAATGATTCACCTGAAACCCCAATTCCATCTGAATCCCTCATGAGCAAAATGCCTTTGATCTCTTCTAAGAGGAGGAAGACCTTTTAGATTATACTAAGCTATTTCGTTTGTATTTTACATTGTATTGTGTGTTTTATACGGACTTATTCAAATTCGTCGAAACGAAAATTATCGCCAAGTCTCGACGAATTTTTTTAGGCTAAGTCCAGACACAATTTTTTTTTTGGGATATGAAAAATTTTAACCAATAACTTTCTGTTGACCTGGTCGAGTCCAACGATATTTTTACTACACTTTTTTCCATATCTTGTTTAGTTTTTGAAATTTTGATGCTTTCGTAACAATTATTACTTAATAGTTGAACTACCTACAGCGGATGCTACATAGTCTACTGTAGACCTCCGCGAGCACCTGGCATGAAATAATGATTCACTTGAAACCACAATCCTATCTGAATCCCTCATGAGCAAAATGCCTATGATCTCTTCTAAGAGGAGGAAGACCTTTTAGATTATACTAAGCTATTTCGTTTGTATTTTACATTGTATCGTGTGTATTATACGGACTTATTCGTCGAAACGAAAATTATCGCCAAGTCTCGACGAATTTTTTTAGGCTAAGTCCAGACACAATTTTTTTTTGAGATATGAAAAATTTTCACCAATAACTTTCTGTTGATCTGATCGAGTCCAACGATATTCTTCCCACAGTTTTTTCCATATCTTGTTTAGATTTTGAGATTTTGATACTTTCATAACAATTATTACTTAATAGTGGAACTACCTACAGCGGATGCTACATAGCCTACTGTAGACCTCCGCGAGCACCCGGCATGAACATAATGATTCACTTGAAATCCCAATTCCATCTGAATCCCTCATGAGCAAAATGCCTATGATCTCTTCTAAGAGGAGGAAGACCTTCAAGATTATACTAAGCTATTTCGTTTGTATTTTACATTGTATTTTGTGTATTATACGGACTTATTCAAATTCGTCGAAACGAAAATTATCGCCAAGTCTCGACGAATTTTTTTAGGCTAAGTCCAGACACAATTTTTTTTTTTGGGATATGAAAAATTTTAACCAATAACTTTCTGTTGACCTGATCGAGTCCAACGATATTTTTCCTACACTTTTTTCCATATCTTGTTTAGTTTTTGAAATTTTGATGCTTTCATAACAATTATTACTTAATAGTGTAACTACCTACAGCAGATGCTACATAGCCTACTGTAGACCTCCGCGAGCACCTGGCATGAACATAATGATTCACTTGAAATCCCAATTCCATCTGAATCCCTCATGAGCAAAATGCCTATGATCTCTTCTAAGAGGAGGAAGACCTTTAAGATTATACTAAGCTATTTCGTTTGTATTTTACATTGTATTTTGTGTATTATACGGACTTATTCGAATTCGTCGAAACGAAAATTATCGCCAAGTCTCGACGAATTTTTTTAGGCTAAGTCCAGACACAATTTTTTTTTGAGATATGAAAAATGTTCACCAATAACTTTCTGTTGACCTGATCGAGTCCAACGATATTCTCCCTACACTTTTTTCCATATCCTATTTAGTTTTTGAGATTTTGATGCTTTCCTAACAATAATTACATAATAGTGGAACTACCCACAGCGGACACTACATAGCCTACTGTAGACCTCCGCGAGCACTTGGCAGTAACATAATGACTCACTTGAAACCCCAATTCCATCTGAATCCCTCATGAGCAAAATGCCTATGATCTCTTCTAAGAGGAGGAAGACCTTTAAGATTATACTAAGCTATTTCGTTTGTATTTTACATTGTATTTTGTGTATTATACGGACTTATTCAAATTCGTCGAAACGAAAATTATCGCCAAGTCTCGACGAATTTTTTTAGGCCAAGTCCAGACACAATTTTTTTTTTGAGATATGAAAAATGTTCACCAATAACTTTCTTTTGACCTGATCGAGTTCCATCTGAATCCCTCATGAGCAAAATGCCTATGATCTCTTCTAAGAGGAGGAAGACCTTTAAGATTATACTAAGCTAGTTCGTTTGTATTTTACATTGTATTTTGTGTATTATACGGACTTATTCAAATTCGTCGAAACGAAAATTATCGCCAAGTCTCGACGAATTTTTTTAGGCTAAGTCCAGACACAATTTTTTTTTTTTGGGATATGAAAAATTTTAACCAATAACTTTCTGTTGACCTGGTCGAGTCCAACGATATTTTTACTACACTTTTTTCCATATCTTGTTTAGTTTTTGAAATTTTGATGCTTTCATAACAATTATTACTTAATAGTTGAACTACCCACAGCGGATGCTACATAGTCTACTGTAGACCTCCGCGAGCACCTGGCATGAACAAATGATTCACTTGAAACCACAATCCTATCTGAATCCCTCATGAGCAAAAGGCCTATGATCTCTTCTAAGAGGAGGAAGACCTTTTAGATTATACTAAGCTATTTCGTTTGTATTTTACATTGTATTTTGTGTATTATACGGACTTATTCGTCGAAACGAAAATTATCGCCAAGTCTCGACGAATTTTTTTAGGCCAAGTCCAGACACAATTTTTTTTTGAGATATGAAAAATTTTCTGTTGACCTGATCGAGTCCAACGATATTTTTCCTACACTTTTTTCCATATCTTGTTTAGTTTTTGAAATTTTGATGCTCTCATAACAATTATTACTTAATAGTGGAACTACCTACAGCGGATGCTACATAGTCTACTGTAGACTTCCGCGAGCACCTGGCATGAACATAATGATTCACTTGAAACCACAATTATATCTGAATCCCTCATGAGCAAAATGCCTATGATCTCTTCTAAGAGCAGGAAGACCTTTGAGATTATTCTAAGCTATTACGTTTGTATTTTACATTGTATCGTGTGTATTATACGGACATTCCAATTCGTCGAAACGAAAATTATCACAAAGTCTCGACGAATTTTTTTAGGCTAAGTCCAGACACAATTTTTTTTTGAGATATGAAAAATTTTCACCAATAACTTTCTGTTGATCTGATCGAGTCCAACGATATTCTTCCTACAGTTTTTTCCATATCTTGTTTAGATTTTGAGATTTTGATACTTTCATAACAATTATTACTTAATAGTGGAACTACCTACAGCGGATGCTACATAGCCTACAGTAGACCTCCGCGAGCACCCGGCATGAACATAATGATTCACTTGAAATCCCAATTCCATCTGAATCCCTCATGAGCAAAATGCCTATGATCTCTTCTAAGAGCAGGAAGACCTTTGAGATTATTCTAAGCTATTTCGTTTGTATTTTACATTGTATTGTGTGTATTATACGGACATTCCAATTCGTCGAAACGAAAATTATCACAAAGTCTCGACGAATTTTTTTAGGCTAAGTCCAGACACAATTTTTTTTTTTTGGGATATGAAAAATTTTAACCAATAACTTTCTGTTGACCTGATCGAGTCCAACGATATTTTTCCTACACTTCTTTCCATATCTTGTTTAGTTTTTGAAATTTTGATGCTTTCATAACAATTATTACTTAATAGTGTAACTACCTACAGCAGATGCTACATAGCCTACTGTAGACCTCCGCGAGCACCTGACATGAACATAATGATTCACTTGAAATCCCAATTCCATCTGAATCCCTCATGAGCAAAATGCCTATGATCTCTTCTAAGAGGAGGAAGACCTTTTAGATTATTCTGAGCTATTTCGTTTGTATTTTATATTATATTGTGTGTATAATACGGACTTATTCAAATTCGTCGAAACGAAAATATTTTCCGCTTATTCCCGACGAATTTTTTTAGTCGAAGTCCAGACACTATTTTTTTTTTCTCGAAACATGAAAAATGTTCTCCATTAAATTTTTGTTGACCTGATCGAGTTCAATGATATTCTCCTTAGACATTTTTCCATATATAGTTTAGCTTTTGAGATTTTGATGCTTTCCTAACAATAAATACTTTATAGTGGAACTACCTACATCGGACTCTACAAAGCCTACTGTAGACCTCTGCGAGAACGTGGCATGAATATAAGGATTCACTTGTAACCCCAATTTCATTTAAATTTATCAGAAGCAAAATGCCCAAGAGCAGGAAGACCTTTTAGATTATACTAAGCTTTCATATTTTGTTTGTATTTTACATTATATTGTGTGTATAATACGGATTCAAATTCGTCGAAACGAAAATTATCGCCAAGTCTCGACGATTTTTTTAGGCTAAGTCCAGACACAATTTTTTTTTGAGATATGAAAAATTTTCACCAATAACTTTCTGATGACCTGATCGAGTCCAACGATATTTTTCCTACACTTTTTTCCATATCTTGTTTAGTTTTTGAAATTTTGATGCTTTCATAACAATTATTACTTAATAGTGGAACTACCTACAGCGGATGCTACATAGCCTACTGTGGACCTCAGCGAGCACGTGGCATGAACATAATGAATCACTTGAAACCACAATTCCATCTGAATCCCTCACGAGCAAAATGCCTATGATCTCTTCTAAGAGCAGGAAGACCCTTGAGATTATTCTAAGCTATTTCGTTTGTATTTTACATTGTATTTTGTGTATTATACGGACTTATTCAAATTCGTCGAAACGAAAATTATCGCCAAGTCTCGACGAATTTTTTTAGGCCAAGTCCAGACACAATTTTTTTTTTGGTATGAAAAATTTTCACCAATAACTTTCTGATGACCTGATCGAGTCCAACGATATTTTTCCTACACTTTTTTCCATATCTTGTTTAGTTTTTGAAATTTTGATGCTTCCATAACAATTATTACTTAATAGTGGAACTACCTACAGCGGATGCTACATAGCCTACTGTAGACCTCAGCGAGCACGTGGCATGAACATAATGATTCACTTGAAACCACAATTCCATCTGAATCCCTCACGAGCAAAATGCCTATGATCTCTTCTAAGAGGAGGAAGACCTTTTAGATTAAACTAAGCTATTTCGTTTGTATTTTACATTGTATTGTGTGTTTTATACGGACTTATTCAAATTCGTCGAAACGAAAATTATCGCCAAGTCTCGACGAATTTTTTTAGGCTAAGTCCAGACACAATTTTTTTTTTGGTATGAAAAATTTTCACCAATAACTTTCTGTTGATCTGATCGAGTCCAACGATATTTTTCCTACACTTTTTTCCATATCTTGTTTAGTTTTTGAAATTTTGATGCTTTCATAACAATTATTACTTAATAGTTGAACTACCTACAGCGGATGCTACATAGTCTACTGTAGACCTCCGCGAGCACCTGGCATGAACAAATGATTCACTTGAAACCACAATCCTATCTGAATCCCTCATGAGCAAAATGCCTATGATCTCTTCTAAGAGGAGGAAGACCTTTTAGATTATACTAAGCTATTTCGTTTGTATTTTACATTGTATTGTGTGTATTATACGGACTTATTCGTCGAAACGAAAATTATCGCCAAGTCTCGACGAATTTTTTTAGGTCAAGTCCAGACACAATTTTTTTTTGAGATATGAAAAATTTTCACCAATAACTTTCTGTTGACCTGATCGAGTCCAACGATATTTTTCCTACACTTTTTTCCATATCTTGTTTAGTTTTTGAAATTTTGATGCTTTCATAACAATTATTACTTAATAGTGGAACTACCTACAGCGGATGCTACATAGTCTACTGTAGACTTCCGCGAGCACCTGGCATGAACATAATGATTCACTTGAAACCACAATTATATCTGAATCCCTCATGAGCAAAATGCCTATGATCTCTTCTAAGAGCAGGAAGACATTTGAGATTATTCTAAGCTATTTCGTTTGTATTTTACATTGTATTGTGTGTATTATACGGACATTCCAATTCGTCGAAACGAAAATTATCACAAAGTCTCGACGAATTTTTTTAGGCCAAGTCCAGACACAATTTTTTTTTGAGATATGAAAAATGTTCACCAATATCTTTCTGTTGACCTGATCGAGTCCAACGATATTCTCCCTACACTTTTTTCCGTATCCTATTTAGTTTTTGAGATTTTGATGCTTTCCTAACAATAATTACATAATAGTGGAACTACCCACAGCGGACACTACATAGCCTACTGTAGACCTCCGCGAGCACTTGGCAGTAACATAATGATTCACTTGAAACCCCAATTCCATCTGAATCCCTCATGAGCAAAATGCCTACGATCTCTTCTAAGAGCAGGAAGACCTTTTAGATAATACTAAGCTGTTTCGTTTGTATTTTACATTGTATTGTGTGTATTATACGGACTTATTCGTCGAAAAGAAAATTATCGCCAAGTCTCGACGAATTTTTTTAGGCTTAAGTCCAGACACAATTTTTTTTTTTTGGGTATGAAAAATTTTCACCAATAACTTTCTGTTGATCTGATCGAGTCCAACGATATTCTTCCTACACTTTTTTCCATATCTTGTTTAGATTTTGAGATTTTGATACTTTCATAACAATTATTACTTAATAGTGGAACTACCTACAGCGGATGCTACATAGCATACTGTAGACCTCCGCGAGCACCTGGCATGAACATAATGATTTACTTGAAATCCCAATTCCATCTGAATCCCTCATGAGCAAAATGCCTATGATCTCTTCTAAGAGGAGGAAGACCTTTAAGATTATACTAAGCTAGTTCGTTTGTATTTTACTTTGTATTTTGTGTATTATACGGACTTATTCAAATTCGTCGAAACGAAAATTATCGCCAAGTCTCGACGAATTTTTTTAGGCTAAGTCCAGACACAATTTTTTTTTTTGGGATATGAAAAATTTTAACCAATAACTTTCTGTTGACCTGGTCGAGTCCAACGATATTTTTACTACACTTTTTTCCATATCTTGTTTAGTTTTTGAAATTTTGATGCTTTCATAACAATTATTACTTAATAGTTGAACTACCTACAGCGGATGCTACATAGTCTACTGTAGACCTCCGCGAGCACCTGGCATGAACAAATGATTCACTTGAAACCACAATCCTATCTGAATCCCTCATGAGCAAAATGCCTATGATCTCTTCTAAGAGGAGGAAGACCTTTTAGATTATACTAAGCTATTTCGTTTGTATTTTACATTGTATTGTGTGTATTATACGGACTTATTCGTCGAAACGAAAATTATCGCCAAGTCTCGACGAATTTTTTTAGGCCAAGTCCAGACACAATTTTTTTTTGAGATATGAAAAATTTTCACCAATAACTTTCTGTTGACCTGATCGAGTCCAATGATATATTTCCTACACTTTTTTCCATATCTTGTTTAGTTTTTGAAATTTTGATGCTCTCATAACAATTATTACTTAATAGTGGAACTACCTACAGCGGATGCTACATAGTCTACTGTAGACTTCCGCGAGCACCTGGCATGAACATAATGATTCACTTGAAACCACAATTATATCTGAATCCCTCATGAGCAAAATGCCTATGATCTCTTCTAAGAGCAGGAAGACCCTTGAGATTATTCTAAGCTATTTCGTTTGTATTTTATATTGTATTGTGTGTATTATACGGACTTATTCAAATTCGTCGAAACGACAATTATCGCCAAGTCTCGACGAATTTTTTTAGGCCAAGTCCAGACACAATTTTTTTTTTGGTATGAAAAATTTTCACCAATAACTTTCTGTTGATCTGATTGAGTCCAACGATATTTTTCCTACACTTTTTCCATATCTTGTTTAGTTTTTGAAATTTTGATGCTTCCATAACAATTATTACTTAATAGTGGAACTACCTACACCGGATGCTACATAGCCTACTGTAGACCTCAGCGAGCACGTGGCATGAACATAATGATTCACTTGAAACCACAATTCCATCTGAATCCCTCACGAGCAAAATGCCTATGATCTCTTCTAAGAGGAGGAAGACCTTTTAGATTATACTAAGCTATTTCGTTTGTATTTTTTATTGTATTGTGTGTTTTATACGAACTTATTCAAATTCGTCGAAACGAAAATTATCGCCAAGTCTCGACGAATTTTTTTAGGCCAAGTCCAGACACAATTTTTTTTTTGGTATGAAAAATTTTCACCAATAACTTTCTGTTGATCTGATCGAGTCCAACGATATTTTTCCTACACTTTTTTCCATATCTTGTTTAGTTTTTGAAATTTTGATGCTTTCATAACAATTATTACTTAATAGTGGAACTACCTACAGCGGATGCTACATAGCATACTGTAGACCTCCGCGAGCACCTGGCATGAACATAATGATTTACTTGAAATCCCAATTCCATCTGAATCCCTCATGAGCAAAATGCCTATGATCTCTTCTAAGAGGAGGAAGATCTTTAAGATTATACTAAGCTAGTTCGTTTGTATTTTACATTGTATTTTGTGTATTATACGGACTTATTCAAATTCGTCGAAACGAAAATTATCGCCAAGTTTCGACGAATTTTTTTAGGCTAAGTCCAGACACAATTTTTTTTTGAGATATGAATAATGTTCACCAATAACTTTCTGTTGACCCGATCGAGTCCAACGATATTCTCCCTACACTTTTTTCCATATCCTATTTAGTTTTTGAGATTTTGATGCTTTCTAACAATAATTACATAATAGTGGAACTACCCACAGCGGACACTACATAGCCTACTGTAGACCTCCGCGAGCACTTGGCAGTAACATAATGATTCACTTGAAACCCCAATTCTATCTGAATCCCTCATGAGCAAAATGCCTTTTAAGAGGAGGAAGACCTTTTAGATTATACTAAGCTATTTCGTTTGTATTTTACATTGTATTGTGTGTATTATACGGACTTATTCAAATTCGTCGAAACGAAAATTATCGCCAAGTCTCGACGAATTTTTTTGGGCTAAGTCCAGACACAATTTTTTTTTTTTGGGATATGAAAAATTTTAACCAATAACTTTCTGTTGACCTGATATAGTCCAACGATATTTTTACTACACTTTTTTCCATATCTTGTTTAGTTTTTGAAATTTTGATGCTTTCATAGCAATTATTACTTAATAGTTGAACTATATGATGCTACATAGCCTACTGTAGACCTCCGCGAGCACTTGGCAGTAACATAATGATTCACTTGAAACCCCAATTCCATCTGAATCCCTCATGAGCAAAATGCCTTTGATCTCTTCTAAGAGGAGGAAGACCTTTTAGATTATACTAAGCTATTTCGTTTGTATTTTACATTGTATTGTGTGTTTTATACGGACTTATTCAAATTCGTCGAAACGAAAATTATCGCCAAGTCTCGACGAATTTTTTTAGGCCAAGTCCAGACACAATTTTTTTTTTGGTATGAAAAATTTTCACCAATAACTTTCTGTTGATCTGATCGAGTCCAACGATATTTTTCCTACACTTTTTTCCATATCTTGTTTAGTTTTTGAAATTTTGATGCTTCCATAACAATTATTACTTAATAGTGGAACTACCTACAGCGGATGCTACATAGCCTACTGTAGACCTCAGCGAGCACGTGGCATGAACATAATGATTCACTTGAAACTACAATTCCATCTGAATCCCTCACGAGCAAAATGCCTATGATCTCTTCTAAGAGGAGGAAGACCTTTTAGATTAAACTAAGCTATTTCGTTTGTATTTTACATTGTATTGTGTGTTTTATACGGACTTATTCAAATTCGTCGAAACGAAAATTATCGCCAAGTCTCGACGAATTTTTTTAGGCTAAGTCCAGACACAATTTTTTTTTGGTATGAAAAATTTTCACCAATAACTTTCTGTTGATCTGATCGAGTCCAACGATATTTTTCCTACACTTTTTTCCATATCTTGTTTAGTTTTTGAAATTTTGATGCTTTCATAACAATTATTACTTAATAGTTGAACTACCTACAGCGGATGCTACATAGTCTACTGTAGACCTCCGCGAGCACCTGGCATGAACAAATGATTCACTTGAAACCACAATCCTATCTGAATCCCTCATGAGCAAAATGCCTATGATCTCTTCTAAGAGGAGGAAGACCTTTTAGATTATACTAAGCTATTTCGTTTGTATTTTACATTGTATTGTGTGTATTATACGGACTTATTCGTCGAAACGAAAATTATCGCCAAGTCTCGACGAATTTTTTTAGGCCAAGTCCAGACACAATTTTTTTTTGAGATATGAAAAATTTTCACCAATAACTTTCTGTTGACCTGATCGAGTCCAACGATATTTTTCCTACACTTTTTTCCATATCTTGTTTAGTTTTTGAAATTTTGATGCTTTCATAACAATTATTACTTAATAGTGGAACTACCTACAGCGGATGCTACATAGTCTACTGTAGACTTCCGCGAGCACCTGGCATGAACATAATGATTCACTTGAAACCACAATTATATCTGAATCCCTCATGAGCAAAATGCCTATGATCTCTTCTAAGAGCAGGAAGACATTTGAGATTATTCTAAGCTATTTCGTTTGTATTTTACATTGTATTGTGTGTATTATACGGACATTCCAATTCGTCGAAACGAAAATTATCACAAAGTCTCGACGAATTTTTTTAGGCTAAGTCCAGACACAATTTTTTTTTGAGATATGAAAAATGTTCACCAATATCTTTCTGTTGACCTGATCGAGTCCAACGATATTCTCCCTACACTTTTTTCCGTATCCTATTTAGTTTTTGAGATTTTGATGCTTTCCTAACAATAATTACATAATAGTGGAACTACCCACAGCGGACACTACATAGCCTACTGTAGACCTCCGCGAGCACTTGGCAGTAACATAATGATTCACTTGAAACCCCAATTCCATCTGAATCCCTCATGAGCAAAATGCCTACGATCTCTTCTAAGAGCAGGAAGACCTTTTAGATAATACTAAGCTGTTTCGTTTGTATTTTACATTGTATTGTGTGTATTATACGGACTTATTCGTCGAAAAGAAAATTATCGCCAAGTCTCGACGAATTTTTTTAGGCTTAAGTCCAGACACAATTTTTTTTTTTTGGGTATGAAAAATTTTCACCAATAACTTTCTGTTGATCTGATCGAGTCCAACGATATTCTTCCTACACTTTTTTCCATATCTTGTTTAGATTTTGAGATTTTGATACTTTCATAACAATTATTACTTAATAGTGGAACTACCTACAGCGGATGCTACATAGCATACTGTAGACCTCCGCGAGCACCTGGCATGAACATAATGATTTACTTGAAATCCCAATTCCATCTGAATCCCTCATGAGCAAAATGCCTATGATCTCTTCTAAGAGGAGGAAGACCTTTAAGATTATACTAAGCTAGTTCGTTTGTATTTTACTTTGTATTTTGTGTATTATACGGACTTATTCAAATTCGTCGAAACGAAAATTATCGCCAAGTCTCGACGAATTTTTTTAGGCTAAGTCCAGACACAATTTTTTTTTTTGGGATATGAAAAATTTTAACCAATAACTTTCTGTTGACCTGGTCGAGTCCAACGATATTTTTACTACACTTTTTTCCATATCTTGTTTAGTTTTTGAAATTTTGATGCTTTCATAACAATTATTACTTAATAGTTGAACTACCTACAGCGGATGCTACATAGTCTACTGTAGACCTCCGCGAGCACCTGGCATGAACAAATGATTCACTTGAAACCACAATCCTATCTGAATCCCTCATGAGCAAAATGCCTATGATCTCTTCTAAGAGGAGGAAGACCTTTTAGATTATACTAAGCTATTTCGTTTGTATTTTACATTGTATTGTGTGTATTATACGGACTTATTCGTCGAAACGAAAATTATCGCCAAGTCTCGACGAATTTTTTTAGGCCAAGTCCAGACACAATTTTTTTTTGAGATATGAAAAATTTTCACCAATAACTTTCTGTTGACCTGATCGAGTCCAATGATATATTTCCTACACTTTTTTCCATATCTTGTTTAGTTTTTGAAATTTTGATGCTCTCATAACAATTATTACTTAATAGTGGAACTACCTACAGCGGATGCTACATAGTCTACTGTAGACTTCCGCGAGCACCTGGCATGAACATAATGATTCACTTGAAACCACAATTATATCTGAATCCCTCATGAGCAAAATGCCTATGATCTCTTCTAAGAGCAGGAAGACCCTTGAGATTATTCTAAGCTATTTCGTTTGTATTTTATATTGTATTGTGTGTATTATACGCACTTATTCAAATTCGTCGAAACGACAATTATCGCCAAGTCTCGACGAATTTTTTTAGGCCAAGTCCAGACACAATTTTTTTTTTGGTATGAAAAATTTTCACCAATAACTTTCTGTTGATCTGATTGAGTCCAACGATATTTTTCCTACACTTTTTCCATATCTTGTTTAGTTTTTGAAATTTTGATGCTTCCATAACAATTATTACTTAATAGTGGAACTACCTACACCGGATGCTACATAGCCTACTGTAGACCTCAGCGAGCACGTGGCATGAACATAATGATTCACTTGAAACCACAATTCCATCTGAATCCCTCACGAGCAAAATGCCTATGATCTCTTCTAAGAGGAGGAAGACCTTTTAGATTATACTAAGCTATTTCGTTTGTATTTTTTATTGTATTGTGTGTTTTATACGAACTTATTCAAATTCGTCGAAACGAAAATTATCGCCAAGTCTCGACGAATTTTTTTAGGCCAAGTCCAGACACAATTTTTTTTTTGGTATGAAAAATTTTCACCAATAACTTTCTGTTGATCTGATCGAGTCCAACGATATTTTTCCTACACTTTTTTCCATATCTTGTTTAGTTTTTGAAATTTTGATGCTTTCATAACAATTATTACTTAATAGTGGAACTACCTACAGCGGATGCTACATAGCATACTGTAGACCTCCGCGAGCACCTGGCATGAACATAATGATTTACTTGAAATCCCAATTCCATCTGAATCCCTCATGAGCAAAATGCCTATGATCTCTTCTAAGAGGAGGAAGATCTTTAAGATTATACTAAGCTAGTTCGTTTGTATTTTACATTGTATTTTGTGTATTATACGGACTTATTCAAATTCGTCGAAACGAAAATTATCGCCAAGTTTCGACGAATTTTTTTAGGCTAAGTCCAGACACAATTTTTTTTTGAGATATGAAAAATGTTCACCAATAACTTTCTGTTGACCCGATCGAGTCCAACGATATTCTCCCTACACTTTTTTCCATATCCTATTTAGTTTTTGAGATTTTGATGCTTTCTAACAATAATTACATAATAGTGGAACTACCCACAGCGGACACTACATAGCCTACTGTAGACCTCCGCGAGCACTTGGCAGTAACATAATGATTCACTTGAAACCCCAATTCTATCTGAATCCCTCATGAGCAAAATGCCTTTTAAGAGGAGGAAGACCTTTTAGATTATACTAAGCTATTTCGTTTGTATTTTACATTGTATTGTGTGTATTATACGGACTTATTCAAATTCGTCGAAACGAAAATTATCGCCAAGTCTCGACGAATTTTTTTGGGCTAAGTCCAGACACAATTTTTTTTTTTTGGGATATGAAAAATTTTAACCAATAACTTTCTGTTGACCTGATCGAGTCCAACGATATTTTTACTACACTTTTTTCCATATCTTGTTTAGTTTTTGAAATTTTGATGCTTTCATAGCAATTATTACTTAATAGTTGAACTATATGATGCTACATAGCCTACTGTAGACCTCCGCGAGCACTTGGCAGTAACATAATGATTCACCTGAAACCCCAATTCCATCTGAATCCCTCATGAGCAAAATGCCTTTGATCTCTTCTAAGAGGAGGAAGACCTTTTAGATTATACTAAGCTATTTCGTTTGTATTTTACATTGTATTGTGTGTTTTATACGGACTTATTCAAATTCGTCGAAACGAAAATTATCGCCAAGTCTCGACGAATTTTTTTAGGCTAAGTCCAGACACAATTTTTTTTTTGGGATATGAAAAATTTTAACCAATAACTTTCTGTTGACCTGGTCGAGTCCAACGATATTTTTACTACACTTTTTTCCATATCTTGTTTAGTTTTTGAAATTTTGATGCTTTCGTAACAATTATTACTTAATAGTTGAACTACCTACAGCGGATGCTACATAGTCTACTGTAGACCTCCGCGAGCACCTGGCATGAAATAATGATTCACTTGAAACCACAATCCTATCTGAATCCCTCATGAGCAAAATGCCTATGATCTCTTCTAAGAGGAGGAAGACCTTTTAGATTATACTAAGCTATTTCGTTTGTATTTTACATTGTATCGTGTGTATTATACGGACTTATTCGTCGAAACGAAAATTATCGCCAAGTCTCGACGAATTTTTTTAGGCTAAGTCCAGACACAATTTTTTTTTGAGATATGAAAAATTTTCACCAATAACTTTCTGTTGATCTGATCGAGTCCAACGATATTCTTCCCACAGTTTTTTCCATATCTTGTTTAGATTTTGAGATTTTGATACTTTCATAACAATTATTACTTAATAGTGGAACTACCTACAGCGGATGCTACATAGCCTACTGTAGACCTCCGCGAGCACCCGGCATGAACATAATGATTCACTTGAAATCCCAATTCCATCTGAATCCCTCATGAGCAAAATGCCTATGATCTCTTCTAAGAGGAGGAAGACCTTCAAGATTATACTAAGCTATTTCGTTTGTATTTTACATTGTATTTTGTGTATTATACGGACTTATTCAAATTCGTCGAAACGAAAATTATCGCCAAGTCTCGACGAATTTTTTTAGGCTAAGTCCAGACACAATTTTTTTTTTTGGGATATGAAAAATTTTAACCAATAACTTTCTGTTGACCTGATCGAGTCCAACGATATTTTTCCTACACTTTTTTCCATATCTTGTTTAGTTTTTGAAATTTTGATGCTTTCATAACAATTATTACTTAATAGTGTAACTACCTACAGCAGATGCTACATAGCCTACTGTAGACCTCCGCGAGCACCTGGCATGAACATAATGATTCACTTGAAATCCCAATTCCATCTGAATCCCTCATGAGCAAAATGCCTATGATCTCTTCTAAGAGGAGGAAGACCTTTAAGATTATACTAAGCTATTTCGTTTGTATTTTACATTGTATTTTGTGTATTATACGGACTTATTCGAATTCGTCGAAACGAAAATTATCGCCAAGTCTCGACGAATTTTTTTAGGCTAAGTCCAGACACAATTTTTTTTTGAGATATGAAAAATGTTCACCAATAACTTTCTGTTGACCTGATCGAGTCCAACGATATTCTCCCTACACTTTTTTCCATATCCTATTTAGTTTTTGAGATTTTGATGCTTTCCTAACAATAATTACATAATAGTGGAACTACCCACAGCGGACACTACATAGCCTACTGTAGACCTCCGCGAGCACTTGGCAGTAACATAATGACTCACTTGAAACCCCAATTCCATCTGAATCCCTCATGAGCAAAATGCCTATGATCTCTTCTAAGAGGAGGAAGACCTTTAAGATTATACTAAGCTATTTCGTTTGTATTTTACATTGTATTTTGTGTATTATACGGACTTATTCAAATTCGTCGAAACGAAAATTATCGCCAAGTCTCGACGAATTTTTTTAGGCCAAGTCCAGACACAATTTTTTTTTTGAGATATGAAAAATGTTCACCAATAACTTTCTTTTGACCTGATCGAGTTCCATCTGAATCCCTCATGAGCAAAATGCCTATGATCTCTTCTAAGAGGAGGAAGACCTTTAAGATTATACTAAGCTAGTTCGTTTGTATTTTACATTGTATTTTGTGTATTATACGGACTTATTCAAATTCGTCGAAACGAAAATTATCGCCAAGTCTCGACGAATTTTTTTAGGCTAAGTCCAGACACAATTTTTTTTTTTTGGGATATGAAAAATTTTAACCAATAACTTTCTGTTGACCTGGTCGAGTCCAACGATATTTTTACTACACTTTTTTCCATATCTTGTTTAGTTTTTGAAATTTTGATGCTTTCATAACAATTATTACTTAATAGTTGAACTACCCACAGCGGATGCTACATAGTCTACTGTAGACCTCCGCGAGCACCTGGCATGAACAAATGATTCACTTGAAACCACAATCCTATCTGAATCCCTCATGAGCAAAAGGCCTATGATCTCTTCTAAGAGGAGGAAGACCTTTTAGATTATACTAAGCTATTTCGTTTGTATTTTACATTGTATTTTGTGTATTATACGGACTTATTCGTCGAAACGAAAATTATCGCCAAGTCTCGACGAATTTTTTTAGGCCAAGTCCAGACACAATTTTTTTTTGAGATATGAAAAATTTTCTGTTGACCTGATCGAGTCCAACGATATTTTTCCTACACTTTTTTCCATATCTTGTTTAGTTTTTGAAATTTTGATGCTCTCATAACAATTATTACTTAATAGTGGAACTACCTACAGCGGATGCTACATAGTCTACTGTAGACTTCCGCGAGCACCTGGCATGAACATAATGATTCACTTGAAACCACAATTATATCTGAATCCCTCATGAGCAAAATGCCTATGATCTCTTCTAAGAGCAGGAAGACCTTTGAGATTATTCTAAGCTATTACGTTTGTATTTTACATTGTATCGTGTGTATTATACGGACATTCCAATTCGTCGAAACGAAAATTATCACAAAGTCTCGACGAATTTTTTTAGGCTAAGTCCAGACACAATTTTTTTTTGAGATATGAAAAATTTTCACCAATAACTTTCTGTTGATCTGATCGAGTCCAACGATATTCTTCCTACAGTTTTTTCCATATCTTGTTTAGATTTTGAGATTTTGATACTTTCATAACAATTATTACTTAATAGTGGAACTACCTACAGCGGATGCTACATAGCCTACAGTAGACCTCCGCGAGCACCCGGCATGAACATAATGATTCACTTGAAATCCCAATTCCATCTGAATCCCTCATGAGCAAAATGCCTATGATCTCTTCTAAGAGCAGGAAGACCTTTGAGATTATTCTAAGCTATTTCGTTTGTATTTTACATTGTATTGTGTGTATTATACGGACATTCCAATTCGTCGAAACGAAAATTATCACAAAGTCTCGACGAATTTTTTTAGGCTAAGTCCAGACACAATTTTTTTTTTTTGGGATATGAAAAATTTTAACCAATAACTTTCTGTTGACCTGATCGAGTCCAACGATATTTTTCCTACACTTCTTTCCATATCTTGTTTAGTTTTTGAAATTTTGATGCTTTCATAACAATTATTACTTAATAGTGTAACTACCTACAGCAGATGCTACATAGCCTACTGTAGACCTCCGCGAGCACCTGACATGAACATAATGATTCACTTGAAATCCCAATTCCATCTGAATCCCTCATGAGCAAAATGCCTATGATCTCTTCTAAGAGGAGGAAGACCTTTTAGATTATTCTGAGCTATTTCGTTTGTATTTTATATTATATTGTGTGTATAATACGGACTTATTCAAATTCGTCGAAACGAAAATATTTTCCGCTTATTCCCGACGAATTTTTTTAGTCGAAGTCCAGACACTATTTTTTTTTTCTCGAAACATGAAAAATGTTCTCCATTAAATTTTTGTTGACCTGATCGAGTTCAATGATATTCTCCTTAGACATTTTTCCATATATAGTTTAGCTTTTGAGATTTTGATGCTTTCCTAACAATAAATACTTTATAGTGGAACTACCTACATCGGACTCTACAAAGCCTACTGTAGACCTCTGCGAGAACGTGGCATGAATATAAGGATTCACTTGTAACCCCAATTTCATTTAAATTTATCAGAAGCAAAATGCCCAAGAGCAGGAAGACCTTTTAGATTATACTAAGCTTTCATATTTTGTTTGTATTTTACATTATATTGTGTGTATAATACGGATTCAAATTCGTCGAAACGAAAATTATCGCCAAGTCTCGACGATTTTTTTAGGCTAAGTCCAGACACAATTTTTTTTTGAGATATGAAAAATTTTCACCAATAACTTTCTGATGACCTGATCGAGTCCAACGATATTTTTCCTACACTTTTTTCCATATCTTGTTTAGTTTTTGAAATTTTGATGCTTTCATAACAATTATTACTTAATAGTGGAACTACCTACAGCGGATGCTACATAGCCTACTGTGGACCTCAGCGAGCACGTGGCATGAACATAATGAATCACTTGAAACCACAATTCCATCTGAATCCCTCACGAGCAAAATGCCTATGATCTCTTCTAAGAGCAGGAAGACCCTTGAGATTATTCTAAGCTATTTCGTTTGTATTTTACATTGTATTTTGTGTATTATACGGACTTATTCAAATTCGTCGAAACGAAAATTATCGCCAAGTCTCGACGAATTTTTTTAGGCCAAGTCCAGACACAATTTTTTTTTTGGTATGAAAAATTTTCACCAATAACTTTCTGATGACCTGATCGAGTCCAACGATATTTTTCCTACACTTTTTTCCATATCTTGTTTAGTTTTTGAAATTTTGATGCTTCCATAACAATTATTACTTAATAGTGGAACTACCTACAGCGGATGCTACATAGCCTACTGTAGACCTCAGCGAGCACGTGGCATGAACATAATGATTCACTTGAAACCACAATTCCATCTGAATCCCTCACGAGCAAAATGCCTATGATCTCTTCTAAGAGGAGGAAGACCTTTTAGATTAAACTAAGCTATTTCGTTTGTATTTTACATTGTATTGTGTGTTTTATACGGACTTATTCAAATTCGTCGAAACGAAAATTATCGCCAAGTCTCGACGAATTTTTTTAGGCTAAGTCCAGACACAATTTTTTTTTTGGTATGAAAAATTTTCACCAATAACTTTCTGTTGATCTGATCGAGTCCAACGATATTTTTCCTACACTTTTTTCCATATCTTGTTTAGTTTTTGAAATTTTGATGCTTTCATAACAATTATTACTTAATAGTTGAACTACCTACAGCGGATGCTACATAGTCTACTGTAGACCTCCGCGAGCACCTGGCATGAACAAATGATTCACTTGAAACCACAATCCTATCTGAATCCCTCATGAGCAAAATGCCTATGATCTCTTCTAAGAGGAGGAAGACCTTTTAGATTATACTAAGCTATTTCGTTTGTATTTTACATTGTATTGTGTGTATTATACGGACTTATTCGTCGAAACGAAAATTATCGCCAAGTCTCGACGAATTTTTTTAGGTCAAGTCCAGACACAATTTTTTTTTGAGATATGAAAAATTTTCACCAATAACTTTCTGTTGACCTGATCGAGTCCAACGATATTTTTCCTACACTTTTTTCCATATCTTGTTTAGTTTTTGAAATTTTGATGCTTTCATAACAATTATTACTTAATAGTGGAACTACCTACAGCGGATGCTACATAGTCTACTGTAGACTTCCGCGAGCACCTGGCATGAACATAATGATTCACTTGAAACCACAATTATATCTGAATCCCTCATGAGCAAAATGCCTATGATCTCTTCTAAGAGCAGGAAGACATTTGAGATTATTCTAAGCTATTTCGTTTGTATTTTACATTGTATTGTGTGTATTATACGGACATTCCAATTCGTCGAAACGAAAATTATCACAAAGTCTCGACGAATTTTTTTAGGCCAAGTCCAGACACAATTTTTTTTTGAGATATGAAAAATGTTCACCAATATCTTTCTGTTGACCTGATCGAGTCCAACGATATTCTCCCTACACTTTTTTCCGTATCCTATTTAGTTTTTGAGATTTTGATGCTTTCCTAACAATAATTACATAATAGTGGAACTACCCACAGCGGACACTACATAGCCTACTGTAGACCTCCGCGAGCACTTGGCAGTAACATAATGATTCACTTGAAACCCCAATTCCATCTGAATCCCTCATGAGCAAAATGCCTACGATCTCTTCTAAGAGCAGGAAGACCTTTTAGATAATACTAAGCTGTTTCGTTTGTATTTTACATTGTATTGTGTGTATTATACGGACTTATTCGTCGAAAAGAAAATTATCGCCAAGTCTCGACGAATTTTTTTAGGCTTAAGTCCAGACACAATTTTTTTTTTTTGGGTATGAAAAATTTTCACCAATAACTTTCTGTTGATCTGATCGAGTCCAACGATATTCTTCCTACACTTTTTTCCATATCTTGTTTAGATTTTGAGATTTTGATACTTTCATAACAATTATTACTTAATAGTGGAACTACCTACAGCGGATGCTACATAGCATACTGTAGACCTCCGCGAGCACCTGGCATGAACATAATGATTTACTTGAAATCCCAATTCCATCTGAATCCCTCATGAGCAAAATGCCTATGATCTCTTCTAAGAGGAGGAAGACCTTTAAGATTATACTAAGCTAGTTCGTTTGTATTTTACTTTGTATTTTGTGTATTATACGGACTTATTCAAATTCGTCGAAACGAAAATTATCGCCAAGTCTCGACGAATTTTTTTAGGCTAAGTCCAGACACAATTTTTTTTTTTGGGATATGAAAAATTTTAACCAATAACTTTCTGTTGACCTGGTCGAGTCCAACGATATTTTTACTACACTTTTTTCCATATCTTGTTTAGTTTTTGAAATTTTGATGCTTTCATAACAATTATTACTTAATAGTTGAACTACCTACAGCGGATGCTACATAGTCTACTGTAGACCTCCGCGAGCACCTGGCATGAACAAATGATTCACTTGAAACCACAATCCTATCTGAATCCCTCATGAGCAAAATGCCTATGATCTCTTCTAAGAGGAGGAAGACCTTTTAGATTATACTAAGCTATTTCGTTTGTATTTTACATTGTATTGTGTGTATTATACGGACTTATTCGTCGAAACGAAAATTATCGCCAAGTCTCGACGAATTTTTTTAGGCCAAGTCCAGACACAATTTTTTTTTGAGATATGAAAAATTTTCACCAATAACTTTCTGTTGACCTGATCGAGTCCAATGATATATTTCCTACACTTTTTTCCATATCTTGTTTAGTTTTTGAAATTTTGATGCTCTCATAACAATTATTACTTAATAGTGGAACTACCTACAGCGGATGCTACATAGTCTACTGTAGACTTCCGCGAGCACCTGGCATGAACATAATGATTCACTTGAAACCACAATTATATCTGAATCCCTCATGAGCAAAATGCCTATGATCTCTTCTAAGAGCAGGAAGACCCTTGAGATTATTCTAAGCTATTTCGTTTGTATTTTATATTGTATTGTGTGTATTATACGGACTTATTCAAATTCGTCGAAACGACAATTATCGCCAAGTCTCGACGAATTTTTTTAGGCCAAGTCCAGACACAATTTTTTTTTTGGTATGAAAAATTTTCACCAATAACTTTCTGTTGATCTGATTGAGTCCAACGATATTTTTCCTACACTTTTTCCATATCTTGTTTAGTTTTTGAAATTTTGATGCTTCCATAACAATTATTACTTAATAGTGGAACTACCTACACCGGATGCTACATAGCCTACTGTAGACCTCAGCGAGCACGTGGCATGAACATAATGATTCACTTGAAACCACAATTCCATCTGAATCCCTCACGAGCAAAATGCCTATGATCTCTTCTAAGAGGAGGAAGACCTTTTAGATTATACTAAGCTATTTCGTTTGTATTTTTTATTGTATTGTGTGTTTTATACGAACTTATTCAAATTCGTCGAAACGAAAATTATCGCCAAGTCTCGACGAATTTTTTTAGGCCAAGTCCAGACACAATTTTTTTTTTGGTATGAAAAATTTTCACCAATAACTTTCTGTTGATCTGATCGAGTCCAACGATATTTTTCCTACACTTTTTTCCATATCTTGTTTAGTTTTTGAAATTTTGATGCTTTCATAACAATTATTACTTAATAGTGGAACTACCTACAGCGGATGCTACATAGCATACTGTAGACCTCCGCGAGCACCTGGCATGAACATAATGATTTACTTGAAATCCCAATTCCATCTGAATCCCTCATGAGCAAAATGCCTATGATCTCTTCTAAGAGGAGGAAGATCTTTAAGATTATACTAAGCTAGTTCGTTTGTATTTTACATTGTATTTTGTGTATTATACGGACTTATTCAAATTCGTCGAAACGAAAATTATCGCCAAGTTTCGACGAATTTTTTTAGGCTAAGTCCAGACACAATTTTTTTTTGAGATATGAAAAATGTTCACCAATAACTTTCTGTTGACCCGATCGAGTCCAACGATATTCTCCCTACACTTTTTTCCATATCCTATTTAGTTTTTGAGATTTTGATGCTTTCTAACAATAATTACATAATAGTGGAACTACCCACAGCGGACACTACATAGCCTACTGTAGACCTCCGCGAGCACTTGGCAGTAACATAATGATTCACTTGAAACCCCAATTCTATCTGAATCCCTCATGAGCAAAATGCCTTTTAAGAGGAGGAAGACCTTTTAGATTATACTAAGCTATTTCGTTTGTATTTTACATTGTATTGTGTGTATTATACGGACTTATTCAAATTCGTCGAAACGAAAATTATCGCCAAGTCTCGACGAATTTTTTTGGGCTAAGTCCAGACACAATTTTTTTTTTTTGGGATATGAAAAATTTTAACCAATAACTTTCTGTTGACCTGATATAGTCCAACGATATTTTTACTACACTTTTTTCCATATCTTGTTTAGTTTTTGAAATTTTGATGCTTTCATAGCAATTATTACTTAATAGTTGAACTATATGATGCTACATAGCCTACTGTAGACCTCCGCGAGCACTTGGCAGTAACATAATGATTCACTTGAAACCCCAATTCCATCTGAATCCCTCATGAGCAAAATGCCTTTGATCTCTTCTAAGAGGAGGAAGACCTTTTAGATTATACTAAGCTATTTCGTTTGTATTTTACATTGTATTGTGTGTTTTATACGGACTTATTCAAATTCGTCGAAACGAAAATTATCGCCAAGTCTCGACGAATTTTTTTAGGCTAAGTCCAGACACAATTTTTTTTTTGGGATATGAAAAATTTTAACCAATAACTTTCTGTTGACCTGGTCGAGTCCAACGATATTTTTACTACACTTTTTTCCATATCTTGTTTAGTTTTTGAAATTTTGATGCTTTCGTAACAATTATTACTTAATAGTTGAACTACCTACAGCGGATGCTACATAGTCTACTGTAGACCTCCGCGAGCACCTGGCATGAAATAATGATTCACTTGAAACCACAATCCTATCTGAATCCCTCATGAGCAAAATGCCTATGATCTCTTCTAAGAGGAGGAAGACCTTTTAGATTATACTAAGCTATTTCGTTTGTATTTTACATTGTATCGTGTGTATTATACGGACTTATTCGTCGAAACGAAAATTATCGCCAAGTCTCGACGAATTTTTTTAGGCTAAGTCCAGACACAATTTTTTTTTGAGATATGAAAAATTTTCACCAATAACTTTCTGTTGATCTGATCGAGTCCAACGATATTCTTCCAACAGTTTTTTCCATATCTTGTTTAGATTTTGAGATTTTGATACTTTCATAACAATTATTACTTAATAGTGGAACTACCTACAGCGGATGCTACATAGCCTACTGTAGACCTCCGCGAGCACCCGGCATGAACATAATGATTCACTTGAAATCCCAATTCCATCTGAATCCCTCATGAGCAAAATGCCTATGATCTCTTCTAAGAGAAGGAAGACCTTCAAGATTATACTAAGCTATTTCGTTTGTATTTTACATTGTATTTTGTGTATTATACGGACTTATTCAAATTCGTCGAAACGAAAATTATCGCCAAGTCTCGACGAATTTTTTTAGGCTAAGTCCAGACACAATTTTTTTTTTTGGGATATGAAAAATTTTAACCAATAACTTTCTGTTGACCTGATCGAGTCCAACGATATTTTTCCTACACTTTTTTCCATATCTTGTTTAGTTTTTGAAATTTTGATGCTTTCATAACAATTATTACTTAATAGTGTAACTACCTACAGCAGATGCTACATAGCCTACTGTAGACCTCCGCGAGCACCTGGCATGAACATAATGATTCACTTGAAATCCCAATTCCATCTGAATCCCTCATGAGCAAAATGCCTATGATCTCTTCTAAGAGGAGGAAGACCTTTAAGATTATACTAAGCTATTTCGTTTGTATTTTACATTGTATTTTGTGTATTATACGGACTTATTCGAATTCGTCGAAACGAAAATTATCGCCAAGTCTCGACGAATTTTTTTAGGCTAAGTCCAGACACAATTTTTTTTTGAGATATGAAAAATGTTCACCAATAACTTTCTGTTGACCTGATCGAGTCCAACGATATTCTCCCTACACTTTTTTCCATATCCTATTTAGTTTTTGAGATTTTGATGCTTTCCTAACAATAATTACATAATAGTGGAACTACCCACAGCGGACACTACATAGCCTACTGTAGACCTCCGCGAGCACTTGGCAGTAACATAATGACTCACTTGAAACCCCAATTCCATCTGAATCCCTCATGAGCAAAATGCCTATGATCTCTTCTAAGAGGAGGAAGACCTTTAAGATTATACTAAGCTATTTCGTTTGTATTTTACATTGTATTTTGTGTATTATACGGACTTATTCAAATTCGTCGAAACGAAAATTATCGCCAAGTCTCGACGAATTTTTTTAGGCCAAGTCCAGACACAATTTTTTTTTTGAGATATGAAAAATGTTCACCAATAACTTTCTTTTGACCTGATCGAGTTCCATCTGAATCCCTCATGAGCAAAATGCCTATGATCTCTTCTAAGAGGAGGAAGACCTTTAAGATTATACTAAGCTAGTTCGTTTGTATTTTACATTGTATTTTGTGTATTATACGGACTTATTCAAATTCGTCGAAACGAAAATTATCGCCAAGTCTCGACGAATTTTTTTAGGCTAAGTCCAGACACAATTTTTTTTTGAGATATGAAAAATTTTCACCAATAACTTTCTGTTGATCTGATCGAGTCCAACGATATTCTTCCTACAGTTTTTTCCATATCTTGTTTAGATTTTGAGATTTTGATACTTTCATAACAATTATTACTTAATAGTGGAACTACCTACAGCGGATGCTACATAGCCTACAGTAGACCTCCGCGAGCACCCGGCATGAACATAATGATTCACTTGAAATCCCAATTCCATCTGAATCCCTCATGAGCAAAATGCCTATGATCTCTTCTAAGAGCAGGAAGACCTTTGAGATTATTCTAAGCTATTTCGTTTGTATTTTACATTGTATTGTGTGTATTATACGGACATTCCAATTCGTCGAAACGAAAATTATCACAAAGTCTCGACGAATTTTTTTAGGCTAAGTCCAGACACAATTTTTTTTTTTTGGGATATGAAAAATTTTAACCAATAACTTTCTGTTGACCTGATCGAGTCCAACGATATTTTTCCTACACTTCTTTCCATATCTTGTTTAGTTTTTGAAATTTTGATGCTTTCATAACAATTATTACTTAATAGTGTAACTACCTACAGCAGATGCTACATAGCCTACTGTAGACCTCCGCGAGCACCTGACATGAACATAATGATTCACTTGAAATCCCAATTCCATCTGAATCCCTCATGAGCAAAATGCCTATGATCTCTTCTAAGAGGAGGAAGACCTTTTAGATTATTCTGAGCTATTTCGTTTGTATTTTATATTATATTGTGTGTATAATACGGACTTATTCAAATTCGTCGAAACGAAAATATTTTCCGCTTATTCCCGACGAATTTTTTTAGTCGAAGTCCAGACACTATTTTTTTTTTCTCGAAACATGAAAAATGTTCTCCATTAAATTTTTGTTGACCTGATCGAGTTCAATGATATTCTCCTTAGACATTTTTCCATATATAGTTTAGCTTTTGAGATTTTGATGCTTTCCTAACAATAAATACTTTATAGTGGAACTACCTACATCGGACTCTACAAAGCCTACTGTAGACCTCTGCGAGAACGTGGCATGAATATAAGGATTCACTTGTAACCCCAATTTCATTTAAATTTATCAGAAGCAAAATGCCCAAGAGCAGGAAGACCTTTTAGATTATACTAAGCTTTCATATTTTGTTTGTATTTTACATTATATTGTGTGTATAATACGGATTCAAATTCGTCGAAACGAAAACTATCGCCAAGTCTCGACGATTTTTTTAGGCTAAGTCCAGACACAATTTTTTTTTGAGATATGAAAAATTTTCACCAATAACTTTCTGATGACCTGATCGAGTCCAACGATATTTTTCCTACACTTTTTTCCATATCTTGTTTAGTTTTTGAAATTTTGATGCTTTCATAACAATTATTACTTAATAGTGGAACTACCTACAGCGGATGCTACATAGCCTACTGTGGACCTCAGCGAGCACGTGGCATGAACATAATGAATCACTTGAAACCACAATTCCATCTGAATCCCTCACGAGCAAAATGCCTATGATCTCTTCTAAGAGCAGGAAGACCCTTGAGATTATTCTAAGCTATTTCGTTTGTATTTTACATTGTATTTTGTGTATTATACGGACTTATTCAAATTCGTCGAAACGAAAATTATCGCCAAGTCTCGACGAATTTTTTTAGGCCAAGTCCAGACACAATTTTTTTTTTGGTATGAAAAATTTTCACCAATAACTTTCTGATGACCTGATCGAGTCCAACGATATTTTTCCTACACTTTTTTCCATATCTTGTTTAGTTTTTGAAATTTTGATGCTTCCATAACAATTATTACTTAATAGTGGAACTACCTACAGCGGATGCTACATAGCCTACTGTAGACCTCAGCGAGCACGTGGCATGAACATAATGATTCACTTGAAACCACAATTCCATCTGAATCCCTCACGAGCAAAATGCCTATGATCTCTTCTAAGAGGAGGAAGACCTTTTAGATTAAACTAAGCTATTTCGTTTGTATTTTACATTGTATTGTGTGTTTTATACGGACTTATTCAAATTCGTCGAAACGAAAATTATCGCCAAGTCTCGACGAATTTTTTTAGGCTAAGTCCAGACACAATTTTTTTTTTGGTATGAAAAATTTTCACCAATAACTTTCTGTTGATCTGATCGAGTCCAACGATATTTTTCCTACACTTTTTTCCATATCTTGTTTAGTTTTTGAAATTTTGATGCTTTCATAACAATTATTACTTAATAGTTGAACTACCTACAGCGGATGCTACATAGTCTACTGTAGACCTCCGCGAGCACCTGGCATGAACAAATGATTCACTTGAAACCACAATCCTATCTGAATCCCTCATGAGCAAAATGCCTATGATCTCTTCTAAGAGGAGGAAGACCTTTTAGATTATACTAAGCTATTTCGTTTGTATTTTACATTGTATTGTGTGTATTATACGGACTTATTCGTCGAAACGAAAATTATCGCCAAGTCTCGACGAATTTTTTTAGGCCAAGTCCAGACACAATTTTTTTTTGAGATATGAAAAATTTTCACCAATAACTTTCTGTTGACCTGATCGAGTCCAACGATATTTTTCCTACACTTTTTTCCATATCTTGTTTAGTTTTTGAAATTTTGATGCTTTCATAACAATTATTACTTAATAGTGGAACTACCTACAGCGGATGCTACATAGTCTACTGTAGACTTCCGCGAGCACCTGGCATGAACATAATGATTCACTTGAAACCACAATTATATCTGAATCCCTCATGAGCAAAATGCCTATGATCTCTTCTAAGAGCAGGAAGACATTTGAGATTATTCTAAGCTATTTCGTTTGTATTTTACATTGTATTGTGTGTATTATACGGACATTCCAATTCGTCGAAACGAAAATTATCACAAAGTCTCGACGAATTTTTTTAGGCCAAGTCCAGACACAATTTTTTTTTGAGATATGAAAAATGTTCACCAATATCTTTCTGTTGACCTGATCGAGTCCAACGATATTCTCCCTACACTTTTTTCCGTATCCTATTTAGTTTTTGAGATTTTGATGCTTTCCTAACAATAATTACATAATAGTGGAACTACCCACAGCGGACACTACATAGCCTACTGTAGACCTCCGCGAGCACTTGGCAGTAACATAATGATTCACTTGAAACCCCAATTCCATCTGAATCCCTCATGAGCAAAATGCCTACGATCTCTTCTAAGAGCAGGAAGACCTTTTAGATAATACTAAGCTGTTTCGTTTGTATTTTACATTGTATTGTGTGTATTATACGGACTTATTCGTCGAAAAGAAAATTATCGCCAAGTCTCGACGAATTTTTTTAGGCTTAAGTCCAGACACAATTTTTTTTTTTTGGGTATGAAAAATTTTCACCAATAACTTTCTGTTGATCTGATCGAGTCCAACGATATTCTTCCTACACTTTTTTCCATATCTTGTTTAGATTTTAAGATTTTGATACTTTCATAACAATTATTACTTAATAGTGGAACTACCTACAGCGGATGCTACATAGCATACTGTAGACCTCCGCGAGCACCTGGCATGAACATAATGATTTACTTGAAATCCCAATTCCATCTGAATCCCTCATGAGCAAAATGCCTATGATCTCTTCTAAGAGGAGGAAGACCTTTAAGATTATACTAAGCTAGTTCGTTTGTATTTTACATTGTATTTTGTGTATTATACGGACTTATTCAAATTCGTCGAAACGAAAATTATCGCCAAGTCTCGACGAATTTTTTTAGGCTAAGTCCAGACACAATTTTTTTTTTTTTGGGATATGAAAAATTTTAACCAATAACTTTCTGTTGACCTGGTCGAGTCCAACGATATTTTTACTACACTTTTTTCCATATCTTGTTTAGTTTTTGAAATTTTGATGCTTTCATAACAATTATTACTTAATAGTTGAACTACCCACAGCGGATGCTACATAGTCTACTGTAGACCTCCGCGAGCACCTGGCATGAACAAATGATTCACTTGAAACCACAATCCTATCTGAATCCCTCATGAGCAAAAGGCCTATGATCTCTTCTAAGAGGAGGAAGACCTTTTAGATTATACTAAGCTATTTCGTTTGTATTTTACATTGTATTTTGTGTATTATACGGACTTATTCGTCGAAACGAAAATTATCGCCAAGTCTCGACGAATTTTTTTAGGCCAAGTCCAGACACAATTTTTTTTTGAGATATGAAAAATTTTCTGTTGACCTGATCGAGTCCAACGATATTTTTCCTACACTTTTTTCCATATCTTGTTTAGTTTTTGAAATTTTGATGCTCTCATAACAATTATTACTTAATAGTGGAACTACCTACAGCGGATGCTACATAGTCTACTGTAGACTTCCGCGAGCACCTGGCATGAACATAATGATTCACTTGAAACCACAATTATATCTGAATCCCTCATGAGCAAAATGCCTATGATCTCTTCTAAGAGCAGGAAGACCTTTGAGATTATTCTAAGCTATTACGTTTGTATTTTACATTGTATCGTGTGTATTATACGGACATTCCAATTCGTCGAAACGAAAATTATCACAAAGTCTCGACGAATTTTTTTAGGCTAAGTCCAGACACAATTTTTTTTTGAGATATGAAAAATTTTCACCAATAACTTTCTGTTGATCTGATCGAGTCCAACGATATTCTTCCTACAGTTTTTTCCATATCTTGTTTAGATTTTGAGATTTTGATACTTTCATAACAATTATTACTTAATAGTGGAACTACCTACAGCGGATGCTACATAGCCTACAGTAGACCTCCGCGAGCACCCGGCATGAACATAATGATTCACTTGAAATCCCAATTCCATCTGAATCCCTCATGAGCAAAATGCCTATGATCTCTTCTAAGAGCAGGAAGACCTTTGAGATTATTCTAAGCTATTTCGTTTGTATTTTACATTGTATTGTGTGTATTATACGGACATTCCAATTCGTCGAAACGAAAATTATCACAAAGTCTCGACGAATTTTTTTAGGCTAAGTCCAGACACAATTTTTTTTTTTTGGGATATGAAAAATTTTAACCAATAACTTTCTGTTGACCTGATCGAGTCCAACGATATTTTTCCTACACTTCTTTCCATATCTTGTTTAGTTTTTGAAATTTTGATGCTTTCATAACAATTATTACTTAATAGTGTAACTACCTACAGCAGATGCTACATAGCCTACTGTAGACCTCCGCGAGCACCTGACATGAACATAATGATTCACTTGAAATCCCAATTCCATCTGAATCCCTCATGAGCAAAATGCCTATGATCTCTTCTAAGAGGAGGAAGACCTTTTAGATTATTCTGAGCTATTTCGTTTGTATTTTATATTATATTGTGTGTATAATACGGACTTATTCAAATTCGTCGAAACGAAAATATTTTCCGCTTATTCCCGACGAATTTTTTTAGTCGAAGTCCAGACACTATTTTTTTTTTCTCGAAACATGAAAAATGTTCTCCATTAAATTTTTGTTGACCTGATCGAGTTCAATGATATTCTCCTTAGACATTTTTCCATATATAGTTTAGCTTTTGAGATTTTGATGCTTTCCTAACAATAAATACTTTATAGTGGAACTACCTACATCGGACTCTACAAAGCCTACTGTAGACCTCTGCGAGAACGTGGCATGAATATAAGGATTCACTTGTAACCCCAATTTCATTTAAATTTATCAGAAGCAAAATGCCCAAGAGCAGGAAGACCTTTTAGATTATACTAAGCTTTCATATTTTGTTTGTATTTTACATTATATTGTGTGTATAATACGGATTCAAATTCGTCGAAACGAAAATTATCGCCAAGTCTCGACGATTTTTTTAGGCTAAGTCCAGACACAATTTTTTTTTGAGATATGAAAAATTTTCACCAATAACTTTCTGATGACCTGATCGAGTCCAACGATATTTTTCCTACACTTTTTTCCATATCTTGTTTAGTTTTTGAAATTTTGATGCTTTCATAACAATTATTACTTAATAGTGGAACTACCTACAGCGGATGCTACATAGCCTACTGTGGACCTCAGCGAGCACGTGGCATGAACATAATGAATCACTTGAAACCACAATTCCATCTGAATCCCTCACGAGCAAAATGCCTATGATCTCTTCTAAGAGCAGGAAGACCCTTGAGATTATTCTAAGCTATTTCGTTTGTATTTTACATTGTATTTTGTGTATTATACGGACTTATTCAAATTCGTCGAAACGAAAATTATCGCCAAGTCTCGACGAATTTTTTTAGGCCAAGTCCAGACACAATTTTTTTTTTGGTATGAAAAATTTTCACCAATAACTTTCTGATGACCTGATCGAGTCCAACGATATTTTTCCTACACTTTTTTCCATATCTTGTTTAGTTTTTGAAATTTTGATGCTTCCATAACAATTATTACTTAATAGTGGAACTACCTACAGCGGATGCTACATAGCCTACTGTAGACCTCAGCGAGCACGTGGCATGAACATAATGATTCACTTGAAACCACAATTCCATCTGAATCCCTCACGAGCAAAATGCCTATGATCTCTTCTAAGAGGAGGAAGACCTTTTAGATTAAACTAAGCTATTTCGTTTGTATTTTACATTGTATTGTGTGTTTTATACGGACTTATTCAAATTCGTCGAAACGAAAATTATCGCCAAGTCTCGACGAATTTTTTTAGGCTAAGTCCAGACACAATTTTTTTTTTGGTATGAAAAATTTTCACCAATAACTCTCTGTTGATCTGATCGAGTCCAACGATATTTTTCCTACACTTTTTTCCATATCTTGTTTAGTTTTTGAAATTTTGATGCTTTCATAACAATTATTACTTAATAGTTGAACTACCTACAGCGGATGCTACATAGTCTACTGTAGACCTCCGCGAGCACCTGGCATGAACAAATGATTCACTTGAAACCACAATCCTATCTGAATCCCTCATGAGCAAAATGCCTATGATCTCTTCTAAGAGGAGGAAGACCTTTTAGATTATACTAAGCTATTTCGTTTGTATTTTACATTGTATTGTGTGTATTATACGGACTTATTCGTCGAAACGAAAATTATCGCCAAGTCTCGACGAATTTTTTTAGGCCAAGTCCAGACACAATTTTTTTTTGAGATATGAAAAATTTTCACCAATAACTTTCTGTTGACCTGATCGAGTCCAACGATATTTTTCCTACACTTTTTTCCATATCTTGTTTAGTTTTTGAAATTTTGATGCTTTCATAACAATTATTACTTAATAGTGGAACTACCTACAGCGGATGCTACATAGTCTACTGTAGACTTCCGCGAGCACCTGGCATGAACATAATGATTCACTTGAAACCACAATTATATCTGAATCCCTCATGAGCAAAATGCCTATGATCTCTTCTAAGAGCAGGAAGACATTTGAGATTATTCTAAGCTATTTCGTTTGTATTTTACATTGTATTGTGTGTATTATACGGACATTCCAATTCGTCGAAACGAAAATTATCACAAAGTCTCGACGAATTTTTTTAGGCCAAGTCCAGACACAATTTTTTTTTGAGATATGAAAAATGTTCACCAATATCTTTCTGTTGACCTGATCGAGTCCAACGATATTCTCCCTACACTTTTTTCCGTATCCTATTTAGTTTTTGAGATTTTGATGCTTTCCTAACAATAATTACATAATAGTGGAACTACCCACAGCGGACACTACATAGCCTACTGTAGACCTCCGCGAGCACTTGGCAGTAACATAATGATTCACTTGAAACCCCAATTCCATCTGAATCCCTCATGAGCAAAATGCCTACGATCTCTTCTAAGAGCAGGAAGACCTTTTAGATAATACTAAGCTGTTTCGTTTGTATTTTACATTGTATTGTGTGTATTATACGGACTTATTCGTCGAAAAGAAAATTATCGCCAAGTCTCGACGAATTTTTTTAGGCTTAAGTCCAGACACAATTTTTTTTTTTTGGGTATGAAAAATTTTCACCAATAACTTTCTGTTGATCTGATCGAGTCCAACGATATTCTTCCTACACTTTTTTCCATATCTTGTTTAGATTTTGAGATTTTGATACTTTCATAACAATTATTACTTAATAGTGGAACTACCTACAGCGGATGCTACATAGCATACTGTAGACCTCCGCGAGCACCTGGCATGAACATAATGATTTACTTGAAATCCCAATTCCATCTGAATCCCTCATGAGCAAAATGCCTATGATCTCTTCTAAGAGGAGGAAGACCTTTAAGATTATACTAAGCTAGTTCGTTTGTATTTTACTTTGTATTTTGTGTATTATACGGACTTATTCAAATTCGTCGAAACGAAAATTATCGCCAAGTCTCGACGAATTTTTTTAGGCTAAGTCCAGACACAATTTTTTTTTTTGGGATATGAAAAATTTTAACCAATAACTTTCTGTTGACCTGGTCGAGTCCAACGATATTTTTACTACACTTTTTTCCATATCTTGTTTAGTTTTTGAAATTTTGATGCTTTCATAACAATTATTACTTAATAGTTGAACTACCTACAGCGGATGCTACATAGTCTACTGTAGACCTCCGCGAGCACCTGGCATGAACAAATGATTCACTTGAAACCACAATCCTATCTGAATCCCTCATGAGCAAAATGCCTATGATCTCTTCTAAGAGGAGGAAGACCTTTTAGATTATACTAAGCTATTTCGTTTGTATTTTACATTGTATTGTGTGTATTATACGGACTTATTCGTCGAAACGAAAATTATCGCCAAGTCTCGACGAATTTTTTTAGGCCAAGTCCAGACACAATTTTTTTTTGAGATATGAAAAATTTTCACCAATAACTTTCTGTTGACCTGATCGAGTCCAATGATATATTTCCTACACTTTTTTCCATATCTTGTTTAGTTTTTGAAATTTTGATGCTCTCATAACAATTATTACTTAATAGTGGAACTACCTACAGCGGATGCTACATAGTCTACTGTAGACTTCCGCGAGCACCTGGCATGAACATAATGATTCACTTGAAACCACAATTATATCTGAATCCCTCATGAGCAAAATGCCTATGATCTCTTCTAAGAGCAGGAAGACCCTTGAGATTATTCTAAGCTATTTCGTTTGTATTTTATATTGTATTGTGTGTATTATACGGACTTATTCAAATTCGTCGAAACGACAATTATCGCCAAGTCTCGACGAATTTTTTTAGGCCAAGTCCAGACACAATTTTTTTTTTGGTATGAAAAATTTTCACCAATAACTTTCTGTTGATCTGATTGAGTCCAACGATATTTTTCCTACACTTTTTCCATATCTTGTTTAGTTTTTGAAATTTTGATGCTTCCTTAACAATTATTACTTAATAGTGGAACTACCTACACCGGATGCTACATAGCCTACTGTAGACCTCAGCGAGCACGTGGCATGAACATAATGATTCACTTGAAACCACAATTCCATCTGAATCCCTCACGAGCAAAATGCCTATGATCTCTTCTAAGAGGAGGAAGACCTTTTAGATTATACTAAGCTATTTCGTTTGTATTTTTTATTGTATTGTGTGTTTTATACGAACTTATTCAAATTCGTCGAAACGAAAATTATCGCCAAGTCTCGACGAATTTTTTTAGGCCAAGTCCAGACACAATTTTTTTTTTGGTATGAAAAATTTTCACCAATAACTTTCTGTTGATCTGATCGAGTCCAACGATATTTTTCCTACACTTTTTTCCATATCTTGTTTAGTTTTTGAAATTTTGATGCTTTCATAACAATTATTACTTAATAGTGGAACTACCTACAGCGGATGCTACATAGCATACTGTAGACCTCCGCGAGCACCTGGCATGAACATAATGATTTACTTGAAATCCCAATTCCATCTGAATCCCTCATGAGCAAAATGCCTATGATCTCTTCTAAGAGGAGGAAGATCTTTAAGATTATACTAAGCTAGTTCGTTTGTATTTTACATTGTATTTTGTGTATTATACGGACTTATTCAAATTCGTCGAAACGAAAATTATCGCCAAGTTTCGACGAATTTTTTTAGGCCAAGTCCAGACACAATTTTTTTTTGAGATATGAAAAATGTTCACCAATAACTTTCTGTTGACCCGATCGAGTCCAACGATATTCTCCCTACACTTTTTTCCATATCCTATTTAGTTTTTGAGATTTTGATGCTTTCTAACAATAATTACATAATAGTGGAACTACCCACAGCGGACACTACATAGCCTACTGTAGACCTCCGCGAGCACTTGGCAGTAACATAATGATTCACTTGAAACCCCAATTCTATCTGAATCCCTCATGAGCAAAATGCCTTTTAAGAGGAGGAAGACCTTTTAGATTATACTATGCTATTTCGTTTGTATTTTACATTGTATTGTGTGTATTATACGGACTTATTCAAATTCGTCGAAACGAAAATTATCGCCAAGTCTCGACGAATTTTTTTGGGCTAAGTCCAGACACAATTTTTTTTTTTTGGGATATGAAAAATTTTAACCAATAACTTTCTGTTGACCTGATCGAGTCCAACGATATTTTTACTACACCTTTTTCCATATCTTGTTTAGTTTTTGAAATTTTGATGCTTTCATAGCAATTATTACTTAATAGTTGAACTATATGATGCTACATAGCCTACTGTAGACCTCCGCGAGCACTTGGCAGTAACATAATGATTCACTTGAAACCCCAATTCCATCTGAATCCCTCATGAGCAAAATGCCTTTGATCTCTTCTAAGAGGAGGAAGACCTTTTAGATTATACTAAGCTATTTCGTTTATATTTTACATTGTATTGTGTGTTTTATACGGACTTATTCAAATTCGTCGAAACGAAAATTATCGCCAAGTCTCGACGAATTTTTTTAGGCTAAGTCCAGACACAATTTTTTTTTTGGGATATGAAAAATTTTAACCAATAACTTTCTGTTGACCTGGTCGAGTCCAACGATATTTTTACTACACTTTTTTCCATATCTTGTTTAGTTTTTGAAATTTTGATGCTTTCGTAACAATTATTACTTAATAGTTGAACTACCTACAGCGGATGCTACATAGTCTACTGTAGACCTCCGCGAGCACCTGGCATGAACAAATGATTCACTTGAAACCACAATCCTATCTGAATCCCTCATGAGCAAAATGCCTATGATCTCTTCTAAGAGGAGGAAGACCTTTTAGATTATACTAAGCTATTTCGTTTGTATTTTACATTGTATCGTGTGTATTATACGGACTTATTCGTCGAAACGAAAATTATCGCCAAGTCTCGACGAATTTTTTTAGGCTAAGTCCAGACACAATTTTTTTTTGAGATATGAAAAATTTTCACCAATAACTTTCTGTTGATCTGATCGAGTCCAACGATATTCTTCCTACAGTTTTTTCCATATCTTGTTTAGATTTTGAGATTTTGATACTTTCATAACAATTATTACTTAATAGTGGAACTACCTACAGCGGATGCTACATAGCCTACTGTAGACCTCCGCGAGCACCCGGCATGAACATAATGATTCACTTGAAATCCCAATTCCATCTGAATCCCTCATGAGCAAAATGCCTATGATCTCTTCTAAGAGGAGGAAGACCTTCAAGATTATACTAAGCTATTTCGTTTGTATTTTACATTGTATTTTGTGTATTATACGGACTTATTCAAATTCGTCGAAACGAAAATTATCGCCAAGTCTCGACGAATTTTTTTAGGCTAAGTCCAGACACAATTTTTTTTTTTGGGATATGAAAAATTTTAACCAATAACTTTCTGTTGACCTGATCGAGTCCAACGATATTTTTCCTACACTTTTTTCCATATCTTGTTTAGTTTTTGAAATTTTGATGCTTTCATAACAATTATTACTTAATAGTGTAACTACCTACAGCAGATGCTACATAGCCTACTGTAGACCTCCGCGAGCACCTGGCATGAACATAATGATTCACTTGAAATCCCAATTCCATCTGAATCCCTCATGAGCAAAATGCCTATGATCTCTTCTAAGAGGAGGAAGACCTTTAAGATTATACTAAGCTATTTCGTTTGTATTTTACATTGTATTTTGTGTATTATACGGACTTATTCGAATTCGTCGAAACGAAAATTATCGCCAAGTCTCGACGAATTTTTTTAGGCTAAGTCCAGACACAATTTTTTTTTGAGATATGAAAAATGTTCACCAATAACTTTCTGTTGACCTGATCGAGTCCAACGATATTCTCCCTACACTTTTTTCCATATCCTATTTAGTTTTTGAGATTTTGATGCTTTCCTAACAATAATTACATAATAGTGGAACTACCCACAGCGGACACTACATAGCCTACTCTAGACCTCCGCGAGCACTTGGCAGTAACATAATGACTCACTTGAAACCCCAATTCCATCTGAATCCCTCATGAGCAAAATGCCTATGATCTCTTCTAAGAGGAGGAAGACCTTTAAGATTATACTAAGCTATTTCGTTTGTATTTTACATTGTATTTTGTGTATTATACGGACTTATTCAAATTCGTCGAAACGAAAATTATCGCCAAGTCTCGACGAATTTTTTTAGGCCAAGTCCAGACACAATTTTTTTTTTGAGATATGAAAAATGTTCACCAATAACTTTCTGTTGACCCGATCGAGTCCAACGATATTCTCCCTACACTTTTTTCCATATCCTATTTAGTTTTTGAGATTTTGATGCTTTCTAACAATAATTACATAATAGTGGAACTACCCACAGCGGACACTACATAGCCTACTGTAGACCTCCGCGAGCACTTGGCAGTAACATAATGATTCACTTGAAACCCCAATTCTATCTGAATCCCTCATGAGCAAAATGCCTTTTAAGAGGAGGAAGACCTTTTAGATTATACTAAGCTATTTCGTTTGTATTTTACATTGTATTGTGTGTATTATACGGACTTATTCAAATTCGTCGAAACGAAAATTATCGCCAAGTCTCGACGAATTTTTTTAGGCTAAGTCCAGACACAATTTTTTTTTTTTGGGATATGAAAAATTTTAACCAATAACTTTCTGTTGACCTGATCGAGTCCAACGATATTTTTACTACACTTTTTTCCATATCTTGTTTAGTTTTTGAAATTTTGATGCTTTCATAGCAATTATTACTTAATAGTTGAACTATATGATGCTACATAGCCTACTGTAGACCTCCGCGAGCACTTGGCAGTAACATAATGATTCACTTGAAACCCCAATTCCATCTGAATCCCTCATGAGCAAAATGCCTTTGATCTCTTCTAAGAGGAGGAAGACCTTTTAGATTATACTAAGCTATTTCGTTTGTATTTTACATTGTATTGTGTGTTTTATATGGACTTATTCAAATTCGTCGAAACGAAAATTATCGCCAAGTCTCGACGAATTTTTTTAGGCTAAGTCCAGACACAATTTTTTTTTTGGGATATGAAAAATTTTAACCAATAACTTTCTGTTGACCTGGTCGAGTCCAACGATATTTTTCCTACACTTTTTTCCATATCTTGTTTAGTTTTTGAAATTTTGATGCTTTCGTAACAATTATTACTTAATAGTGGAACTACCTACAGCGGATGCTACATAGTCTACTGTAGACTTCCGCGAGCACCTGGCATGAACATAATGATTCACTTGAAACCACAATTATATCTGAATCCCTCATGAGCAAAATGCCTATGATCTCTTCTAAGAGCAGGAAGACATTTGAGATTATTCTAAGCTATTTCGTTTGTATTTTACATTGTATTGTGTGTATTATACGGACATTCCAATTCGTCGAAACGAAAATTATCACAAAGTCTCGACGAATTTTTTTAGGCTAAGTCCAGACACAATTTTTTTTTGAGATATGAAAAATGTTCACCAATATCTTTCTGTTGACCTGATCGAGTCCAACGATATTCTCCCTACACTTTTTTCCGTATGCTATTTAGTTTTTGAGATTTTGATGCTTTCCTAACAATAATTACATAATAGTGGAACTACCCACAGCGGACACTACATAGCCTACTGTAGACCTCCGCGAGCACTTGGCAGTAACATAATGATTCACTTGAAACCCCAATTCCATCTGAATCCCTCATGAGCAAAATGCCTACGATCTCTTCTAAGAGCAGGAAGACCTTTTAGATTATACTAAGCTGTTTCGTTTGTATTTTACATTGTATTGTGTGTATTATACGGACTTATTCGTCGAAAAGAAAATTATCGCCAAGTCTCGACGAATTTTTTTAGGCTTAAGTCCAGACACAATTTTTTTTTTTTGGGTATGAAAAATTTTCACCAATAACTTTCTGTTGATCTGATCGAGTCCAACGATATTCTTCCTACACTTTTTTCCATATCTTGTTTAGATTTTGAGATTTTGATACTTTCATAACAATTATTACTTAATAGTGGAACTACCTACAGCGGATGCTACATAGCATACTGTAGACCTCCGCGAGCACCTGGCATGAACATAATGATTTACTTGAAATCCCAATTCCATCTGAATCCCTCATGAGCAAAATGCCTATGATCTCTTCTAAGAGGAGGAAGACCTTTAAGATTATACTAAGCTAGTTCGTTTGTATTTTCCTTTTTATTTTGTGTATTATACGGACTTATTCAAATTCGTCGAAACGAAAATTATCGCCAAGTCTCGACGAATTTTTTTAGGCTAAGTCCAGACACAATTTTTTTTTTTGGGATATGAAAAATTTTAACCAATAACTTTCTGTTGACCTGGTCGAGTCCAACGATATTTTTACTACACTTTTTTCCATATCTTGTTTAGTTTTTGAAATTTTGATGCTTTCATAACAATTATTACTTAATAGTTGAACTACCTACAGCGGATGCTACATAGTCTACTGTAGACCTCCGCGAGCACCTGGCATGAACAAATGATTCACTTGAAACCACAATCCTATCTGAATCCCTCATGAGCAAAATGCCTATGATCTCTTCTAAGAGGAGGAAGACCTTTTAGATTATACTAAGCTATTTCGTTTGTATTTTACATTGTATTGTGTGTATTATACGGACTTATTCGTCGAAACGAAAATTATCGCCAAGTCTCGACGAATTTTTTTAGGCCAAGTCCAGACACAATTTTTTTTTGAGATATGAAAAATTTTCACCAATAACTTTCTGTTGACCTGATCGAGTCCAACGATATTTTTCCTACACTTTTTTCCATATCTTGTTTAGTTTTTGAAATTTTGATGCTCTCATAACAATTATTACTTAATAGTGGAACTACCTACAGCGGATGCTACATAGTCTACTGTAGACTTCCGCGAGCACCTGGCATGAACATAATGATTCACTTGAAACCACAATTATATCTGAATCCCTCATGAGCAAAATGCCTATGATCTCTTCTAAGAGCAGGAAGACCCTTGAGATTATTCTAAGCTATTTCGTTTGTATTTTACATTGTATTGTGTGTATTATACGGACTTATTCAAATTCGTCGAAACGACAATTATCGCCAAGTCTCGACGAATTTTTTTAGGCCAAGTCCAGACACAATTTTTTTTTTGGTATGAAAAATTTTCACCAATAACTTTCTGTTGATCTGATCGAGTCCAACGATATTTTTCCTACACTTTTTTCCATATCTTGTTTAGTTTTTGAAATTTTGATGCTTTCATAACAATTATTACTTAATAGTGGAACTACCTACAGCGGATGCTACATAGCATACTGTAGACCTCCGCGAGCACCTGGCATGAACATAATGATTTACTTGAAATCCCAATTCCATCTGAATCCCTCATGAGCAAAATGCCTATGATCTCTTCTAAGAGGAGGAAGACCTTTAAGATTATACTAAGCTAGTTCGTTTGTATTTTACATTGTATTTTGTGTATTATACGGACTTATTCAAATTCGTCGAAACGAAAATTATCGCCAAGTTTCGACGAATTTTTTTAGGCTAAGTCCAGACACAATTTTTTTTTGAGATATGAAAAATGTTCACCAATAACTTTCTGTTGACCCGATCGAGTCCAACGATATTCTCCCTACACTTTTTTCCATATCCTATTTAGTTTTTGAGATTTTGATGCTTTCTTACAATAATTACATAATAGTGGAACTACCCACAGCGGACACTACATAACCTACTGTAGACCTCCGCGAGCACTTGGCAGTAACATAATGATTCACTTGAAACCCCAATTCCATCTGAATCCCTCATGAGCAAAATGCCTTTCAAGAGGAGGAAGACCTTTTAGATTATACTAAGCTATTTCGTTTGTATTTTACATTGTATTGTGTGTATTATACGGACTTATTCAAATTCGTCGAAACGACAATTATCGCCAAGTCTCGACGAATTTTTTTAGGCCAAGTCCAGACACAATTTTTTTTTTGGTATGAAAAATTTTCACCAATAACTTTCTGTTGATCTGATCGAGTCCAACGATATTTTTCCTACACTTTTTTACATATCTTATTTAGTTTTTGAAATTTTGATGCTTCCATAACAATTATTACTTAATAGTGGAACTACCTACAGCGGATGCTACATAGCCTACTGTAGACCTCAGCGAGCACGTGGCATGAACATAATGATTCAGTTGAAACCACAATTCGTTCTGAATCCCTCACGAGCAAAATGCCTATGATCTCTTCTAAGAGGAGGAAGACCTTGTAGATTATACTAAGCTATTTCGTTTGTATTTTACATTGTATTGTATGTTTTATACGGACTTATTCAAATTCGTCGAAACGAAAATTATCGCCAAGTCTCGACGAATTTTTTTAGGCTAAGTCCAGACACAATTTTTTTTTTGGTATGAAAAATTTTCACCAATAACTTTCTGTTGATCTGATCGAGTCCAACGATATTTTTCCTACACTTTTTTCCATATCTTGTTTAGTTTTTAAATTTTGATGCTTTCATAACAATTATTACTTAATAGTGGAACTACCTACAGCGGATGCTACATAGCATACTGTAGACCTCCGCGAGCACCTGGCATGAACATAATGATTTACTTGAAATCCCAATTCCATCTGAATCCCTCATGAGCAAAATGCCTATGATCTCTTCTAAGAGGAGGAAGACCTTTAAGATTATACTAAGCTAGTTCGTTTGTATTTTACATTGTATTTTGTGTATTATACGGACTTATTCAAATTCGTCGAAACGAAAATTATCGCCAAGTTTCGACGAATTTTTTTAGGCTAAGTCCAGACACAATTTTTTTTTGAGATATGAAAAATGTTCACCAATAACTTTCTGTTGACCCGATCGAGTCCAACGATATTCTCCCTACACTTTTTTCCATATCCTATTTAGTTTTTGAGATTTTGATGCTTTCTTACAATAATTACATAATAGTGGAACTACCCACAGCGGACACTACATAGCCTACTGTAGACCTCCGCGAGCACTTGGCAGTAACATAATGATTCACTTGAAACCCCAATTCCATCTGAATCCCTCATGAGCAAAATGCCTTTTAAGAGGAGGAAGACCTTTTAGATTATACTAAGCTATTTCGTTTGTATTTTACATTGTATTGTGTGTATTATACGGACTTATTCAAATTCGTCGAAACGACAATTATCGCCAAGTCTCGACGAATTTTTTTAGGCCAAGTCCAGACACAATTTTTTTTTTGGTATGAAAAATTTTCACCAATTTCTGTTGATCTGATCGAGTCCAACGATATTTTTCCTACACTTTTTTCCATATCTTGTTTAGTTTTTGAAATTTTGATGCTTCCATAACAATTATTACTTAATAGTGGAACTACCTACAGCGGATGCTACATAGCCTACTGTAGACCTCCGCGAGCACCCGGCATGAACATAATGATTCACTTGAAATCCCAATTCCATCTGAATCCCTCATGAGCAAAATGCCTATGATCTCTTCTAAGAGGAGGAAGACCTTCAAGATTATACTAAGCTATTTCGTTTGTATTTTACATTGTATTTTGTGTATTATACGGACTTATTCAAATTCGTCGAAACGAAAATTATCGCCAAGTCTCGACGAATTTTTTTAGGCTAAGTCCAGACACAATTTTTTTTTTTGGGATATGAAAAATTTTAACCAATAACTTTCTGTTGACCTGATCGAGTCCAACGATATTTTTCCTACACTTTTTTCCATATCTTGTTTAGTTTTTGAAATTTTGATGCTTTCATAACAATTATTACTTAATAGTGTAACTACCTACAGCGGATGCTACATAGCCTACTGTAGACCTCCGCGAGCACCTGGCATGAACATAATGATTCACTTGAAATCCCAATTCCATCTGAATCCCTCATGAGCAAAATGCCTATGATCTCTTCTAAGAGGAGGAAGACCTTTAAGATTATACTAAGCTATTTCGTTTGTATTTTACATTGTATTTTGTGTATTATACGGACTTATTCGAATTCGTCGAAACGAAAATTATCGCCAAGTCTCGACGAATTTTTTTAGGCTAAGTCCAGACACAATTTTTTTTTGAGATATGAAAAATGTTCACCAATAACTTTCTGTTGACCTGATCGAGTCCAACGATATTCTCCCTACACTTTTTTCCATATCCTATTTAGTTTTTGAGATTTTGATGCTTTCCTAACAATAATTACATAATAGTGGAACTACCCACAGCGGACACTACATAGCCTACTCTAGACCTCCGCGAGCACTTGGCAGTAACATAATGACTCACTTGAAACCCCAATTCCATCTGAATCCCTCATGAGCAAAATGCCTATGATCTCTTCTAAGAGGAGGAAGACCTTTAAGATTATACTAAGCTATTTCGTTTGTATTTTACATTGTATTTTGTGTATTATACGGACTTATTCAAATTCGTCGAAACGAAAATTATCGCCAAGTCTCGACGAATTTTTTTAGGCCAAGTCCAGACACAATTTTTTTTTTGAGATATGAAAAATGTTCACCAATAACTTTCTGTTGACCCGATCGAGTCCAACGATATTCTCCCTACACTTTTTTCCATATCCTATTTAGTTTTTGAGATTTTGATGCTTTCTAACAATAATTACATAATAGTGGAACTACCCACAGCGGACACTACATAGCCTACTGTAGACCTCCGCGAGCACTTGGCAGTAACATAATGATTCACTTGAAACCCCAATTCTATCTGAATCCCTCATGAGCAAAATGCCTTTTAAGAGGAGGAAGACCTTTTAGATTATACTAAGCTATTTCGTTTGTATTTTACATTGTATTGTGTGTATTATACGGACTTATTCAAATTCGTCGAAACGAAAATTATCGCCAAGTCTCGACGAATTTTTTTAGGCTAAGTCCAGACACAATTTTTTTTTTTTGGGATATGAAAAATTTTAACCAATAACTTTCTGTTGACCTGATCGAGTCCAACGATATTTTTACTACACTTTTTTCCATATCTTGTTTAGTTTTTGAAATTTTGATGCTTTCATAGCAATTATTACTTAATAGTTGAACTATATGATGCTACATAGCCTACTGTAGACCTCCGCGAGCACTTGGCAGTAACATAATGATTCACTTGAAACCCCAATTCCATCTGAATCCCTCATGAGCAAAATGCCTTTGATCTCTTCTAAGAGGAGGAAGACCTTTTAGATTATACTAAGCTATTTCGTTTGTATTTTACATTGTATTGTGTGTTTTATATGGACTTATTCAAATTCGTCGAAACGAAAATTATCGCCAAGTCTCGACGAATTTTTTTAGGCTAAGTCCAGACACAATTTTTTTTTTGGGATATGAAAAATTTTAACCAATAACTTTCTGTTGACCTGGTCGAGTCCAACGATATTTTTCCTACACTTTTTTCCATATCTTGTTTAGTTTTTGAAATTTTGATGCTTTCGTAACAATTATTACTTAATAGTGGAACTACCTACAGCGGATGCTACATAGTCTACTGTAGACTTCCGCGAGCACCTGGCATGAACATAATGATTCACTTGAAACCACAATTATATCTGAATCCCTCATGAGCAAAATGCCTATGATCTCTTCTAAGAGCAGGAAGACATTTGAGATTATTCTAAGCTATTTCGTTTGTATTTTACATTGTATTGTGTGTATTATACGGACATTCCAATTCGTCGAAACGAAAATTATCACAAAGTCTCGACGAATTTTTTTAGGCTAAGTCCAGACACAATTTTTTTTTGAGATATGAAAAATGTTCACCAATATCTTTCTGTTGACCTGATCGAGTCCAACGATATTCTCCCTACACTTTTTTCCGTATGCTATTTAGTTTTTGAGATTTTGATGCTTTCCTAACAATAATTACATAATAGTGGAACTACCCACAGCGGACACTACATAGCCTACTGTAGACCTCCGCGAGCACTTGGCAGTAACATAATGATTCACTTGAAACCCCAATTCCATCTGAATCCCTCATGAGCAAAATGCCTACGATCTCTTCTAAGAGCAGGAAGACCTTTTAGATTATACTAAGCTGTTTCGTTTGTATTTTACATTGTATTGTGTGTATTATACGGACTTATTCGTCGAAAAGAAAATTATCGCCAAGTCTCGACGAATTTTTTTAGGCTTAAGTCCAGACACAATTTTTTTTTTTTGGGTATGAAAAATTTTCACCAATAACTTTCTGTTGATCTGATCGAGTCCAACGATATTCTTCCTACACTTTTTTCCATATCTTGTTTAGATTTTGAGATTTTGATACTTTCATAACAATTATTACTTAATAGTGGAACTACCTACAGCGGATGCTACATAGCATACTGTAGACCTCCGCGAGCACCTGGCATGAACATAATGATTTACTTGAAATCCCAATTCCATCTGAATCCCTCATGAGCAAAATGCCTATGATCTCTTCTAAGAGGAGGAAGACCTTTAAGATTATACTAAGCTAGTTCGTTTGTATTTTACTTTGTATTTTGTGTATTATACGGACTTATTCAAATTCGTCGAAACGAAAATTATCGCCAAGTCTCGACGAATTTTTTTAGGCTAAGTCCAGACACAATTTTTTTTTTTGGGATATGAAAAATTTTAACCAATAACTTTCTGTTGACCTGGTCGAGTCCAACGATATTTTTACTACACTTTTTTCCATATCTTGTTTAGTTTTTGAAATTTTGATGCTTTCATAACAATTATTACTTAATAGTTGAACTACCTACAGCGGATGCTACATAGTCTACTGTAGACCTCCGCGAGCACCTGGCATGAACAAATGATTCACTTGAAACCACAATCCTATCTGAATCCCTCATGAGCAAAATGCCTATGATCTCTTCTAAGAGGAGGAAGACCTTTTAGATTATACTAAGCTATTTCGTTTGTATTTTACATTGTATTGTGTGTATTATACGGACTTATTCGTCGAAACGAAAATTATCGCCAAGTCTCGACGAATTTTTTTAGGCCAAGTCCAGACACAATTTTTTTTTGAGATATGAAAAATTTTCACCAATAACTTTCTGTTGACCTGATCGAGTCCAACGATATTTTTCCTACACTTTTTTCCATATCTTGTTTAGTTTTTGAAATTTTGATGCTCTCATAACAATTATTACTTAATAGTGGAACTACCTACAGCGGATGCTACATAGTCTACTGTAGACTTCCGCGAGCACCTGGCATGAACATAATGATTCACTTGAAACCACAATTATATCTGAATCCCTCATGAGCAAAATGCCTATGATCTCTTCTAAGAGCAGGAAGACCCTTGAGATTATTCTAAGCTATTTCGTTTGTATTTTACATTGTATTGTGTGTATTATACGGACTTATTCAAATTCGTCGAAACGACAATTATCGCCAAGTCTCGACGAATTTTTTTAGGCCAAGTCCAGACACAATTTTTTTTTTGGTATGAAAAATTTTCACCAATAACTTTCTGTTGATCTGATCGAGTCCAACGATATTTTTCCTACACTTTTTTCCATATCTTGTTTAGTTTTTGAAATTTTGATGCTTTCATAACAATTATTACTTAATAGTGGAACTACCTACAGCGGATGCTACATAGCATACTGTAGACCTCCGCGAGCACCTGGCATGAACATAATGATTTACTTGAAATCCCAATTCCATCTGAATCCCTCATGAGCAAAATGCCTATGATCTCTTCTAAGAGGAGGAAGACCTTTAAGATTATACTAAGCTAGTTCGTTTGTATTTTACATTGTATTTTGTGTATTATACGGACTTATTCAAATTCGTCGAAACGAAAATTATCGCCAAGTTTCGACGAATTTTTTTAGGCTAAGTCCAGACACAATTTTTTTTTGAGATATGAAAAATGTTCACCAATAACTTTCTGTTGACCCGATCGAGTCCAACGATATTCTCCCTACACTTTTTTCCATATCCTATTTAGTTTTTGAGATTTTGATGCTTTCTTACAATAATTACATAATAGTGGAACTACCCACAGCGGACACTACATAACCTACTGTAGACCTCCGCGAGCACTTGGCAGTAACATAATGATTCACTTGAAACCCCAATTCCATCTGAATCCCTCATGAGCAAAATGCCTTTCAAGAGGAGGAAGACCTTTTAGATTATACTAAGCTATTTCGTTTGTATTTTACATTGTATTGTGTGTATTATACGGACTTATTCAAATTCGTCGAAACGACAATTATCGCCAAGTCTCGACGAATTTTTTTAGGCCAAGTCCAGACACAATTTTTTTTTTGGTATGAAAAATTTTCACCAATAACTTTCTGTTGATCTGATCGAGTCCAACGATATTTTTCCTACACTTTTTTACATATCTTATTTAGTTTTTGAAATTTTGATGCTTCCATAACAATTATTACTTAATAGTGGAACTACCTACAGCGGATGCTACATAGCCTACTGTAGACCTCAGCGAGCACGTGGCATGAACATAATGATTCAGTTGAAACCACAATTCGTTCTGAATCCCTCACGAGCAAAATGCCTATGATCTCTTCTAAGAGGAGGAAGACCTTGTAGATTATACTAAGCTATTTCGTTTGTATTTTACATTGTATTGTATGTTTTATACGGACTTATTCAAATTCGTCGAAACGAAAATTATCGCCAAGTCTCGACGAATTTTTTTAGGCTAAGTCCAGACACAATTTTTTTTTTGGTATGAAAAATTTTCACCAATAACTTTCTGTTGATCTGATCGAGTCCAACGATATTTTTCCTACACTTTTTTCCATATCTTGTTTAGTTTTTAAATTTTGATGCTTTCATAACAATTATTACTTAATAGTGGAACTACCTACAGCGGATGCTACATAGCATACTGTAGACCTCCGCGAGCACCTGGCATGAACATAATGATTTACTTGAAATCCCAATTCCATCTGAATCCCTCATGAGCAAAATGCCTATGATCTCTTCTAAGAGGAGGAAGACCTTTAAGATTATACTAAGCTAGTTCGTTTGTATTTTACATTGTATTTTGTGTATTATACGGACTTATTCAAATTCGTCGAAACGAAAATTATCGCCAAGTTTCGACGAATTTTTTTAGGCTAAGTCCAGACACAATTTTTTTTTGAGATATGAAAAATGTTCACCAATAACTTTCTGTTGACCCGATCGAGTCCAACGATATTCTCCCTACACTTTTTTCCATATCCTATTTAGTTTTTGAGATTTTGATGCTTTCTTACAATAATTACATAATAGTGGAACTACCCACAGCGGACACTACATAGCCTACTGTAGACCTCCGCGAGCACTTGGCAGTAACATAATGATTCACTTGAAACCCCAATTCCATCTGAATCCCTCATGAGCAAAATGCCTTTTAAGAGGAGGAAGACCTTTTAGATTATACTAAGCTATTTCGTTTGTATTTTACATTGTATTGTGTGTATTATACGGACTTATTCAAATTCGTCGAAACGACAATTATCGCCAAGTCTCGACGAATTTTTTTAGGCCAAGTCCAGACACAATTTTTTTTTTGGTATGAAAAATTTTCACCAATAACTTTCTGTTGATCTGATCGAGTCCAACGATATTTTTCCTACACTTTTTTCCATATCTTGTTTAGTTTTTGAAATTTTGATGCTTCCATAACAATTATTACTTAATAGTGGAACTACCTACAGCGGATGCTACATAGCCTACTGTAGACCTCAGCGAGCACGTGGCATGAACATAATGATTCACTTGAAACCACAATTCCATCTGAATCCCTCACGAGCAAAATGCCTATGATCTCTTCTAAGAGGAGGAAGACCTTTTAGAATAAACTAAGCTATTTCGTTTGTATTTTACATTGTATTGTGTGTTTTATACGGACTTATTCAAATTCGTCGAAACGAAAATTATCGCCAAGTCTCGACGAATTTTTTTAGGCTAAGTCCAGACACAATTTTTTTTTTGGTATGAAAAATTTTCACCAATAACTTTCTGTTGATCTGATCGAGTCCAACGATATTTTTCCTACACTTTTTTCCATATCTTGTTTAGTTTTTGAAATTTTGATGCTTTCATAACAATTATTACTTAATAGTTGAACTACCTACAGCGGATGCTACATAGTCTACTGTAGACCTCCGCGAGCACCTGGCATGAACAAATGATTCACTTGAAACCACAATCCTATCTGAATCCCTCATGAGCAAAATGCCTATGATCTCTTCTAAGAGGAGGAAGACCTTTTAGATTATACTAAGCTATTTCGTTTGTATTTTACATTGTATTGTGTGTATTATACGGACTTATTCGTCGAAACGAAAATTATCGCCAAGTCTCGACGAATTTTTTTAGGCCAAGTCCAGACACAATTTTTTTTTGAGATATGAAAAATTTTCACCAATAACTTTCTGTTGACCTGATCGAGTCCAACGATATTTTTCCTACACTTTTTTCCATATCTTGTTTAGTTTTTGAAATTTTGATGCTTTCATAACAATTATTACTTAATAGTGGAACTACCTACAGCGGATGCTACATAGTCTACTGTAGACTTCCGCGAGCACCTGGCATGAACATAATGATTCACTTGAAACCACAATTATATCTGAATCCCTCATGAGCAAAATGCCTATGATCTCTTCTAAGAGCAGGAAGACATTTGAGATTATTCTAAGCTATTTCGTTTGTATTTTACATTGTATTGTGTGTATTATACGGACATTCCAATTCGTCGAAACGAAAATTATCACAAAGTCTCGACGAATTTTATTAGGCTAAGTCCAGACACAATTTTTTTTTGAGATATGAAAAATGTTCACCAATATCTTTCTGTTGACCTGATCGAGTCCAACGATATTCTCCCTACACTTTTTTCCGTATGCTATTTAGTTTTTGAGATTTTGATGCTTTCCTAACAATAATTACATAATAGTGGAACTACCCACAGCGGACACTACATAGCCTACTGTAGACCTCCGCGAGCACTTGGCAGTAACATAATGATTCACTTGAAACCCCAATTCCATCTGAATCCCTCATGAGCAAAATGCCTACGATCTCTTCTAAGAGCAGGAAGACCTTTTAGATTATACTAAGCTGTTTCGTTTGTATTTTACATTGTATTGTGTGTATTATACGGACTTATTCGTCGAAAAGAAAATTATCGCCAAGTCTCGACGAATTTTTTTAGGCTTAAGTCCAGACACAATTTTTTTTTTTTTGGGTATGAAAAATTTTCACCAATAACTTTCTGTTGATCTGATCGAGTCCAACGATATTCTTCCTACACTTTTTTCCATATCTTGTTTAGATTTTGAGATTTTGATACTTTCATAACAATTATTACTTAATAGTGGAACTACCTACAGCGGATGCTACATAGCATACTGTAGACCTCCGCGAGCACCTGGCATGAACATAATGATTTACTTGAAATCCCAATTCCATCTGAATCCCTCATGAGCAAAATGCCTACGATCTCTTCTAAGAGCAGGAAGACCTTTTAGATAATACTAAGCTGTTTCGTTTGTATTTTACATTGTATTGTGTGTATTATACGGACTTATTCGTCGAAAAGAAAATTATCGCCAAGTCTCGACGAATTTTTTTAGGCTTAAGTCCAGACACAATTTTTTTTTTTTGGGTATGAAAAATTTTCACCAATAACTTTCTGTTGATCTGATCGAGTCCAACGATATTTTTCCTACACTTTTTTCCATATCTTGTTTAGTTTTTGAAATTTTGATGCTTTCATAACAATTATTACTTAATAGTTGAACTACCTACAGCGGATGCTACATAGTCTACTGTAGACCTCCGCGAGCACCTGGCATGAACAAATGATTCACTTGAAACCACAATCCTATCTGAATCCCTCATGAGCAAAATGCCTATGATCTCTTCTAAGAGGAGGAAGACCTTTTAGATTATACTAAGCTATTTCGTTTGTATTTTACATTGTATTGTGTGTATTATACGGACTTATTCGTCGAAACGAAAATTATCGCCAAGTCTCGACGAATTTTTTTAGGCCAAGTCCAGACACAATTTTTTTTTGAGATATGAAAAATTTTCACCAATAACTTTCTGTTGACCTGATCGAGTCCAACGATATTTTTCCTACACTTTTTTCCATATCTTGTTTAGTTTTTGAAATTTTGATGCTTTCATAACAATTATTACTTAATAGTGGAACTACCTACAGCGGATGCTACATAGTCTACTGTAGACTTCCGCGAGCACCTGGCATGAACATAATGATTCACTTGAAACCACAATTATATCTGAATCCCTCATGAGCAAAATGCCTATGATCTCTTCTAAGAGCAGGAAGACATTTGAGATTATTCTAAGCTATTTCGTTTGTATTTTACATTGTATTGTGTGTATTATACGGACATTCCAATTCGTCGAAACGAAAATTATCACAAAGTCTCGACGAATTTTATTAGGCTAAGTCCAGACACAATTTTTTTTTGAGATATGAAAAATGTTCACCAATATCTTTCTGTTGACCTGATCGAGTCCAACGATATTCTCCCTACACTTTTTTCCGTATGCTATTTAGTTTTTGAGATTTTGATGCTTTCCTAACAATAATTACATAATAGTGGAACTACCCACAGCGGACACTACATAGCCTACTGTAGACCTCCGCGAGCACTTGGCAGTAACATAATGATTCACTTGAAACCCCAATTCCATCTGAATCCCTCATGAGCAAAATGCCTACGATCTCTTCTAAGAGCAGGAAGACCTTTTAGATTATACTAAGCTGTTTCGTTTGTATTTTACATTGTATTGTGTGTATTATACGGACTTATTCGTCGAAAAGAAAATTATCGCCAAGTCTCGACGAATTTTTTTAGGCTTAAGTCCAGACACAATTTTTTTTTTTTTGGGTATGAAAAATTTTCACCAATAACTTTCTGTTGATCTGATCGAGTCCAACGATATTCTTCCTACACTTTTTTCCATATCTTGTTTAGATTTTGAGATTTTGATACTTTCATAACAATTATTACTTAATAGTGGAACTACCTACAGCGGATGCTACATAGCATACTGTAGACCTCCGCGAGCACCTGGCATGAACATAATGATTTACTTGAAATCCCAATTCCATCTGAATCCCTCATGAGCAAAATGCCTATGATCTCTTCTAAGAGGAGGAAGACCTTTAAGATTATACTAAGCTAGTTCGTTTGTATTTTACTTTGTATTTTGTGTATTATACGGACTTATTCAAATTCGTCGAAACGAAAATTATCGCCAAGTCTCGACGAATTTTTTTAGGCTAAGTCCAGACACAATTTTTTTTTTTTGGGATATGAAAAATTTTAACCAATAACTTTCTGTTGACCTGGTCGAGTCCAACGATATTTTTACTACACTTTTTTCCATATCTTGTTTAGTTTTTAAAATTTTGATGCTTTCATAACAATTATTACCTAATAGTTGAACTACCTACAGCGGATGCTACATAGTCTACTGTAGACCTCCGCGAGCACCTGGCATGAACAAATGATTCACTTGAAACCACAATCCTATCTGAATCCCTCATGAGCAAAATGCCTATGATCTCTTCTAAGAGGAGGAAGACCTTTTAGATTATACTAAGCTATTTCGTTTGTATTTTACATTGTATTGTGTGTATTATACGGACTTATTCGTCGAAACGAAAATTATCGCCAAGTCTCGACGAATTTTTTTAGGCCAAGTCCAGACACAATTTTTTTTTGAGATATGAAAAATGTTCACCAATATCTTTCTGTTGACCTGATCGAGTCCAACGATATTCTCCCTACACTTTTTTCCGTATGCTATTCAGTTTTTGAGATTTTAATGCTTTCCTAACAATAATTACATAATAGTGGAACTACCCACAGCGGACACTACATAGCCTACTGTAGACCTCCGCGAGCACTTGGCAGTAACATAATGATTCACTTGAAACCCCAATTCCATCTGAATCCCTCATGAGCAAAATGCCTACGATCTCTTCTAAGAGCAGGAAGACCTTTTAGATTATACTAAGCTGTTTCGTTTGTATTTTACATTGTATTGTGTGTATTATACGGACTTATTCGTCGAAAAGAAAATTATCGCCAAGTCTCGACGAATTTTTTTAGGCTTAAGTCCAGACACAATTTTTTTTTTTTTGGGTATGAAAAATTTTCACCAATAACTTTCTGTTGATCTGATCGAGTCCAACGATATTCTTCCTACACTTTTTTCCATATCTTGTTTAGATTTTGAGATTTTGATACTTTCATAACAATTATTACTTAATAGTGGAACTACCTACAGCGGATGCTACATAGCATACTGTAGACCTCCGCGAGCACCTGGCATGAACATAATGATTTACTTGAAATCCCAATTCCATCTGAATCCCTCATGAGCAAAATGCCTATGATCTCTTCTAAGAGGAGGAAGACCTTTAAGATTATACTAAGCTAGTTCGTTTGTATTTTACTTTGTATTTTGTGTATTATACGGACTTATTCAAATTCGTCGAAACGAAAATTATCGCCAAGTCTCGACGAATTTTTTTAGGCTAAGTCCAGACACAATTTTTTTTTTTGGGATATGAAAAATTTTAACCAATAACTTTCTGTTGACCTGGTCGAGTCCAACGATATTTTTACTACACTTTTTTCCATATCTTGTTTAGTTTTTAAAATTTTGATGCTTTCATAACAATTATTACTTAATAGTTGAACTACCTACAGCGGATGCTACATAGTCTACTGTAGACCTCCGCGAGCACCTGGCATGAACAAATGATTCACTTGAAACCACAATCCTATCTGAATCCCTCATGAGCAAAATGCCTATGATCTCTTCTAAGAGGAGGAAGACCTTTTAGATTATACTAAGCTATTTCGTTTGTATTTTACATTGTATTGTGTGTATTATACGGACTTATTCGTCGAAACGAAAATTATCGCCAAGTCTCGACGAATTTTTTTAGGCCAAGTCCAGACACAATTTTTTTTTGAGATATGAAAAATTTTCACCAATAACTTTCTGTTGACCTGATCGAGTCCAACGATATTTTTCCTACCCTTTTTTCCATATCTTGTTTAGTTTTTGAAATTTTGATGCTCTCATAACAATTATTACTTAATAGTGGAACTACCTACAGCGGATGCTACATAGTCTACTGTAGACTTCCGCGAGCACCTGGCATGAACATAATGATTCACTTGAAACCACAATTATATCTGAATCCCTCATGAGCAAAATGCCTATGATCTCTTCTAAGAGCAGGAAGACCCTTGAGATTATTCTAAGCTATTTCGTTTGTATTTTACATTGTATTGTGTGTATTATACGGACTTATTCAAATTCGTCGAAACGACAATTATCGCCAAGTCTCGACGAATTTTTTTAGGCCAAGTCCAGACACAATTTTTTTTTTGGTATGAAAAATTTTCACCAATAACTTTCTGTTGATCTGATCGAGTCCAACGATATTTTTCCTACACTTTTTTCCATATCTTGTTTAGTTTTTGAAATTTTGATGCTTTCATAACAATTATTACTTAATAGTGGAACTACCTACAGCGGATGCTACATAGCATACTGTAGACCTCCGCGAGCACCTGGCATGAACATAATGATTTACTTGAAATCCCAATTCCATCTGAATCCCTCATGAGCAAAATGCCTATGATCTCTTCTAAGAGGAGGAAGACCTTTAAGATTATACTAAGCTAGTTCGTTTGTATTTTATTTTGTATTTTGTGTATTATACGGACTTATTCAAATTCGTCGAAACGAAAATTATCGCCAAGTCTCGACGAATTTTTTTAGGCTAAGTCCAGACACAATTTTTTTTTTTGGGATATGAAAAATTTTAACCAATAACTTTCTGTTGACCTGGTCGAGTCCAACGATATTTTTACTACACTTTTTTCCATATCTTGTTTAGTTTTTAAAATTTTGATGCTTTCATAACAATTATTACTTAATAGTTGAACTACCTACAGCGGATGCTACATAGTCTACTGTAGACCTCCGCGAGCACCTGGCATGAACAAATGATTCACTTGAAACCACAATCCTATCTGAATCCCTCATGAGCAAAATGCCTATGATCTCTTCTAAGAGGAGGAAGACCTTTTAGATTATACTAAGCTATTTCGTTTGTATTTTACATTGTATTGTGTGTATTATACGGACTTATTCGTCGAAACGAAAATTATCGCCAAGTCTCGACGAATTTTTTTAGGCCAAGTCCAGACACAATTTTTTTTTGAGATATGAAAAATTTTCACCAATAACTTTCTGTTGACCTGATCGAGTCCAACGATATTTTTCCTACACTTTTTTCCATATCTTGTTTAGTTTTTGAAATTTTGATGCTCTCATAACAATTATTACTTAATAGTGGAACTACCTACAGCGGATGCTACATAGTCTACTGTAGACTTCCGCGAGCACCTGGCATGAACATAATGATTCACTTGAAACCACAATTATATCTGAATCCCTCATGAGCAAAATGCCTATGATCTCTTCTAAGAGCAGGAAGACCCTTGAGATTATTCTAAGCTATTTCGTTTGTATTTTACATTGTATTGTGTGTATTATACGGACTTATTCAAATTCGTCGAAACGACAATTATCGCCAAGTCTCGACGAATTTTTTTAGGCCAAGTCCAGACACAATTTTTTTTTTGGTATGAAAAATTTTCACCAATAACTTTCTGTTGATCTGATCGAGTCCAACGATATTTTTCCTACACTTTTTTCCATATCTTGTTTAGTTTTTGAAATTTTGATGCTTTCATAACAATTATTACTTAATAGTGGAACTACCTACAGCGGATGCTACATAGCATACTGTAGACCTCCGCGAGCACCTGGCATGAACATAATGATTTACTTGAAATCCCAATTCCATCTGAATCCCTCATGAGCAAAATGCCTATGATCTCTTCTAAGAGGAGGAAGACCTTTAAGATTATACTAAGCTAGTTCGTTTGTATTTTACTTTGTATTTTGTGTATTATACGGACTTATTCAAATTCGTCGAAACGAAAATTATCGCCAAGTCTCGACGAATTTTTTTAGGCTAAGTCCAGACACAATTTTTTTTTTTGGGATATGAAAAATTTTAATCAATAACTTTCTGTTGACCTGGTCGAGTCCAACGATATTTTTACTACACTTTTTTCCATATCTTGTTTAGTTTTTGAAATTTTGATGCTTTCATAACAATTATTACTTAATAGTTGAACTACCTACAGCGGATGCTACATAGTCTACTGTAGACCTCCGCGAGCACCTGGCATGAACAAATGGTTCACTTGAAACCACAATCCTATCTGAATCCCTCATGAGCAAAATGCCTATGATCTCTTCTAAGAGGAGGAAGACCTTTTAGATTATACTAAGCTATTTCGTTTGTATTTTACATTGTATTGTGTGTATTATACGGACTTATTCGTCGAAACGAAAATTATCGCCAAGTCTCGACGAATTTTTTTAGGCCAAGTCCAGACACAATTTTTTTTTGAGATATGAAAAATGTTCACCAATAACTTTCTGTTGACCTGATCGAGTCCAACGATATTCTCCCTACACTTTTTTCCATATCCTATTTAGTTTTTGAGATTTTGATGCTTTCCTAACAATAATTACATAATAGTGGAACTACCCACAGCGGACACTACATAGCCTACTGTAGACCTCCGCGAGCACTTGGCAGTAACATAATGTCACTTGAAACCCCAATTCCATCTGAATCCCTCATGAGCAAAATGCCTATGATCTCTTCTAAGAGGAGGAAGACCTTTTAGATTATACTAAGCTATTTCGTTTGTATTTTACATTGTATCGTGTGTATTATACGGACTTATTCGTCGAAACGAAAATTATCGCCAAATCTCGAAGAATTTTTTTAGGCTAAGTCCAGACACAATTTTTTTTTGAGATATGAAAAAGTTTCACCAATAACTTTCTGTGGATCTGATCGAGTCCAACGATATTCTCCCTACACTTTTTTCCATATCCTATTTAGTTTTTGAGATTTTGATGCTTTCCTAACAATAATTACATAATAGTGGAACTACCCACAGCGGACACTACATAGCCTACTGTAGACCTCCGCGAGCACTTGGCAGTAACATAATGTCACTTGAAACCCCAATTCCATCTGAATCCCTCATGAGCAAAATGCCTATGATCTCTTCTAAGAGGAGGAAGACCTTTTAGATTATACTAAGCTATTTCGTTTGTATTTTACATTGTATCGTGTGTATTATACGGACTTATTCGTCGAAACGAAAATTATCGCCAAGTCTCGACGAATTTTTTTATGCTAAGTCCAGACACAATTTTTTTTTGAGATATGAAAAATTTTCACCAATAACTTTCTGTTGATCTGATCGAGTCCAACGATATTCTTCCTACAGTTTTTTCCATATCTTGTTTAGATTTTGAGATTTTGATACTTTCATAACAATTATTACTTAATAGTGGAACTACCTACAGCGGATGCTACATAGCCTACTGTAGACCTCCGCGAGCACCCGGCATGAACATAATGATTCACTTGAAATCCCAATTCCATCTGAATCCCTCATGAGCAAAATGCCTATGATCTCTTCTAAGAGGAGGAAGACCTTTAAGATTATACTAAGCTATTTCGTTTGTATTTTACATTGTATTTTGTGTATTATACGGAATTATTCAAATTCGTCGAAACGAAAATTATCGCCAAGTCTCGACGAATTTTTTTTAGGCTTAAGTCCAGACACAATTTTTTTTTTTGGATATGAAAAATTTTCACCAGTAACTTTTTGTTGATCTGATCGAGTCCAACGATATTCTTCCTACACTTTTTTCCATATCTTGTTTAGATTTTGAGATTTTGATACTTTCATAACAATTATTACTTAATAGTGTAACTACCTACAGCGGATGCTACATAGCCTACTGTAGACCTCCGCGAGCACCTGGCATGAACATAATGATTCACTTGAAATCCCAATTCCATCTGAATCCCTCATGAGCAAAATGCCTATGATCTCTTCTAAGAGGAGGAAGACCTTTAAGATTATACTAAGCTATTTCGTTTGTATTTTACATTGTATTTTGTGTATTATACGGACTTATTCGAATTCGTCGAAATGAAAATTATCGCCAAGTCTCGACGAATTTTTTTAGGCTAAGTCCAGACACAATTTTTTTTTGAGATATGAAAAATGTTCACCAATAACTTTCTTTTGACCTGATCGAGTTCCATCTGAATCCCTCATGAGCAAAATGCCTATGATCTCTTCTAAGAGGAGGAAGACCTTTAAGATTATACTAAGCTAGTTCGAGTGTATTTTACATTGTATTTTGTGTATTATACGGACTTATTCAAATTCGTCGAAACGAAAATTATCGCCAAGTCTCGACGAATTTTTTTAGGCTAAGTCCAGACACAATTTTTTTTTTTGGGATATGAAAAATTTTAACCAATAACTTTCTGTTGACCTGGTCGAGTCCAACGATATTTTTACTACACTTTTTTCCATATCTTGTTTAGTTTTTGAAATTTTGATGCTTTCATAACAATTATTACTTAATAGTTGAACTACCCACAGCGGATGCTACATAGTCTACTGTAGACCTCCGCGAGCACCTGGCATGAACAAATGATTCACTTGAAACCACAATCCTATCTGAATCCCTCATGAGCAAAAGGCCTATGATCTCTTCTAAGAGGAGGAAGACCTTTTAGATTATACTAAGCTATTTCGTTTGTATTTTACATTGTATTTTGTGTATTATACGGACTTATTCGTCGAAACGAAAATTATCGCCAAGTCTCGACGAATTTTTTTAGGCCAAGTCCAGACACAATTTTTTTTTGAGATATGAAAAATTTTCACCAATAACTTTCTGTTGACCTGATCGAATCCAACGATATTTTTCCTACACTTTTTTCCATATCTTGTTTAGTTTTTGAAATTTTGATGCTCTCATAACAATTATTACTTAATAGTGGAACTACCTACAGCGGATGCTACATAGTCTACTGTAGACTTCCGCGAGCACCTGGCATGAACATAATGATTCACTTGAAGCCACAATTATATCTGAATCCCTCATGAGCAAAATGCCTATGATCTCTTCTAAGAGCAGGAAGACCTTTGAGATTATTCTAAGCTATTTCGTTTGTATTTTACATTGTATTGTGTGTATTATACGGACATTCCAATTCGTCGAAACGAAAATTATCACAAAGTCTCGACGAATTTTTTTAGGCTAAGTCCAGACACAATTTTTTTTTTGGTATGAAAAATTTTCACCAATAACTTTCTGTTGATCTGATCGAGTCCAACGATATTTTTCCTACACTTTTTTCCATATCTTGTTTAGTATTTGAAATTTTGATGCTTTCATAACAATTATTACTTAATAGTGGAACTACCTACAGCGGATGCTACATAGCATACTGTAGACCTCCGCGAGCACCTGGCATGAACATAATGATTTACTTGAAATCCCAATTCCATCTGAATCCCTCATGAGCAAAATGCCTATGATCTCTTCTAAGAGGAGGAAGACCTTTAAGATTATACTAAGCTAGTTCGTTTGTATTTTACATTGTATTTTGTGTATTATACGGACTTATTCAAATTCGTCGAAACGAAAATTATCGCCAAGTTTCGACGAATTTTTTTAGGCTAAGTCCAGACACAATTTTTTTTTTTGGGTATGAAAAATTTTCACCAATAACTTTCTGTTGATCTGATCGAGTCCAACGATATTCTTCCTACACTTTTTTCCATATCTTGTTTAGATTTTGAGATTTTGATACTTTCATAACAATTATTACTTAATAGTGGAACTACCTACAGCGGAGGCTACATAGCCTACTGTAGACCTCCGCGAGCACGTGGCATGAACATAATGATTCACTTGAAATCCCAATTCCATCTGAATCTCTCATGAGCAAAATGCCTATAATCTCTTCTAAGAGCAGGAAGACCTTTTAGATTATACTGAGCTATTTCGTTTGTATTTTATATTATATTGTGTGTATAATACGGACTTATTCAAATTCGTCGAAACGAAAATATTTTCCGCTTATTCCCGACGAATTTTTTTAGTCGAAGTCCAGACACTATTTTTTTTTTCTCGAAACATGAAAAATGTTCTCCATTAAATTTTTGTTGACCTGATCGAGTTCAATGATATTCTCCTTAGACATTTTTCCATATATAGTTTAGCTTTTGAGATTTTGATGCTTTCCTAACAATAAATACTTTATAGTGGAACTACCTACATCGGACTCTACAAAGCCTACTGTAGACCTCTGCGAGAACGTGGCATGAATATAAGGATTCACTTGTAACCCCAATTTCATTTAAATTTATCAGAAGCAAAATGCCCAAGAGCAGGAAGACCTTTTAGATTATACTAAGCTTTCATATTTTGTTTGTATTTTACATTATATTGTGTGTATAATACGGATTCAAATTCGTCGAAACGAAAATTATCGCCAAGTCTCGACGATTTTTGTAGGCTAAGTCCAGACACATTTTTTTTTTGAGATATGAAAAATTTTCACCAATAACTTTCTGATGACCTGATCGAGTCCAACGATATTTTTCCTACACTTTTTTCCATATCTTGTTTAGTTTTTGAAATTTTGATGCTTTCATAACAATTATTACTTAATAGTGGAACTACCTACAGCGGATGCTACATAGCCTACTGTGGACCTCAGCGAGCACGTGGCATGAACATAATGAATCACTTGAAACCACAATTCCATCTGAATCCCTCACGAGCAAAATGCCTATGATCTCTTCTAAGAGCAGGAAGACCCTTGAGATTATTCTAAGCTATTACGTTTGTATTTTACATTGTATCGTGTGTATTATACGGACATTCCAATTCGTCGAAACGAAAATTATCACAAAGTCTCGACGAATTTTTTTAGGCTAAGTCCAGACACAATTTTTTTTTGAGATATGAAAAATTTTCACCAATAACTTTCTGTTGATCTGATCGAGTCCAACGATATTCTTCCTACAGTTTTTTCCATATCTTGTTTAGATTTTGAGATTTTGATACTTTCATAACAATTATTACTTAATAGTGGAACTACCTACAGCGGATGCTACATAGCATACTGTAGACCTCCGCGAGCACCTGGCATGAACATAATGATTTACTTGAAATCCCAATTCCATCTGAATCCCTCATGAGCAAAATGCCTATGATCTCTTCTAAGAGGAGGAAGACCTTTAAGATTATACTAAGCTAGTTCGTTTGTATTTTACATTGTATTTTGTGTATTATACGGACTTATTCAAATTCGTCGAAACGAAAATTATCGCCAAGTTTCGACGAATTTTTTTAGGCTAAGTCCAGACACAATTTTTTTTTTTGGGTATGAAAAATTTTCACCAATAACTTTCTGTTGATCTGATCGAGTCCAACGATATTCTTCCTACACTTTTTTCCATATCTTGTTTAGATTTTGAGATTTTGATACTTTCATAACAATTATTACTTAATAGTGGAACTACCTACAGCGGAGGCTACATAGCCTACTGTAGACCTCCGCGAGCACGTGGCATGAACATAATGATTCACTTGAAATCCCAATTCCATCTGAATCTCTCATGAGCAAAATGCCTATAATCTCTTCTAAGAGCAGGAAGACCTTTTAGATTATACTGAGCTATTTCGTTTGTATTTTATATTATATTGTGTGTATAATACGGACTTATTCAAATTCGTCGAAACGAAAATATTTTCCGCTTATTCCCGACGAATTTTTTTAGTCGAAGTCCAGACACTATTTTTTTTTTCTCGAAACATGAAAAATGTTCTCTATTAAATTTTTGTTGACCTGATCGAGTTCAATGATATTCTCCTTAGACATTTTTCCATATATAGTTTAGCTTTTGAGATTTTGATGCTTTCCTAACAATAAATACTTTATAGTGGAACTACCTACATCGGACTCTACAAAGCCTACTGTAGACCTCTGCGAGAACGTGGCATGAATATAAGGATTCACTTGTAACCCCAATTTCATTTAAATTTATCAGAAGCAAAATGCCCAAGAGCAGGAAGACCTTTTAGATTATACTAAGCTTTCATATTTTGTTTGTATTTTACATTATATTGTGTGTATAATACGGATTCAAATTCGTCGAAACGAAAATTATCGCCAAGTCTCGACGATTTTTTTAGGCTAAGTCCAGACACAATTTTTTTTTGAGATATGAAAAATTTTCACCAATAACTTTCTGATGACCTGATCGAGTCCAACGATATTTTTCCTACACTTTTTTCCATATCTTGTTTAGTTTTTGAAATTTTGATGCTTTCATAACAATTATTACCTAATAGTGGAACTACCTACAGCGGATGCTACATAGCCTACTGTGGACCTCAGCGAGCACGTGGCATGAACATAATGAATCACTTGAAACCACAATTCCATCTGAATCCCTCACGAGCAAAATGCCTATGATCTCTTCTAAGAGCAGGAAGACCCTTGAGATTATTCTAAGCTATTTCGTTTGTATTTTACATTGTATTTTGTGTATTATACGGACTTATTCAAATTCGTCGAAACGAAAATTATCGCCAAGTCTCGACGAATTTTTTTAGGCCAAGTCCAGACACAATTTTTTTTTTGGTATGAAAAATTTTCACCAATAACTTTCTGTTGATCTGATCGAGTCCAACGATATTTTTCCTACACTTTTTTCCATATCTTGTTTAGTTTTTGAAATTTTGATGCTTCCATAACAATTATTACTTAATAGTGGAACTACCTACAGCGGATGCTACATAGCCTACTGTAGACCTCAGCGAGCACGTGGCATGAACATAATGATTCACTTGAAACTACAATTCCATCTGAATCCCTCACGAGCAAAATGCCTATGATCTCTTCTAAGAGGAGGAAGACCTTTTAGATTAAACTAAGCTATTTCGTTTGTATTTTACATTGTATTGTGTGTTTTATACGGACTTATTCAAATTCGTCGAAACGAAAATTATCGCCAAGTCTCGACGAATTTTTTTAGGCTAAGTCCAGACACAATTTTTTTTTGGTATGAAAAATTTTCACCAATAACTTTCTGTTGATCTGATCGAGTCCAACGATATTTTTCCTACACTTTTTTCCATATCTTGTTTAGTTTTTGAAATTTTGATGCTTTCATAACAATTATTACTTAATAGTTGAACTACCTACAGCGGATGCTACATAGTCTACTGTAGACCTCCGCGAGCACCTGGCATGAACAAATGATTCACTTGAAACCACAATCCTATCTGAATCCCTCATGAGCAAAATGCCTATGATCTCTTCTAAGAGGAGGAAGACCTTTTAGATTATACTAAGCTATTTCGTTTGTATTTTACATTGTATTGTGTGTATTATACGGACTTATTCGTCGAAACGAAAATTATCGCCAAGTCTCGACGAATTTTTTTAGGCCAAGTCCAGACACAATTTTTTTTTGAGATATGAAAAATTTTCACCAATAACTTTCTGTTGACCTGATCGAGTCCAACGATATTTTTCCTACACTTTTTTCCATATCTTGTTTAGTTTTTGAAATTTTGATGCTTTCATAACAATTATTACTTAATAGTGGAACTACCTACAGCGGATGCTACATAGTCTACTGTAGACTTCCGCGAGCACCTGGCATGAACATAATGATTCACTTGAAACCACAATTATATCTGAATCCCTCATGAGCAAAATGCCTATGATCTCTTCTAAGAGCAGGAAGACATTTGAGATTATTCTAAGCTATTTCGTTTGTATTTTACATTGTATTGTGTGTATTATACGGACATTCCAATTCGTCGAAACGAAAATTATCACAAAGTCTCGACGAATTTTTTTAGGCTAAGTCCAGACACAATTTTTTTTTGAGATATGAAAAATGTTCACCAATATCTTTCTGTTGACCTGATCGAGTCCAACGATATTCTCCCTACACTTTTTTCCGTATCCTATTTAGTTTTTGAGATTTTGATGCTTTCCTAACAATAATTACATAATAGTGGAACTACCCACAGCGGACACTACATAGCCTACTGTAGACCTCCGCGAGCACTTGGCAGTAACATAATGATTCACTTGAAACCCCAATTCCATCTGAATCCCTCATGAGCAAAATGCCTACGATCTCTTCTAAGAGCAGGAAGACCTTTTAGATAATACTAAGCTGTTTCGTTTGTATTTTACATTGTATTGTGTGTATTATACGGACTTATTCGTCGAAAAGAAAATTATCGCCAAGTCTCGACGAATTTTTTTAGGCTTAAGTCCAGACACAATTTTTTTTTTTTGGGTATGAAAAATTTTCACCAATAACTTTCTGTTGATCTGATCGAGTCCAACGATATTCTTCCTACACTTTTTTCCATATCTTGTTTAGATTTTGAGATTTTGATACTTTCATAACAATTATTACTTAATAGTGGAACTACCTACAGCGGATGCTACATAGCATACTGTAGACCTCCGCGAGCACCTGGCATGAACATAATGATTTACTTGAAATCCCAATTCCATCTGAATCCCTCATGAGCAAAATGCCTATGATCTCTTCTAAGAGGAGGAAGACCTTTAAGATTATACTAAGCTAGTTCGTTTGTATTTTACTTTGTATTTTGTGTATTATACGGACTTATTCAAATTCGTCGAAACGAAAATTATCGCCAAGTCTCGACGAATTTTTTTAGGCTAAGTCCAGACACAATTTTTTTTTTTGGGATATGAAAAATTTTAACCAATAACTTTCTGTTGACCTGGTCGAGTCCAACGATATTTTTACTACACTTTTTTCCATATCTTGTTTAGTTTTTGAAATTTTGATGCTTTCATAACAATTATTACTTAATAGTTGAACTACCTACAGCGGATGCTACATAGTCTACTGTAGACCTCCGCGAGCACCTGGCATGAACAAATGATTCACTTGAAACCACAATCCTATCTGAATCCCTCATGAGCAAAATGCCTATGATCTCTTCTAAGAGGAGGAAGACCTTTTAGATTATACTAAGCTATTTCGTTTGTATTTTACATTGTATTGTGTGTATTATACGGACTTATTCGTCGAAACGAAAATTATCGCCAAGTCTCGACGAATTTTTTTAGGCCAAGTCCAGACACAATTTTTTTTTGAGATATGAAAAATTTTCACCAATAACTTTCTGTTGACCTGATCGAGTCCAATGATATATTTCCTACACTTTTTTCCATATCTTGTTTAGTTTTTGAAATTTTGATGCTCTCATAACAATTATTACTTAATAGTGGAACTACCTACAGCGGATGCTACATAGTCTACTGTAGACTTCCGCGAGCACCTGGCATGAACATAATGATTCACTTGAAACCACAATTATATCTGAATCCCTCATGAGCAAAATGCCTATGATCTCTTCTAAGAGCAGGAAGACCCTTGAGATTATTCTAAGCTATTTCGTTTGTATTTTATATTGTATTGTGTGTATTATACGGACTTATTCAAATTCGTCGAAACGACAATTATCGCCAAGTCTCGACGAATTTTTTTAGGCCAAGTCCAGACACAATTTTTTTTTTGGTATGAAAAATTTTCACCAATAACTTTCTGTTGATCTGATTGAGTCCAACGATATTTTTCCTACACTTTTTCCATATCTTGTTTAGTTTTTGAAATTTTGATGCTTCCATAACAATTATTACTTAATAGTGGAACTACCTACACCGGATGCTACATAGCCTACTGTAGACCTCAGCGAGCACGTGGCATGAACATAATGATTCACTTGAAACCACAATTCCATCTGAATCCCTCACGAGCAAAATGCCTATGATCTCTTCTAAGAGGAGGAAGACCTTTTAGATTATACTAAGCTATTTCGTTTGTATTTTTTATTGTATTGTGTGTTTTATACGAACTTATTCAAATTCGTCGAAACGAAAATTATCGCCAAGTCTCGACGAATTTTTTTAGGCCAAGTCCAGACACAATTTTTTTTTTGGTATGAAAAATTTTCACCAATAACTTTCTGTTGATCTGATCGAGTCCAACGATATTTTTCCTACACTTTTTTCCATATCTTGTTTAGTTTTTGAAATTTTGATGCTTTCATAACAATTATTACTTAATAGTGGAACTACCTACAGCGGATGCTACATAGCATACTGTAGACCTCCGCGAGCACCTGGCATGAACATAATGATTTACTTGAAATCCCAATTCCATCTGAATCCCTCATGAGCAAAATGCCTATGATCTCTTCTAAGAGGAGGAAGATCTTTAAGATTATACTAAGCTAGTTCGTTTGTATTTTACATTGTATTTTGTGTATTATACGGACTTATTCAAATTCGTCGAAACGAAAATTATCGCCAAGTTTCGACGAATTTTTTTAGGCTAAGTCCAGACACAATTTTTTTTTGAGATATGAAAAATGTTCACCAATAACTTTCTGTTGACCCGATCGAGTCCAACGATATTCTCCCTACACTTTTTTCCATATCCTATTTAGTTTTTGAGATTTTGATGCTTTCTAACAATAATTACATAATAGTGGAACTACCCACAGCGGACACTACATAGCCTACTGTAGACCTCCGCGAGCACTTGGCAGTAACATAATGATTCACTTGAAACCCCAATTCTATCTGAATCCCTCATGAGCAAAATGCCTTTTAAGAGGAGGAAGACCTTTTAGATTATACTAAGCTATTTCGTTTGTATTTTACATTGTATTGTGTGTATTATACGGACTTATTCAAATTCGTCGAAACGAAAATTATCGCCAAGTCTCGACGAATTTTTTTGGGCTAAGTCCAGACACAATTTTTTTTTTTTGGGATATGAAAAATTTTAACCAATAACTTTCTGTTGACCTGATCGAGTCCAACGATATTTTTACTACACTTTTTTCCATATCTTGTTTAGTTTTTGAAATTTTGATGCTTTCATAGCAATTATTACTTAATAGTTGAACTATATGATGCTACATAGCCTACTGTAGACCTCCGCGAGCACTTGGCAGTAACATAATGATTCACTTGAAACCCCAATTCCATCTGAATCCCTCATGAGCAAAATGCCTTTGATCTCTTCTAAGAGGAGGAAGACCTTTTAGATTATACTAAGCTATTTCGTTTGTATTTTACATTGTATTGTGTGTTTTATACGGACTTATTCAAATTCGTCGAAACGAAAATTATCGCCAAGTCTCGACGAATTTTTTTAGGCTAAGTCCAGACACAATTTTTTTTTTGGGATATGAAAAATTTTAACCAATAACTTTCTGTTGACCTGGTCGAGTCCAACGATATTTTTACTACACTTTTTTCCATATCTTGTTTAGTTTTTGAAATTTTGATGCTTTCGTAACAATTATTACTTAATAGTTGAACTACCTACAGCGGATGCTACATAGTCTACTGTAGACCTCCGCGAGCACCTGGCATGAAATAATGATTCACTTGAAACCACAATCCTATCTGAATCCCTCATGAGCAAAATGCCTATGATCTCTTCTAAGAGGAGGAAGACCTTTTAGATTATACTAAGCTATTTCGTTTGTATTTTACATTGTATCGTGTGTATTATACGGACTTATTCGTCGAAACGAAAATTATCGCCAAGTCTCGACGAATTTTTTTAGGCTAAGTCCAGACACAATTTTTTTTTGAGATATGAAAAATTTTCACCAATAACTTTCTGTTGATCTGATCGAGTCCAACGATATTCTTCCAACAGTTTTTTCCATATCTTGTTTAGATTTTGAGATTTTGATACTTTCATAACAATTATTACTTAATAGTGGAACTACCTACAGCGGATGCTACATAGCCTACTGTAGACCTCCGCGAGCACCCGGCATGAACATAATGATTCACTTGAAATCCCAATTCCATCTGAATCCCTCATGAGCAAAATGCCTATGATCTCTTCTAAGAGAAGGAAGACCTTCAAGATTATACTAAGCTATTTCGTTTGTATTTTACATTGTATTTTGTGTATTATACGGACTTATTCAAATTCGTCGAAACGAAAATTATCGCCAAGTCTCGACGAATTTTTTTAGGCTAAGTCCAGACACAATTTTTTTTTTTGGGATATGAAAAATTTTAACCAATAACTTTCTGTTGACCTGATCGAGTCCAACGATATTTTTCCTACACTTTTTTCCATATCTTGTTTAGTTTTTGAAATTTTGATGCTTTCATAACAATTATTACTTAATAGTGTAACTACCTACAGCAGATGCTACATAGCCTACTGTAGACCTCCGCGAGCACCTGGCATGAACATAATGATTCACTTGAAATCCCAATTCCATCTGAATCCCTCATGAGCAAAATGCCTATGATCTCTTCTAAGAGGAGGAAGACCTTTAAGATTATACTAAGCTATTTCGTTTGTATTTTACATTGTATTTTGTGTATTATACGGACTTATTCGAATTCGTCGAAACGAAAATTATCGCCAAGTCTCGACGAATTTTTTTAGGCTAAGTCCAGACACAATTTTTTTTTGAGATATGAAAAATGTTCACCAATAACTTTCTGTTGACCTGATCGAGTCCAACGATATTCTCCCTACACTTTTTTCCATATCCTATTTAGTTTTTGAGATTTTGATGCTTTCCTAACAATAATTACATAATAGTGGAACTACCCACAGCGGACACTACATAGCCTACTGTAGACCTCCGCGAGCACTTGGCAGTAACATAATGACTCACTTGAAACCCCAATTCCATCTGAATCCCTCATGAGCAAAATGCCTATGATCTCTTCTAAGAGGAGGAAGACCTTTAAGATTATACTAAGCTATTTCGTTTGTATTTTACATTGTATTTTGTGTATTATACGGACTTATTCAAATTCGTCGAAACGAAAATTATCGCCAAGTCTCGACGAATTTTTTTAGGCCAAGTCCAGACACAATTTTTTTTTTGAGATATGAAAAATGTTCACCAATAACTTTCTTTTGACCTGATCGAGTTCCATCTGAATCCCTCATGAGCAAAATGCCTATGATCTCTTCTAAGAGGAGGAAGACCTTTAAGATTATACTAAGCTAGTTCGTTTGTATTTTACATTGTATTTTGTGTATTATACGGACTTATTCAAATTCGTCGAAACGAAAATTATCGCCAAGTCTCGACGAATTTTTTTAGGCTAAGTCCAGACACAATTTTTTTTTGAGATATGAAAAATTTTCACCAATAACTTTCTGTTGATCTGATCGAGTCCAACGATATTCTTCCTACAGTTTTTTCCATATCTTGTTTAGATTTTGAGATTTTGATACTTTCATAACAATTATTACTTAATAGTGGAACTACCTACAGCGGATGCTACATAGCCTACAGTAGACCTCCGCGAGCACCCGGCATGAACATAATGATTCACTTGAAATCCCAATTCCATCTGAATCCCTCATGAGCAAAATGCCTATGATCTCTTCTAAGAGCAGGAAGACCTTTGAGATTATTCTAAGCTATTTCGTTTGTATTTTACATTGTATTGTGTGTATTATACGGACATTCCAATTCGTCGAAACGAAAATTATCACAAAGTCTCGACGAATTTTTTTAGGCTAAGTCCAGACACAATTTTTTTTTTTTGGGATATGAAAAATTTTAACCAATAACTTTCTGTTGACCTGATCGAGTCCAACGATATTTTTCCTACACTTCTTTCCATATCTTGTTTAGTTTTTGAAATTTTGATGCTTTCATAACAATTATTACTTAATAGTGTAACTACCTACAGCAGATGCTACATAGCCTACTGTAGACCTCCGCGAGCACCTGACATGAACATAATGATTCACTTGAAATCCCAATTCCATCTGAATCCCTCATGAGCAAAATGCCTATGATCTCTTCTAAGAGGAGGAAGACCTTTTAGATTATTCTGAGCTATTTCGTTTGTATTTTATATTATATTGTGTGTATAATACGGACTTATTCAAATTCGTCGAAACGAAAATATTTTCCGCTTATTCCCGACGAATTTTTTTAGTCGAAGTCCAGACACTATTTTTTTTTTCTCGAAACATGAAAAATGTTCTCCATTAAATTTTTGTTGACCTGATCGAGTTCAATGATATTCTCCTTAGACATTTTTCCATATATAGTTTAGCTTTTGAGATTTTGATGCTTTCCTAACAATAAATACTTTATAGTGGAACTACCTACATCGGACTCTACAAAGCCTACTGTAGACCTCTGCGAGAACGTGGCATGAATATAAGGATTCACTTGTAACCCCAATTTCATTTAAATTTATCAGAAGCAAAATGCCCAAGAGCAGGAAGACCTTTTAGATTATACTAAGCTTTCATATTTTGTTTGTATTTTACATTATATTGTGTGTATAATACGGATTCAAATTCGTCGAAACGAAAACTATCGCCAAGTCTCGACGATTTTTTTAGGCTAAGTCCAGACACAATTTTTTTTTGAGATATGAAAAATTTTCACCAATAACTTTCTGATGACCTGATCGAGTCCAACGATATTTTTCCTACACTTTTTTCCATATCTTGTTTAGTTTTTGAAATTTTGATGCTTTCATAACAATTATTACTTAATAGTGGAACTACCTACAGCGGATGCTACATAGCCTACTGTGGACCTCAGCGAGCACGTGGCATGAACATAATGAATCACTTGAAACCACAATTCCATCTGAATCCCTCACGAGCAAAATGCCTATGATCTCTTCTAAGAGCAGGAAGACCCTTGAGATTATTCTAAGCTATTTCGTTTGTATTTTACATTGTATTTTGTGTATTATACGGACTTATTCAAATTCGTCGAAACGAAAATTATCGCCAAGTCTCGACGAATTTTTTTAGGCCAAGTCCAGACACAATTTTTTTTTTGGTATGAAAAATTTTCACCAATAACTTTCTGATGACCTGATCGAGTCCAACGATATTTTTCCTACACTTTTTTCCATATCTTGTTTAGTTTTTGAAATTTTGATGCTTCCATAACAATTATTACTTAATAGTGGAACTACCTACAGCGGATGCTACATAGCCTACTGTAGACCTCAGCGAGCACGTGGCATGAACATAATGATTCACTTGAAACCACAATTCCATCTGAATCCCTCACGAGCAAAATGCCTATGATCTCTTCTAAGAGGAGGAAGACCTTTTAGATTAAACTAAGCTATTTCGTTTGTATTTTACATTGTATTGTGTGTTTTATACGGACTTATTCAAATTCGTCGAAACGAAAATTATCGCCAAGTCTCGACGAATTTTTTTAGGCTAAGTCCAGACACAATTTTTTTTTTGGTATGAAAAATTTTCACCAATAACTTTCTGTTGATCTGATCGAGTCCAACGATATTTTTCCTACACTTTTTTCCATATCTTGTTTAGTTTTTGAAATTTTGATGCTTTCATAACAATTATTACTTAATAGTTGAACTACCTACAGCGGATGCTACATAGTCTACTGTAGACCTCCGCGAGCACCTGGCATGAACAAATGATTCACTTGAAACCACAATCCTATCTGAATCCCTCATGAGCAAAATGCCTATGATCTCTTCTAAGAGGAGGAAGACCTTTTAGATTATACTAAGCTATTTCGTTTGTATTTTACATTGTATTGTGTGTATTATACGGACTTATTCGTCGAAACGAAAATTATCGCCAAGTCTCGACGAATTTTTTTAGGCCAAGTCCAGACACAATTTTTTTTTGAGATATGAAAAATTTTCACCAATAACTTTCTGTTGACCTGATCGAGTCCAACGATATTTTTCCTACACTTTTTTCCATATCTTGTTTAGTTTTTGAAATTTTGATGCTTTCATAACAATTATTACTTAATAGTGGAACTACCTACAGCGGATGCTACATAGTCTACTGTAGACTTCCGCGAGCACCTGGCATGAACATAATGATTCACTTGAAACCACAATTATATCTGAATCCCTCATGAGCAAAATGCCTATGATCTCTTCTAAGAGCAGGAAGACATTTGAGATTATTCTAAGCTATTTCGTTTGTATTTTACATTGTATTGTGTGTATTATACGGACATTCCAATTCGTCGAAACGAAAATTATCACAAAGTCTCGACGAATTTTTTTAGGCCAAGTCCAGACACAATTTTTTTTTGAGATATGAAAAATGTTCACCAATATCTTTCTGTTGACCTGATCGAGTCCAACGATATTCTCCCTACACTTTTTTCCGTATCCTATTTAGTTTTTGAGATTTTGATGCTTTCCTAACAATAATTACATAATAGTGGAACTACCCACAGCGGACACTACATAGCCTACTGTAGACCTCCGCGAGCACTTGGCAGTAACATAATGATTCACTTGAAACCCCAATTCCATCTGAATCCCTCATGAGCAAAATGCCTACGATCTCTTCTAAGAGCAGGAAGACCTTTTAGATAATACTAAGCTGTTTCGTTTGTATTTTACATTGTATTGTGTGTATTATACGGACTTATTCGTCGAAAAGAAAATTATCGCCAAGTCTCGACGAATTTTTTTAGGCTTAAGTCCAGACACAATTTTTTTTTTTTGGGTATGAAAAATTTTCACCAATAACTTTCTGTTGATCTGATCGAGTCCAACGATATTCTTCCTACACTTTTTTCCATATCTTGTTTAGATTTTGAGATTTTGATACTTTCATAACAATTATTACTTAATAGTGGAACTACCTACAGCGGATGCTACATAGCATACTGTAGACCTCCGCGAGCACCTGGCATGAACATAATGATTTACTTGAAATCCCAATTCCATCTGAATCCCTCATGAGCAAAATGCCTATGATCTCTTCTAAGAGGAGGAAGACCTTTAAGATTATACTAAGCTAGTTCGTTTGTATTTTACATTGTATTTTGTGTATTATACGGACTTATTCAAATTCGTCGAAACGAAAATTATCGCCAAGTCTCGACGAATTTTTTTAGGCTAAGTCCAGACACAATTTTTTTTTTTTTGGGATATGAAAAATTTTAACCAATAACTTTCTGTTGACCTGGTCGAGTCCAACGATATTTTTACTACACTTTTTTCCATATCTTGTTTAGTTTTTGAAATTTTGATGCTTTCATAACAATTATTACTTAATAGTTGAACTACCCACAGCGGATGCTACATAGTCTACTGTAGACCTCCGCGAGCACCTGGCATGAACAAATGATTCACTTGAAACCACAATCCTATCTGAATCCCTCATGAGCAAAAGGCCTATGATCTCTTCTAAGAGGAGGAAGACCTTTTAGATTATACTAAGCTATTTCGTTTGTATTTTACATTGTATTTTGTGTATTATACGGACTTATTCGTCGAAACGAAAATTATCGCCAAGTCTCGACGAATTTTTTTAGGCCAAGTCCAGACACAATTTTTTTTTGAGATATGAAAAATTTTCTGTTGACCTGATCGAGTCCAACGATATTTTTCCTACACTTTTTTCCATATCTTGTTTAGTTTTTGAAATTTTGATGCTCTCATAACAATTATTACTTAATAGTGGAACTACCTACAGCGGATGCTACATAGTCTACTGTAGACTTCCGCGAGCACCTGGCATGAACATAATGATTCACTTGAAACCACAATTATATCTGAATCCCTCATGAGCAAAATGCCTATGATCTCTTCTAAGAGCAGGAAGACCTTTGAGATTATTCTAAGCTATTACGTTTGTATTTTACATTGTATCGTGTGTATTATACGGACATTCCAATTCGTCGAAACGAAAATTATCACAAAGTCTCGACGAATTTTTTTAGGCTAAGTCCAGACACAATTTTTTTTTGAGATATGAAAAATTTTCACCAATAACTTTCTGTTGATCTGATCGAGTCCAACGATATTCTTCCTACAGTTTTTTCCATATCTTGTTTAGATTTTGAGATTTTGATACTTTCATAACAATTATTACTTAATAGTGGAACTACCTACAGCGGATGCTACATAGCCTACAGTAGACCTCCGCGAGCACCCGGCATGAACATAATGATTCACTTGAAATCCCAATTCCATCTGAATCCCTCATGAGCAAAATGCCTATGATCTCTTCTAAGAGCAGGAAGACCTTTGAGATTATTCTAAGCTATTTCGTTTGTATTTTACATTGTATTGTGTGTATTATACGGACATTCCAATTCGTCGAAACGAAAATTATCACAAAGTCTCGACGAATTTTTTTAGGCTAAGTCCAGACACAATTTTTTTTTTTTGGGATATGAAAAATTTTAACCAATAACTTTCTGTTGACCTGATCGAGTCCAACGATATTTTTCCTACACTTCTTTCCATATCTTGTTTAGTTTTTGAAATTTTGATGCTTTCATAACAATTATTACTTAATAGTGTAACTACCTACAGCAGATGCTACATAGCCTACTGTAGACCTCCGCGAGCACCTGACATGAACATAATGATTCACTTGAAATCCCAATTCCATCTGAATCCCTCATGAGCAAAATGCCTATGATCTCTTCTAAGAGGAGGAAGACCTTTTAGATTATTCTGAGCTATTTCGTTTGTATTTTATATTATATTGTGTGTATAATACGGACTTATTCAAATTCGTCGAAACGAAAATATTTTCCGCTTATTCCCGACGAATTTTTTTAGTCGAAGTCCAGACACTATTTTTTTTTTCTCGAAACATGAAAAATGTTCTCCATTAAATTTTTGTTGACCTGATCGAGTTCAATGATATTCTCCTTAGACATTTTTCCATATATAGTTTAGCTTTTGAGATTTTGATGCTTTCCTAACAATAAATACTTTATAGTGGAACTACCTACATCGGACTCTACAAAGCCTACTGTAGACCTCTGCGAGAACGTGGCATGAATATAAGGATTCACTTGTAACCCCAATTTCATTTAAATTTATCAGAAGCAAAATGCCCAAGAGCAGGAAGACCTTTTAGATTATACTAAGCTTTCATATTTTGTTTGTATTTTACATTATATTGTGTGTATAATACGGATTCAAATTCGTCGAAACGAAAATTATCGCCAAGTCTCGACGATTTTTTTAGGCTAAGTCCAGACACAATTTTTTTTTGAGATATGAAAAATTTTCACCAATAACTTTCTGATGACCTGATCGAGTCCAACGATATTTTTCCTACACTTTTTTCCATATCTTGTTTAGTTTTTGAAATTTTGATGCTTTCATAACAATTATTACTTAATAGTGGAACTACCTACAGCGGATGCTACATAGCCTACTGTGGACCTCAGCGAGCACGTGGCATGAACATAATGAATCACTTGAAACCACAATTCCATCTGAATCCCTCACGAGCAAAATGCCTATGATCTCTTCTAAGAGCAGGAAGACCCTTGAGATTATTCTAAGCTATTTCGTTTGTATTTTACATTGTATTTTGTGTATTATACGGACTTATTCAAATTCGTCGAAACGAAAATTATCGCCAAGTCTCGACGAATTTTTTTAGGCCAAGTCCAGACACAATTTTTTTTTTGGTATGAAAAATTTTCACCAATAACTTTCTGATGACCTGATCGAGTCCAACGATATTTTTCCTACACTTTTTTCCATATCTTGTTTAGTTTTTGAAATTTTGATGCTTCCATAACAATTATTACTTAATAGTGGAACTACCTACAGCGGATGCTACATAGCCTACTGTAGACCTCAGCGAGCACGTGGCATGAACATAATGATTCACTTGAAACCACAATTCCATCTGAATCCCTCACGAGCAAAATGCCTATGATCTCTTCTAAGAGGAGGAAGACCTTTTAGATTAAACTAAGCTATTTCGTTTGTATTTTACATTGTATTGTGTGTTTTATACGGACTTATTCAAATTCGTCGAAACGAAAATTATCGCCAAGTCTCGACGAATTTTTTTAGGCTAAGTCCAGACACAATTTTTTTTTTGGTATGAAAAATTTTCACCAATAACTCTCTGTTGATCTGATCGAGTCCAACGATATTTTTCCTACACTTTTTTCCATATCTTGTTTAGTTTTTGAAATTTTGATGCTTTCATAACAATTATTACTTAATAGTTGAACTACCTACAGCGGATGCTACATAGTCTACTGTAGACCTCCGCGAGCACCTGGCATGAACAAATGATTCACTTGAAACCACAATCCTATCTGAATCCCTCATGAGCAAAATGCCTATGATCTCTTCTAAGAGGAGGAAGACCTTTTAGATTATACTAAGCTATTTCGTTTGTATTTTACATTGTATTGTGTGTATTATACGGACTTATTCGTCGAAACGAAAATTATCGCCAAGTCTCGACGAATTTTTTTAGGCCAAGTCCAGACACAATTTTTTTTTGAGATATGAAAAATTTTCACCAATAACTTTCTGTTGACCTGATCGAGTCCAACGATATTTTTCCTACACTTTTTTCCATATCTTGTTTAGTTTTTGAAATTTTGATGCTTTCATAACAATTATTACTTAATAGTGGAACTACCTACAGCGGATGCTACATAGTCTACTGTAGACTTCCGCGAGCACCTGGCATGAACATAATGATTCACTTGAAACCACAATTATATCTGAATCCCTCATGAGCAAAATGCCTATGATCTCTTCTAAGAGCAGGAAGACATTTGAGATTATTCTAAGCTATTTCGTTTGTATTTTACATTGTATTGTGTGTATTATACGGACATTCCAATTCGTCGAAACGAAAATTATCACAAAGTCTCGACGAATTTTTTTAGGCCAAGTCCAGACACAATTTTTTTTTGAGATATGAAAAATGTTCACCAATATCTTTCTGTTGACCTGATCGAGTCCAACGATATTCTCCCTACACTTTTTTCCGTATCCTATTTAGTTTTTGAGATTTTGATGCTTTCCTAACAATAATTACATAATAGTGGAACTACCCACAGCGGACACTACATAGCCTACTGTAGACCTCCGCGAGCACTTGGCAGTAACATAATGATTCACTTGAAACCCCAATTCCATCTGAATCCCTCATGAGCAAAATGCCTACGATCTCTTCTAAGAGCAGGAAGACCTTTTAGATAATACTAAGCTGTTTCGTTTGTATTTTACATTGTATTGTGTGTATTATACGGACTTATTCGTCGAAAAGAAAATTATCGCCAAGTCTCGACGAATTTTTTTAGGCTTAAGTCCAGACACAATTTTTTTTTTTTGGGTATGAAAAATTTTCACCAATAACTTTCTGTTGATCTGATCGAGTCCAACGATATTCTTCCTACACTTTTTTCCATATCTTGTTTAGATTTTGAGATTTTGATACTTTCATAACAATTATTACTTAATAGTGGAACTACCTACAGCGGATGCTACATAGCATACTGTAGACCTCCGCGAGCACCTGGCATGAACATAATGATTTACTTGAAATCCCAATTCCATCTGAATCCCTCATGAGCAAAATGCCTATGATCTCTTCTAAGAGGAGGAAGACCTTTAAGATTATACTAAGCTAGTTCGTTTGTATTTTACTTTGTATTTTGTGTATTATACGGACTTATTCAAATTCGTCGAAACGAAAATTATCGCCAAGTCTCGACGAATTTTTTTAGGCTAAGTCCAGACACAATTTTTTTTTTTGGGATATGAAAAATTTTAACCAATAACTTTCTGTTGACCTGGTCGAGTCCAACGATATTTTTACTACACTTTTTTCCATATCTTGTTTAGTTTTTGAAATTTTGATGCTTTCATAACAATTATTACTTAATAGTTGAACTACCTACAGCGGATGCTACATAGTCTACTGTAGACCTCCGCGAGCACCTGGCATGAACAAATGATTCACTTGAAACCACAATCCTATCTGAATCCCTCATGAGCAAAATGCCTATGATCTCTTCTAAGAGGAGGAAGACCTTTTAGATTATACTAAGCTATTTCGTTTGTATTTTACATTGTATTGTGTGTATTATACGGACTTATTCGTCGAAACGAAAATTATCGCCAAGTCTCGACGAATTTTTTTAGGCCAAGTCCAGACACAATTTTTTTTTGAGATATGAAAAATTTTCACCAATAACTTTCTGTTGACCTGATCGAGTCCAATGATATATTTCCTACACTTTTTTCCATATCTTGTTTAGTTTTTGAAATTTTGATGCTCTCATAACAATTATTACTTAATAGTGGAACTACCTACAGCGGATGCTACATAGTCTACTGTAGACTTCCGCGAGCACCTGGCATGAACATAATGATTCACTTGAAACCACAATTATATCTGAATCCCTCATGAGCAAAATGCCTATGATCTCTTCTAAGAGCAGGAAGACCCTTGAGATTATTCTAAGCTATTTCGTTTGTATTTTATATTGTATTGTGTGTATTATACGGACTTATTCAAATTCGTCGAAACGACAATTATCGCCAAGTCTCGACGAATTTTTTTAGGCCAAGTCCAGACACAATTTTTTTTTTGGTATGAAAAATTTTCACCAATAACTTTCTGTTGATCTGATTGAGTCCAACGATATTTTTCCTACACTTTTTCCATATCTTGTTTAGTTTTTGAAATTTTGATGCTTCCTTAACAATTATTACTTAATAGTGGAACTACCTACACCGGATGCTACATAGCCTACTGTAGACCTCAGCGAGCACGTGGCATGAACATAATGATTCACTTGAAACCACAATTCCATCTGAATCCCTCACGAGCAAAATGCCTATGATCTCTTCTAAGAGGAGGAAGACCTTTTAGATTATACTAAGCTATTTCGTTTGTATTTTTTATTGTATTGTGTGTTTTATACGAACTTATTCAAATTCGTCGAAACGAAAATTATCGCCAAGTCTCGACGAATTTTTTTAGGCCAAGTCCAGACACAATTTTTTTTTTGGTATGAAAAATTTTCACCAATAACTTTCTGTTGATCTGATCGAGTCCAACGATATTTTTCCTACACTTTTTTCCATATCTTGTTTAGTTTTTGAAATTTTGATGCTTTCATAACAATTATTACTTAATAGTGGAACTACCTACAGCGGATGCTACATAGCATACTGTAGACCTCCGCGAGCACCTGGCATGAACATAATGATTTACTTGAAATCCCAATTCCATCTGAATCCCTCATGAGCAAAATGCCTATGATCTCTTCTAAGAGGAGGAAGATCTTTAAGATTATACTAAGCTAGTTCGTTTGTATTTTACATTGTATTTTGTGTATTATACGGACTTATTCAAATTCGTCGAAACGAAAATTATCGCCAAGTTTCGACGAATTTTTTTAGGCTAAGTCCAGACACAATTTTTTTTTGAGATATGAAAAATGTTCACCAATAACTTTCTGTTGACCCGATCGAGTCCAACGATATTCTCCCTACACTTTTTTCCATATCCTATTTAGTTTTTGAGATTTTGATGCTTTCTAACAATAATTACATAATAGTGGAACTACCCACAGCGGACACTACATAGCCTACTGTAGACCTCCGCGAGCACTTGGCAGTAACATAATGATTCACTTGAAACCCCAATTCTATCTGAATCCCTCATGAGCAAAATGCCTTTTAAGAGGAGGAAGACCTTTTAGATTATACTATGCTATTTCGTTTGTATTTTACATTGTATTGTGTGTATTATACGGACTTATTCAAATTCGTCGAAACGAAAATTATCGCCAAGTCTCGACGAATTTTTTTGGGCTAAGTCCAGACACAATTTTTTTTTTTTGGGATATGAAAAATTTTAACCAATAACTTTCTGTTGACCTGATCGAGTCCAACGATATTTTTACTACACCTTTTTCCATATCTTGTTTAGTTTTTGAAATTTTGATGCTTTCATAGCAATTATTACTTAATAGTTGAACTATATGATGCTACATAGCCTACTGTAGACCTCCGCGAGCACTTGGCAGTAACATAATGATTCACTTGAAACCCCAATTCCATCTGAATCCCTCATGAGCAAAATGCCTTTGATCTCTTCTAAGAGGAGGAAGACCTTTTAGATTATACTAAGCTATTTCGTTTGTATTTTACATTGTATTGTGTGTTTTATACGGACTTATTCAAATTCGTCGAAACGAAAATTATCGCCAAGTCTCGACGAATTTTTTTAGGCTAAGTCCAGACACAATTTTTTTTTTGGGATATGAAAAATTTTAACCAATAACTTTCTGTTGACCTGGTCGAGTCCAACGATATTTTTACTACACTTTTTTCCATATCTTGTTTAGTTTTTGAAATTTTGATGCTTTCGTAACAATTATTACTTAATAGTTGAACTACCTACAGCGGATGCTACATAGTCTACTGTAGACCTCCGCGAGCACCTGGCATGAACAAATGATTCACTTGAAACCACAATCCTATCTGAATCCCTCATGAGCAAAATGCCTATGATCTCTTCTAAGAGGAGGAAGACCTTTTAGATTATACTAAGCTATTTCGTTTGTATTTTACATTGTATCGTGTGTATTATACGGACTTATTCGTCGAAACGAAAATTATCGCCAAGTCTCGACGAATTTTTTTAGGCTAAGTCCAGACACAATTTTTTTTTGAGATATGAAAAATTTTCACCAATAACTTTCTGTTGATCTGATCGAGTCCAACGATATTCTTCCTACAGTTTTTTCCATATCTTGTTTAGATTTTGAGATTTTGATACTTTCATAACAATTATTACTTAATAGTGGAACTACCTACAGCGGATGCTACATAGCCTACTGTAGACCTCCGCGAGCACCCGGCATGAACATAATGATTCACTTGAAATCCCAATTCCATCTGAATCCCTCATGAGCAAAATGCCTATGATCTCTTCTAAGAGGAGGAAGACCTTCAAGATTATACTAAGCTATTTCGTTTGTATTTTACATTGTATTTTGTGTATTATACGGACTTATTCAAATTCGTCGAAACGAAAATTATCGCCAAGTCTCGACGAATTTTTTTAGGCTAAGTCCAGACACAATTTTTTTTTTTGGGATATGAAAAATTTTAACCAATAACTTTCTGTTGACCTGATCGAGTCCAACGATATTTTTCCTACACTTTTTTCCATATCTTGTTTAGTTTTTGAAATTTTGATGCTTTCATAACAATTATTACTTAATAGTGTAACTACCTACAGCAGATGCTACATAGCCTACTGTAGACCTCCGCGAGCACCTGGCATGAACATAATGATTCACTTGAAATCCCAATTCCATCTGAATCCCTCATGAGCAAAATGCCTATGATCTCTTCTAAGAGGAGGAAGACCTTTAAGATTATACTAAGCTATTTCGTTTGTATTTTACATTGTATTTTGTGTATTATACGGACTTATTCGAATTCGTCGAAACGAAAATTATCGCCAAGTCTCGACGAATTTTTTTAGGCTAAGTCCAGACACAATTTTTTTTTGAGATATGAAAAATGTTCACCAATAACTTTCTGTTGACCTGATCGAGTCCAACGATATTCTCCCTACACTTTTTTCCATATCCTATTTAGTTTTTGAGATTTTGATGCTTTCCTAACAATAATTACATAATAGTGGAACTACCCACAGCGGACACTACATAGCCTACTGTAGACCTCCGCGAGCACTTGGCAGTAACATAATGACTCACTTGAAACCCCAATTCCATCTGAATCCCTCATGAGCAAAATGCCTATGATCTCTTCTAAGAGGAGGAAGACCTTTAAGATTATACTAAGCTATTTCGTTTGTATTTTACATTGTATTTTGTGTATTATACGGACTTATTCAAATTCGTCGAAACGAAAATTATCGCCAAGTCTCGACGAATTTTTTTAGGCCAAGTCCAGACACAATTTTTTTTTTGAGATATGAAAAATGTTCACCAATAACTTTCTGTTGACCCGATCGAGTCCAACGATATTCTCCCTACACTTTTTTCCATATCCTATTTAGTTTTTGAGATTTTGATGCTTTCTAACAATAATTACATAATAGTGGAACTACCCACAGCGGACACTACATAGCCTACTGTAGACCTCCGCGAGCACTTGGCAGTAACATAATGATTCACTTGAAACCCCAATTCTATCTGAATCCCTCATGAGCAAAATGCCTTTTAAGAGGAGGAAGACCTTTTAGATTATACTAAGCTATTTCGTTTGTATTTTACATTGTATTGTGTGTATTATACGGACTTATTCAAATTCGTCGAAACGAAAATTATCGCCAAGTCTCGACGAATTTTTTTAGGCTAAGTCCAGACACAATTTTTTTTTTTTGGGATATGAAAAATTTTAACCAATAACTTTCTGTTGACCTGATCGAGTCCAACGATATTTTTACTACACTTTTTTCCATATCTTGTTTAGTTTTTGAAATTTTGATGCTTTCATAGCAATTATTACTTAATAGTTGAACTATATGATGCTACATAGCCTACTGTAGACCTCCGCGAGCACTTGGCAGTAACATAATGATTCACTTGAAACCCCAATTCCATCTGAATCCCTCATGAGCAAAATGCCTTTGATCTCTTCTAAGAGGAGGAAGACCTTTTAGATTATACTAAGCTATTTCGTTTGTATTTTACATTGTATTGTGTGTTTTATATGGACTTATTCAAATTCGTCGAAACGAAAATTATCGCCAAGTCTCGACGAATTTTTTTAGGCTAAGTCCAGACACAATTTTTTTTTTGGGATATGAAAAATTTTAACCAATAACTTTCTGTTGACCTGGTCGAGTCCAACGATATTTTTACTACACTTTTTTCCATATCTTATTTAGTTTTTGAAATTTTGATGCTTTCGTAACAATTATTACTTAATAGTTGAACTACCTACAGCGGATGCTACATAGTCTACTGTAGACCTCCGCGAGCACCTGGCATGAACAAATGATTCACTTGAAACCACAATCCTATCTGAATCCCTCATGAGCAAAATGCCTATGATCTCTTCTAAGAGGAGGAAGACCTTTTAGATTATACTAAGCTATTTCGTTTGTATTTTACATTGTATCGTGTGTATTATACGGACTTATTCGTCGAAACGAAAATTATCGCCAAGTCTCGACGAATTTTTTTAGGCTAAGTCCAGACACAATTTTTTTTTGAGATATGAAAAATTTTCACCAATAACTTTCTGTTGATCTGATCGAGTCCAACGATATTCTTCCTACAGTTTTTTCCATATCTTGTTTAGATTTTGAGATTTTGATACTTTCATCACAATTATTACTTAATAGTGGAACTACCTACAGCGGATGCTACATAGCCTACTGTAGACCTCCGCGAGCACCCGGCATGAACATAATGATTCACTTGAAATCCCAATTCCATCTGAATCCCTCATGAGCAAAATGCCTATGATCTCTTCTAAGAGGAGGAAGACCTTCAAGATTATACTAAGCTATTTCGTTTGTATTTTACATTGTATTTTGTGTATTATACGGACTTATTCAAATTCGTCGAAACGAAAATTATCGCCAAGTCTCGACGAATTTTTTTAGGCCAAGTCCAGACACAATTTTTTTTTTTGGGATATGAAAAATTTTAACCAATAACTTTCTGTTGACCTGATCCGAGTCCAACGATATTTTTCCTACACTTTTTTCCATATCTTGTTTATTTTTTGAAATTTTGATGCTTTCATAACAATTATTACTTAATAGTGTAACTACCTACAGCAGATGCTACATAGCCTACTGTAGACCTCCGCGAGCACCTGGCATGAACATAATGATTCACTTGAAATCCCAATTCCATCTGAATCCCTCATGAGCAAAATGCCTATGATCTCTTCTAAGAGGAGGAAGACCTTTAAGATTATACTAAGCTATTTCGTTTGTATTTTACATTGTATTTTGTGTATTATACGGACTTATTCGAATTCGTCGAAACGAAAATTATCGCCAAGTCTCGACGAATTTTTTTAGGCTAAGTCCAGACACAATTTTTTTTTGAGATATGAAAAATGTTCACCAATAACTTTCTGTTGACCTGATCGAGTCCAACGATATTCTCCCTACACTTTTTTCCATATCCTATTTAGTTTTTGAGATTTTGATGCTTTCCTAACAATAATTACATAATAGTGGAACTACCTACAGCGGACACTACATAGCCTACTGTAGACCTCCGCGAGCACTTGGCAGTAACATAATGACTCACTTGAAACCCCAATTCCATCTGAATCCCTCATGAGCAAAATGCCTATGATCTCTTCTAAGAGGAGGAAGACCTTTAAGATTATACTAAGCTATTTCGTTTGTATTTTACATTGTATTTTGTGTATTATACGGACTTATTCAAATTCGTCGAAACGAAAATTATCGCCAAGTCTCGACGAATTTTTTTAGACCAAGTCCAGACACAATTTTTTTTTTGAGATATGAAAAATGTTCACCAATAACTTTCTTTTGACCTGATCGAGTTCCATCTGAATCCCTCATGAGCAAAATGCCTATGATCTCTTCTAAGAGGAGGAAGACCTTTAAGATTATACTAAGCTAGTTCGTTTGTATTTTACATTGTATTTTGTGTATTATACGGACTTATTCAAATTCGTCGAAACGAAAATTATCGCCAAGTCTCGACGAATTTTTTTAGGCTAAGTCCAGACACAATTTTTTTTTTTTGGGATATGAAAAATTTTAACCAATAACTTTCTGTTGACCTGGTCGAGTCCAACGATATTTTTACTACACTTTTTTCCATATCTTGTTTAGTTTTTGAAATTTTGATGCTTTCATAACAATTATTACTTAATAGTTGAACTACCCACAGCGGATGCTACATAGTCTACTGTAGACCTCCGCGAGCACCTGGCATGAACAAATGATTCACTTGAAACCACAATCCTATCTGAATCCCTCATGAGCAAAAGGCCTATGATCTCTTCTAAGAGGAGGAAGACCTTTTAGATTATACTAAGCTATTTCGTTTGTATTTTACATTGTATTTTGTGTATTATACGGACTTATTCGTCGAAACGAAAATTATCGCCAAGTCTCGACGAATTTTTTTAGGCCAAGTCCAGACACAATTTTTTTTTGAGATATGAAAAATTTTCACCAATAACTTTCTGTTGACCTGATCGAGTCCAACGATATTTTTCCTACACTTTTTTCCATATCTTGTTTAGTTTTTGAAATTTTGATGCTCTCATAACAATTATTACTTAATAGTGGAACTACCTACAGCGGATGCTACATAGTCTACTGTAGACTTCCGCGAGCACCTGGCATGAACATAATGATTCACTTGAAACCACAATTATATCTGAATCCCTCATGAGCAAAATGCCTATGATCTCTTCTAAGAGCAGGAAGACCTTTGAGATTATTCTAAGCTATTACGTTTGTATTTTACATTGTATCGTGTGTATTATACGGACATTCCAATTCGTCGAAACGAAAATTATCACAAAGTCTCGACGAATTTTTTTAGGCTAAGTCCAGACACAATTTTTTTTTGAGATATGAAAAATTTTCACCAATAACTTTCTGTTGATCTGATCGAGTCCAACGATATTCTTCCTACAGTTTTTTCCATATCTTGTTTAGATTTTGAGATTTTGATACTTTCATAACAATTATTACTTAATAGTGGAACTACCTACAGCGGATGCTACATAGCCTACAGTAGACCTCCGCGAGCACCCGGCATGAACATAATGATTCACTTGAAATCCCAATTCCATCTGAATCCCTCATGAGCAAAATGCCTATGATCTCTTCTAAGAGGAGGAAGACCTTTAAGATTATACTAAGCTATTTCGTTTGTATTTTACATTGTATTTTGTGTATTATACGGACTTATTCAAAATCGTCGAAACGAAAATTATCGCCAAGTCTCGACGAATTTTTTTAGGCTAAGTCCAGACACAATTTTTTTTTTTTGGGATATGAAAAATTTTAACCAATAACTTTCTGTTGACCTGATCGAGTCCAACGATATTTTTCCTACACTTCTTTCCATATCTTGTTTAGTTTTTGAAATTTTGATGCTTTCATAACAATTATTACTTAATAGTGTAACTACCTACAGCAGATGCTACATAGCCTACTGTAGACCTCCGCGAGCACCTGACATGAACATAATGATTCACTTGAAATCCCAATTCCATCTGAATCCCTCATGAGCAAAATGCCTATGATCTCTTCTAAGAGGAGGAAGACCTTTTAGATTATTCTGAGCTATTTCGTTTGTATTTTACATTGTATTGTGTGTATTATACGGACTTATTCAAATTCGTCGAAACGAAAATTATCGCCAAGTCTCGACGAATTTTTTTTAGGCTTAAGTCCAGACACAATTTTTTTTTTTGGATATGAAAAATTTTCACCAGTAACTTTTTGTTGATCTGATCGAGTCCAACGATATTCTTCCTACACTTTTTTCCATATCTTGTTTAGATTTTGAGATTTTGATACTTTCATAACAATTATTACTTAATAGTGTAACTACCTACAGCGGATGCTACATAGCCTACTGTAGACCTCCGCGAGCACCTGGCATGAACATAATGATTCACTTGAAATCCCAATTCCATCTGAATCCCTCATGAGCAAAATGCCTATGATCTCTTCTAAGAGAAGGAAGACCTTTTAGATTATTCTAAGCTATTTCGTTTGTATTTTACATTGTATTGTGTGTATTATACGGACTTATTCAAATTCGTCGAAACGAAAATTATCGCCAAGTCTCGATGAATTTTTTTTAGGCATAAGTCCAGACACAATTTTTTTTTTTGGATATGAAAAATTTTCACCAGTAACTTTTTGTTGATCTGATCGAGTCCAACGATATTCTTCCTACACTTTTTTCCATATCTTGTTTAGATTTTGAGATTTTGATACTTTCATAACAATTATTACTTAATAGTGGAACTACCTACAGCGGATGCTACATAGTCTACTGTAGACTTCCGCGAGCACCTGGCATGAACATAATGATTCACTTGAAGCCACAATTATATCTGAATCCCTCATGAGCAAAATGCCTATGATCTCTTCTAAGAGCAGGAAGACCTTTGAGATTATTCTAAGCTATTTCGTTTGTATTTTACATTGTATTGTGTGTATTATACGGACATTCCAATTCGTCGAAACGAAAATTATCACAAAGTCTCGACGAATTTTTTTAGGCTAAGTCCAGACACAATTTTTTTTTTGGTATGAAAAATTTTCACCAATAACTTTCTGTTGATCTGATCGAGTCCAACGATATTTTTCCTACACTTTTTTTCCATATCTTGTTTAGTATTTGAAATTTTGATGCTTTCATAACAATTATTACTTAATAGTGGAACTACCTACAGCGGATGCTACATAGCATACTGTAGACCTCCGCGAGCACCTGGCATGAACATAATGATTTACTTGAAATCCCAATTCCATCTGAATCCCTCATGAGCAAAATGCCTATGATCTCTTCTAAGAGGAGGAAGACCTTTAAGATTATACTAAGCTAGTTCGTTTGTATTTTACATTGTATTTTGTGTATTATACGGACTTATTCAAATTCGTCGAAACGAAAATTATCGCCAAGTTTCGACGAATTTTTTTAGGCTAAGTCCAGACACAATTTTTTTTTTTGGGTATGAAAAATTTTCACCAATAACTTTCTGTTGATCTGATCGAGTCCAACGATATTCTTCCTACACTTTTTTCCATATCTTGTTTAGATTTTGAGATTTTGATACTTTCATAACACTTATTACTTAATAGTGGAACTACCTACAGCGGAGGCTACATAGCTTACTGTAGACCTCCGCGAGCACGTGGCATGAACATAATGATTCACTTGAAATCCCAATTCCATCTGAATCTCTCATGAGCAAAATGCCTATAATCTCTTCTAAGAGCAGGAAGACCTTTTAGATTATACTGAGCTATTTCGTTTGTATTTTATATTATATTGTGTGTATAATACGGACTTATTCAAATTCGTCGAAACGAAAATATTTTCCGCTTATTCCCGACGAATTTTTTTAGTCGAAGTCCAGACACTATTTTTTTTTTCTCGAAACATGAAAAATGTTCTCCATTAAATTTTTGTTGACCTGATCGAGTTCAATGATATTCTCCTTAGACATTTTTCCATATATAGTTTAGCTTTTGAGATTTTGATGCTTTCCTAACAATAAATACTTTATAGTGGAACTACCTACATCGGACTCTACAAAGCCTACTGTAGACCTCTGCGAGAACGTGGCATGAATATAAGGATTCACTTGTAACCCCAATTTCATTTAAATTTATCAGAAGCAAAATGCCCAAGAGCAGGAAGACCTTTTAGATTATACTAAGCTTTCATATTTTGTTTGTATTTTACATTATATTGTGTGTATAATACGGATTCAAATTCGTCGAAACGAAAATTATCGCCAAGTCTCGACGATTTTTTTAGGCTAAGTCCAGACACAATTTTTTTTTGAGATATGAAAAATTTTCACCAATAACTTTCTGATGACCTGATCGAGTCCAACGATATTTTTCCTACACTTTTTTCCATATCTTGTTTAGTTTTTGAAATTTTGATGCTTTCATAACAATTATTACTTAATAGTGGAACTACCTACAGCGGATGCTACATAGCCTACTGTGGACCTCAGCGAGCACGTGGCATGAACATAATGAATCACTTGAAACCACAATTCCATCTGAATCCCTCACGAGCAAAATGCCTATGATCTCTTCTAAGAGCAGGAAGACCCTTGAGATTATTCTAAGCTATTTCGTTTGTATTTTACATTGTATTGTGTGTATTATACGGACATTCCAATTCGTCGAAACGAAAATTATCACAAAGTCTCGACGAATTTTTTTAGGCTAAGTCCAGACACAATTTTTTTTTTGGTATGAAAAATTTTCACCAATAACTTTCTGTTGATCTGATCGAGTCCAACGATATTTTTCCTACACTTTTTTCCATATCTTGTTTAGTATTTGAAATTTTGATGCTTTCATAACAATTATTACTTAATAGTGGAACTACCTACAGCGGATGCTACATAGCATACTGTAGACTTCCGCGAGCACCTGGCATGAACATAATGATTTACTTGAAATCCCAATTCCATCTGAATCCCTCATGAGCAAAATGCCTATGATCTCTTCTAAGAGGAGGAAGACCTTTAAGATTATACTAAGCTAGTTCGTTTGTATTTTACATTGTATTTTGTGTATTATACGGACTTATTCAAATTCGTCGAAACGAAAATTATCGCCAAGTTTCGACGAATTTTTTTAGGCTAAGTCCAGACACAATTTTTTTTTTTGGGTATGAAAAATTTTCACCAATAACTTTCTGTTGATCTGATCGAGTCCAACGATATTCTTCCTACACTTTTTTCCATATCTTGTTTAGATTTTGAGATTTTGATACTTTCATAACAATTATTACTTAATAGTGGAACTACCTACAGCGGAGGCTACATAGCCTACTGTAGACCTCCGCGAGCACGTGGCATGAACATAATGATTCACTTGAAATCCCAATTCCATCTGAATCTCTCATGAGCAAAATGCCTATAATCTCTTCTAAGAGCAGGAAGACCTTTTAGATTATACTGAGCTATTTCGTTTGTATTTTATATTATATTGTGTGTATAATACGGACTTATTCAAATTCGTCGAAACGAAAATATTTTCCGCTTATTCCCGACGAATTTTTTTAGTCGAAGTCCAGACACTATTTTTTTTTTCTCGAAACATGAAAAATGTTCTCTATTAAATTTTTGTTGACCTGATCGAGTTCAATGATATTCTCCTTAGACATTTTTCCATATATAGTTTAGCTTTTGAGATTTTGATGCTTTCCTAACAATAAATACTTTATAGTGGAACTACCTACATCGGACTCTACAAAGCCTACTGTAGACCTCTGCGAGAACGTGGCATGAATATAAGGATTCACTTGTAACCCCAATTTCATTTAAATTTATCAGAAGCAAAATGCCCAAGAGCAGGAAGACCTTTTAGATTATACTAAGCTTTCATATTTTGTTTGTATTTTACATTATATTGTGTGTATAATACGGATTCAAATTCGTCGAAACGAAAATTATCGCCAAGTCTCGACGATTTTTTTAGGCTAAGTCCAGACACAATTTTTTTTTGAGATATGAAAAATTTTCACCAATAACTTTCTGATGACCTGATCGAGTCCAACGATATTTTTCCTACACTTTTTTCCATATCTTGTTTAGTTTTTGAAATTTTGATGCTTTCATAACAATTATTACCTAATAGTGGAACTACCTACAGCGGATGCTACATAGCCTACTGTGGACCTCAGCGAGCACGTGGCATGAACATTATGAATCACTTGAAACCACAATTCCATCTGAATCCCTCACGAGCAAAATGCCTATGATCTCTTCTAAGAGCAGGAAGACCCTTGAGATTATTCTAAGCTATTTCGTTTGTATTTTACATTGTATTTTGTGTATTATACGGACTTATTCAAATTCGTCGAAACGAAAATTATCGCCAAGTCTCGACGAATTTTTTTAGGCCAAGTCCAGACACAATTTTTTTTTTGGTATGAAAAATTTTCACCAATAACTTTCTGTTGATCTGATCGAGTCCAACGATATTTTTCCTACACTTTTTTCCATATCTTGTTTAGTTTTTGAAATTTTGATGCTTCCATAACAATTATTACTTAATAGTGGAACTACCTACAGCGGATGCTACATAGCCTACTGTAGACCTCAGCGAGCACGTGGCATGAACATAATGATTCACTTGAAACTACAATTCCATCTGAATCCCTCACGAGCAAAATGCCTATGATCTCTTCTAAGAGGAGGAAGACCTTTTAGATTAAACTAAGCTATTTCGTTTGTATTTTACATTGTATTGTGTGTTTTATACGGACTTATTCAAATTCGTCGAAACGAAAATTATCGCCAAGTCTCGACGAATTTTTTTAGGCTAAGTCCAGACACAATTTTTTTTTGGTATGAAAAATTTTCACCAATAACTTTCTGTTGATCTGATCGAGTCCAACGATATTTTTCCTACACTTTTTTCCATATCTTGTTTAGTTTTTGAAATTTTGATGCTTTCATAACAATTATTACTTAATAGTTGAACTACCTACAGCGGATGCTACATAGTCTACTGTAGACCTCCGCGAGCACCTGGCATGAACAAATGATTCACTTGAAACCACAATCCTATCTGAATCCCTCATGAGCAAAATGCCTATGATCTCTTCTAAGAGGAGGAAGACCTTTTAGATTATACTAAGCTATTTCGTTTGTATTTTACATTGTATTGTGTGTATTATACGGACTTATTCGTCGAAACGAAAATTATCGCCAAGTCTCGACGAATTTTTTTAGGCCAAGTCCAGACACAATTTTTTTTTGAGATATGAAAAATTTTCACCAATATTTTTCTGTTGACCTGATCGAGTCCAACGATATTTTTCCTACACTTTTTTCCATATCTTGTTTAGTTTTTGAAATTTTGATGCTTTCATAACAATTATTACTTAATAGTGGAACTACCTACAGCGGATGCTACATAGTCTACTGTAGACTTCCGCGAGCACCTGGCATGAACATAATGATTCACTTGAAACCACAATTATATCTGAATCCCTCATGAGCAAAATGCCTATGATCTCTTCTAAGAGCAGGAAGACATTTGAGATTATTCTAAGCTATTTCGTTTGTATTTTACATTGTATTGTGTGTATTATACGGACATTCCAATTCGTCGAAACGAAAATTATCACAAAGTCTCGACGAATTTTTTTAGGCTAAGTCCAGACACAATTTTTTTTTGAGATATGAAAAATGTTCACCAATATCTTTCTGTTGACCTGATCGAGTCCAACGATATTCTCCCTACACTTTTTTCCGTATCCTATTTAGTTTTTGAGATTTTGATGCTTTCCTAACAATAATTACATAATAGTGGAACTACCCACAGCGGACACTACATAGCCTACTGTAGACCTCCGCGAGCACTTGGCAGTAACATAATGATTCACTTGAAACCCCAATTCCATCTGAATCCCTCATGAGCAAAATGCCTACGATCTCTTCTAAGAGCAGGAAGACCTTTTAGATAATACTAAGCTGTTTCGTTTGTATTTTACATTGTATTGTGTGTATTATACGGACTTATTCGTCGAAAAGAAAATTATCGCCAAGTCTCGACGAATTTTTTTAGGCTTAAGTCCAGACACAATTTTTTTTTTTTGGGTATGAAAAATTTTCACCAATAACTTTCTGTTGATCTGATCGAGTCCAACGATATTCTTCCTACACTTTTTTCCATATCTTGTTTAGATTTTGAGATTTTGATACTTTCATAACAATTATTACTTAATAGTGGAACTACCTACAGCGGATGCTACATAGCATACTGTAGACCTCCGCGAGCACCTGGCATGAACATAATGATTTACTTGAAATCCCAATTCCATCTGAATCCCTCATGAGCAAAATGCCTATGATCTCTTCTAAGAGGAGGAAGACCTTTAAGATTATACTAAGCTAGTTCGTTTGTATTTTACTTTGTATTTTGTGTATTATACGGACTTATTCAAATTCGTCGAAACGAAAATTATCGCCAAGTCTCGACGAATTTTTTTAGGCTAAGTCCAGACACAATTTTTTTTTTTGGGATATGAAAAATTTTAACCAATAACTTTCTGTTGACCTGGTCGAGTCCAACGATATTTTTACTACACTTTTTTCCATATCTTGTTTAGTTTTTGAAATTTTGATGCTTTCATAACAATTATTACTTAATAGTTGAACTACCTACAGCGGATGCTACATAGTCTACTGTAGACCTCCGCGAGCACCTGGCATGAACAAATGATTCACTTGAAACCACAATCCTATCTGAATCCCTCATGAGCAAAATGCCTATGATCTCTTCTAAGAGGAGGAAGACCTTTTAGATTATACTAAGCTATTTCGTTTGTATTTTACATTGTATTGTGTGTATTATACGGACTTATTCGTCGAAACGAAAATTATCGCCAAGTCTCGACGAATTTTTTTAGGCCAAGTCCAGACACAATTTTTTTTTGAGATATGAAAAATTTTCACCAATAACTTTCTGTTGACCTGATCGAGTCCAATGATATATTTCCTACACTTTTTTCCATATCTTGTTTAGTTTTTGAAATTTTGATGCTCTCATAACAATTATTACTTAATAGTGGAACTACCTACAGCGGATGCTACATAGTCTACTGTAGACTTCCGCGAGCACCTGGCATGAACATAATGATTCACTTGAAACCACAATTATATCTGAATCCCTCATGAGCAAAATGCCTATGATCTCTTCTAAGAGCAGGAAGACCCTTGAGATTATTCTAAGCTATTTCGTTTGTATTTTATATTGTATTGTGTGTATTATACGGACTTATTCAAATTCGTCGAAACGACAATTATCGCCAAGTCTCGACGAATTTTTTTAGGCCAAGTCCAGACACAATTTTTTTTTTGGTATGAAAAATTTTCACCAATAACTTTCTGTTGATCTGATTGAGTCCAACGATATTTTTCCTACACTTTTTCCATATCTTGTTTAGTTTTTGAAATTTTGATGCTTCCATAACAATTATTACTTAATAGTGGAACTACCTACACCGGATGCTACATAGCCTACTGTAGACCTCAGCGAGCACGTGGCATGAACATAATGATTCACTTGAAACCACAATTCCATCTGAATCCCTCACGAGCAAAATGCCTATGATCTCTTCTAAGAGGAGGAAGACCTTTTAGATTATACTAAGCTATTTCGTTTGTATTTTTTATTGTATTGTGTGTTTTATACGAACTTATTCAAATTCGTCGAAACGAAAATTATCGCCAAGTCTCGACGAATTTTTTTAGGCCAAGTCCAGACACAATTTTTTTTTTGGTATGAAAAATTTTCACCAATAACTTTCTGTTGATCTGATCGAGTCCAACGATATTTTTCCTACACTTTTTTCCATATCTTGTTTAGTTTTTGAAATTTTGATGCTTTCATAACAATTATTACTTAATAGTGGAACTACCTACAGCGGATGCTACATAGCATACTGTAGACCTCCGCGAGCACCTGGCATGAACATAATGATTTACTTGAAATCCCAATTCCATCTGAATCCCTCATGAGCAAAATGCCTATGATCTCTTCTAAGAGGAGGAAGATCTTTAAGATTATACTAAGCTAGTTCGTTTGTATTTTACATTGTATTTTGTGTATTATACGGACTTATTCAAATTCGTCGAAACGAAAATTATCGCCAAGTTTCGACGAATTTTTTTAGGCTAAGTCCAGACACAATTTTTTTTTGAGATATGAAAAATGTTCACCAATAACTTTCTGTTGACCCGATCGAGTCCAACGATATTCTCCCTACACTTTTTTCCATATCCTATTTAGTTTTTGAGATTTTGATGCTTTCTAACAATAATTACATAATAGTGGAACTACCCACAGCGGACACTACATAGCCTACTGTAGACCTCCGCGAGCACTTGGCAGTAACATAATGATTCACTTGAAACCCCAATTCTATCTGAATCCCTCATGAGCAAAATGCCTTTTAAGAGGAGGAAGACCTTTTAGATTATACTAAGCTATTTCGTTTGTATTTTACATTGTATTGTGTGTATTATACGGACTTATTCAAATTCGTCGAAACGAAAATTATCGCCAAGTCTCGACGAATTTTTTTGGGCTAAGTCCAGACACAATTTTTTTTTTTTGGGATATGAAAAATTTTAACCAATAACTTTCTGTTGACCTGATCGAGTCCAACGATATTTTTACTACACTTTTTTCCATATCTTGTTTAGTTTTTGAAATTTTGATGCTTTCATAGCAATTATTACTTAATAGTTGAACTATATGATGCTACATAGCCTACTGTAGACCTCCGCGAGCACTTGGCAGTAACATAATGATTCACTTGAAACCCCAATTCCATCTGAATCCCTCATGAGCAAAATGCCTTTGATCTCTTCTAAGAGGAGGAAGACCTTTTAGATTATACTAAGCTATTTCGTTTGTATTTTACATTGTATTGTGTGTTTTATACGGACTTATTCAAATTCGTCGAAACGAAAATTATCGCCAAGTCTCGACGAATTTTTTTAGGCTAAGTCCAGACACAATTTTTTTTTTGGGATATGAAAAATTTTAACCAATAACTTTCTGTTGACCTGGTCGAGTCCAACGATATTTTTACTACACTTTTTTCCATATCTTGTTTAGTTTTTGAAATTTTGATGCTTTCGTAACAATTATTACTTAATAGTTGAACTACCTACAGCGGATGCTACATAGTCTACTGTAGACCTCCGCGAGCACCTGGCATGAAATAATGATTCACTTGAAACCACAATCCTATCTGAATCCCTCATGAGCAAAATGCCTATGATCTCTTCTAAGAGGAGGAAGACCTTTTAGATTATACTAAGCTATTTCGTTTGTATTTTACATTGTATCGTGTGTATTATACGGACTTATTCGTCGAAACGAAAATTATCGCCAAGTCTCGACGAATTTTTTTAGGCTAAGTCCAGACACAATTTTTTTTTGAGATATGAAAAATTTTCACCAATAACTTTCTGTTGATCTGATCGAGTCCAACGATATTCTTCCCACAGTTTTTTCCATATCTTGTTTAGATTTTGAAATTTTGATGCTTCCATAACAATTATTACTTAATAGTGGAACTACCTACACCGGATGCTACATAGCCTACTGTAGACCTCAGCGAGCACGTGGCATGAACATAATGATTCACTTGAAACCACAATTCCATCTGAATCCCTCATGAGCAAAATGCCTATGATCTCTTCTAAGAGCAGGAAGACCCTTGAGATTATTCTAAGCTATTTCGTTTGTATTTTATATTGTATTGTGTGTATTATACGGACTTATTCAAATTCGTCGAAACGACAATTATCGCCAAGTCTCGACGAATTTTTTTAGGCCAAGTCCAGACACAATTTTTTTTTTGGTATGAAAAATTTTCACCAATAACTTTCTGTTGATCTGATTGAGTCCAACGATATTTTTCCTACACTTTTTCCATATCTTGTTTAGTTTTTGAAATTTTGATGCTTCCATAACAATTATTACTTAATAGTGGAACTACCTACACCGGATGCTACATAGCCTACTGTAGACCTCAGCGAGCACGTGGCATGAACATAATGATTCACTTGAAACCACAATTCCATCTGAATCCCTCACGAGCAAAATGCCTATGATCTCTTCTAAGAGGAGGAAGACCTTCAAGATTATACTAAGCTATTTCGTTTGTATTTTACATTGTATTTTGTGTATTATACGGACTTATTCAAATTCGTCGAAACGAAAATTATCGCCAAGTCTCGACGAATTTTTTTAGGCTAAGTCCAGACACAATTTTTTTTTTTGGGATATGAAAAATTTTAACCAATAACTTTCTGTTGACCTGATCGAGTTCAACGATATTTTTCCTACACTTTTTTCCATATCTTGTTTAGTTTTTGAAATTTTGATGCTTTCATAACAATTATTACTTAATAGTGTAACTACCTACAGCAGATGCTACATAGCCTACTGTAGACCTCCGCGAGCACCTGGCATGAACATAATGATTCACTTGAAATCCCAATTCCATCTGAATCCCTCATGAGCAAAATGCCTATGATCTCTTCTAAGAGGAGGAAGACCTTTAAGATTATACTAAGCTATTTCGTTTGTATTTTACATTGTATTTTGTGTATTATACGGACTTATTCGAATTCGTCGAAACGAAAATTATCGCCAAGTCTCGACGAATTTTTTTAGGCTAAGTCCAGACACAATTTTTTTTTGAGATATGAAAAATGTTCACCAATAACTTTCTGTTGACCTGATCGAGTCCAACGATATTCTCCCTACACTTTTTTCCATATCCTATTTAGTTTTTGAGATTTTGATGCTTTCCTAACAATAATTACATAATAGTGGAACTACCCACAGCGGACACTACATAGCCTACTGTAGACCTCCGCGAGCACTTGGCAGTAACATAATGACTCACTTGAAACCCCAATTCCATCTGAATCCCTCATGAGCAAAATGCCTATGATCTCTTCTAAGAGGAGGAAGACCTTTAAGATTATACTAAGCTATTTCGTTTGTATTTTACATTGTATTTTGTGTATTATACGGACTTATTCAAATTCGTCGAAACGAAAATTATCGCCAAGTCTCGACGAATTTTTTTAGGCCAAGTCCAGACACAATTTTTTTTTTGAGATATGAAAAATGTTCACCAATAACTTTCTTTTGACCTGATCGAGTTCCATCTGAATCCCTCATGAGCAAAATGCCTATGATCTCTTCTAAGAGGAGGAAGACCTTTAAGATTATACTAAGCTAGTTCGTTTGTATTTTACATTGTATTTTGTGTATTATACGGACTTATTCAAATTCGTCGAAACGAAAATTATCGCCAAGTCTCGACGAATTTTTTTAGGCTAAGTCCAGACACAATTTTTTTTTTTTGGGATATGAAAAATTTTAACCAATAACTTTCTGTTGACCTGGTCGAGTCCAACGATATTTTTACTACACTTTTTTCCATATCTTGTTTAGTTTTTGAAATTTTGATGCTTTCATAACAATTATTACTTAATAGTTGAACTACCCACAGCGGATGCTACATAGTCTACTGTAGACCTCCGCGAGCACCTGGCATGAACAAATGATTCACTTGAAACCACAATCCTATCTGAATCCCTCATGAGCAAAAGGCCTATGATCTCTTCTAAGAGGAGGAAGACCTTTTAGATTATACTAAGCTATTTCGTTTGTATTTTACATTGTATTTTGTGTATTATACGGACTTATTCGTCGAAACGAAAATTATCGCCAAGTCTCGACGAATTTTTTTAGGCCAAGTCCAGACACAATTTTTTTTTGAGATATGAAAAATTTTCTGTTGACCTGATCGAGTCCAACGATATTTTTCCTACACTTTTTTCCATATCTTGTTTAGTTTTTGAAATTTTGATGCTCTCATAACAATTATTACTTAATAGTGGAACTACCTACAGCGGATGCTACATAGTCTACTGTAGACTTCCGCGAGCACCTGGCATGAACATAATGATTCACTTGAAACCACAATTATATCTGAATCCCTCATGAGCAAAATGCCTATGATCTCTTCTAAGAGCAGGAAGACCTTTGAGATTATTCTAAGCTATTACGTTTGTATTTTACATTGTATCGTGTGTATTATACGGACATTCCAATTCGTCGAAACGAAAATTATCACAAAGTCTCGACGAATTTTTTTAGGCTAAGTCCAGACACAATTTTTTTTTGAGATATGAAAAATTTTCACCAATAACTTTCTGTTGATCTGATCGAGTCCAACGATATTCTTCCTACAGTTTTTTCCATATCTTGTTTAGATTTTGAGATTTTGATACTTTCATAACAATTATTACTTAATAGTGGAACTACCTACAGCGGATGCTACATAGCCTACAGTAGACCTCCGCGAGCACCCGGCATGAACATAATGATTCACTTGAAATCCCAATTCCATCTGAATCCCTCATGAGCAAAATGCCTATGATCTCTTCTAAGAGCAGGAAGACCTTTGAGATTATTCTAAGCTATTTCGTTTGTATTTTACATTGTATTGTGTGTATTATACGGACATTCCAATTCGTCGAAACGAAAATTATCACAAAGTCTCGACGAATTTTTTTAGGCTAAGTCCAGACACAATTTTTTTTTTTTGGGATATGAAAAATTTTAACCAATAACTTTCTGTTGACCTGATCGAGTCCAACGATATTTTTCCTACACTTCTTTCCATATCTTGTTTAGTTTTTGAAATTTTGATGCTTTCATAACAATTATTACTTAATAGTGTAACTACCTACAGCAGATGCTACATAGCCTACTGTAGACCTCCGCGAGCACCTGACATGAACATAATGATTCACTTGAAATCCCAATTCCATCTGAATCCCTCATGAGCAAAATGCCTATGATCTCTTCTAAGAGGAGGAAGACCTTTTAGATTATTCTGAGCTATTTCGTTTGTATTTTATATTATATTGTGTGTATAATACGGACTTATTCAAATTCGTCGAAACGAAAATATTTTCCGCTTATTCCCGACGAATTTTTTTAGTCGAAGTCCAGACACTATTTTTTTTTTCTCGAAACATGAAAAATGTTCTCCATTAAATTTTTGTTGACCTGATCGAGTTCAATGATATTCTCCTTAGACATTTTTCCATATATAGTTTAGCTTTTGAGATTTTGATGCTTTCCTAACAATAAATACTTTATAGTGGAACTACCTACATCGGACTCTACAAAGCCTACTGTAGACCTCTGCGAGAACGTGGCATGAATATAAGGATTCACTTGTAACCCCAATTTCATTTAAATTTATCAGAAGCAAAATGCCCAAGAGCAGGAAGACCTTTTAGATTATACTAAGCTTTCATATTTTGTTTGTATTTTACATTATATTGTGTGTATAATACGGATTCAAATTCGTCGAAACGAAAATTATCGCCAAGTCTCGACGATTTTTTTAGGCTAAGTCCAGACACAATTTTTTTTTGAGATATGAAAAATTTTCACCAATAACTTTCTGATGACCTGATCGAGTCCAACGATATTTTTCCTACACTTTTTTCCATATCTTGTTTAGTTTTTTAAATTTTGATGCTTTCATAACAATTATTACTTAATAGTGGAACTACCTACAGCGGATGCTACATAGCCTACTGTGGACCTCAGCGAGCACGTGGCATGAACATAATGAATCACTTGAAACCACAATTCCATCTGAATCCCTCACGAGCAAAATGCCTATGATCTCTTCTAAGAGCAGGAAGACCCTTGAGATTATTCTAAGCTATTTCGTTTGTATTTTACATTGTATTTTGTGTATTATACGGACTTATTCAAATTCGTCGAAACGAAAATTATCGCCAAGTCTCGACGAATTTTTTTAGGCCAAGTCCAGACACAATTTTTTTTTTGGTATGAAAAATTTTCACCAATAACTTTCTGATGACCTGATCGAGTCCAACGATATTTTTCCTACACTTTTTTCCATATCTTGTTTAGTTTTTGAAATTTTGATGCTTCCATAACAATTATTACTTAATAGTGGAACTACCTACAGCGGATGCTACATAGCCTACTGTAGACCTCAGCGAGCACGTGGCATGAACATAATGATTCACTTGAAACCACAATTCCATCTGAATCCCTCACGAGCAAAATGCCTATGATCTCTTCTAAGAGGAGGAAGACCTTTTAGATTAAACTAAGCTATTTCGTTTGTATTTTACATTGTATTGTGTGTTTTATACGGACTTATTCAAATTCGTCGAAACGAAAATTATCGCCAAGTCTCGACGAATTTTTTTAGGCTAAGTCCAGACACAATTTTTTTTTTGGTATGAAAAATTTTCACCAATAACTTTCTGTTGATCTGATCGAGTCCAACGATATTTTTCCTACACTTTTTTCCATATCTTGTTTAGTTTTTGAAATTTTGATGCTTTCATAACAATTATTACTTAATAGTTGAACTACCTACAGCGGATGCTACATAGTCTACTGTAGACCTCCGCGAGCACCTGGCATGAACAAATGATTCACTTGAAACCACAATCCTATCTGAATCCCTCATGAGCAAAATGCCTATGATCTCTTCTAAGAGGAGGAAGACCTTTTAGATTATACTAAGCTATTTCGTTTGTATTTTACATTGTATTGTGTGTATTATACGGACTTATTCGTCGAAACGAAAATTATCGCCAAGTCTCGACGAATTTTTTTAGGCCAAGTCCAGACACAATTTTTTTTTGAGATATGAAAAATTTTCACCAATAACTTTCTGTTGACCTGATCGAGTCCAACGATATTTTTCCTACACTTTTTTCCATATCTTGTTTAGTTTTTGAAATTTTGATGCTTTCATAACAATTATTACTTAATAGTGGAACTACCTACAGCGGATGCTACATAGTCTACTGTAGACTTCCGCGAGCACCTGGCATGAACATAATGATTCACTTGAAACCACAATTATATCTGAATCCCTCATGAGCAAAATGCCTATGATCTCTTCTAAGAGCAGGAAGACATTTGAGATTATTCTAAGCTATTTCGTTTGTATTTTACATTGTATTGTGTGTATTATACGGACATTCCAATTCGTCGAAACGAAAATTATCACAAAGTCTCGACGAATTTTTTTAGGCCAAGTCCAGACACAATTTTTTTTTGAGATATGAAAAATGTTCACCAATATCTTTCTGTTGACCTGATCGAGTCCAACGATATTCTCCCTACACTTTTTTCCGTATCCTATTTAGTTTTTGAGATTTTGATGCTTTCCTAACAATAATTACATAATAGTGGAACTACCCACAGCGGACACTACATAGCCTACTGTAGACCTCCGCGAGCACTTGGCAGTAACATAATGATTCACTTGAAACCCCAATTCCATCTGAATCCCTCATGAGCAAAATGCCTACGATCTCTTCTAAGAGCAGGAAGACCTTTTAGATAATACTAAGCTGTTTCGTTTGTATTTTACATTGTATTGTGTGTATTATACGGACTTATTCGTCGAAAAGAAAATTATCGCCAAGTCTCGACGAATTTTTTTAGGCTTAAGTCCAGACACAATTTTTTTTTTTTGGGTATGAAAAATTTTCACCAATAACTTTCTGTTGATCTGATCGAGTCCAACGATATTCTTCCTACACTTTTTTCCATATCTTGTTTAGATTTTGAGATTTTGATACTTTCATAACAATTATTACTTAATAGTGGAACTACCTACAGCGGATGCTACATAGCATACTGTAGACCTCCGCGAGCACCTGGTATGAACATAATGATTTACTTGAAATCCCAATTCCATCTGAATCCCTCATGAGCAAAATGCCTATGATCTCTTCTAAGAGGAGGAAGACCTTTAAGATTATACTAAGCTAGTTCGTTTGTATTTTACTTTGTATTTTGTGTATTATACGGACTTATTCAAATTCGTCGAAACGAAAATTATCGCCAAGTCTCGACGAATTTTTTTAGGCTAAGTCCAGACACAATTTTTTTTTTTGGGATATGAAAAATTTTAACCAATAACTTTCTGTTGACCTGGTCGAGTCCAACGATATTTTTACTACACTTTTTTCCATATCTTGTTTAGTTTTTGAAATTTTGATGCTTTCATAACAATTATTACTTAATAGTTGAACTACCTACAGCGGATGCTACATAGTCTACTGTAGACCTCCGCGAGCACCTGGCATGAACAAATGATTCACTTGAAACCACAATCCTATCTGAATCCCTCATGAGCAAAATGCCTATGATCTCTTCTAAGAGGAGGAAGACCTTTTAGATTATACTAAGCTATTTCGTTTGTATTTTACATTGTATTGTGTGTATTATACGGACTTATTCGTCGAAACGAAAATTATCGCCAAGTCTCGACGAATTTTTTTAGGCCAAGTCCAGACACAATTTTTTTTTGAGATATGAAAAATTCTCACCAATAACTTTCTGTTGACCTGATCGAGTCCAATGATATATTTCCTACACTTTTTTCCATATCTTGTTCAGTTTTTGAAATTTTGATGCTCTCATAACAATTATTACTTAATAGTGGAACTACCTACAGCGGATGCTACATAGTCTACTGTAGACTTCCGCGAGCACCTGGCATGAACATAATGATTCACTTGAAACCACAATTATATCTGAATCCCTCATGAGCAAAATGCCTATGATCTCTTCTAAGAGCAGGAAGACCCTTGAGATTATTCTAAGCTATTTCGTTTGTATTTTATATTGTATTGTGTGTATTATACGGACTTATTCAAATTCGTCGAAACGACAATTATCGCCAAGTCTCGACGAATTTTTTTAGGCCAAGTCCAGACACAATTTTTTTTTTGGTATGAAAAATTTTCACCAATAACTTTCTGTTGATCTGATTGAGTCCAACGATATTTTTCCTACACTTTTTCCATATCTTGTTTAGTTTTTGAAATTTTGATGCTTCCATAACAATTATTACTTAATAGTGGAACTACCTACACCGGATGCTACATAGCCTACTGTAGACCTCAGCGAGCACGTGGCATGAACATAATGATTCACTTGAAACCACAATTCCATCTGAATCCCTCACGAGCAAAATGCCTATGATCTCTTCTAAGAGGAGGAAGACCTTCAAGATTATACTAAGCTATTTCGTTTGTATTTTACATTGTATTTTGTGTATTATACGGACTTATTCAAATTCGTCGAAACGAAAATTATCGCCAAGTCTCGACGAATTTTTTTAGGCTAAGTCCAGACACAATTTTTTTTTTTGGGATATGAAAAATTTTAACCAATAACTTTCTGTTGACCTGATCGAGTTCAACGATATTTTTCCTACACTTTTTTCCATATCTTGTTTAGTTTTTGAAATTTTGATGCTTTCCTAACAATAATTACATAATAGTGGAACTACCCACAGCGGACACTACATAGCCTACTGTAGACCTCCGCGAGCACTTGGCAGTAACATAATGACTCACTTGAAACCCCAATTCCATCTGAATCCCTCATGAGCAAAATGCCTATGATCTCTTCTAAGAGGAGGAAGACCTTTAAGATTATACTAAGCTATTTCGTTTGTATTTTACATTGTATTTTGTGTATTATACGGACTTATTCAAATTCGTCGAAACGAAAATTATCGCCAAGTCTCGACGAATTTTTTTAGGCCAAGTCCAGACACAATTTTTTTTTTGAGATATGAAAAATGTTCACCAATAACTTTCTTTTGACCTGATCGAGTTCCATCTGAATCCCTCATGAGCAAAATGCCTATGATCTCTTCTAAGAGGAGGAAGACCTTTAAGATTATACTAAGCTAGTTCGTTTGTATTTTACATTGTATTTTGTGTATTATACGGACTTATTCAAATTCGTCGAAACGAAAATTATCGCCAAGTCTCGACGAATTTTTTTAGGCTAAGTCCAGACACAATTTTTTTTTTTTGGGATATGAAAAATTTTAACCAATAACTTTCTGTTGACCTGGTCGAGTCCAACGATATTTTTACTACACTTTTTTCCATATCTTGTTTAGTTTTTGAAATTTTGATGCTTTCATAACAATTATTACTTAATAGTTGAACTACCCACAGCGGATGCTACATAGTCTACTGTAGACCTCCGCGAGCACCTGGCATGAACAAATGATTCACTTGAAACCACAATCCTATCTGAATCCCTCATGAGCAAAAGGCCTATGATCTCTTCTAAGAGGAGGAAGACCTTTTAGATTATACTAAGCTATTTCGTTTGTATTTTACATTGTATTTTGTGTATTATACGGACTTATTCGTCGAAACGAAAATTATCGCCAAGTCTCGACGAATTTTTTTAGGCCAAGTCCAGACACAATTTTTTTTTGAGATATGAAAAATTTTCTGTTGACCTGATCGAGTCCAACGATATTTTTCCTACACTTTTTTCCATATCTTGTTTAGTTTTTGAAATTTTGATGCTCTCATAACAATTATTACTTAATAGTGGAACTACCTACAGCGGATGCTACATAGTCTACTGTAGACTTCCGCGAGCACCTGGCATGAACATAATGATTCACTTGAAACCACAATTATATCTGAATCCCTCATGAGCAAAATGCCTATGATCTCTTCTAAGAGCAGGAAGACCTTTGAGATTATTCTAAGCTATTACGTTTGTATTTTACATTGTATCGTGTGTATTATACGGACATTCCAATTCGTCGAAACGAAAATTATCACAAAGTCTCGACGAATTTTTTTAGGCTAAGTCCAGACACAATTTTTTTTTGAGATATGAAAAATTTTCACCAATAACTTTCTGTTGATCTGATCGAGTCCAACGATATTCTTCCTACAGTTTTTTCCATATCTTGTTTAGATTTTGAGATTTTGATACTTTCATAACAATTATTACTTAATAGTGGAACTACCTACAGCGGATGCTACATAGCCTACAGTAGACCTCCGCGAGCACCCGGCATGAACATAATGATTCACTTGAAATCCCAATTCCATCTGAATCCCTCATGAGCAAAATGCCTATGATCTCTTCTAAGAGCAGGAAGACCTTTGAGATTATTCTAAGCTATTTCGTTTGTATTTTACATTGTATTGTGTGTATTATACGGACATTCCAATTCGTCGAAACGAAAATTATCACAAAGTCTCGACGAATTTTTTTAGGCTAAGTCCAGACACAATTTTTTTTTTTTGGGATATGAAAAATTTTAACCAATAACTTTCTGTTGACCTGATCGAGTCCAACGATATTTTTCCTACACTTCTTTCCATATCTTGTTTAGTTTTTGAAATTTTGATGCTTTCATAACAATTATTACTTAATAGTGTAACTACCTACAGCAGATGCTACATAGCCTACTGTAGACCTCCGCGAGCACCTGACATGAACATAATGATTCACTTGAAATCCCAATTCCATCTGAATCCCTCATGAGCAAAATGCCTATGATCTCTTCTAAGAGGAGGAAGACCTTTTAGATTATTCTGAGCTATTTCGTTTGTATTTTATATTATATTGTGTGTATAATACGGACTTATTCAAATTCGTCGAAACGAAAATATTTTCCGCTTATTCCCGACGAATTTTTTTAGTCGAAGTCCAGACACTATTTTTTTTTTCTCGAAACATGAAAAATGTTCTCCATTAAATTTTTGTTGACCTGATCGAGTTCAATGATATTCTCCTTAGACATTTTTCCATATATAGTTTAGCTTTTGAGATTTTGATGCTTTCCTAACAATAAATACTTTATAGTGGAACTACCTACATCGGACTCTACAAAGCCTACTGTAGACCTCTGCGAGAACGTGGCATGAATATAAGGATTCACTTGTAACCCCAATTTCATTTAAATTTATCAGAAGCAAAATGCCCAAGAGCAGGAAGACCTTTTAGATTATACTAAGCTTTCATATTTTGTTTGTATTTTACATTATATTGTGTGTATAATACGGATTCAAATTCGTCGAAACGAAAATTATCGCCAAGTCTCGACGATTTTTTTAGGCTAAGTCCAGACACAATTTTTTTTTGAGATATGAAAAATTTTCACCAATAACTTTCTGATGACCTGATCGAGTCCAACGATATTTTTCCTACACTTTTTTCCATATCTTGTTTAGTTTTTTAAATTTTGATGCTTTCATAACAATTATTACTTAATAGTGGAACTACCTACAGCGGATGCTACATAGCCTACTGTGGACCTCAGCGAGCACGTGGCATGAACATAATGAATCACTTGAAACCACAATTCCATCTGAATCCCTCACGAGCAAAATGCCTATGATCTCTTCTAAGAGCAGGAAGACCCTTGAGATTATTCTAAGCTATTTCGTTTGTATTTTACATTGTATTTTGTGTATTATACGGACTTATTCAAATTCGTCGAAACGAAAATTATCGCCAAGTCTCGACGAATTTTTTTAGGCCAAGTCCAGACACAATTTTTTTTTTGGTATGAAAAATTTTCACCAATAACTTTCTGATGACCTGATCGAGTCCAACGATATTTTTCCTACGCTTTTTTCCATATCTTGTTTAGTTTTTGAAATTTTGATGCTTCCATAACAATTATTACTTAATAGTGGAACTACCTACAGCGGATGCTACATAGCCTACTGTAGACCTCAGCGAGCACGTGGCATGAACATAATGATTCACTTGAAACCACAATTCCATCTGAATCCCTCACGAGCAAAATGCCTATGATCTCTTCTAAGAGGAGGAAGACCTTTTAGATTAAACTAAGCTATTTCGTTTGTATTTTACATTGTATTGTGTGTTTTATACGGACTTATTCAAATTCGTCGAAACGAAAATTATCGCCAAGTCTCGACGAATTTTTTTAGGCTAAGTCCAGACACAATTTTTTTTTTGGTATGAAAAATTTTCACCAATAACTTTCTGTTGATCTGATCGAGTCCAACGATATTTTTCCTACACTTTTTTCCATATCTTGTTTAGTTTTTGAAATTTTGATGCTTTCATAACAATTATTACTTAATAGTTGAACTACCTACAGCGGATGCTACATAGTCTACTGTAGACCTCCGCGAGCACCTGGCATGAACAAATGATTCACTTGAAACCACAATCCTATCTGAATCCCTCATGAGCAAAATGCCTATGATCTCTTCTAAGAGGAGGAAGACCTTTTAGATTATACTAAGCTATTTCGTTTGTATTTTACATTGTATTGTGTGTATTATACGGACTTATTCGTCGAAACGAAAATTATCGCCAAGTCTCGACGAATTTTTTTAGGCCAAGTCCAGACACAATTTTTTTTTGAGATATGAAAAATTTTCACCAATAACTTTCTGTTGACCTGATCGAGTCCAACGATATTTTTCCTACACTTTTTTCCATATCTTGTTTAGTTTTTGAAATTTTGATGCTTTCATAACAATTATTACTTAATAGTGGAACTACCTACAGCGGATGCTACATAGTCTACTGTAGACTTCCGCGAGCACCTGGCATGAACATAATGATTCACTTGAAACCACAATTATATCTGAATCCCTCATGAGCAAAATGCCTATGATCTCTTCTAAGAGCAGGAAGACATTTGAGATTATTCTAAGCTATTTCGTTTGTATTTTACATTGTATTGTGTGTATTATACGGACATTCCAATTCGTCGAAACGAAAATTATCACAAAGTCTCGACGAATTTTTTTAGGCCAAGTCCAGACACAATTTTTTTTTGAGATATGAAAAATGTTCACCAATATCTTTCTGTTGACCTGATCGAGTCCAACGATATTCTCCCTACACTTTTTTCCGTATCCTATTTAGTTTTTGAGATTTTGATGCTTTCCTAACAATAATTACATAATAGTGGAACTACCCACAGCGGACACTACATAGCCTACTGTAGACCTCCGCGAGCACTTGGCAGTAACATAATGATTCACTTGAAACCCCAATTCCATCTGAATCCCTCATGAGCAAAATGCCTACGATCTCTTCTAAGAGCAGGAAGACCTTTTAGATAATACTAAGCTGTTTCGTTTGTATTTTACATTGTATTGTGTGTATTATACGGACTTATTCGTCGAAAAGAAAATTATCGCCAAGTCTCGACGAATTTTTTTAGGCTTAAGTCCAGACACAATTTTTTTTTTTTGGGTATGAAAAATTTTCACCAATAACTTTCTGTTGATCTGATCGAGTCCAACGATATTCTTCCTACACTTTTTTCCATATCTTGTTTAGATTTTGAGATTTTGATACTTTCATAACAATTATTACTTAATAGTGGAACTACCTACAGCGGATGCTACATAGCATACTGTAGACCTCCGCGAGCACCTGGCATGAACATAATGATTTACTTGAAATCCCAATTCCATCTGAATCCCTCATGAGCAAAATGCCTATGATCTCTTCTAAGAGGAGAAAGACCTTTAAGATTATACTAAGCTAGTTCGTTTGTATTTTACTTTGTATTTTGTGTATTATACGGACTTATTCAAATTCGTCGAAACGAAAATTATCGCCAAGTCTCGACGAATTTTTTTAGGCTAAGTCCAGACACAATTTTTTTTTTTGGGATATGAAAAATTTTAACCAATAACTTTCTGTTGACCTGGTCGAGTCCAACGATATTTTTACTACACTTTTTTCCATATCTTGTTTAGTTTTTGAAATTTTGATGCTTTCATAACAATTATTACTTAATAGTTGAACTACCTACAGCGGATGCTACATAGTCTACTGTAGACCTCCGCGAGCACCTGGCATGAACAAATGATTCACTTGAAACCACAATCCTATCTGAATCCCTCATGAGCAAAATGCCTATGATCTCTTCTAAGAGGAGGAAGACCTTTTAGATTATACTAAGCTATTTCGTTTGTATTTTACATTGTATTGTGTGTATTATACGGACTTATTCGTCGAAACGAAAATTATCGCCAAGTCTCGACGAATTTTTTTAGGCCAAGTCCAGACACAATTTTTTTTTGAGATATGAAAAATTCTCACCAATAACTTTCTGTTGACCTGATCGAGTCCAATGATCTATTTCCTACACTTTTTTCCATATCTTGTTCAGTTTTTGAAATTTTGATGCTCTCATAACAATTATTACTTAATAGTGGAACTACCTACAGCGGATGCTACATAGTCTACTGTAGACTTCCGCGAGCACCTGGCATGAACATAAGGATTCACTTGTAACCCCAATTTCATTTAAATTTATCAGAAGCAAAATGCCCAAGAGCAGGAAGACCTTTTAGATTATACTAAGCTTTCATATTTTGTTTGTATTTTACATTATATTGTGTGTATAATACGGATTCAAATTCGTCGAAACGAAAATTATCGCCAAGTCTCGACGATTTTTTTAGGCTAAGTCCAGACACAATTTTTTTTTGAGATATGAAAAATTTTCACCAATAACTTTCTGATGACCTGATCGAGTCCAACGATATTTTTCCTACACTTTTTTCCATATCTTGTTTAGTTTTTTAAATTTTGATGCTTTCATAACAATTATTACTTAATAGTGGAACTACCTACAGCGGATGCTACATAGCCTACTGTGGACCTCAGCGAGCACGTGGCATGAACATAATGAATCACTTGAAACCACAATTCCATCTGAATCCCTCACGAGCAAAATGCCTATGATCTCTTCTAAGAGCAGGAAGACCCTTGAGATTATTCTAAGCTATTTCGTTTGTATTTTATATTGTATTGTGTGTATTATACGGACTTATTCAAATTCGTCGAAACGACAATTATCGCCAAGTCTCGACGAATTTTTTTAGGCCAAGTCCAGACACAATTTTTTTTTTGGTATGAAAAATTTTCACCAATAACTTTCTGTTGATCTGATTGAGTCCAACGATATTTTTCCTACACTTTTTCCATATCTTGTTTAGTTTTTGAAATTTTGATGCTTCCATAACAATTATTACTTAATAGTGGAACTACCTAACCGGATGCTACATAGCCTACTGTAGACCTCAGCGAGCACGTGGCATGAACATAATGATTCACTTGAAACCACAATTCCATCTGAATCCCTCACGAGCAAAATGCCTATGATCTCTTCTAAGAGGAGGAAGACCTTCAAGATTATACTAAGCTATTTCGTTTGTATTTTACATTGTATTTTGTGTATTATACGGACTTCTTCAAATTCGTCGAAACGAAAATTATCGCCAAGTCTCGACGAATTTTTTTAGGCTTAAGTCCAGACACAATTTTTTTTTTTTGGGTATGAAAAATTTTAACCAATAACTTTCTGTTGACCTGATCGAGTCCAACGATATTTTTCCTACACTTTTTTCCATATCTTGTTTAGTTTTTGAAATTTTGATGCTTTCATAACAATTATTACTTAATAGTGTAACTACCTACAGCAGATGCTACATAGCCTACTGTAGACCTCCGCGAGCACCTGGCATGAACATAATGATTCTCTTGAAATCCCAATTCCATCTGAATCCCTCATGAGCAAAATGCCTATGATCTCTTCTAAGAGGAGGAAGACCTTTAAGATTATACTAAGCTATTTCGTTTGTATTTTACATTGTATTTTGTGTATTATACGGACTTATTCGAATTCGTCGAAACGAAAATTATCGCCAAGTCTCGACGAATTTTTTTAGGCTAAGTCCAGACACAATTTTTTTTTGAGATATGAAAAATGTTCACCAATAACTTTCTGTTGACCTGATCGAGTCCAACGATATTCTCCCTACACTTTTTTCCATATCCTATTTAGTTTTTGAGATTTTGATGCTTTCCTAACAATAATTACATAATAGTGGAACTACCCACAGCGGACACTACATAGCCTACTGTAGACCTCCGCGAGCACTTGGCAGTAACATAATGACTCACTTGAAACCCCAATTCCATCTGAATCCCTCATGAGCAAAATGCCTATGATCTCTTCTAAGAGGAGGAAGACCTTTAAGATTATACTAAGCTATTTCGTTTGTATTTTACATTGTATTTTGTGTATTATACGGACTTATTCAAATTCGTCGAAACGAAAATTATCGCCAAGTCTCGACGAATTTTTTTAGGCCAAGTCCAGACACAATTTTTTTTTTGAGATATGAAAAATGTTCACCAATAACTTTCTGTTGACCCGATCGAGTCCAACGATATTCTCCCTACACTTTTTTCCATATCCTATTTAGTTTTTGAGATTTTGATGCTTTCTAACAATAATTACATAATAGTGGAACTACCCACAGCGGACACTACATAGCCTACTGTAGACCTCCGCGAGCACTTGGCAGTAACATAATGATTCACTTGAAACCCCAATTCTATCTGAATCCCTCATGAGCAAAATGCCTTTTAAGAGGAGGAAGACCTTTTAGATTATACTAAGCTATTTCGTTTGTATTTTACATTGTATTGTGTGTATTATACGGACTTATTCAAATTCGTCGAAACGAAAATTATCGCCAAGTCTCGACGAATTTTTTTAGGCTAAGTCCAGACACAATTTTTTTTTTTTGGGATATGAAAAATTTTAACCAATAACTTTCTGTTGACCTGATCGAGTCCAACGATATTTTTACTACACTTTTTTCCATATCTTGTTTAGTTTTTGAAATTTTGATGCTTTCATAGCAATTATTACTTAATAGTTGAACTATATGATGCTACATAGCCTACTGTAGACCTCCGCGAGCACTTGGCAGTAACATAATGATTCACTTGAAACCCCAATTCCATCTGAATCCCTCATGAGCAAAATGCCTTTGATCTCTTCTAAGAGGAGGAAGACCTTTTAGATTATACTAAGCTATTTCGTTTGTATTTTACATTGTATTGTGTGTTTTATATGGACTTATTCAAATTCGTCGAAACGAAAATTATCGCCAAGTCTCGACGAATTTTTTTAGGCTAAGTCCAGACACAATTTTTTTTTTGGGATATGAAAAATTTTAACCAATAACTTTCTGTTGACCTGGTCGAGTCCAACGATATTTTTACTACACTTTTTTCCATATCTTATTTAGTTTTTGAAATTTTGATGCTTTCGTAACAATTATTACTTAATAGTTGAACTACCTACAGCGGATGCTACATAGTCTACTGTAGACCTCCGCGAGCACCTGGCATGAACAAATGATTCACTTGAAACCACAATCCTATCTGAATCCCTCATGAGCAAAATGCCTATGATCTCTTCTAAGAGGAGGAAGACCTTTTAGATTATACTAAGCTATTTCGTTTGTATTTTACATTGTATCGTGTGTATTATACGGACTTATTCGTCGAAACGAAAATTATCGCCAAGTCTCGACGAATTTTTTTAGGCTAAGTCCAGACACAATTTTTTTTTGAGATATGAAAAATGTTCACCAATAACTTTCTGTTGACCTGATCGAGTCCAACGATATTCTCCCTACACTTTTTTCCATATCCTATTTAGTTTTTGAGATTTTGATGCTTTCCTAACAATAATTACATAATAGTGGAACTACCCACAGCGGACACTACATAGCCTACTGTAGACCTCCGCGAGCACTTGGCAGTAACATAATGACTCACTTGAAACCCCAATTCCATCTGAATCCCTCATGAGCAAAATGCCTATGATCTCTTCTAAGAGGAGGAAGACCTTTAAGATTATACTAAGCTATTTCGTTTGTATTTTACATTGTATTTTGTGTATTATACGGACTTATTCAAATTCGTCGAAACGAAAATTATCGCCAAGTCTCGACGAATTTTTTTAGGCCAAGTCCAGACACAATTTTTTTTTTGAGATATGAAAAATGTTCACCAATAACTTTCTTTTGACCTGATCGAGTTCCATCTGAATCCCTCATGAGCAAAATGCCTATGATCTCTTCTAAGAGGAGGAAGACCTTTAAGATTATACTAAGCTAGTTCGTTTGTATTTTACATTGTATTTTGTGTATTATACGGACTTATTCAAATTCGTCGAAACGAAAATTATCGCCAAGTCTCGACGAATTTTTTTAGGCTAAGTCCAGACACAATTTTTTTTTTTTGGGATATGAAAAATTTTAACCAATAACTTTCTGTTGACCTGGTCGAGTCCAACGATATTTTTACTACACTTTTTTCCATATCTTGTTTAGTTTTTGAAATTTTGATGCTTTCATAACAATTATTACTTAATAGTTGAACTACCCACAGCGGATGCTACATAGTCTACTGTAGACCTCCGCGAGCACCTGGCATGAACAAATGATTCACTTGAAACCACAATCCTATCTGAATCCCTCATGAGCAAAAGGCCTATGATCTCTTCTAAGAGGAGGAAGACCTTTTAGATTATACTAAGCTATTTCGTTTGTATTTTACATTGTATTTTGTGTATTATACGGACTTATTCGTCGAAACGAAAATTATCGCCAAGTCTCGACGAATTTTTTTAGGCCAAGTCCAGACACAATTTTTTTTTGAGATATGAAAAATTTTCTGTTGACCTGATCGAGTCCAACGATATTTTTCCTACACTTTTTTCCATATCTTGTTTAGTTTTTGAAATTTTGATGCTCTCATAACAATTATTACTTAATAGTGGAACTACCTACAGCGGATGCTACATAGTCTACTGTAGACTTCCGCGAGCACCTGGCATGAACATAATGATTCACTTGAAACCACAATTATATCTGAATCCCTCATGAGCAAAATGCCTATGATCTCTTCTAAGAGCAGGAAGACCTTTGAGATTATTCTAAGCTATTACGTTTGTATTTTACATTGTATCGTGTGTATTATACGGACATTCCAATTCGTCGAAACGAAAATTATCACAAAGTCTCGACGAATTTTTTTAGGCTAAGTCCAGACACAATTTTTTTTTGAGATATGAAAAATTTTCACCAATAACTTTCTGTTGATCTGATCGAGTCCAACGATATTCTTCCTACAGTTTTTTCCATATCTTGTTTAGATTTTGAGATTTTGATACTTTCATAACAATTATTACTTAATAGTGGAACTACCTACAGCGGATGCTACATAGCCTACAGTAGACCTCCGCGAGCACCCGGCATGAACATAATGATTCACTTGAAATCCCAATTCCATCTGAATCCCTCATGAGCAAAATGCCTATGATCTCTTCTAAGAGCAGGAAGACCTTTGAGATTATTCTAAGCTATTTCGTTTGTATTTTACATTGTATTGTGTGTATTATACGGACATTCCAATTCGTCGAAACGAAAATTATCACAAAGTCTCGACGAATTTTTTTAGGCTAAGTCCAGACACAATTTTTTTTTTTTGGGATATGAAAAATTTTAACCAATAACTTTCTGTTGACCTGATCGAGTCCAACGATATTTTTCCTACACTTCTTTCCATATCTTGTTTAGTTTTTGAAATTTTGATGCTTTCATAACAATTATTACTTAATAGTGTAACTACCTACAGCAGATGCTACATAGCCTACTGTAGACCTCCGCGAGCACCTGACATGAACATAATGATTCACTTGAAATCCCAATTCCATCTGAATCCCTCATGAGCAAAATGCCTATGATCTCTTCTAAGAGGAGGAAGACCTTTTAGATTATTCTGAGCTATTTCGTTTGTATTTTATATTATATTGTGTGTATAATACGGACTTATTCAAATTCGTCGAAACGAAAATATTTTCCGCTTATTCCCGACGAATTTTTTTAGTCGAAGTCCAGACACTATTTTTTTTTTCTCGAAACATGAAAAATGTTCTCCATTAAATTTTTGTTGACCTGATCGAGTTCAATGATATTCTCCTTAGACATTTTTCCATATATAGTTTAGCTTTTGAGATTTTGATGCTTTCCTAACAATAAATACTTTATAGTGGAACTACCTACATCGGACTCTACAAAGCCTACTGTAGACCTCTGCGAGAACGTGGCATGAATATAAGGATTCACTTGTAACCCCAATTTCATTTAAATTTATCAGAAGCAAAATGCCCAAGAGCAGGAAGACCTTTTAGATTATACTAAGCTTTCATATTTTGTTTGTATTTTACATTATATTGTGTGTATAATACGGATTCAAATTCGTCGAAACGAAAATTATCGCCAAGTCTCGACGATTTTTTTAGGCTAAGTCCAGACACAATTTTTTTTTGAGATATGAAAAATTTTCACCAATAACTTTCTGATGACCTGATCGAGTCCAACGATATTTTTCCTACACTTTTTTCCATATCTTGTTTAGTTTTTTAAATTTTGATGCTTTCATAACAATTATTACTTAATAGTGGAACTACCTACAGCGGATGCTACATAGCCTACTGTGGACCTCAGCGAGCACGTGGCATGAACATAATGAATCACTTGAAACCACAATTCCATCTGAATCCCTCACGAGCAAAATGCCTATGATCTCTTCTAAGAGCAGGAAGACCCTTGAGATTATTCTAAGCTATTTCGTTTGTATTTTACATTGTATTTTGTGTATTATACGGACTTATTCAAATTCGTCGAAACGAAAATTATCGCCAAGTCTCGACGAATTTTTTTAGGCCAAGTCCAGACACAATTTTTTTTTTGGTATGAAAAATTTTCACCAATAACTTTCTGATGACCTGATCGAGTCCAACGATATTTTTCCTACGCTTTTTTCCATATCTTGTTTAGTTTTGGAAATTTTGATGCTTCCATAACAATTATTACTTAATAGTGGAACTACCTACAGCGGATGCTACATAGCCTACTGTAGACCTCAGCGAGCACGTGGCATGAACATAATGATTCACTTGAAACCACAATTCCATCTGAATCCCTCACGAGCAAAATGCCTATGATCTCTTCTAAGAGGAGGAAGACCTTTTAGATTAAACTAAGCTATTTCGTTTGTATTTTACATTGTATTGTGTGTTTTATACGGACTTATTCAAATTCGTCGAAACGAAAATTATCGCCAAGTCTCGACGAATTTTTTTAGGCTAAGTCCAGACACAATTTTTTTTTTGGTATGAAAAATTTTCACCAATAACTTTCTGTTGATCTGATCGAGTCCAACGATATTTTTCCTACACTTTTTTCCATATCTTGTTTAGTTTTTGAAATTTTGATGCTTTCATAACAATTATTACTTAATAGTTGAACTACCTACAGCGGATGCTACATAGTCTACTGTAGACCTCCGCGAGCACCTGGCATGAACAAATGATTCACTTGAAACCACAATCCTATCTGAATCCCTCATGAGCAAAATGCCTATGATCTCTTCTAAGAGGAGGAAGACCTTTTAGATTATACTAAGCTATTTCGTTTGTATTTTACATTGTATTGTGTGTATTATACGGACTTATTCGTCGAAACGAAAATTATCGCCAAGTCTCGACGAATTTTTTTAGGCCAAGTCCAGACACAATTTTTTTTTGAGATATGAAAAATTTTCACCAATAACTTTCTGTTGACCTGATCGAGTCCAACGATATTTTTCCTACACTTTTTTCCATATCTTGTTTAGTTTTTGAAATTTTGATGCTTTCATAACAATTATTACTTAATAGTGGAACTACCTACAGCGGATGCTACATAGTCTACTGTAGACTTCCGCGAGCACCTGGCATGAACATAATGATTCACTTGAAACCACAATTATATCTGAATCCCTCATGAGCAAAATGCCTATGATCTCTTCTAAGAGCAGGAAGACATTTGAGATTATTCTAAGCTATTTCGTTTGTATTTTACATTGTATTGTGTGTATTATACGGACATTCCAATTCGTCGAAACGAAAATTATCACAAAGTCTCGACGAATTTTTTTAGGCCAAGTCCAGACACAATTTTTTTTTGAGATATGAAAAATGTTCACCAATATCTTTCTGTTGACCTGATCGAGTCCAACGATATTCTCCCTACACTTTTTTCCGTATCCTATTTAGTTTTTGAGATTTTGATGCTTTCCTAACAATAATTACATAATAGTGGAACTACCCACAGCGGACACTACATAGCCTACTGTAGACCTCCGCGAGCACTTGGCAGTAACATAATGATTCACTTGAAACCCCAATTCCATCTGAATCCCTCATGAGCAAAATGCCTACGATCTCTTCTAAGAGCAGGAAGACCTTTTAGATAATACTAAGCTGTTTCGTTTGTATTTTACATTGTATTGTGTGTATTATACGGACTTATTCGTCGAAAAGAAAATTATCGCCAAGTCTCGACGAATTTTTTTAGGCTTAAGTCCAGACACAATTTTTTTTTTTTGGGTATGAAAAATTTTCACCAATAACTTTCTGTTGATCTGATCGAGTCCAACGATATTCTTCCTACACTTTTTTCCATATCTTGTTTAGATTTTGAGATTTTGATACTTTCATAACAATTATTACTTAATAGTGGAACTACCTACAGCGGATGCTACATAGCATACTGTAGACCTCCGCGAGCACCTGGCATGAACATAATGATTTACTTGAAATCCCAATTCCATCTGAATCCCTCATGAGCAAAATGCCTATGATCTCTTCTAAGAGGAGGAAGACCTTTAAGATTATACTAAGCTAGTTCGTTTGTATTTTACTTTGTATTTTGTGTATTATACGGACTTATTCAAATTCGTCGAAACGAAAATTATCGCCAAGTCTCGACGAATTTTTTTAGGCTAAGTCCAGACACAATTTTTTTTTTTGGGATATGAAAAATTTTAACCAATAACTTTCTGTTGACCTGGTCGAGTCCAACGATATTTTTACTACACTTTTTTCCATATCTTGTTTAGTTTTTGAAATTTTGATGCTTTCATAACAATTATTACTTAATAGTTGAACTACCTACAGCGGATGCTACATAGTCTACTGTAGACCTCCGCGAGCACCTGGCATGAACAAATGATTCACTTGAAACCACAATCCTATCTGAATCCCTCATGAGCAAAATGCCTATGATCTCTTCTAAGAGGAGGAAGACCTTTTAGATTATACTAAGCTATTTCGTTTGTATTTTACATTGTATTGTGTGTATTATACGGACTTATTCGTCGAAACGAAAATTATCGCCAAGTCTCGACGAATTTTTTTAGGCCAAGTCCAGACACAATTTTTTTTTGAGATATGAAAAATTCTCACCAATAACTTTCTGTTGACCTGATCGAGTCCAATGATCTATTTCCTACACTTTTTTCCATATCTTGTTCAGTTTTTGAAATTTTGATGCTCTCATAACAATTATTACTTAATAGTGGAACTACCTACAGCGGATGCTACATAGTCTACTGTAGACTTCCGCGAGCACCTGGCATGAACATAAGGATTCACTTGTAACCCCAATTTCATTTAAATTTATCAGAAGCAAAATGCCCAAGAGCAGGAAGACCTTTTAGATTATACTAAGCTTTCATATTTTGTTTGTATTTTACATTATATTGTGTGTATAATACGGATTCAAATTCGTCGAAACGAAAATTATCGCCAAGTCTCGACGATTTTTTTAGGCTAAGTCCAGACACAATTTTTTTTTGAGATATGAAAAATTTTCACCAATAACTTTCTGATGACCTGATCGAGTCCAACGATATTTTTCCTACACTTTTTTCCATATCTTGTTTAGTTTTTTAAATTTTGATGCTTTCATAACAATTATTACTTAATAGTGGAACTACCTACAGCGGATGCTACATAGCCTACTGTGGACCTCAGCGAGCACGTGGCATGAACATAATGAATCACTTGAAACCACAATTCCATCTGAATCCCTCACGAGCAAAATGCCTATGATCTCTTCTAAGAGCAGGAAGACCCTTGAGATTATTCTAAGCTATTTCGTTTGTATTTTATATTGTATTGTGTGTATTATACGGACTTATTCAAATTCGTCGAAACGACAATTATCGCCAAGTCTCGACGAATTTTTTTAGGCCAAGTCCAGACACAATTTTTTTTTTGGTATGAAAAATTTTCACCAATAACTTTCTGTTGATCTGATTGAGTCCAACGATATTTTTCCTACACTTTTTCCATATCTTGTTTAGTTTTTGAAATTTTGATGCTTCCATAACAATTATTACTTAATAGTGGAACTACCTAACCGGATGCTACATAGCCTACTGTAGACCTCAGCGAGCACGTGGCATGAACATAATGATTCACTTGAAACCACAATTCCATCTGAATCCCTCACGAGCAAAATGCCTATGATCTCTTCTAAGAGGAGGAAGACCTTCAAGATTATACTAAGCTATTTCGTTTGTATTTTACATTGTATTTTGTGTATTATACGGACTTCTTCAAATTCGTCGAAACGAAAATTATCGCCAAGTCTCGACGAATTTTTTTAGGCTTAAGTCCAGACACAATTTTTTTTTTTGGGTATGAAAAATTTTAACCAATAACTTTCTGTTGACCTGATCGAGTCCAACGATATTTTTCCTACACTTTTTTCCATATCTTGTTTAGTTTTTGAAATTTTGATGCTTTCATAACAATTATTACTTAATAGTGTAACTACCTACAGCAGATGCTACATAGCCTACTGTAGACCTCCGCGAGCACCTGGCATGAACATAATGATTCTCTTGAAATCCCAATTCCATCTGAATCCCTCATGAGCAAAATGCCTATGATCTCTTCTAAGAGGAGGAAGACCTTTAAGATTATACTAAGCTATTTCGTTTGTATTTTACATTGTATTTTGTGTATTATACGGACTTATTCGAATTCGTCGAAACGAAAATTATCGCCAAGTCTCGACGAATTTTTTTAGGCTAAGTCCAGACACAATTTTTTTTTGAGATATGAAAAATGTTCACCAATAACTTTCTGTTGACCTGATCGAGTCCAACGATATTCTCCCTACACTTTTTTCCATATCCTATTTAGTTTTTGAGATTTTGATGCTTTCCTAACAATAATTACATAATAGTGGAACTACCCACAGCGGACACTACATAGCCTACTGTAGACCTCCGCGAGCACTTGGCAGTAACATAATGACTCACTTGAAACCCCAATTCCATCTGAATCCCTCATGAGCAAAATGCCTATGATCTCTTCTAAGAGGAGGAAGACCTTTAAGATTATACTAAGCTATTTCGTTTGTATTTTACATTGTATTTTGTGTATTATACGGACTTATTCAAATTCGTCGAAACGAAAATTATCGCCAAGTCTCGACGAATTTTTTTAGGCCAAGTCCAGACACAATTTTTTTTTTGAGATATGAAAAATGTTCACCAATAACTTTCTGTTGACCCGATCGAGTCCAACGATATTCTCCCTACACTTTTTTCCATATCCTATTTAGTTTTTGAGATTTTGATGCTTTCTAACAATAATTACATAATAGTGGAACTACCCACAGCGGACACTACATAGCCTACTGTAGACCTCCGCGAGCACTTGGCAGTAACATAATGATTCACTTGAAACCCCAATTCTATCTGAATCCCTCATGAGCAAAATGCCTTTTAAGAGGAGGAAGACCTTTTAGATTATACTAAGCTATTTCGTTTGTATTTTACATTGTATTGTGTGTATTATACGGACTTATTCAAATTCGTCGAAACGAAAATTATCGCCAAGTCTCGACGAATTTTTTTAGGCTAAGTCCAGACACAATTTTTTTTTTTTGGGATATGAAAAATTTTAACCAATAACTTTCTGTTGACCTGATCGAGTCCAACGATATTTTTACTACACTTTTTTCCATATCTTGTTTAGTTTTTGAAATTTTGATGCTTTCATAGCAATTATTACTTAATAGTTGAACTATATGATGCTACATAGCCTACTGTAGACCTCCGCGAGCACTTGGCAGTAACATAATGATTCACTTGAAACCCCAATTCCATCTGAATCCCTCATGAGCAAAATGCCTTTGATCTCTTCTAAGAGGAGGAAGACCTTTTAGATTATACTAAGCTATTTCGTTTGTATTTTACATTGTATTGTGTGTTTTATATGGACTTATTCAAATTCGTCGAAACGAAAATTATCGCCAAGTCTCGACGAATTTTTTTAGGCTAAGTCCAGACACAATTTTTTTTTTGGGATATGAAAAATTTTAACCAATAACTTTCTGTTGACCTGGTCGAGTCCAACGATATTTTTACTACACTTTTTTCCATATCTTATTTAGTTTTTGAAATTTTGATGCTTTCGTAACAATTATTACTTAATAGTTGAACTACCTACAGCGGATGCTACATAGTCTACTGTAGACCTCCGCGAGCACCTGGCATGAACAAATGATTCACTTGAAACCACAATCCTATCTGAATCCCTCATGAGCAAAATGCCTATGATCTCTTCTAAGAGGAGGAAGACCTTTTAGATTATACTAAGCTATTTCGTTTGTATTTTACATTGTATCGTGTGTATTATACGGACTTATTCGTCGAAACGAAAATTATCGCCAAGTCTCGACGAATTTTTTTAGGCTAAGTCCAGACACAATTTTTTTTTGAGATATGAAAAATTTTCACCAATAACTTTCTGTTGATCTGATCGAGTCCAACGATATTCTTCCTACAGTTTTTTCCATATCTTGTTTAGATTTTGAGATTTTGATACTTTCATCACAATTATTACTTAATAGTGGAACTACCTACAGCGGATGCTACATAGCCTACTGTAGACCTCCGCGAGCACCCGGCATGAACATAATGATTCACTTGAAATCCCAATTCCATCTGAATCCCTCATGAGCAAAATGCCTATGATCTCTTCTAAGAGGAGGAAGACCTTCAAGATTATACTAAGCTATTTCGTTTGTATTTTACATTGTATTTTGTGTATTATACGGACTTATTCAAATTCGTCGAAACGAAAATTATCGCCAAGTCTCGACGAATTTTTTTAGGCTAAGTCCAGACACAATTTTTTTTTTTGGGATATGAAAAATTTTAACCAATAACTTTCTGTTGACCTGATCGAGTCCAACGATATTTTTCCTACACTTTTTTCCATATCTTGTTTATTTTTTGAAATTTTGATGCTTTCATAACAATTATTACTTAATAGTGTAACTACCTACAGCAGATGCTACATAGCCTACTGTAGACCTCCGCGAGCACCTGGCATGAACATAATGATTCACTTGAAATCCCAATTCCATCTGAATCCCTCATGAGCAAAATGCCTATGATCTCTTCTAAGAGGAGGAAGACCTTTAAGATTATACTAAGCTATTTCGTTTGTATTTTACATTGTATTTTGTGTATTATACGGACTTATTCGAATTCGTCGAAACGAAAATTATCGCCAAGTCTCGACGAATTTTTTTAGGCTAAGTCCAGACACAATTTTTTTTTGAGATATGAAAAATGTTCACCAATAACTTTCTGTTGACCTGATCGAGTCCAACGATATTCTCCCTACACTTTTTTCCATATCCTATTTAGTTTTTGAGATTTTGATGCTTTCCTAACAATAATTACATAATAGTGGAACTACCCACAGCGGACACTACATAGCCTACTGTAGACCTCCGCGAGCACTTGGCAGTAACATAATGACTCACTTGAAACCCCAATTCCATCTGAATCCCTCATGAGCAAAATGCCTATGATCTCTTCTAAGAGGAGGAAGACCTTTAAGATTGTACTAAGCTATTTCGTTTGTATTTTACATTGTATTTTGTGTATTATACGGACTTATTCAAATTCGTCGAAACGAAAATTATCGCCAAGTCTCGACGAATTTTTTTAGGCCAAGTCCAGACACAATTTTTTTTTTGAGATATGAAAAATGTTCACCAATAACTTTCTTTTGACCTGATCGAGTTCCATCTGAATCCCTCATGAGCAAAATGCCTATGATCTCTTCTAAGAGGAGGAAGACCTTTAAGATTATACTAAGCTAGTTCGTTTGTATTTTACATTGTATTTTGTGTATTATACGGACTTATTCAAATTCGTCGAAACGAAAATTATCGCCAAGTCTCGACGAATTTTTTTAGGCTAAGTCCAGACACAATTTTTTTTTTTGGGATATGAAAAATTTTAACCAATAACTTTCTGTTGACCTGGTCGAGTCCAACGATATTTTTACTACACTTTTTTCCATATCTTGTTTAGTTTTTGAAATTTTGATGCTTTCATAACAATTATTACTTAATAGTTGAACTACCCACAGCGGATGCTACATAGTCTACTGTAGACCTCCGCGAGCACCTGGCATGAACAAATGATTCACTTGAAACCACAATCCTATCTGAATCCCTCATGAGCAAAAGGCCTATGATCTCTTCTAAGAGGAGGAAGACCTTTTAGATTATACTAAGCTATTTCGTTTGTATTTTACATTGTATTTTGTGTATTATACGGACTTATTCGTCGAAACGAAAATTATCGCCAAGTCTCGACGAATTTTTTTAGGCCAAGTCCAGACACAATTTTTTTTTGAGATATGAAAAATTTTCACCAATAACTTTCTGTTGACCTGATCGAGTCCAACGATATTTTTCCTACACTTTTTTCCATATCTTGTTTAGTTTTTGAAATTTTGATGCTCTCATAACAATTATTACTTAATAGTGGAACTACCTACAGCGGATGCTACATAGTCTACTGTAGACTTCCGCGAGCACCTGGCATGAACATAATGATTCACTTGAAACCACAATTATATCTGAATCCCTCATGAGCAAAATGCCTATGATCTCTTCTAAGAGCAGGAAGACCTTTGAGATTATTCTAAGCTATTACGTTTGTATTTTACATTGTATCGTGTGTATTATACGGACATTCCAATTCGTCGAAACGAAAATTATCACAAAGTCTCGACGAATTTTTTTAGGCTAAGTCCAGACACAATTTTTTTTTGAGATATGAAAAATTTTCATCAATAACTTTCTGTTGATCTGATCGAGTCCAACGATATTCTTCCTACAGTTTTTTCCATATCTTGTTTAGATTTTGAGATTTTGATACTTTCATAACAATTATTACTTAATAGTGGAACTACCTACAGCGGATGCTACATAGCCTACAGTAGACCTCCGCGAGCACCCGGCATGAACATAATGATTCACTTGAAATCCCAATTCCATCTGAATCCCTCATGAGCAAAATTCCTATGATCTCTTCTAAGAGGAGGAAGACCTTTAAGATTATACTAAGCTATTTCGTTTGTATTTTACATTGTATTTTGTGTATTATACGGACTTATTCAAATTCGTCGAAACGAAAATTATCGCCAAGTCTCGACGAATTTTTTTAGGCTAAGTCCAGACACAATTTTTTTTTTTTGGGATATGAAAAATTTTAACCAATAACTTTCTGTTGACCTGATCGAGTCCAACGATATTTTTCCTACACTTCTTTCCATATCTTGTTTAGTTTTTGAAATTTTGATGCTTTCATAACAATTATTACTTAATAGTGTAACTACCTACAGCAGATGCTACATAGCCTACTGTAGACCTCCGCGAGCACCTGACATGAACATAATGATTCACTTGAAATCCCAATTCCATCTGAATCCCTCATGAGCAAAATGCCTATGATCTCTTCTAAGAGGAGGAAGACCTTTTAGATTATTCTGAGCTATTTCGTTTGTATTTTACATTGTATTGTGTGTATTATACGGACTTATTCAAATTCGTCGAAACGAAAATTATCGCCAAGTCTCGACGAATTTTTTTTAGGCTTAAGTCCAGACACAATTTTTTTTTTTGGATATGAAAAATTTTCACCAGTAACTTTTTGTTGATCTGATCGAGTCCAACGATATTCTTCCTACACTTTTTTCCATATCTTGTTTAGATTTTGAGATTTTGATACTTTCATAACAATTATTACTTAATAGTGTAACTACCTACAGCGGATGCTACATAGCCTACTGTAGACCTCCGCGAGCACCTGGCATGAACATAATGATTCACTTGAAATCCCAATTCCATCTGAATCCCTCATGAGCAAAATGCCTATGATCTCTTCTAAGAGAAGGAAGACCTTTTAGATTATTCTAAGCTATTTCGTTTGTATTTTACATTGTATTGTGTGTATTATACGGACTTATTCAAATTCGTCGAAACGAAAATTATCGCCAAGTCTCGACGAATTTTTTTTAGGCATAAGTCCAGACACAATTTTTTTTTTTGGATATGAAAAATTTTCACCAGTAACTTTTTGTTGATCTGATCGAGTCCAACGATATTCTTCCTACACTTTTTTCCATATCTTGTTTAGATTTTGAGATTTTGATACTTTCATAACAATTATTACTTAATAGTGGAACTACCTACAGCGGATGCTACATAGTCTACTGTAGACTTCCGCGAGCACCTGGCATGAACATAATGATTCACTTGAAACCACAATTATATCTGAATCCCTCATGAGCAAAATGCCTATGATCTCTTCTAAGAGCAGGAAGACCTTTGAGATTATTCTAAGCTATTTCGTTTGTATTTTACATTGTATTGTGTGTATTATACGGACATTCCAATTCGTCGAAACGAAAATTATCACAAAGTCTCGACGAATTTTTTTAGGCTAAGTCCAGACACAATTTTTTTTTTGGTATGAAAAATTTTCACCAATAACTTTCTGTTGATCTGATCGAGTCCAACGATATTTTTCCTACACTTTTTTCCATATCTTGTTTAGTATTTGAAATTTTGATGCTTTCATAACAATTATTACTTAATAGTGGAACTACCTACAGCGGATGCTACATAGCATACTGTAGACCTCCGCGAGCACCTGGCATGAACATAATGATTTACTTGAAATCCCAATTCCATCTGAATCCCTCATGAGCAAAATGCCTATGATCTCTTCTAAGAGGAGGAAGACCTTTAAGATTATACTAAGGTAGTTCGTTTGTATTTTACATTGTATTTTGTGTATTATACGGACTTATTCAAATTCGTCGAAACGAAAATTATCGCCAAGTTTCGACGAATTTTTTTAGGCTAAGTCCAGACACAATTTTTTTTTTTTGGGTATGAAAAATTTTCACCAATAACTTTCTGTTGATCTGATCGAGTCCAACGATATTCTTCCTACACTTTTTTCCATATCTTGTTTAGATTTTGAGATTTTGATACTTTCATAACAATTATTACTTAATAGTGGAACTACCTACAGCGGAGGCTACATAGCCTACTGTAGACCTCCGCGAGCACGTGGCATGAACATAATGATTCACTTGAAATCCCAATTCCATCTGAATCTCTCATGAGCAAAATGCCTATAATCTCTTCTAAGAGCAGGAAGACCTTTTAGATTATACTGAGCTATTTCGTTTGTATTTTATATTATATTGTGTGTATAATACGGACTTATTCAAATTCGTCGAAACGGAAATATTTTCCGCTTATTCCCGACGAATTTTTTTAGTCGAAGTCCAGACACTATTTTTTTTTTCTCGAAACATGAAAAATGTTCTCCATTAAATTTTTGTTGACCTGATCGAGTTCAATGATATTCTCCTTAGACATTTTTCCATATATAGTTTAGCTTTTGAGATTTTGATGCTTTCCTAACAATAAATACTTTATAGTGGAACTACCTACATCGGACTCTACATAGCCTACTGTAGACCTCTGCGAGAACGTGGCATTAATATAAGGATTCACTTGTAACCCCAATTTCATTTAAATTTATCAGAAGCAAAATGCCCAAGAGCAGGAAGACCTTTTAGATTATACTAAGCTTTCATATTTTGTTTGTATTTTACATTATATTGTGTGTATAATACGGATTCAAATTCGTCGAAACGAAAATTATCGCCAAGTCTCGACGATTTTTTTAGGCTAAGTCCAGACACAATTTTTTTTTGAGATATGAAAAATTTTCACCAATAACTTTCTGATGACCTGATCGAGTCCAACGATATTTTTCCTACACTTTTTTCCATATCTTGTTTAGTTTTTGAAATTTTGACGCTTTCATAACAATTATTACTTAATAGTGGAACTACCTACAGCGGATGCTACATAGCCTACTGTGGACCTCAGCGAGCACGTGGCATGAACATAATGAATCACTTGAAACCACAATTCCATCTGAATCCCTCACGAGCAAAATGCCTATGATCTCTTCTAAGAGCAGGAAGACCCTTGAGATTATTCTAAGCTATTTCGTTTGTATTTTATATTGTATTGTGTGTATTATACGGACTTATTCAAATTCGTCGAAACGACAATTATCGCCAAGTCTCGACGAATTTTTTTAGGCCAAGTCCAGACACAATTTTTTTTTTGGTATGAAAAATTTTCACCAATAACTTTCTGTTGATCTGATTGAGTCCAACGATATTTTTCCTACACTTTTTTCCATATCTTGTTTAGTTTTTGAAATTTTGATGCTTCCATAACAATTATTACTTAATAGTGGAACTACCTACAGAGGATGCTACATAGCCTACTGTAGACCTCAGCGAGCACGTGGCATGAACATAATGATTCACTTGAAACCACAATTCCATCTGAATCCCTCACGAGCAAAATGCCTATGATCTCTTCTAAGAGGAGGAAGACCTTTTAGATTAAACTAAGCTATTTCGTTTGTATTTTACATTGTATTGTGTGTTTTATACGGACTTATTCAAATTCGTCGAAACGAAAATTATCGCCAAGTCTCGACGAATTTTTTTAGGCTAAGTCCAGACACAATTTTTTTTTTGGTATGAAAAATTTTCACCAATAACTTTCTGTTGATCTGATCGAGTCCAACGATATTTTTCCTACACTTTTTTCCATATCTTGTTTAGTTTTTGAAATTTAGATGCTTTCATAACAATTATTACTTAATAGTTGAACTACCTACAGCGGATGCTACATAGTCTACTGTAGACCTCCGCGAGCACCTGGCATGAACAAATGATTCACTTGAAACCACAATCCTATCTGAATCCCTCATGAGCAAAATGCCTATGATCTCTTCTAAGAGGAGGAAGACCTTTTAGATTATACTAAGCTATTTCGTTTGTATTTTACATTGTATTGTGTGTATTATACGGACTTATTCGTCGAAACGAAAATTATCGCCAAGTCTCGACGAATTTTTTTAGGCCAAGTCCAGACACAATTTTTTTTTGAGATATGAAAAATTTTCACCAATAACTTTCTGTTGACCTGATCGAGTCCAACGATATTTTTCCTACACTTTTTTCCATATCTTGTTTAGTTTTTGAAATTTTGATGCTCTCATAACAATTATTACTTAATAGTGGAACTACCTACAGCGGATGCTACATAGTCTACTGTAGACTTCCGCGAGCACCTGGCATGAACATAATGATTCACTTGAAACCACAATTATATCTGAATCCCTCATGAGCAAAATGCCTATGATCTCTTCTAAGAGCAGGAAGACCTTTGAGATTATTCTAAGCTATTTCGTTTGTATTTTACATTGTATTGTGTGTATTATACGGACATTCCAATTCGTCGAAACGAAAATTATCACAAAGTCTCGACGAATTTTTTTAGGCTAAGTCCAGACACAATTTTTTTTTTGGTATGAAAAATTTTCACCAATAACTTTCTGTTGATCTGATCGAGTCCAACGATATTTTTCCTACACTTTTTTCCATATCTTGTTTAGTATTTGAAATTTTGATGCTTTCATAACAATTATTACTTAATAGTGGAACTACCTACAGCGGATGCTACATAGCATACTGTAGACCTCCGCGAGCACCTGGCATGAACATAATGATTTACTTGAAATCCCAATTCCATCTGAATCCCTCATGAGCAAAATGCCTATGATCTCTTCTAAGAGGAGGAAGACCTTTAAGATTATACTAAGCTAGTTCGTTTGTATTTTACATTGTATTTTGTGTATTATACGGACTTATTCAAATTCGTCGAAACGAAAATTATCGCCAAGTTTCGACGAATTTTTTTAGGCTAAGTCCAGACACAATTTTTTTTTTTTGGGTATGAAAAATTTTCACTTATAACTTTCTGTTGATCTGATCGAGTCCAACGATATTCTTCCTACACTTTTTTCCATATCTTGTTTAGATTTTGAGATTTTGATACTTTCATAACAATTATTACTTAATAGTGGAACTACCTACAGCGGAGGCTACATAGCCTACTGTAGACCTCCGCGAGCACGTGGCATGAACATAATGATTCACTTGAAATCCCAATTCCATCTGAATCTCTCATGAGCAAAATGCCTATAATCTCTTCTAAGAGCAGGAAGACCTTTTAGATTATACTGAGCTATTTCGTTTGTATTTTATATTATATTGTGTGTATAATACGGACTTATTCAAATTCGTCGAAACGAAAATATTTTCCGCTTATTCCCGACGAATTTTTTTAGTCGAAGTCCAGACACTATTTTTTTTTTCTCGAAACATGAAAAATGTTCTCCATTAAATTTTTGTTGACCTGATCGAGTTCAATGATATTCTCCTTAGACATTTTTCCATATATAGTTTAGCTTTTGAGATTTTGATGCTTTCCTAACAATAAATACTTTATAGTGGAACTACCTACATCGGACTCTACATAGCCTACTGTAGACCTCTGCGAGAACGTGGCATGAATATAAGGATTCACTTGTAACCCCAATTTCATTTAAATTTATCAGAAGCAAAACGAAAATTATCGCCAAGTCTCGACGAATTTTTTTAGGCCAAGTCCAGACACAATTTTTTTTTGAGATATGAAAAATTTTCACCAATAACTTTCTGTTGACCTGATCGAGTCCAACGATATTTTTCCTACACTTTTTTCCATATCTTGTTTAGTTTTTGAAATTTTGATGCTCTCATAACAATTATTACTTAATAGTGGAACTACCTACAGCGGATGCTACATAGTCTACTGTAGACTTCCGCGAGCACCTGGCATGAACATAATGATTCACTTGAAACCACAATTATATCTGAATCCCTCATGAGCAAAATGCCTATGATCTCTTCTAAGAGCAGGAAGACCTTTGAGATTATTCTAAGCTATTTCGTTTGTATTTTACATTGTATTGTGTGTATTATACGGACATTCCAATTCGTCGAAACGAAAATTATCACAAAGTCTCGACGAATTTTTTTAGGCTAAGTCCAGACACAATTTTTTTTTTGGTATGAAAAATTTTCACCAATAACTTTCTGTTGATCTGATCGAGTCCAACGATATTTTTCCTACACTTTTTTCCATATCTTGTTTAGTATTTTAAATTTTGATGCTTTCATAACAATTATTACTTAATAGTGGAACTACCTACAGCGGATGCTACATAGCATACTGTAGACCTCCGCGAGCACCTGGCATGAACATAATGATTTACTTGAAATCCCAATTCCATCTGAATCCCTCATGAGCAAAATGCCTATGATCTCTTCTAAGAGGAGGAAGACCTTTAAGATTATACTAAGCTAGTTCGTTTGTATTTTACATTGTATTTTGTGTATTATACGGACTTATTCAAATTCGTCGAAACGAAAATTATCGCCAAGTTTCGACGAATTTTTTTAGGCTAAGTCCAGACACAATTTTTTTTTTTTGGGTATGAAAAATTTTCACTTATAACTTTCTGTTGATCTGATCGAGTCCAACGATATTCTTCCTACACTTTTTTCCATATCTTGTTTAGATTTTGAGATTTTGATACTTTCATAACAATTATTACTTAATAGTGGAACTACCTACAGCGGAGGCTACATAGCCTACTGTAGACCTCCGCGAGCACGTGGCATGAACATAATGATTCACTTGAAATCCCAATTCCATCTGAATCTCTCATGAGCAAAATGCCTAAAATCTCTTCTAAGAGCAGGAAGAACTTTTAGATTATACTGAGCTATTTCGTTTGTATTTTATATTATATTGTGTGTATAATACGGACTTATTCAAATTCGTCGAAACGAAAATATTTTCCGCTTATTCCCGACGAATTTTTTTAGTCGAAGTCCAGACACTATTTTTTTTTTCTCGAAACATGAAAAATGTTCTCCATTAAATTTTTGTTGACCTGATCGAGTTCAATGATATTCTCCTTAGACATTTTTCCATATATAGTTTAGCTTTTGAGATTTTGATGCTTTCCTAACAATAAATACTTTATAGTGGAACTACCTACATCGGACTCTACATAGCCTACTGTAGACCTCTGCGAGAACGTGGCATGAATATAAGGATTCACTTGTAACCCCAATTTCATTTAAATTTATCAGAAGCAAAACGAAAATTATCGCCAAGTCTCGACGAATTTTTTTAGGCCAAGTCCAGACACAATTTTTTTTTGAGATATGAAAAATTTTCACCAATAACTTTCTGTTGACCTGATCGAGTCCAACGATATTTTTCCTACACTTTTTTCCATATCTTGTTTAGTTTTTGAAATTTTGATGCTCTCATAACAATTATTACTTAATAGTGGAACTACCTACAGCGGATGCTACATAGTCTACTGTAGACTTCCGCGAGCACCTGGCATGAACATAATGATTCACTTGAAACCACAATTATATCTGAATCCCTCATGAGCAAAATGCCTATGATCTCTTCTAAGAGCAGGAAGACCTTTGAGATTATTCTAAGCTATTTCGTTTGTATTTTACATTGTATTGTGTGTATTATACGGACATTCCAATTCGTCGAAACGAAAATTATCACAAAGTCTCGACGAATTTTTTTAGGCTAAGTCCAGACACAATTTTTTTTTTGGTATGAAAAATTTTCACCAATAACTTTCTGTTGATCTGATCGAGTCCAACGATATTTTTCCTACACTTTTTTCCATATCTTGTTTAGTATTTGAAATTTTGATGCTTTCATAACAATTATTACTTAATAGTGGAACTACCTACAGCGGATGCTACATAGCATACTGTAGACCTCCGCGAGCACCTGGCATGAACATAATGATTTACTTGAAATCCCAATTCCATCTGAATCCCTCATGAGCAAAATGCCTATGATCTCTTCTAAGAGGAGGAAGACCTTTAAGATTATACTAAGCTAGTTCGTTTGTATTTTACATTGTATTTTGTGTATTATACGGACTTATTCAAATTCGTCGAAACGAAAATTATCGCCAAGTTTCGACGAATTTTTTTAGGCTAAGTCCAGACACAATTTTTTTTTTTTGGGTATGAAAAATTTTCACCAATAACTTTCTGTTGATCTGATCGAGTCCAACGATATTCTTCCTACACTTTTTTCCATATCTTGTTTAGATTTTGAGATTTTGATACTTTCATAACAATTATTACTTAATAGTGGAACTACCTACAGCGGAGGCTACATAGCCTACTGTAGACCTCCGCGAGCACGTGGCATGAACATAATTATTCACTTGAAATCCCAATTCCATCTGAATCTCTCATGAGCAAAATGCCTATAATCTCTTCTAAGAGCAGGAAGACCTTTTAGATTATACTGAGCTATTTCGTTTGTATTTTATATTATATTGTGTGTATAATACGGACTTATTCAAATTCGTCGAAACGAAAATATTTTCCGCTTATTCCCGACGAATTTTTTTAGTCGAAGTCCAGACACTATTTTTTTTTTCTCGAAACATGAAAAATGTTCTCCATTAAATTTTTGTTGACCTGATCGAGTTCAATGATATTCTCCTTAGACATTTTTCCATATATAGTTTAGCTTTTGAGATTTTGATGCTTTCCTAACAATAAATACTTTATAGTGGAACTACCTACATCGGACTCTACATAGCCTACTGTAGACCTCTGCGAGAACGTGGCATGAATATAAGGATTCACTTGTAACCCCAATTTCATTTAAATTTATCAGAAGCAAAATGCCCAAGAGCAGGAAGACCTTTTAGATTATACTAAGCTTTCATATTTTGTTTGTATTTTACATTGTATTGTGTGTATAATACGGATTCAAATTCGTCGAAACGAAAATTATCGCCAAGTCTCGACGATTTTTTTAGGCTAAGTCCAGACACAATTTTTTTTTGAGATATGAAAAATTTTCACCAATAACTTTCTGATGACCTGATCGAGTCCAACGATATTTTTCCTACACTTTTTTCCATATCTTGTTTAGTTTTTGAAATTTTGACGCTTTCATAACAATTATTACTTAATAGTGGAACTACCTACAGCGGATGCTACATAGCCTACTGTGGACCTCAGCGAGCACGTGGCATGAACATAATGAATCACTTGAAACCACAATTCCATCTGAATCCCTCACGAGCAAAATGCCTATGATCTCTTCTAAGAGCAGGAAGACCCTTGAGATTATTCTAAGCTATTTCGTTTGTATTTTATATTGTATTGTGTGTATTATACGGACTTATTCAAATTCGTCGAAACGACAATTATCGCCAAGTCTCGACGAATTTTTTTAGGCCAAGTCCAGACACAATTTTTTTTTTGGTATGAAAAATTTTCACCAATAACTTTCTGTTGATCTGATTGAGTCCAACGATATTTTTCCTACACTTTTTTCCATATCTTGTTTAGTTTTTGAAATTTTGATGCTTCCATAACAATTATTACTTAACAGTGGAACTACCTACAGCGGATGCTACATAGCCTACTGTAGACCTCAGCGAGCACGTGGCATGAACATAATGATTCACTTGAAACCACAATTCCATCTGAATCCCTCACGAGCAAAATGCCTATGATCTCTTCTAAGAGGAGGAAGACCTTTTAGATTAAACTAAGCTATTTCGTTTGTATTTTACATTGTATTGTGTGTTTTATACGGACTTATTCAAATTCGTCGAAACGAAAATTATCGCCAAGTCTCGACGAATTTTTTTAGGCTAAGTCCAGACACAATTTTTTTTTTGGTATGAAAAATTTTCACCAATAACTTTCTGTTGATCTGATCGAGTCCAACGATATTTTTCCTACACTTTTTTCCATATCTTGTTTAGTTTTTCAAATTTTGATGCTTTCATAACAATTATTACTTAATAGTTGAACTACCTACAGCGGATGCTACATAGTCTACTGTAGACCTCCGCGAGCACCTGGCATGAACAAATGATTCACTTGAAACCACAATCCTATCTGAATCCCTCATGAGCAAAATGCCTATGATCTCTTCTAAGAGGAGGAAGACCTTTTAGATTATACTAAGCTATTTCGTTTGTATTTTACATTGTATTGTGTGTATTATACGGACTTATTCGTCGAAACGAAAATTATCGCCAAGTCTCGACGAATTTTTTTAGGCCAAGTCCAGTCACAATTTTTTTTTGAGATATGAAAAATTTTCACCAATAACTTTCTGTTGACCTGATCGAGTCCAACGATATTTTTCCTACACTTTTTTCCATATCTTGTTTAGTTTTTGAAATTTTGATGCTTTCATAACAATTATTACTTAATAGTGGAACTACCTACAGCGGATGCTACATAGTCTACTGTAGACTTCCGCGAGCACCTGGCATGAACATAATGATTCACTTGAAACCACAATTATATCTGAATCCCTCATGAGCAAAATGCCTATGATCTCTTCTAAGAGCAGGAAGACATTTGAGATTATTCTAAGCTATTTCGTTTGTATTTTACATTGTATTGTGTGTATTATACGGACTTAGTCGTCGAAACGAAAATTATCGCCAAGTCTCGACGAATTTTTTTAGGCCAAGTCCAGTCACAATTTTTTTTTGAGATATGAAAAATTTTCACCAATAACTTTCTGTTGACCTGATCGAGTCCAACGATATTTTTCCTACACTTTTTTCCATATCTTGTTTAGTTTTTGAAATTTTGATGCTTTCATAACAATTATTACTTAATAGTGGAACTACCTACAGCGGATGCTACATAGTCTACTGTAGACTTCCGCGAGCACCTGGCATGAACATAATGATTCACTTGAAACCACAATTCCATCTGAATCCCTCACGAGCAAAATGCCTATGATCTCTTCTAAGAGGAGGAAGACCTTTTAGATTAAACTAAGCTATTTCGTTTGTATTTTACATTGTATTGTGTGTTTTATACGGACTTATTCAAATTCGTCGAAACGAAAATTATCGCCAAGTCTCGACGAATTTTTTTAGGCTAAGTCCAGACACAATTTTTTTTTGAGATATGAAAAATGTTCACCAATATCTTTCTGTTGACCTGATCGAGTCCAACGATATTCTCCCTACACTTTTTTCCGTATCCTATTTAGTTTTTGAGATTTTGATGCTTTCCTAACAATAATTACATAATAGTGGAACTACCCACAGCGGACACTACATAGCCTACTGTAGACCTCCGCGAGCACTTGGCAGTAACATAATGATTCACTTGAAACCCCAATTCCATCTGAATCCCTCATGAGCAAAATGCCTACGATCTCTTCTAAGAGCAGGAAGACCTTTTAGATTATACTAAGCTGTTTCGTTTGTATTTTACATTGTATTGTGTGTATTATACGGACTTATTCGTCGAAAAGAAAATTATCGCCAAGTCTCGACGAATTTTTTTAGGCTTAAGTCCAGACACAATTTTTTTTTTTTGGGTATGAAAAGCTTTCACCAATAACTTTCTGTTGATCTGATCGAGTCCAACGATATTCTTCCTACACTTTTTTCCATATCTTGTTTAGATTTTGAGATTTTGATACTTTCATAACAATTATTACTTAATAGTGGAACTACCTACAGCGGATGCTACATAGCATACTGTAGACCTCCGCGAGCACCTGGCATGAACATAATGATTTACTTGAAATCCCAATTCCATCTGAATCCCTCATGAGCAAAATGCCTATGATCTCTTCTAAGAGGAGGAAGACCTTTAAGATTATACTAAGCTAGTTCGTTTGTATTTTACTTTGTATTTTGTGTATTATACGGACTTATTCAAATTCGTCGAAACGAAAATTATCGCCAAGTCTCGACGAATTTTTTTAGGCTAAGTCCAGACACAATTTTTTTTTTTGGGATATGAAAAATTTTAACCAATAACTTTCTGTTGACCTGGTCGAGTCCAACGATATTTTTACTACACTTTTTTCCATATCTTGTTTAGTTTTTGAAATTTTGATGCTTTCATAACAATTATTACTTAATAGTTGAACTACCTACAGCGGATGCTACATAGTCTACTGTAGACCTCCGCGAGCACCTGGCATGAACAAATGATTCACTTGAAACCACAATCCTATCTGAATCCCTCATGAGCAAAATGCCTATGATCTCTTCTAAGAGGAGGAAGACCTTTTAGATTATACTAAGCTATTTCGTTTGTATTTTACATTGTATTGTGTGTATTATACGGACTTATTCGTCGAAACGAAAATTATCGCCAAGTCTCGACGAATTTTTTTAGGCCAAGTCCAGACACAATTTTTTTTTGAGATATGAAAAATTTTCACCAATAACTTTCTGTTGACCTGATCGAGTCCAACGATATATTTCCTACACTTTTTTCCATATCTTGTTTAGTTTTTGAAATTTTGATGCTCTCATAACAATTATTACTTAATAGTGGAACTACCTACAGCGGATGCTACATAGTCTACTGTAGACTTCCGCGAGCACCTGGCATGAACATAATGATTCACTTGAAACCACAATTATATCTGAATCCCTCATGAGCAAAATGCCTATGATCTCTTCTAAGAGCAGGAAGACCCTTGAGATTATTCTAAGCTATTTCGTTTGTATTTTATATTGTATTGTGTGTATTATACGGACTTATTCAAATTCGTCGAAACGACAATTATCGCCAAGTCTCGACGAATTTTTTTAGGCCAAGTCCAGACACAATTTTTTTTTTGGTATGAAAAATTTTCACCAATAACTTTCTGTTGATCTGATTGAGTCCAACGATATTTTTCCTACACTTTTTCCATATCTTGTTTAGTTTTTGAAATTTTGATGCTTCCATAACAATTATTACTTAATAGTGGAACTACCTACAGCGGATGCTACATAGCCTACTGTAGACCTCAGCGAGCACGTGGCATGAACATAATGATTCACTTGAAACCACAATTCCATCTGAATCCCTCACGAGCAAAATGCCTATGATCTCTTCTAAGAGGAGGAAGACCTTTTAGATTATACTAAGCTATTTCGTTTGTATTTTACATTGTATTGTGTGTTTTATACGAACTTATTCAAATTCGTCGAAACGAAAATTATCGCCAAGTCTCGACGAATTTTTTTAGGCCAAGTCCAGACACAATTTTTTTTTTGGTATGAAAAATTTTCACCAATAACTTTCTGTTGATCTGATCGAGTCCAACGATATTTTTCCTACACTTTTTTCCATATCTTGTTTAGTTTTTGAAATTTTGATGCTTTCATAACAATTATTACTTAATAGTGGAACTACCTACAGCGGATGCTACATAGCATACTGTAGACCTCCGCGAGCACCTGGCATGAACATAATGATTTACTTGAAATCCCAATTCCATCTGAATCCCTCATGAGCAAAATGCCTATGATCTCTTCTAAGAGGAGGAAGATCTTTAAGATTATACTAAGCTAGTTCGTTTGTATTTTACATTGTATTTTGTGTATTATACGGACTTATTCAAATTCGTCGAAACGAAAATTATCGCCAAGTTTCGATGAATTTTTTTAGGCTAAGTCCAGACACAATTTTTTTTTGAGATATGAAAAATGTTCACCAATAACTTTCTGTTGACCCGATCGAGTCCAACGATATTCTCCCTACACTTTTTTCCATATCCTATTTAGTTTTTGAGATTTTGATGCTTTCTAACAATAATTACATAATAGTGGAACTACCCACAGCGGACACTACATAGCCTACTGTAGACCTCCGCGAGCACTTGGCAGTAACATAATGATTCACTTGAAACCCCAATTCTATCTGAATCCCTCATGAGCAAAATGCCTTTTAAGAGGAGGAAGACCTTTTAGATTATACTAAGCTATTTCGTTTGTATTTTACATTGTATTGTGTGTATTATACGGACTTATTCAAATTCGTCGAAACGAAAATTATCGCCAAGTCTCGACGAATTTTTTTAGGCTAAGTCCAGACACAATTTTTTTTTTTTGGGATATGAAAAATTTTAACCAATAACTTTCTGTTGACCTGATCGAGTCCAACGATATTTTTACTACACTTTTTTCCATATCTTGTTTAGTTTTTGAAATTTTGATGCTATCATAGCAATTATTACTTAATAGTTGAACTATATGATGCTACATAGCCTACTGTAGACCTCCGCGAGCACTTGGCAGTAACATAATGATTCACTTGAAACCCCAATTCCATCTGAATCCCTCATGAGCAAAATGCCTTTGATCTCTTCTAAGAGGAGGAAGACCTTTTAGATTATACTAAGCTATTTCGTTTGTATTTTACATTGTATTGTGTGTTTTATACGGACTTATTCAAATTCGTCGAAACGAAAATTATCGCCAAGTCTCGACGAATTTTTTTAGGCTAAGTCCAGACACAATTTTTTTTTTGGGATATGAAAAATTTTAACCAATAACTTTCTGTTGACCTGGTCGAGTCCAACGATATTTTTACTACACTTTTTTCCATATCTTGTTTAGTTTTTGAAATTTTGATGCTTTCGTAACAATTATTACTTAATAGTTGAACTACCTACAGCGGATGCTACATAGTCTACTGTAGACCTCCGCGAGCACCTGGCATGAACAAATGATTCACTTGAAACCACAATCCTATCTGAATCCCTCATGAGCAAAATGCCTATGATCTCTTCTAAGAGGAGGAAGACCTTTTAGATTATACTAAGCTATTTCGTTTGTATTTTACATTGTATCGTGTGTATTATACGGACTTATTCGTCGAAACGAAAATTATCGCCAAGTCTCGACGAATTTTTTTAGGCTAAGTCCAGACACAATTTTTTTTTGAGATATGAAAAATTTTCACCAATAACTTTCTGTTGATCTGATCGAGTCCAACGATATTCTTCCTACAGTTTTTTCCATATCTTGTTTAGATTTTGAGATTTTGATACTTTCATAACAATTATTACTTAATAGTGGAACTACCTACAGCGGATGCTACATAGCCTACTGTAGACCTCCGCGAGCACCCGGCATGAACATAATGATTCACTTGAAATCCCAATTCCATCTGAATCCCTCATGAGCAAAATGCCTATGATCTCTTCTAAGAGGAGGAAGACCTTCAAGATTATACTAAGCTATTTCGTTTGTATTTTACATTGTATTTTGTGTATTATACGGACTTATTCAAATTCGTCGAAACGAAAATTATCGCCAAGTCTCGACGAATTTTTTTAGGCTAAGTCCAGACACAATTTTTTTTTTTGGGATATGAAAAATTTTAACCAATAACTTTCTGTTGACCTGATCGAGTCCAACGATATTTTTCCTACACTTTTTTCCATATCTTGTTTAGTTTTTGAAATTTTGATGCTTTCATAACAATTATTACTTAATAGTGTAACTACCTACAGCAGATGCTACATAGCCTACTGTAGACCTCCGCGAGCACCTGGCATGAACATAATGATTCACTTGAAATCCCAATTCCATCTGAATCCCTCATGAGCAAAATGCCTATTATCTCTTCTAAGAGGAGGAAGACCTTTAAGATTATACTAAGCTATTTCGTTTGTATTTTACATTGTATTTTGTGTATTATACGGACTTATTCGAATTCGTCGAAACGAAAATTATCGCCAAGTCTCGACGAATTTTTTTAGGCTAAGTCCAGACACAATTTTTTTTTGAGATATGAAAAATGTTCACCAATAACTTTCTGTTGACCTGATCGAGTCCAACGATATTCTCCCTACACTTTTTTCCATATCCTATTTAGTTTTTGAGATTTTGGTGCTTTCCTAACAATAATTACATAATAGTGGAACTACCCACAGCGGACACTACATAGCCTACTGTAGACCTCCGCGAGCACTTGGCAGTAACATAATGACTCACTTGAAATCCCAATTCCATCTGAATCCCTCATGAGCAAAATGCCTATGATCTCTTCTAAGAGGAGGAAGACCTTTAAGATTATACTAAGCTATTTCGTTTGTATTTTACATTGTATTTTGTGTATTATACGGACTTATTCAAATTCGTCGAAACGAAAATTATCGCCAAGTCTCGACGAATTTTTTTAGGCCAAGTCCAGACACAATTTTTTTTTTGAGATATGAAAAATGTTCACCAATAACTTTCTTTTGACCTGATCGAGTTCCATCTGAATCCCTCATGAGCAAAATGCCTATGATCTCTTCTAAGAGGAGGAAGACCTTTAAGATTATACTAAGCTAGTTCGTTTGTATTTTACATTGTATTTTGTGTATTATACGGACTTATTCAAATTCGTCGAAACGAAAATTATCGCCAAGTCTCGACGAATTTTTTTAGGCTAAGTCCAGACACAATTTTTTTTTTTTGGGATATGAAAAATTTTAACCAATAACTTTCTGTTGACCTGGTCGAGTCCAACGATATTTTTACTACACTTTTTTCCATATCTTGTTTAGTTTTTGAAATTTTGATGCTTTCATAACAATTATTACTTAATAGTTGAACTACCCACAGCGGATGCTACATAGTCTACTGTAGACCTCCGCGAGCACCTGGCATGAACAAATGATTCACTTGAAACCACAATCCTATCTGAATCCCTCATGAGCAAAAGGCCTATGATCTCTTCTAAGAGGAGGAAGACCTTTTAGATTATACTAAGCTATTTCGTTTGTATTTTACATTGTATTTTGTGTATTATACGGACTTATTCGTCGAAACGAAAATTATCGCCAAGTCTCGACGAATTTTTTTAGGCCAAGTCCAGACACAATTTTTTTTTGAGATATGAAAAATTTTCACCAATACATTTCTGTTGACCTGATCGAGTCCAACGATATTTTTCCTACACTTTTTTCCATATCTTGTTTAGTTTTTGAAATTTTGATGCTCTCATAACAATTATTACTTAATAGTGGAACTACCTACAGCGGATGCTACATAGTCTACTGTAGACTTCCGCGAGCACCTGGCATGAACATAATGATTCACTTGAAACCACAATTATATCTGAATCCCTCATGAGCAAAATGCCTATGATCTCTTCTAAGAGCAGGAAGACCTTTGAGATTATTCTAAGCTATTTCGTTTGTATTTTACATTGTATCGTGTGTATTATACGGACATTCCAATTCGTCGAAACGAAAATTATCACAAAGTCTCGACGAATTTTTTTAGGCTAAGTCCAGACACAATTTTTTTTTTGGTATGAAAAATTTTCACCAATAACTTTCTGTTGATCTGATCGAGTCCAACGATATTTTTCCTACACTTTTTTCCATATCTTGTTTAGTATTTGAAATTTTGATGCTTTCATAACAATTATTACTTAATAGTGGAACTACCTACAGCGGATGCTACATAGCATACTGTAGACCTCCGCGAGCACCTGGCATGAACATAATGATTTACTTGAAATCCCAATTCCATCTGAATCCCTCATGAGCAAAATGCCTATGATCTCTTCTAAGAGGAGGAAGACCTTTAAGATTATACTAAGCTATTTCGTTTGTATTTTACATTGTATTTTGTGTATTATACGGACTTATTCAAATTCGTCGAAACGAAAATTATCGCCAAGTCTCGACGAATTTTTTTAGGCCAAGTCCAGACACAATTTTTTTTTGAGATATGAAAAATGTTCACCAATAACTTTCTTTTGACCTGATCGAGTTCCATCTGAATCCCTCATGAGCAAAATGCCTATGATCTCTTCTAAGAGGAGGAAGACCTTTAAGATTATACTGTTGCGTCTTCGGGTTCAAAAATAAGTGTACTCTGGTATGAACTCGCCTTTATTATTCAAACTTTACTTGACAACACTGTAATACAAGTCACTGTCAAAATACTTGTATCCAAGGTAACTCAAGGTAACTTTCTAACTAACCTCCTTCATCTCACAAATGCATTGCTTTTATATACAAATAAAGTTCTAGAAAACTTAAGAAATCAATAGAACACAAATAGAATGTTCGACGATTGATCCAGAACAAAAGTTAGTGCTTCTCGATTTTTCCATCTAATTCATCGAACGATCTCGAACAATTCGAGAAGTCTTTATCAAATTTCAGGTCTGTAACACTGCCTCCTCCTTTAGGTTATTCCGTCCCGGATAACACCATCACCATTTTGGCTGTCCCTCTGGAACCAATTTGGGGGATCGTGGCCTCGGTATTCTGCTAACCTCTCGATGTGAACAACTTTGGGTTTACTCCTTGGGTTGAGCTGGATGCGGTATACCAAGTCGTTGATCTTCTTTATGATGACATAGGGTCCTGTCCAATTTCTCTGTAGCTTGGGGCATTTTCCTTTCTTTCTCTGAGGTTGGTATAGCCAAACGGCATCACCTGGCTCAAACATAGTCCCTGGACTCTTCCTGTCGAACCTCTTTTTCATTTTATCACTGGAGATTTGAAGACGACGTCTGCAGAATTCATGAACTTGGTCCAGTCTTTCTCGCAACTCTTGGACATATTCTGGTAGGACTTTGTCCTCTGTACTTCTGGGTGGCATTCCAAACAACAGATCGCATGGTAGTTTCATTTCTCGCCCAGTGATCAACATTGAAGGAGTATATCCGGTGGACTCATGCTGGGAACTTCGATAGGATAGGAGAAATAGTGGTACCAATTCATCCCAATCCTTTTGATTTTTGGAGATGAACATCGACAGGTACTGACTGATGGTTTTATTATGTCGTTCAACCATACCATCTGATTGTGGATGTAGGGCTGTGGTACGAGTCTTCTTCACACCTAGAATGTTCATCATTTCCTGCCATAACTCAGATTCGAAGTTTCGTCCTTGATCAGAATGTAATTCTTGTGGGACTCCATGTCTGGCTATTACATTTTCTATGAAGGCCTTTGCAACGGTCTTTGCCTCCTGGTTTGGAATGGGCACAACTTCAGGCCACTTGGAGAAATAGTCCATGGCTACCATCAAGTATTTATTTCCTTGCTCGGTAACAGGAAACGGCCCAAGAATGTCAACTGCTACTCTTTCGAATGGTTCACCAGAAAGATACTGAGCCATTTTTCCTCGACTTCTAGTTTTGGGTCCCTTCTTTGAAGAGCATAGGTCACATCTTCTGCACCATTCTTCTACATCACGACGACAATTCACCCAATAGAATCGTTCTCGAATTCTAGCAAGGGTCCTCTTGATTCCGAAGTGTCCACCTGCACGACTACTATGAAGTTGCTCGAGCACATCTTTAGTAAGTGCTTTCGGCAGGACCAGTTGGTACACCACAGTTGCTCCATCTGGGCTCTCCCATTTGCGATGCAATAGGCCATCACGAAGACATAGGGAATCCCATTGAGCCCAGTATCCCTTGGCAACTGCACCAAACTTGGATACTTCCTGCCACTCAGGTCTAACTCCATTTTTTAGCCAGCTTAGAACTAACTTTAAATTGTTGTCTTTCTTCTGATTCTTCCTCATATCTTCTGTGGTCCATAAATCAGATTCTTCAGACTCCACTCTTACGGTGGTAACTTGCAGAATTTCCTTGCAATGTTCATCATTGTAAAAATTGACTTCTTTGTTTTCGAGTTTCTGGCAATATCGGCATTGCTGTTCCAAGCATGGACGTCTGGATAATGTGTCTGCATTTCTGTGTTTCCTGCCACTGCGATGAAGTCGTATTGTTGGAGTCTCTCTAGCCATCTCGCAATCTGACCCTCAGGTTTCTTGAAGTTCATTATCCACTGCAAAGCGCTGTGGTCAGTTCTTACGAGAAAACGTCTGCCATAGAGGAAGGTATGGAAATGTTCAATGGCTTTGATTATCGATAGAAGCTCCTTTCTTGTAACGCAGTAATTCCTTTCAGCTTTGCCCAGAGTTTTACTAAAGTAGGCTATTACTTTCTCTTCGCCATCCTGTTCTTGGGATAAAACTGATCCAATGCCTTGCTGAGACGCATCACAGTCCAAAATGAAAGTGCCTTGTTCTCGTGGGTAAGCCAAAATAGGTGCAGTTGTCAATTTCTTCTTCAGTTCAGTGAACGACTGTTGGCAATCAGGGCTCCAATCAAACTGAACGTTGTTCTCAGTTAAGCGGTGGAGTGGCTTGGCAATTTTACCAAAGTCTTGAACAAACTTCCTGTAGTAGGTACATAGTCCCAGAAAACTTCTTACTTCATGTTTATCCCTAGGACGTGGCCAACTCCTAACAGCCTCGATTTTAGCAGGATCGGTCTTGATTCCTTCGGCCGAGATGACATGGCCTAAAAAATTGACTTCTTTTTGAAATAAATAACACTTCTTTGGATTCAGTTGCAGGTTAGCATTTTCTAACCTCAAAAATACTTCTTCCAAATTATTCAGGTGTTCGTCAAATGTCCTTCCCATTACTATGACGTCATCCAAGTAGACTAGACAAATTTTCCATGTCAAACCTCTCAATACTAGTTCCATAAGTCTCTCAAAGGTGGCGGGAGCATTGCATAATCCGAACGGAAGAACTTTGAATTTGTACAGCCCTTGTCCGGTAGAGAACGCTGTTTTTCCTCTATCATCAGGATGAACTTCCACTTGCCAATACCCGCTTTTCAGGTCCAACGTTGAAAACCATTTGGAACCGGATAATGTGTTTAGTGTATCATCGATTCTTGGTAATGGGTAGCTATCCTTCATCGTTACGTCATTCAATCGACGATAGTCCACGCAGAATCGGGTTGATCCATCCTTTTTAGTTACCAATACTACCGGTGAGGACCATGGGCTTGTGGTTTCTTCAATTATGTCATCCTCCATCATGTTGTTTATCATGTCTGCTACCTCTCTCTGTTTGGCAAACGGTAGTCTCCTCGGAGCCTGTCGGATTGGTCGGACATCGCCGGTGTTGATGCGATGTTGAATTAGACTGGTACGTCCCGTCGAAGTCTCTGTCGAGAAAATGTTACGATGGCTATCAAGAAACTCTTTGGCCTTCTGCTTTTCTTCCATAGTTAAATGTTCCGTGGATTCCATCATTTTGTCTATTGTTCTCTGATCGGTGTTAGTGGTATTTCTTCGCAGTGCCGGAGTGTGGTTTTCACAATTGATAACTCGAGTGACAGGTTTGCAGAATCCCAATTGGTCGTTTTTCTTCAGTAGGACTTTATTTTCTGAAGTATTGGCAACCCTGACAGGAATTAGTTGTTCTGTGTTCACAAGACATCGGGCAATTAAAATTCCATCTTGGCGGTATTCATCATTTTCAATTATTCCAGTGCTCAAATCTACAGGTTGTTTATCCATTCTGGCCATGATGATGGTTTCGGAGTTTTTCGGAATGTGGATGTCTTCGTCAACATAAATCTTAATTGGTTGGATTTTCTCATTGTATCTGCTCAGGAAGATTTCTTCATTGCCAATCCGCAAAATTTTCTGTCTGATGTTAAGGATAAAGTCGTTTTTCTCCATGATGTCCAGACCCAGAACACATTCATCCCTTATTTCCGCAACCAACATAGAATGTTCCATGGTAATAGGTCCTATCTGGATGTGTACAAGTGTTTCCCCAATGACTGGTGCGGTTTGTCCCGTTGCCGTTTCCAAAACCATTTTCCTTTTCATCGGCTTCACAGATTCTTGTATGAGGTCTGGGCGAACGACTGATCTTGAAGCTCCTGTATCAATAGTGAAGGTGCATTTCCGATCTTCTAAGTGGCCTTGTATTAGTAGACTTTGACCATTTTTCTTCAATGACGATATATGGATCTTGGGGCTTTGAACACTGAAAGTCGCCACGCGCCCCCTAGTGCCGACTAATTCTGGTTTTCCTGGTTGGGAGCAAGTCCTCTTTCAGACGTTTGAGGTTTCCTTTCTGGCGTGGTCGATCTCCTGAAGGCTCCTCTGGTATATCGCCCACGTTGCTCTGTTCCTGGGCTCGGAGATCTCGATATATCCTCGTGGCTATCTGATGACCTCTTTCTTCTTGGACTTCTGGATCTCGATCTCTCCCAGCAACTCCTCTGTAGATGGCCGCTTTTCCCACAGTTATAGCAGCGCCTCTTCCTGTCTTCTGGGGAATGCACTTGGTTGCTTAATGCTGTTATGGAGTCCAATATTTTCTTCAATAGCGCCTCGCTTGTAGGAGAATCATCGTTGAATTTAACTTCACGCAACTTGGGCCTCGTATTTCTTGATGCGTTTTTCGCGGCCTCGAACTCCAAAGATGCTATTAGTGCTGCGCTTATGGTTTGAAGTCGTCCTAGTCGAAGGGCTTGCTGCATGTCAGTATCTCTCAAACCATCGATGAAAGTCTGCACCCCAATTTGTTCTATGAACTCCTTCGGTGCTTGTGGGTATGCCAAATTAATGAGTCGCTCTACGTCGGCTCCATACTCCTGTAGAGTTTCGTTGGATTTTTGGTATCGACTCTTTATTTGGCTCTGAAATACTTGTTTGAGATATTGCTGTCCATATCTGATTTCCAAAGCTTCAACGATTCTAGAATATTCCTTCTGATTACTCTCGGGGACGTTCTGAAGGATGTCCAATGCTTGTCCTCGTAGACACAGGACTAGAGAGGTGGCCATTTCTTCCTCGGACCAGCCATTTGCGTTTGCTGCCGCTTCAAACTGACGTCTATACATGGACCACGAGGATTGTCCATCAAATGTTGGAGGCTTCAAAATGTTCACTTGTGCAGGCCTTATCGGAGTTGTCAGTGAGGATGGCCTTTCGCTGGTGGGGGAGATTTCCTCAGATGGTGCACGCTTGTGTGGAAGGTGTAACGTTTCCAGCCTCTCCTTGATCCTATCCACTTCTTCGTTGAATTTCTTGTTCACCTCTCGTGCCACCCGTTCATCTATTTTGGACAGTTCATTTTCGACGTCTTGGACCCTTCTGTTGACTCCCTGGACTCCGCCTCTGACTTCTTGAACTTCACCTTTGACCTCTTGAACTTCACCTTTGACCTCTTGGACTTCACCTTTGACCTCCTGGACTTTTCCTCTGACCTCTTGTACTTCTTCAGTGATTTCATTCTGGAAGCACTGTTGACTGTGACTAATACGTTGCAGAAGATCAACATGTTGTTGTAACTGCTGGACTAACCGTGCCTCCTGTTCCTCTCGTTCTTGTTTTCGTTTGACTTCTTGTTCCTCTTGTTCTTGTTTCCTTTTCAGTTCGAATTGTTGTAGAAGCTCTTCTTGTTCTTGTTTTCGTTTGGCTTCTTGTTCCTCTTGTTCTTGTTTTCGTTTGGCTTCTTGTTCCTCTTGTTCTTGTTTTCGTTTGGCTTCTTGTTCCTTTAAAAACTCAAGGATATCTGCTGATGTCGCCATCTCGTCGTAATTATTTGCACGAGTATTCACCATCAAATACTGGAAAACTGCCTTACTTTTCTTTCTTCAGTAACACTTATTCCGCCGCTGTCACCAATTGTTGCGTCTTCGGGTTCAAAAATAAGTGTACTCTGGTATGAACTCGCCTTTATTATTCAAACTTTACTTGACAACACTGTAATACAAGTCACTGTCAAAATACTTGTATCCAAGGTAACTCAAGGTAACTTTCTAACTAACCTCCTTCATCTCACAAATGCATTGCTTTTATATACAAATAAAGTTCTAGAAAACTTTAGAAATCAATAGAACACAAATAGAATGTTCGACGATTGATCCAGAACAAAAGTTAGTGCTTCTCGATTTTTCCATCTAATTCATCGAACGATCTCGAACAATTCGAGAAGTCTTTATCAAATTTCAGGTCTGTAACAATACTAAGCTAGTTCGTTTGTATTTTACATTGTATTTTGTGTATTATACGGACTTATTCAAATTCGTCGAAACGAAAATTATCGCCAAGTCTCGACGAATTTTTTTAGGCTAAGTCCAGACACAATTTTTTTTTTTTGGGATATGAAAAATTTTAACCAATAACTTTCTGTTGACCTGGTCGAGTCCAACGATATTTTTACTACACTTTTTTCCATATCTTGTTTAGTTTTTGAAATTTTGATGCTTTCATAACAATTATTACTTAATAGTTGAACTACCCACAGCGGATGCTACATAGTCTACTGTAGACCTCCGCGAGCACCTGGCATGAACAAATGATTCACTTGAAACCACAATCCTATCTGAATCCCTCATGAGCAAAAGGCCTATGATCTCTTCTAAGAGGAGGAAGACCTTTTAGATTATACTAAGCTATTTCGTTTGTATTTTACATTGTATTTTGTGTATTATACGGACTTATTCGTCGAAACGAAAATTATCGCCAAGTCTCGACGAATTTTTTTAGGCCAAGTCCAGACACAATTTTTTTTTGAGATATGAAAAATTTTCACCAATAACTTTCTGTTGACCTGATCGAGTCCAACGATATTTTTCCTACACTTTTTTCCATATCTTGTTTAGTTTTTGAAATTTTGATGCTCTCATAACAATTATTACTTAATAGTGGAACTACCTACAGCGGATGCTACATAGTCTACTGTAGACTTCCGCGAGCACCTGGCATGAACATAATGATTCACTTGAAACCACAATTATATCTGAATCCCTCATGAGCAAAATGCCTATGATCTCTTCTAAGAGCAGGAAGACCTTTGAGATTATTCTAAGCTATTTCGTTTGTATTTTACATTGTATTGTGTGTATTATACGGACATTCCAATTCGTCGAAACGAAAATTATCACAAAGTCTCGACGAATTTTTTTAGGCTAAGTCCAGACACAATTTTTTTTTTGGTATGAAAAATTTTCACCAATAACTTTCTGTTGATCTGATCGAGTCCAACGATATTTTTCCTACACTTTTTTCCATATCTTGTTTAGTATTTGAAATTTTGATGCTTTCATAACAATTATTACTTAATAGTGGAACTACCTACAGCGGATGCTACATAGCATACTGTAGACCTCCGCGAGCACCTGGCATGAACATAATGATTTACTTGAAATCCCAATTCCATCTGAATCCCTCATGAGCAAAATGCCTATGATCTCTTCTAAGAGGAGGAAGACCTTTAAGATTATACTAAGCTAGTTCGTTTGTATTTTACATTGTATTTTGTGTATTATACGGACTTATTCAAATTCGTCGAAACGAAAATTATCGCCAAGTTTCGACGAATTTTTTTAGGCTAAGTCCAGACACAATTTTTTTTTTTTGGGTATGAAAAATTTTCACCAATAACTTTCTGTTGATCTGATCGAGTCCAACGATATTCTTCCTACACTTTTTTCCATATCTTGTTTAGATTTTGAGATTTTGATACTTTCATAACAATTATTACTTAATAGTGGAACTACCTACAGCGGAGGCTACATAGCCTACTGTAGACCTCCGCGAGCACGTGGCATGAACATAATGATTCACTTGAAATCCCAATTCCATCTGAATCTCTCATGAGCAAAATGCCTATAATCTCTTCTAAGAGCAGGAAGCCCTTTTAGATTATACTGAGCTATTTCGTTTGTATTTTATATTATATTGTGTGTATAATACGGACTTATTCAAATTCGTCGAAACGAAAATATTTTCCGCTTATTCCCGACGAATTTTTTTAGTCGAAGTCCAGACACTATTTTTTTTTTCTCGAAACATGAAAAATGTTCTCCATTAAATTTTTGTTGACCTGATCGAGTTCAATGATATTCTCCTTAGACATTTTTCCATATATAGTTTAGCTTTTGAGATTTTGATGCTTTCCTAACAATAAATACTTTATAGTGGAACTACCTACATCGGACTCTACATAGCCTACTGTAGACCTCTGCGAGAACGTGGCATGAATATAAGGATTCACTTGTAACCCCAATTTCATTTAAATTTATCAGAAGCAAAATGCCCAAGAGCAGGAAGACCTTTTAGATTATACTAAGCTTTCATATTTTGTTTGTATTTTACATTATATTGTGTGTATAATACGGATTCAAATTCGTCGAAACGAAAATTATCGCCAAGTCTCGACGATTTTTTTAGGCTAAGTCCAGACACAATTTTTTTTTGAGATATGAAAAATTTTCACCAATAACTTTCTGATGACCTGATCGAGTCCAACGATATTTTTCCTACACTTTTTTCCATATCTTGTTTAGTTTTTGAAATTTTGACGCTTTCATAACAATTATTACTTAATAGTGGAACTACCTACAGCGGATGCTACATAGCCTACTGTGGACCTCAGCGAGCACGTGGCATGAACATAATGAATCACTTGAAACCACAATTCCATCTGAATCCCTCACGAGCAAAACGCCTATGATCTCTTCTAAGAGCAGGAAGACCCTTGAGATTATTCTAAGCTATTTCGTTTGTATTTTATATTGTATTGTGTGTATTATACGGACTTATTCAAATTCGTCGAAACGACAATTATCGCCAAGTCTCGACGAATTTTTTTAGGCCAAGTCCAGACACAATTTTTTTTTTGGTATGAAAAATTTTCACCAATAACTTTCTGTTGATCTGATTGAGTCCAACGATATTTTTCCTACACTTTTTTCCATATCTTGTTTAGTTTTTGAAATTTTGATGCTTCCATAACAATTATTACTTAATAGTGGAACTACCTACAGCGGATGCTACATAGCCTACTGTAGACCTCAGCGAGCACGTGGCATGAACATAATGATTCACTTGAAACCACAATTCCATCTGAATCCCTCACGAGCAAAATGCCTATGATCTCTTCTAAGAGGAGGAAGACCTTTTAGATTATACTAAGCTATTTCGTTTGTATTTTACATTGTATTGTGTGTTTTATACGGACTTATTCAAATTCGTCGAAACGAAAATTATCGCCAAGTCTCGACGAATTTTTTTAGGCCAAGTCCAGACACAATTTTTTTTTTGGTATGAAAAATTTTCACCAATAACTTTCTGTTGATCTGATCGAGTCCAACGATATTTTTCCTACACTTTTTTCCATATCTTGTTTAGTTTTTGAAATTTTGATGCTTTCATAACAATTATTACTTAATAGTGGAACTACCTACAGCGGATGCTACATAGCATACTGTAGACCTCCGCGAGCACCTGGCATGAACATAATGATTTACTTAAATCCCAATTCCATCTGAATCCCTCATGAGCAAAATGCCTATGATCTCTTCTAAGAGGAGGAAGACCTTTAAGATTATACTAAGGTAGTTCGTTTGTATTTTACATTGTATTTTGTGTATTATACGGACTTATTCAAATTCGTCGAAACGAAAATTATCGCCAAGTTTCGACGAATTTTTTTAGGCTAAGTCCAGACACAATTTTTTTTTGAGATATGAAAAATGTTCACCAATAACTTTCTGTTGACCCGATCGAGTCCAACGATATTCTCCCTACACTTTTTTCCATATTCTATTTAGTTTTTGAGATTTTGATGCTTTCTAACAATAATTACATAATAATGGAACTACCCACAGCGGACACTACATAGCCTACTGTAGACCTCCGCGAGCACTTGGCAGTAACATAATGATTCACTTGAAACCCCAATTCTATCTGAATCCCTCATGAGCAAAATGCCTTTTAAGAGGAGGAAGACCTTTTAGATTATACTAAGCTATTTCGTTTGTATTTTACATTGTATTGTGTGTATTATACGGACTTATTCAAATTCGTCGAAACGAAAATTATCGCCAAGTCTCGACGAATTTTTTTAGGCTAAGTCCAGACACAATTTTTTTTTTTTGGGATATGAAAAATTTTAACCAATAACTTTCTGTTGACCTGATCGAGTCCAACGATATTTTTACCACACTTTTTTCCATATCTTGTTTAGTTTTTGAAATTTTGATGCTTTCATAGCAATTATTACTTAATAGTTGAACTACCTACAGCGGATGCTACATAGCCTACTGTAGACCTCCGCGAGCACTTGGCAGTAACATAATGATTCACTTGAAACCCCAATTCCATCTGAATCCCTCATGAGCAAAATGCCTTTGATCTCTTCTAAGAGGAGGAAGACCTTTTAGATTATACTAAGCTATTTCGTTTGTATTTTACATTGTATTGTGTGTTTTATACGGACTTATTCAAATTCGTCGAAACGAAAATTATCGCCAAGTCTCGACGAATTTTTTTAGGCTAAGTCCAGACACAATTTTTTTTTTGGGATATGAAAAATTTTAACCAATAACTTTCTGTTGACCTGGTCGAGTCCAACGATATTTTTACTACACTTTTTTCCATATCTTGTTTAGTTTTTGAAATTTTGATGCTTTCGTAACAATTATTACTTAATAGTTGAACTACCTACAGCGGATGCTACATAGTCTACTGTAGACCTCCGCGAGCACCTGGCATGAACAAATGATTCACTTGAAACCACAATCCTATCTGAATCCCTCATGAGCAAAATGCCTATGATCTCTTCTAAGAGGAGGAAGACCTTTTAGATTATACTAAGCTATTTCGTTTGTATTTTACATTGTATTGTGTGTATTATACGGACTTATTCGTCGAAACGAAAATTATCGCCAAGTCTCGACGAATTTTTTTAGGCTAAGTCCAGAAACAATTTTTTTTTTGAGATATGAAAAATGATCACCAATAACTTTCTGTTGACCTGATCGAGTCCAACGATATTTTTCCTACACTTTTTTCCATATCTTGTTTAGTTTTTGAAATTTTGATGCTTTCATAACAATTATTACTTAATAGTGTAACTACCTACAGCGGATGCTACATAGCCTACTGTAGACCTCCGCGAGCACCTGACATGAACATAATGATTCACTTGAAATCCCAATTCCATCTGAATCCCTCATGAGCAAAATGCCTATGATCTCTTCTAAGAGGAGGAAGACCTTTAAGATTATAATAAGTATTTCGTCTGTATTTTACATTGTATTTTGTGTATTATACGGACTTATTTGAATTCGTCGAAACGAAAATTATCGCCAAGTCTCGACGAATTTTTTTAGGCTAAGTCCAGACACAATTTTTTTTTGAGATATGAAAAATGTTCACCAATAACTTTCTGTTGACCTGATCGAGTCCAACGATATTCTCCCTACACTTTTTTCCATATCCTATTTAGTTTTTGATATTTTGATGCTTTCCTAACAATAATTACATAATAGTGGAACTACCCACAGCGGACACTACATAGCCTACTGTAGACCTCCGCGAGCACTTGGCAGTAACATAATGATTCACTTGAAACCCCAATTCCATCTGAATCCCTCATGAGCAAAATGCCTATGATCTCTTCTAAGAGGAGGAAGACCTTTAAGATTATACTAAGCTAGTTCGTTTGTATTTTACATTGTATTTTGTGTATTATACGGACTTATTCGTCGAAACGAAAATTATCGCCAAGTCTCGACGAATTTTTTTAGGCTAAGTCCAGACACAATTTTTTTTTGAGATATGAAAAATGTTCACCAATAACTTTCTGTTGATCCGATCGAGTCCAACGATATTCTCCCTACACTTTTTTCCATATCCTATTTAGTTTTTGAGATTTTGATGCTTTCTAACAATAATTACATAATAGTGGAACTACCCACAGCGGACACTACATAGCCTACTGTAGACCTCCGCGAGCACTTGGCAGTAACATAATGATTCACTTGAAACCCCAATTCTATCTGAATCCCTCAAGAGCAAAATGCCTTTTAAGAGGAGGAAGACCTTTTAGATTATACTAAGCTATTTCGTTTGTATTTTACATTGTATTGTGTGTATTATACGGACTTATTCAAATTCGTCGAAACGAAATCTATCGCCAAGTCTCGACGAATTTTTTTAGGCTAAGTCCAGACACAATTTTTTTTTTTTGGGATATGAAAAATTTTAACCAATAACTTTCTGTTGACCTGATCGAGTCCAACGATATTTTTACCACACTTTTTTCCATATCTTGTTTAGTTTTTGAAATTTTGATGCTTTCATAGCAATTATTACTTAATAGTTGAACTACCTACAGCGGATGCTACATAGCCTACTGTAGACCTCCGCGAGCACTTGGCAGTAACATAATGATTCACTTGAAACCCCAATTCCATCTGAATCCCTCATGAGCAAAATGCCTTTGATCTCTTCTAAGAGGAGGAAGACCTTTTAGATTATACTAAGCTATTTCGTTTGTATTTTACATTGTATTGTGTGTTTTATACGGACTTATTCAAATTCGTCGAAACGAAAATTATCGCCAAGTCTCGACGAATTTTTTTAGGCTAAGTCCAGACACAATTTTTTTTTTGGGATATGAAAAATTTTAACCAATAACTTTCTGTTGACCTGGTCGAGTCCAACGATATTTTTACTACACTTTTTTCCATATCTTGTTTAGTTTTTGAAATTTTGATGCTTTCGTAACAATTATTACTTAATAGTTGAACTACCTACAGCGGATGCTACATAGTCTACTGTAGACCTCCGCGAGCACCTGGCATGAACAAATGATTCACTTGAAACCACAATCCTATCTGAATCCCTCATGAGCAAAATGCCTATGATCTCTTCTAAGAGGAGGAAGACCTTTTAGATTATACTAAGCTATTTCGTTTGTATTTTACATTGTATTGTGTGTATTATACGGACTTATTCGTCGAAACGAAAATTATCGCCAAGTCTCGACGAATTTTTTTAGGCTAAGTCCAGGAACAATTTTTTTTTTGAGATATGAAAAATGATCACCAATAACTTTCTGTTGACCTGATCGAGTCCAACGATATTTTTCCTACACTTTTTTCCATATCTTGTTTAGTTTTTGAAATTTTGATGCTTTCATAACAATTATTACTTAATAGTGTAACTACCTACAGCGGATGCTACATAGCCTACTGTAGACCTCCGCGAGCACCTGACATGAACATAATGATTCACTTGAAATCCCAATTCCATCTGAATCCCTCATGAGCAAAATGCCTATGATCTCTTCTAAGAGGAGGAAGACCTTTAAGATTATAATAAGTATTTCGTCTGTATTTTACATTGTATTTTGTGTATTATACGGACTTATTTGAATTCGTCGAAACGAAAATTATCGCCAAGTCTCGACGAATTTTTTTAGGCTAAGTCCAGACACAATTTTTTTTGAGATATGAAAAATGTTCACCAATAACTTTCTGTTGACCTGATCGAGTCCAACGATATTCTCCCTACACTTTTTTCCATATCCTATTTAGTTTTTGATATTTTGATGCTTTCCTAACAATAATTACATAATAGTGGAACTACCCACAGCGGACACTACATAGCCTACTGTAGACCTCCGCGAGCACTTGGCAGTAACATAATGATTCACTTGAAACCCCAATTCCATCTGAATCCCTCATGAGCAAAATGCCTATGATCTCTTCTAAGAGGAGGAAGACCTTTAAGATTATACTAAGCTAGTTCGTTTGTATTTTACATTGTATTTTGTGTATTATACGGACTTATTCGTCGAAACGAAAATTATCGCCAAGTCTCGACGAATTTTTTTAGGCTAAGTCCAGACACAATTTTTTTTTGAGATATGAAAAATGTTCACCAATAACTTTCTGTTGATCCGATCGAGTCCAACGATATTCTCCCTACACTTTTTTCCATATCCTATTTAGTTTTTGAGATTTTGATGCTTTCTAACAATAATTACATAATAGTGGAACTACCCACAGCGGACACTACATAGCCTACTGTAGACCTCCGCGAGCACTTGGCAGTAACATAATGATTCACTTGAAACCCCAATTCTATCTGAATCCCTCAAGAGCAAAATGCCTTTTAAGAGGAGGAAGACCTTTTAGATTATACTAAGCTATTTCGTTTGTATTTTACATTGTATTGTGTGTATTATACGGACTTATTCAAATTCGTCGAAACGAAAATTATCGCCAAGTCTCGACGAATTTTTTTAGGCTAAGTCCAGACACAATTTTTTTTTTTTGGGATATGAAAAATTTTAACCAATAACTTTCTGTTGACCTGATCGAGTCCAACGATATTTTTACTACACTTTTTTCCATATCTTGTTTAGTTTTTGAAATTTTGATGCTTTCATAGCAATTATTACTTAATAGTTGAACTACCTACAGCGGATGCTACATAGCCTACTGTAGACCTCCGCGAGCACTTGGCAGTAACATAATGATTCACTTGAAACCCCAATTCCATCTGAATCCCTCATGAGCAAAATGCCTTTGATCTCTTCTAAGAGGAGGAAGACCTTTTAGATTATACTAAGCTATTTCGTTTGTATTTCACATTGTATTGTGTGTTTTATACGGACTTATTCAAATTCGTCGAAACGAAAATTATCGCCAAGTCTCGACGAATTTTTTTAGGCTAAGTCCAGACACAATTTTTTTTTTGGGATATGAAAAATTTTAACCAATAACTTTCTGTTGACCTGGTCGAGTCCAACGATATTTTTACTACACTTTTTTCCATATCTTGTTTAGTTTTTGAAATTTTGATGCTTTCGTAACAATTATTACTTAATAGTTGAACTACCTACAGCGGATGCTACATAGTCTACTGTAGACCTCCGCGAGCACCTGGCATGAACAAATGATTCACTTGAAACCACAATCCTATCTGAATCCCTCATGAGCAAAATGCCTATGATCTCTTCTAAGAGGAGGAAGACCTTTTAGATTATACTAAGCTATTTCGTTTGTATTTTACATTGTATTGTGTGTATTATACGGACTTATTCGTCGAAACGAAAATTATCGCCAAGTCTCGACGAATTTTTTTAGGCTAAGTCCAGAAACAATTTTTTTTTTGAGATATGAAAAATGATCACCAATAACTTTCTGTTGACCTGATCGAGTCCAACGATATTTTTCCTACACTTTTTTCCATATCTTGTTTAGTTTTTGAAATTTTGATGCTTTCATAACAATTATTACTTAATAGTGTAACTACCTACAGCGGATGCTACATAGTCTACTGTAGACTTCCGCGAGCACCTGGCATGAACATAATGATTCACTTGAAACCACAATTATATCTGAATCCCTCATGAGCAAAATGCCTATGATCTCTTCTAAGAGGAGGAAGACCTTTAAGATTATAATAAGTATTTCGTCTGTATTTTACATTGTATTTTGTGTATTATACGGACTTATTTGAATTCGTCGAAACGAAAATTATCGCCAAGTCTCGACGAATTTTTTTAGGCTAAGTCCAGACACAATTTTTTTTTGAGATATGAAAAATGTTCACCAATAACTTTCTGTTGACCTGATCGAGTCCAACGATTATCTCCCTACACTTTTTTCCATATCCTATTTAGTTTTTGATATTTTGATGCTTTCCTAACAATAATTACATAATAGTGGAACTACCCACAGCGGACACTACATAGCCTACTGTAGACCTCCGCGAGCACTTGGCAGTAACATAATGATTCACTTGAAACCCCAATTCCATCTGAATCCCTCATGAGCAAAATGCCTATGATCTCTTCTAAGAGGAGGAAGACCTTTTAGATTATACTAAGCTATTTCGTTTGTATTTTACATTGTATTGTGTGTATTATACGGACTTATTCAAATTCGTCGAAACGAAAATTATCGCCAAGTTTCGACGAATTTTTTTAGGCTAAGTCCAGACACAATTTTTTTTTGAGATATGAAAAATGTTCCCCAATAACTTTCTGTTGACCCGATCGAGTCCAACGATATTCTCCCTACACTTTTTTCCATATCCTATTTAGTTTTTGAGATTTTGATGCTTTCTAACAATAATTACATAATAGTGGAACTACCCACAGCGGACACTACATAGCCTACTGTAGACCTCCGCGAGCACTTGGCAGTAACATAATGATTCACTTGAAACCCCAATTCCATCTGAATCCCTCATGAGCAAAATGCCTTTTAAGAGGAGGAAGACCTTTTAGATTATACTAAGCTATTTCGTTTGTATTTTACATTGTAATGGGTGTATTATACGGACTTATTCGTCGAAACGAAAATTATCGCCAAGTCTTGACGAATTTTTTTAGGCTTAAGTCCAGACACAATTTTTTTTTTTGGATATGAAAAATATTCACCAATAACTTTCTGTTGATCTGATCGAGTCCAACGATATTCTTCCTACACTTTTTTCCATATCTTGTTTAGATTTTGAGATTTTGATACTTTCATAACAATTATTACTTAATAGTGTAACTACCTACAGCGGATGCTACATAGCCTACTGTAGACCTCCGCGAGCACGTGGCATGAACATAATGATTCACTTGAAATCCCAATTCCATCTGAATCCCTCATGAGCAAAATGCCTATAATCTCTTCTAAGAGCAGGAAGACCTTTTAGATTATACTGAGCTATTTCGTTTGTATTTTATATTATATATTGTGTATAATACGGACTTATTCAAATTCGTCGAAACGAAAATATTTTCCGCTTATTCCCGACGAATTATTTTAGTCGAAGTCCAGACACTATTTTTTTTTTTCGAGATATGAAAAATTTTCTCCAATAAATTTTTGTTGACCTGATCGAGTTCAATATTCTCCTTAGACATTTTTCCATATATAGTTTAGCTTTTGAGATTTTGATGCTTTCCTAACAATAAATACTTTATAGTGGAACTACCTACATCGGACTCTACATAGCCTACTGTAGACCTCTGCGAGAACGTGGCATGAATATCTTGTTTAGTTTTTGAAATTTTGATGCTTTCATAACAATTATTACTTAATAGTGGAACTACCTACAGCGGATGCTACATAGCCTACTGTGGACCTCAGCGAGCACGTGGCATGAACATAATGAATCACTTGAAACCACAATTCCATCTGAATCCCTCACGAGCAAAATGCCTATGATCTCTTCTAAGAGCAGGAAGACCCTTGAGATTATTCTAAGCTATTTCGTTTGTATTTTACATTGTATTGTGTGTATTATACGGACTTATTCAAATTCGTCGAAACGACAATTATCGCCAAGTCTCGACGAATTTTTTTAGGCTAAGTCCAGACACAATTTTTTTTTTGGTATGAAAAATTTTCACCAATAACTTTCTGTTGATCTGATCGAGTCCAACGATATTTTTTCTACACTTTTTTCCATATCTTGTTTAGATTTTGAGATTTTGATACTTTCATAACAATTATTACTTAATAGTGTAACTACCTACAGCGGATGCTACATAGCCTACTGTAGACCTCCGCGAGCACGTGGCATGAACATAATGATTCACTTGAAATCCCAATTCCATCTGAATCCCTCATGAGCAAAATGCCTATAATCTCTTCTAAGAGCAGGAAGACCTTTTAGATTATACTGAGCTATTTCGTTTGTATTTTATATTATATTGTGTGTATAATACGGACTTATTCAAATTCGTCGAAACGAAAATATTTTCCGCTTATTCCCGACGAATTTTTTTAGTCGAAGTCCAGACACTATTTTTTTTTTTCGAGATATGAAAAATTTTCTCCAATAAATTTTTGTTGACCTGATCGAGTTCAATATTCTCCTTAGACATTTTTCCATATATAGTTTAGCTTTTGAGATTTTGATGCTTTCCTAACAATAAATACTTTATAGTGGAACTACCTACATCGGACTCTACATAGCCTACTGTAGACCTCTGCGAGAACGTGGCATGAATATCTTGTTTAGTTTTTGAAATTTTGATGCTTTCATAACAATTATTACTTAATAGTGGAACTACCTACAGCGGATGCTACATAGCCTACTGTGGACCTCAGCGAGCACGTGGCATGAACATAATGAATCACTTGAAACCACAATTCCATCTGAATCCCTCACGAGCAAAATGCCTATGATCTCTTCTAAGAGCAGGAAGACCCTTGAGATTATTCTAAGCTATTTCGTTTGTATTTTACATTGTATTGTGTGTATTATACGGACTTATTCAAATTCGTCGAAACGACAATTATCGCCAAGTCTCGACGAATTTTTTTAGGCTAAGTCCAGACACAATTTTTTTTTTAAATGAAAAGTTTTCACCAATAACTTTCTGTTGATCTGATCGAGTCCAACGATATTTTTTCTACACTTTTTTCCATATCTTGTTTAGTTTTTGAAATGTTGATGCTTTCATAACAATTATTACTTAATAGTGGAACTACCTACAGCGGATGCTACATAGCATACTGTAGACCTCCGCGAGCACCTGGCATGAACATAATGATTTACTTGAAATCCCAATTCCATCTGAATCCCTCATGAGCAAAATGCCTATGATCTCTTCTAAGAGGAGGAAGACCTTTAAGATTATACTAAGCTAGTTCTTTTGTATTTTACATTGTATTTTGTGTATTATACGGACTTATTCAAATTCGTCGAAACGAAAATTATCGCCAAGTTTCGACGAATTTTTTTAGGCTAAGTCCAGACACAATTTTTTTTTGAGATATGAAAAATGTTCACCAATAACTTTCTGTTGACCCGATCGAGTCCAACGATATTCTCCCTACACTTTTTTCCATATCCTATTTAGTTTTTGAGATTTTGATGCTTTCTAACAATAATTACATAATAGTGGAACTACCCACAGCGGACACTACATAGCCTACTGTAGACCTCCGCGAGCACTTGGCAGTAACATAATGATTCACTTGAAACCCCAATTCCATCTGAATCCCTCATGAGCAAAATGCCTTTTAAGAGGAGGAAGACCTTTTAGATTATACTAAGCTATTTCGTTTGTATTTTACATTGTATTGTGTGTATTATACGGACTTATTCGTCGAAACGAAAATTATCGCCAAGTCTCGACGAATTTTTTTAGGCTAAGTCCAGGCACAATTTTTTTTTTTTGGGATATGAAAAATTTTAACCAATAACTTTCTGTTGACCTGATCGAGTACAACGATATTTTTACTACACTTTTTCCATATCTTGTTTAGTTTTTGAAATTTTGATGCTTTCATAACAATTATTACTTAATAGTGGAACTACCTACATCGGACTCTACATAGCCTACTGTAGACCTCTGCGAGAACGTGGCATGAATATCTTGTTTAGTTTTTGAAATTTTGATGCTTTCATAACAATTATTACTTAATAGTGGAACTACCTACAGCGGATGCTACATAGCCTACTGTGGACCTCAGCGAGCACGTGGCATGAACATAATGAATCACTTGAAACCACAATTCCATCTGAATCCCTCACGAGCAAAATGCCTATGATCTCTTCTAAGAGCAGGAAGACCCTTGAGATTATTCTAAGCTATTTCGTTTGTATTTTACATTGTATTGTGTGTATTATACGGACTTATTCAAATTCGTCGAAACGACAATTATCGCCAAGTCTCGACGAATTTTTTTAGGCTAAGTCCAGACACAATTTTTTTTTTGTATGAAAAGTTTTCACCAATAACTTTCTGTTGATCTGATCGAGTCCAACGATATTTTTCCTACACTTTTTTCCATATCTTGTTTAGTTTTTGAAATGTTGATGCTTTCATAACAATTATTACTTAATAGTGGAACTACCTACAGCGGATGCTACATAGCATACTGTAGACCTCCGCGAGCACCTGGCATGAACATAATGATTTACTTGAAATCCCAATTCCATCTGAATCCCTCATAAGCAAAATGCCTATGATCTCTTCTAAGAGGAGGAAGACCTTTAAGATTATACTAAGCTAGTTCTTTTGTATTTTACATTGTATTTTGTGTATTATACGGACTTATTCAAATTCGTCGAAACGAAAATTATCGCCAAGTTTCGACGAATTTTTTTAGGCTAAATCCAGACACAATTTTTTTTTGAGATATGAAAAATGTTCACCAATAACTTTCTGTTGACCCGATCGAGTCCAACGATATTCTCCCTACACTTTTTTCCATATCCTATTTAGTTTTTGAGATTTTGATGCTTTCTAACAATAATTACATAATAGTGGAACTACCCACAGCGGACACTACATAGCCTACTGTAGACCTCCGCGAGCACTTGGCAGTAACATAATGATTCACTTGAAACCCCAATTCCATCTGAATCCCTCATGAGCAAAATGCCTTTTAAGAGGAGGAAGACCTTTTAGATTATACTAAGCTATTTCGTTTGTATTTTACATTGTATTGTGTGTATTATACGGACTTATTCGTCGAAACGAAAATTATCGTTAAGTCTCGACGAATTTTTTTAGGCTTAAGTCCAGACACAATTTTTTTTTTTGGATATGAAAAATTTTCACCAATAACTTTCTGTTGATCTGATCGAGTCCAACGATATTCTTCCTACACTTTTTTCCATATCTTGTTTAGATTTTGAGATTTTGATACTTTCATAACAATTATTACTTAATAGTGGAACTACCTACAGCGGAGGCTACATAGCCTACTGTAGACCTCCGCGAGCACGTGGCATGAACATAATGATTCACTTGAAATCCCAATTCCATCTGAATCCCTCATGAGCAAAATGCCTTTGATCTCTTCTAAGAGGAGGAAGACCTTTTAGATTATACTGAGCTACTTCGTTTGTATTTTATATTATATTGTGTGTATAATACGGACTTATTCAAATTCGTCGAAACGAAAATATTTTCCGCTTATTCCCGACGAATTTTTTTAGTCGAAGTCCAGACACTACTTTTTTTTTTCTCGAGACATGAAAAATTTTCTCCAATAAATTTTTGTTGACCTGATCGAGTTCAATGATATTCTCCTTAGACATTTTTCCATATATAGTTTAGCTTTTGAGATTTTGATGCTTTCCTAACAATAAATACTTTATAGTGGAACTACCTACATCGGACTCTACATAGCCTACTGTAGACCTCTGCGAGAACGTGGCATGAATATAAGGATTCAATTGTAACCCCAATTTCATTTAAATTTCTCAGAAGCAAAATGCCCAAGAGCAGGAAGACCTTTTAGATTATACTAAGCTTTCATATTTTGTTTGTATTTTACATTATATTGTGTGTATAATACGGATTCAAATTCGTCGAAACGAAAATTATCGCCAAGTCTCGACGATTTTTTTAGGCTAAGTCCAGACACAATTTTTTTTTGAGATATGAAAAATTTTCACCAATAACTTTATGTTGACCTGATCGAGTCCAACGATATTTTTCCTACACTTTTTTCCATATCTTGTTTAGTTTTTGAAATTTTGATGCTTTCATAACAATTATTACTTAATAGTGGAACTACCTACAGCGGATGCTACATAGCCTACTGTGGACCTCAGCGAGCACGTGGCATGAACATAATGAATCACTTGAAACCACAATTCCATCTGAATCCCTCACGAGCAAAATGCCTATGATCTCTTCTAAGAGCAGGAAGACCCTTGAGATAATTCTAAGCTATTTCGTTTGTATTTTACATTGTATTGTGTGTATTATACGGACTTATTCAAATTCGTCGAAACGACATTTATCGCCAAGTCTCGACGAATTTTTTTAGGCTAAGTCCAGACACAATTTTTTTTTTTGGGATATGAAAAATTTTAACCAATAAATTTCTGTTGACCTGGTCGAGTCCAACGATATTTTTACTACACTTTTTTCCATATCTTGTTTAGTTTTTGAAATTTTGATGCTTTCATAACAATTATTACTTAATAGTTGAACTACCTACAGCGGATGCTACATAGTCTACTGTAGACCTCCGCGAGCACCTGGCATGAACAAATGATTCACTTGAAACCACAATCCTATCTGAATCCCTCATGAGCAAAATGCCTATGATCTCTTCTAAGAGGAGGAAGACCTTTTAGATTATACTAAGCTATTTCGTTTGTATTTTACATTGTATTGTGTGTATTATACGGACTTATTCGTCGAAACGAAAATTATCGCCAAGTCTCGACGAATTTTTTTAGGCCAAGTCCAGACACAATTTTTTTTTGAGATATGAAAAATTTTCACCAATAACTTTCTGTTGACCTGATCGAGTCCAACGATATTTTTCCTACACTTTTTTCCATATCTTGTTTAGTTTTTGAAATTTTGATGCTTTCATAACAATTATTACTTAATAGTGGAACTACCTACAGCGGATGCTACATAGTCTACTGTAGACTTCCGCGAGCACCTGGCATGAACATAATGATTCACTTGAAACCACAATTATATCTGAATCCCTCATGAGCAAAATGCCTATGATCTCTTCTAAGAGCAGGAAGACCTTTGAGATTATTCTAAGCTATTTCGTTTGTATTTTACATTGTATTGTGTGTATTATACGGACATTCCAATTCGTCGAAACAAAAATTATCACAAAGTCTCGACGAATTTTTTTAGGCTAAGTCCAGACACAATTTTTTTTTGAGATATGAAAAATGTTCACCAATATCTTTCTGTTGACCTGATCGAGTCCAACGATATTCTCCCTACACTTTTTTCCATATCCTATTTAGTTTTTGAGATTTTGATGCTTTCCTAACAATAATTACATAATAGTGGAACTACCCACAGCGGACACTACATAGCCTACTGTAGACCTCCGCGAGCACTTGGCAGTAACATAATGATTCACTTGAAACCCCAATTCCATCTGAATCCCTCATGAGCAAAATGCCTATGATCTCTTCTAAGAGCAGGAAGACCTTTTAGATTATACTAAGCTATTTCGTTTGTATTTTACATTGTATTGTGTGTATTATACGGACTTATTCGTCGAAACGAAAATTATCGCCAAGTCTCGACGAATTTTTTTAGGCTTAAGTCCAGACACAATTTTTTTTTTGGTATGAAAAATTTTCACCAATAACTTTCTGTTGATCTGATCGAGTCCAACGATATATTTCCTACACTTTTTTCCATATCTTGTTTAGTTTTTGAAATTTTGATGCTTTCATAACAATTATTACTTAATAGTGGAACTACCTACAGCGGATGCTACAGCATACTGTAGACCTCCGCGAGCACCTGGCATGAACATAATGATTTACTTGAAATCCCAATTCCATCTGAATCCCTCATGAGCAAAATGCCTATGATCTCTTCTAAGAGGAGGAAGACCTTTAAGATTATACTAAGCTAGTTCGTTTGTATTTTACATTGTATTTTGTGTATTATACGGACTTATTCAAATTCGTCGAAACGAAAATTATCGCCAAGTCTCGACGAATTTTTTTAGGCTAAGTCCAGACACAATTTTTTGTTTTGGGATATGAAAAATTTTAACCAATAACTTTCTGTTGACCTGGTCGAGTCCAACGATATTTTTAATACACTTTTTTCCATATCTTGTTTAGTTTTTGAAATTTTGATGCTTTCATAACAATTATTACTTAATAGTTGAACTACCTACAGCGGATGCTACATAGTCTACTGTAGACCTCCGCGAGCACCTGGCATGAACAAATGATTCACTTGAAACCACAATCCTATCTGAATCCCTCATGAGCAAAATGCCTATGATCTCTTCTAAGAGGAGGAAGACCTTTTAGATTATACTAAGCTATTTCGTTTGTATTTTACATCCCTCATGAGCAAAATGCCTATGATCTCTTCTAAGAGCAGGAAGACCTTTGAGATTATTCCAAGCTATTTCGTTTGTATTTTACATTGTATTGTGTGTATTATACGGACATTCCAATTCGTCGAAACGAAAATTATCACAAAGTCTCGACGAATTTTTTTAGGCTAAGTCCAGACACAATTTTTTTTTTGGTATGAAAAATTTTCACCAATAACTTTCTGTTGATCTGATCGAGTCCAACGATATTTTTCCTACACTTTTTTCCATATCTTGTTTAGTATTTGAAATTTTGATGCTTTCATAACAATTATTACTTAATAGTGGAACTACCTACAGCGGATGCTACATAGCATACTGTAGACCTCCGCGAGCACGTGGCATGAACATAATGATTCACTTGAAATCCCAATTCCATCTGAATCCCTCATGAGCAAAATGCCTATAATCTCTTCTAAGAGCAGGAAGACCTTTTAGATTATACTGAGCTATTTCGTTTGTATTTTATATTATATTGTGTGTATAATACGGACTTATTCAAATTCGTCGAAACGAAAATATTTTCCGCTTATTCCCGACGAATTTTTTTAGTCGAAGTCCAGACACTATTTTTTTTTCGAGATATGAAAAATTTTCTCCAATAAATTTTTGTTGACCTGATCGAGTTCAATATTCTCCTTAGACATTTTTCCATATATAGTTTAGCTTTTGAGATTTTGATGCTTTCCTAACGATAAATACTTTATTGTGGAACTACCTACATCGGACTCTACATAGCCTACTGTAGACCTCTGCGAGAACGTGGCATGAATATCTTGTTTAGTTTTTGAAATTTTGATGCTTTCATAACAATTATTACTTAATAGTGGAACTACCTACAGCGGATGCTACATAGCCTACTGTGGACCTCAGCGAGCACGTGGCATGAACATAATGAATCACTTGAAACCACAATTCCATCTGAATCCCTCACGAGCAAAATGCCTATGATCTCTTCTAAGAGCAGGAAGACCCTTGAGATTATTCTAAGCTATTTCGTTTGTATTTTACATTGTATTGTGTGTATTATACGGACTTATTCAAATTCGTCGAAACGACAATTATCGCCAAGTCTCGACGAATTTTTTTATGCTAAGTCCAGACACAATTTTTTTTTTGGTATGAAAAATTTTCACCAATAACTTTCTGTTGATCTGATCGAGTCCAACGATATTTTTCCTACACTTTTTTCCATATCTTGTTTAGTTTTTGAAATTTTGATGCTTTCATAACAATTATTACTTAATAGTGGAACTACCTACAGCGGATGCTACATAGCATACTGTAGACCTCCGCGAGCACCTGGCATGAACATAATGATTTACTTGAAATCCCAATTCCATCTGAATCCCTCATGAGCAAAATGCCTATGATCTCTTCTAAGAGGAGGAAGACCTTTAAGATTATACTAAGCTAGTTCGTTTGTATTTTACATTGTATTTTGTGTATTATACGGACTTATTCAAATTCGTCGAAACGAAAATTATCGCCAAGTTTCGACGAATTTTTTAAGGCTAAGTCCAGACACAATTTTTTTTTGAGATATGAAAAATGTTCACCAATAACTTTCTGTTGACCCGATCGAGTCCAACGATATTCTACCTACACTTTTTTCCATATCCTATTTAGTTTTTGAGATTTTGATGCTTTCTAACAATAATTACATAATAGTGGAACTACCCACAGCGGACACTACATAGCCTACTGTAGACCTCCGCGAGCACGTGGCAGTAACATAATGATTCACTTGAAACCCCAATTCCATCTGAATCCCTCATGAGCAAAATGCCTTTTAAGAGGAGGAAGACCTTTTAGATTATACTAAGCTATTTCGTTTGTATTTTACATTGTATTGTGTGTATTATACGGACTTATTCGTCGAAACGAAAATTATCGCCAAGTCTCGACGAATTTTTTTAGGCTAAGTCCAGACACAATTTTTTTTTTTTGGGATATGAAAAATTTTAACCAATAACTTTCTGTTGACCTGATCGAGTACAACGATATTTTTACTACACTTTTTCCATATCTTGTTTAGTTTTTGAAATTTTGATGCTTTCATAACAATTATTACTTAATAGTGGAACTACCTACAGCGGATGCTACATAGCCTACTGTGGACCTCAGCGAGCACGTGGCATGAACATAATGATTCACTTGAAACCACAATTCCATCTGAATCCCTCACGAGCAAAATGCCTATGATCTCTTCTAAGAGAAGGAAGACCTTTTAGATTATACTAAGCTATTTCGTTTGTATTTTACATTGTATTGTGTGTTTTATACGGACTTATTCAAATTCGTCGAAACGAAAATTATCGCCAAGTCTCGACGAATTTTTTTAGGCTAAGTCCAGACACAATTTTTTTTTTGGTATGAAAAATTTTCACCAATAACTTTCTGTTGATCTGATCAAGTCCAACGATATTTTTCTTACACTTTTTTCCATATCTTGTTTAGTTTTTGAAATTTTGATGCTTTCATAACAATTATTACTTAATAGTGGAACTACCTACAGCGGATGCTACATAGCATACTGTAGACCTCCACGAGCACCTGGCATGAACATAATGATTTACTTGAAATCCCAATTCCATCTGAATCCCTCATGAGCAAAATGCCTATGATCTCTTCTAAGAGGAGGAAGACCTTTAAGATTATACTAAGCTAGTTCGTTTGTATTTTACATTGTATTTTGTGTATTATACGGACTTATTCAAATTCGTCGAAACGAAAATTATCGCCAAGTCTCGACGAATTTTTTTAGGCTAAGTCCAGACATAATTTTTTTTTTTGGGATATGAAAAATTTTAACCAATAACTTTCTGTTGACCTGGTCGAGTCCAACGATATTTTTACTACACTTTTTTCCATATCTTGTTTAGTTTTTGAAATTTTGATGCTTTCATAACAATTATTACTTAATAGTTGAACTACCTACAGCGGATGCTACATAGTCTACTGTAGACCTCCGCGAGCACCTGGCATGAACAAATGATTCACTTGAAACCACAATCCTATCTGAATCCCTCATGAGCAAAATGCCTATGATCTCTTCTAAGAGGAGGAAGACCTTTTAGATTATACTAAGCTATTTCGTTTGTATTTTACATTGTATTGTGTGTATTATACGGACTTATTCGTCGAAACGAAAATTATCGCCAAGTCTCGACGAATTTTTTTAGGCCAAGTCCAGACACAATTTTTTTTTGAGATATGAAAAATTTTCACCAATAACTTTCTGTTGACCTGATCGAGTCCAACGATATTTTTCCTACACTTTTTTCCATATCTTGTTTAGTTTTTGAAATTTTGATGCTTTCATAACAATTATTACTTAATAGTGGAACTACCTACAGCGGATGCTACATAGTCTACTGTAGACTTCCGCGAGCACCTGGCATGAACATAATGATTCACTTGAAACCACAATTATATCTGAATCCCTCATGAGCAAAATGCCTATGATCTCTTCTAAGAGCAGGAAGACCTTTGAGATTATTCTAAGCTATTTCGTTTGTATTTTACATTGTATTGTGTGTATTATACGGACATTCCAATTCGTCGAAACGAAAATTATCACAAAGTCTCGACGAATTTTTTTAGGCTAAGTCCAGACACAATTTTTTTTTGAGATATGAAAAATGTTCACCAATATCTTTCTGTTGACCTGATCGAGTCCAACGATATTCTCCCTACACTTTTTTCCATATCCTATTTAGTTTTTGAGATTTTGATGCTTTCCTAACAATAATTACATAATAGTGGAACTACCCACAGCGGACACTACATAGCCTACTGTAGACCTCCGCGAGCACTTGGCAGTAACATAATGATTCACTTGAAACACCAATTCCATCTGAATCCCTCATGAGCAAAATGCCTATGATCTCTTCTAAGAGCAGGAAGACCTTTTAGATTATACTAAGCTATTTCGTTTGTATTTTACATTGTATTGTGTGTATTATACGGACTTATTCGTCGAAACGAAAATTATCGCCAAGTCTCGACGAATTTTTTTAGGCTTAAGTCCAGACACAATTTTTTTTTTTGGATATGAAAAATTTTCACCAATAACTTTCTGTTGATCTGATCGAGTCCAACGATATTCTTCCTACACTTTTTTCCATATCTTGTTTAGATTTTGAGATTTTGATACTTTCATAACAATTATTACTTAATAGTGTAACTACCTACAGCGGATGCTACATAGCATACTGTAGACCTCCGCGAGCACCTGGCATGAACATAATGATTTACTTGAAATCCCAATTCCATCTGAATCCCTCATGAGCAAAATGCCTATGATCTCTTCTAAGAGGAGGAAGACCTTTAAGATTATACTAAGCTAGTTCGTTTGTATTTTACATTGTATTTTGTGTATTATACGGACTTATTCAAATTCGTCGAAACGAAAATTATCGCCAAGTTTCGACGAATTTTTTTAGGCTAAGTCCAGACACAATTTTTTTTTGAGATATGAAAAATGTTCACCAATAACTTTCTGTTGACCCGATCGAGTCCAACGATATTCTCCCTACACTTTTTTCCATATCCTATTTAGTTTTTGAGATTTTGATGCTTTCTAACAATAATTACATAATAGTGGAACTACCCACAGCGGACACTACATAGCCTACTGTAGACCTCCGCGAGCACTTGGCAGTAACATAATGATTCACTTGAAACCCCAATTCCATCTGAATCCCTCATGAGCAAAATGCCTTTTAAGAGGAGGAAGACCTTTTAGATTATACTAAGCTATTTCGTTTGTATTTTACATTGTATTGTGTGTATTATACGGACTTATTCGTCGAAACGAAAATTATCGCCAAGTCTCGACGAATTTTTTTAGGCTCAAGTCCAGACACAATTTTTTTTTTTGGATATGAAAAATTTTCACCAATAACTTTCTGTTGATCTGATCGAGTCCAACGATATTCTTCCTACACTTTTTTCCATATCTTGTTTAGATTTTGAGATTTTGATACTTTCATAACAATTATTACTTAATAGTGTAACTACCTACAGCGGATGCTACATAGCCTACTGTAGACCTCCGCAAGCACGTGGCATGAACATAATGATTCACTTGAAATCCCAATTCCATCTGAATCCCTCATGAGCAAAATGCCTATAATCTCTTCTAAGAGCAGGAAGACCTTTTAGATTATACTGAGCTATTTCGTTTGTATTTTATATTATATTGTGTGTATAATACGGACTTATTCAAATTCGTCGAAACGAAAATATTTTCCGCTTATTCCCGACGAATTTTTTTAGTCGAAGTCCAGACACTATTTTTTTTTTTTCGAGATATGAAAAATTTTCTCCAATAAATTTTTGTTGACCTGATCGAGTTCAATATTCTCCTTAGACATTTTTCCATATATAGTTTAGCTTTTGAGATTTTGATGCTTTCCTAACGATAAATACTTTATAGTGGAACTACCTACATCGGACTCTACATAGCCTACTGTAGACCTCTGCGAGAACGTGGCATGAATATCTTGTTTAGTTTTTGAAATTTTGATGCTTTCATAACAATTATTACTTAATAGTGGAACTACCTACAGCGGATGCTACATAGCCTACTGTGGACCTCAGCGAGCACGTGGCATGAACATAATGAATCACTTGAAACCACAATTCCATCTGAATCCCTCACGAGCAAAATGCCTATGATCTCTTCTAAGAGCAGGAAGACCCTTGAGATAATTCTAAGCTATTTCGTTTGTATTTTACATTGTATTGTGTGTATTATACGGACTTATTCAAATTCGTCGAAACGACAATTATCGCCAAGTCTCGACGAATTTTTTTAGGCTAAGTCCAGACACAATTTTTTTTTGGTATGAAAAATTTTCACCAATAACTTTCTGTTGATCTGATCGAGTCCAACGATATTTTTCCTACACTTTTTTCCATATCTTGTTTAGTTTTTGAAATTTTGATGCTTCCATAACAATTATTACTTAATAGTGGAACTACCTACAGCGGATGCTACATAGCCTACTGTAGACCTCAGCGAGCACGTGGCATGAACATAATGATTCACTTGAAACCACAATTCCATCTGAATCCCACACGAGCAAAATGCCTATGATCTCTTCTAAGAGGAGGAAGACCTTTTAGATTATACTAAGCTATTTCGTTTGTATTTTATATTATATTGTGTGTATAATACGGACTTATTCAAATTCGTCGAAACGAAAATATTTTCCGCTTATTCCCGACGAATTTTTTTAGTCGAAGTCCAGACACTACTTTTTTTTTTCTCGAGACATGAAAAATTTTCTCCAATAAATTTTTGTTGACCTGATCGAGTTCAATGATATTCTCCTTAGACATTTTTCCATATATAGTTTAGCTTTTGAGATTTTGATGCTTTCCTAACAATAAATACTTTATAGTGGAACTACCTACATCGGACTCTACATAGCCTACTGTAGACCTCTGCGAGAACGTGGCATGAATATAAGGATTCACTTGTAACCCCAATTTCATTTAAATTTCTCAGAAGCAAAATGCCCAAGAGCAGGAAGACCTTTTAGATTATACTAAGCTTTCATATTTTGTTTGTATTTTACATTATATTGTGTGTATAATACGGATTCAAATTCGTCGAAACGAAAATTATCGCCAAGTCTCGACGATTTTTTTAGGCTAAGTCCAGACACAATTTTTTTTTGAGATATGAAAAATTTTCACCAATGACTTTCTGTTGACCTGATCGAGTCCAACGATATTTTTCCTACACTTTTTTCCATATCTTGTTTAGTTTTTGAAATTTTGATGCTTTCATAACAATTATTACTTAATAGTGGAACTACCTACAGCGGATGCTACATAGCCTACTGTGGACCTCAGCGAGCACGTGGCATGAACATAATGAATCACTTGAAACCACAATTCCATCTGAATCCCTCACGAGCAAAATGCCTATGATCTCTTCTAAGAGCAGGAAGACCCTTGAGATAATTCTAAGCTATTTCGTTTGTATTTTACATTGTATTGTGTGTATTATACGGACTTATTCAAATTCGTCGAAACGACAATTATCGCCAAGTCTCGACGAATTTTTTTAGGCTAAGTCCAGACACAATTTTTTTTTTTGGTATGAAAAATTTTCACCAATAACTTTCTGTTGATCTGATCGAGTCCAACGATATTTTTCTTACACTTTTTTCCATATCTTGTTTAGTTTTTGAAATTTTGATGCTTTCATAACAATTATTACTTAATAGTGGAACTACCTACAGCGGATGCTACATAGCATACTGTAGACCTCCACGAGCACCTGGCATGAACATAATGATTTACTTGTAATCCCAATTCCATCTGAATCCCTCATGAGCAAAATGCCTATGATCTCTTCTAAGAGGAGGAAGACCTTTTAGATTATACTAAGCTATTTCGTTTGTATTTTACATTGTATTGTGTGTTTTATACGGACTTATTCAAATTCGTCGAAACGAAAATTATCGCCAAGTCTCGACGAATTTTTTTAGGCTAAGTCCAGACACAATTTTTTTTTTGGTATGAAAAATTTTCACCAATAACTTTCTGTTGATCTGATCGAGTCCAACGATATTTTTCTTACACTTTTTTCCATATCTTGTTTAGTTTTTGAAATTTTGATGCTTTCATAACAATTATTACTTAATAGTGGAACTACCTACAGCGGATGCTACATAGCATACTGTAGACCTCCACGAGCACCTGGCATGAACATAATGATTTACTTGTAATCCCAATTCCATCTGAATCCCTCATGAGCAAAATGCCTATGATCTCTTCTAAGAGGAGGAAGACCTTTAAGATTATACTAAGCTAGTTCGTTTGTATTTTACATTGTATTTTGTGTATTATACGGACTTATTCAAATTCGTCGAAACGAAAATTATCGCCAAGTCTCGACGAATTTTTTTAGGCTAAGTCCAGACACAATTTTTTTTTTTGGGATATGAAAAATTTTAACCAATAACTTTCTGTTGACCTGGTCGAGTCCAACGATATTTTTACTACACTTTTTTCCATATCTTGTTTAGTTTTTGAAATTTTGATGCTTTCATAACAATTATTACTTAATAGTTGAACTAACTACAGCGGATGCTACATAGTCTACTGTAGACCTCCGCGAGCACCTGGCATGAACAAATGATTCATATGAAACCACAATCCTATCTGAATCCCTCATGAGCAAAATGCCTATGATCTCTTCTAAGAGGAGGAAGACCTTTTAGATTATACTAAGCTATTTCGTTTGTATTTTACATTGTATTGTGTGTATTATACGGACGTATTCGTCGAAACGAAAATTATCGCCAAGTCTCGACGAATTTTTTTAGGCTTAAGTCCAGACACAATTTTTTTTTTTGGATATGAAAAATTTTCACCAATAACTTTCTGTTGATCTGATCGAGTCCAACGATATTTTTCCTACACTTTTTTCCATATCTTGTTTAGTTTTTGAAATTTTGATGCTTTCATAACAATTATTACTTAATAGTGTAACTACCTACAGCGGATGCTACATAGCCTACTGTAGACCTCCGCGAGCACGTGGCATGAACATAATGATTCACTTGAAATCCCAATTCCATCTGAATCCCTCATGAGCAAAATGCCTATAATCTCTTCTAAGAGCAGGAAGACCTTTTAGATTATACTGAGCTATTTCGTTTGTATTTTATATTATATTGTGTGTATAATACGGACTTATTCAAATTCGTCGAAACGAAAATATTTTCCGCTTATTCCCGACGAATTTTTTTAGTCGAAGTCCAACACTATTTTTTTTTTTCGAGATATGAAAAATTTTCTCCAATAAATTTTTGTTGACCTGATCGAGTTCAATATTCTCCTTAGACATTTTTCCATATATAGTTTAGCTTTTGAGATTTTGATGCTTTCCTAACAATAAATACTTTATAGTGGAACTACCTACATCGGACTCTACATAGCCTACTGTAGACCTCTGCGAGAACGTGGCATGAATATCTTGTTTAGTTTTTGAAATTTTGATGCTTTCATAACAATTATTACTTAATAGTGGAACTACCTACAGCGGATGCTACATAGCCTACTGTGGACCTCAGCGAGCACGTGGCATGAACATAATGAATCACTTGAAACCACAATTCCATCTGAATCCCTCACGAGCAAAATGCCTATGATCTCTTCTAAGAGCAGGAAGACCCTTGAGATTATTCTAAGCTATTTCGTTTGTATTTTACATTGTATTGTGTGTATTATACGGACTTATTCAAATTCGTCGAAACGACAATTATCTCCAAGTCTCGACGAATTTTTTTAGGCTAAGTCCAGACACAATTTTTTTTTTGGGATATGAAAAATTTTAACCAATAACTTTCTGTTGACCTGGTCGAGTCCAACGATATTTTTACTACATTTTTTTTCCATATCTTGTTTAGTTTTTGAAATTTTGATGCTTTCATAACAATTATTACTTAATAGTTGAACTACCTACAGCGGATGCTACATAGTCTACTGTAGACCTCCGCGAGCACCTGGCATGAACAAATGATTCACTTGAAACCACAATCCTATCTGAATCCCTCATGAGCAAAATGCCTATGATCTCTTCTAAGAGGAGGAAGACCTTTTAGATTATACTAAGCTATTTCGTTTGTATTTTACATTGTATTGTGTGTATTATACGGACTTATTCGTCGAAACGAAAATTATCGCCAAGTCTCGACGAATTTTTTTAGGCCAAGTCAAGACACAATTTTTTTTTTTGGGATATGAAAAATTTTAACCAATAACTTTCTGTTGACCTGGTCGAGTCCAACGATATTTTTACTACACTTTTTTCCATATCTTGTTTAGTTTTTGAAATTTTGATGCTTTCATAACAATTATTACTTAATAGTGGAACTACCTACAGCGGATGCTACATAGCCTACTGTGGACCTCAGCGAGCACGTGGCATGAACATAATGAATCACTTGAAACCACAATTCCATCTGAATCCCTCACGAGCAAAATGCCTATGATCTCTTCTAAGAGGAGGAAGACCTTTAAGATTATACTAAGCTAGTTCGTTTGTATTTTACATTGTATTTTGTGTATTATACGGACTTATTCAAATTCGTCGAAACGAAAATTATCGCCAAGTTTCGACGAATTTTTTTAGGCTAAGTCCAGACAAAATTTTTTTTTGAGATATGAAAAATGTTCACCAATATCTTTCTGTTGACCTGATCGAGTCCAACGATATTCTCCCTACACTTTTTTCCATATCCTATTTAGTTTTTGAGATTTTGATGCTTTCCTAACAATAATTACATAATAGTGGAACTACCCACAGCGGACACTACATAGCCTACTGTAGACCTCCGCGAGCACTTGGCAGTAACATAATGATTCACTTGAAACCCCAATTCCATCTGAATCCCTCATGAGCAAAATGCCTATGATCTCTTCTAAGAGCAGGAAGACCTTTTAGATTATACTAAGCTATTTCGTTTGTATTTTACATTGTATTGTGTGTATTATACGGACTTATTCGTCGAAACGAAAATTATCGCCAAGTCTCGACGAATTTTTTTAGGCCTAGGTCCAGACACAATTTTTTTTTTTGGATATGAAAAATTTTCACCAATAACTTTCTGTTGATCTGATCGAGTCCAACGATATTCTTCCTACACTTTTTTCCATATCTTGTTTAGATTTTGAGATTTTGATACTTTCATAACAATTATTACTTAATAGTGTAACTACCTACAGCGGATGCTACATAGCCTACTGTAGACCTCCGCGAGCACGTGGCATGAACATAATGATTCACTTGAAATCCCAATTCCATCTGAATCCCTCATGAGCAAAATGCCTATAATCTCTTCTAAGAGCAGGAAGACCTTTTAGATTATACTGAGCTATTTCGTTTGTATTTTATATTATATTGTGTGTATAATACGGACTTATTCAAATTCGTCGAAACGAAAATATTTTCCGCTTATTCCCGACGAATTTTTTTAGTCGAAGTCCAGACACTATTTTTTTTTTTTCGAAATATGAAAAATTTTCTCCAATAAATTTTTGTTGACCTGATCGAGTTCAATATTCTCCTTAGACATTTTTCCATATATAGTTTAGCTTTTGAGATTTTGATGCTTTCCTAACAATAAATACTTTATAGTGGAACTACCTACATCGGACTCTACATAGCCTACTGTAGACCTCTGCGAGAACGTGGCATGAATATCTTGTTTAGTTTTTGAAATTTTGATGCTTTCATAACAATTATTACTTAATAGTGGAACTACCTACAGCGGATGCTACATAGCCTACTGTGGACCTCAGCGAGCACGTGGCATGAACATAATGAATCACTTGAAACCACAATTCCATCTGAATCCCTCACGAGCAAAATGCCTATGATCTCTTCTAAGAGCAGGAAGACCCTTGAGATTATTCTAAGCTATTTCGTTTGTATTTTACATTGTATTGTGTGTATTATACGGACTTATTCAAATTCGTCGAAACGACAATTATCTCCAAGTCTCGACGAATTTTTTTAGGCTAAGTCCAGACACAATTTTTTTTTTTGGGATATGAAAAATTTTAACCAATAACTTTCTGTTGACCTGGTCGAGTCCAACGATATTTTTACTACACTTTTTTCCATATCTTGTTTAGTTTTTGAAATTTTGATGCTTTCATAACAATTATTACTTAATAGTTGAACTACCTACAGCGGATGCTACATAGTCTACTGTAAACCTCCGCGAGCACCTGGCATGAACAAATGATTCACTTGAAACCACAATCCTATCTGAATCCCTCATGAGCAAAATGCCTATGATCTCTTCTAAGAGGAGGAAGACCTTTTAGATTATACTAAGCTATTTCGTTTGTATTTTACATTGTATTGTGTGTATTATACGGACTTATTCGTCGAAACGAAAATTATCGCCAAGTCTCGACGAATTTTTTTAGGCCAAGTCAAGACACAATTTTTTTTTTTGGGATATGAAAAATTTTAACCAATAACTTTCTGTTGACCTGGTCGAGTCCAACGATATTTTTACTACACTTTTTTCCATATCTTGTTTAGTTTTTGAAATTTTGATGCTTTCATAACAATTATTACTTAATAGTGGAACTACCTACAGCGGATGCTACATAGCCTACTGTGGAACTCAGCGAGCACGTGGCATGAACATAATGAATCACTTGAAACCACAATTCCATCTGAATCCCTCACGAGCAAAATGCCTATGATCTCTTCTAAGAGCAGGAAGACCCTTGAGATAATTCTAAGCTATTTCGTTTGTATTTTACATTGTATTGTGTGTATTATACGGACTTATTCAAATTCGTCGAAACGACAATTATCGCCAAGTCTCGACGAATTTTTTTAGGCTAAGTCCAGACACAATTTTTTTTTGGTATGAAAAATTTTCACCAATAACTTTCTGTTGATCTGATCGAGTCCAACGATATTTTTCCTACACTTTTTTCCATATCTTGTTTAGTTTTTGAAATTTTGATGCTTCCATAACAATTATTACTTAATAGTGGAACTACCTACAGCGGATGCTACATAGCCTACTGTAGACCTCAGCGAGCACGTGGCATGAACATAATGATTCACTTGAAACCACAATTCCATCTGAATCCCACACGAGCAAAATGCCTATGATCTCTTCTAAGAGGAGGAAGACCTTTTAGATTATACTAAGCTATTTCGTTTGTATTTTATATTATATTGTGTGTATAATACGGACTTATTCAAATTCGTCGAAACGAAAATATTTTCCGCTTATTCCCGACGAATTTTTTTAGTCGAAGTCCAGACACTACTTTTTTTTTTCTCGAGACATGAAAAATTTTCTCCAATAAATTTTTGTTGACCTGATCGAGTTCAATGATATTCTCCTTAGACATTTTTCCATATATAGTTTAGCTTTTGAGATTTTGATGCTTTCCTAACAATAAATACTTTATAGTGGAACTACCTACATCGGACTCTACATAGCCTACTGTAGACCTCTGCGAGAACGTGGCATGAATATAAGGATTCACTTGTAACCCCAATTTCATTTAAATTTCTCAGAAGCAAAATGCCCAAGAGCAGGAAGACCTTTTAGATTATACTAAGCTTTCATATTTTGTTTGTATTTTACATTATATTGTGTGTATAATACGGATTCAAATTCGTCGAAACGAAAATTATCGCCAAGTCTCGACGATTTTTTTAGGCTAAGTCCAGACACAATTTTTTTTTGAGATATGAAAAATTTTCACCAATAACTTTCTGTTGACCTGATCGAGTCCAACGATATTTTTCCTACACTTTTTTCCATATCTTGTTTAGTTTTTGAAATTTTGATGCTTTCATAACAATTATTACTTAATAGTGGAACTACCTACAGCGGATGCTACATAGCCTACTGTGGACCTCAGCGAGCACGTGGCATGAACATAATGAATCACTTGAAACCACAATTCCATCTGAATCCCTCACGAGCAAAATGCCTATGATCTCTTCTAAGAGCAGGAAGACCCTTGAGATAATTCTAAGCTATTTCGTTTGTATTTTACATTGTATTGTGTGTATTATACGGACTTATTCAAATTCGTCGAAACGACAATTATCGCCAAGTCTCGACGAATTTTTTTAGGCTAAGTCCAGACACAATTTTTTTTTTGGTATGAAAAATTTTCACCAATAACTTTCTGTTGATCTGATCGAGTCCAACGATATTTTTCTTACACTTTTTTCCATATCTTGTTTAGTTTTTGAAATTTTGATGCTTTCATAACAATTATTACTTAATAGTGGAACTACCTACAGCGGATGCTACATAGCATACTGTAGACCTCCACGAGCACCTGGCATGAACATAATGATTTACTTGTAATCCCAATTCCATCTGAATCCCTCATGAGCAAAATGCCTATGATCTCTTCTAAGAGGAGGAAGACCTTTTAGATTATACTAAGCTATTTCGTTTGTATTTTACATTGTATTGTGTGTTTTATACGGACTTATTCAAATTCGTCGAAACGAAAATTATCGCCAAGTCTCGACGAATTTTTTTAGGCTAAGTCCAGACACAATTTTTTTTTTGGTATGAAAAATTTTCACCAATAACTTTCTGTTGATCTGATCGAGTCCAACGATATTTTTCTTACACTTTTTTCCATATCTTGTTTAGTTTTTGAAATTTTGATGCTTTCATAACAATTATTACTTAATAGTGGAACTACCTACAGCGGATGCTACATAGCATACTGTAGACCTCCACGAGCACCTGGCATGAACATAATGATTTACTTGTAATCCCAATTCCATCTGAATCCCTCATGAGCAAAATGCCTATGATCTCTTCTAAGAGGAGGAAGACCTTTAAGATTATACTAAGCTAGTTCGTTTGTATTTTACATTGTATTTTGTGTATTATACGGACTTATTCAAATTCGTCGAAACGAAAATTATCGCCAAGTCTCGACGAATTTTTTTAGGCTAAGTCCAGACACAATTTTTTTTTTTGGGATATGAAAAATTTTAACCAATAACTTTCTGTTGACCTGGTCGAGTCCAACGATATTTTTACTACACTTTTTTCCATATCTTGTTTAGTTTTTGAAATTTTGATGCTTTCATAACAATTATTACTTAATAGTTGAACTAACTACAGCGGATGCTACATAGTCTACTGTAGACCTCCGCGAGCACCTGGCATGAACAAATGATTCACTTGAAACCACAATCCTATCTGAATCCCTCATGAGCAAAATGCCTATGATCTCTTCTAAGAGGAGGAAGACCTTTTAGATTATACTAAGCTATTTCGTTAGTATTTTACATTGCATTGTGTGTATTATACGGACTTATTCGTCGAAACGAAAATTATCGCCAAGTCTCGACGAATTTTTTTAGGCCAAGTCCAGACACAATTTTTTTTTGAGATATGAAAAATTTTCACCAATAACTTTCTGTTGACCTGATCGAGTCCAACGATATTTTTCCTACACTTTTTTCCATATCTTGTTTAGTTTTTGAAATTTTGATGCTTTCATAACAATTATTACTTAATAGTGGAACTACCTACAGCGGATGCTACATAGTCTACTGTAGACTTCCGCGAGCACATGGCATGAACATAATGATTCACTTGAAACCACAATTATATCTGAATCCCTCATGAGCAAAATGCCTATGATCTCTTCTAAGAGCAGGAAGACCTTTGAGATTATTCTAAGCTATTTCGTTTGTATTTTACATTGTATTGTGTGTATTATACGGACATTCCAATTCGTCGAAACGAAAATTATCACAAAGTCTCGACGAATTTTTTTAGGCTAAGTCCAGACACAATTTTTTTTTGAGATATGAAAAATGTTCACCAATATCTTTCTGTTGACCTGATCGAGTCCAACGATATTCTCCCTACACTTTTTTCCATATCCTATTTAGTTATTGAGATTTTGATGCTTTCCTAACAATAATTACATAATAGTGGAACTACCCACAGCGGACACTACATAGCCTACTGTAGACCTCCGCGAGCACTTGGCAGTAACATAATGATTCACTTGAAACACCAATTCCATCTGAATCCCTCATGAGCAAAATGCCTATGATCTCTTCTAAGAGCAGGAAGACCTTTTAGATTATACTAAGCTATTTCGTTTGTATTTTACATTGTATTGTGTGTATTATACGGACTTATTCGTCGAAACGAAAATTATCGCCAAGTCTCGACGAATTTTTTTAGGCTTAAGTCCAGACACAATTTTTTTTTTTGGATATGAAAAATTTTCACCAATAACTTTCTGTTGATCTGATCGAGTCCAACGATATTCTTCCTACACTTTTTTCCATATCTTGTTTAGATTTTGAGATTTTGATACTTTCATAACAATTATTACTTAATAGTGTAACTACCTACAGCGGATGCTACATAGCCTACTGTAGACCTCCGCGAGCACGTGGCATGAACATAATGATTCACTTGAAATCCCAATTCCATCTGAATCCCTCATGAGCAAAATGCCTATAATCTCTTCTAAGAGCAGGAAGACCTTTTAGATTATACTGAGCTATTTCGTTTGTATTTTATATTATATTGTGTGTATAATACGGACTTATTCAAATTCGTCGAAACGAAAATATTTTCCGCTTATTCCCGACGAATTTTTTTAGTCGAAGTCCAACACTATTTTTTTTTTTCGAGATATGAAAAATTTTCTCCAATAAATTTTTGTTGACCTGATCGAGTTCAATATTCTCCTTAGACATTTTTCCATATATAGTTTAGCTTTTGAGATTTTGATGCTTTCCTAACAATAAATACTTTATAGTGGAACTACCTACATCGGACTCTACATAGCCTACTGTAGACCTCTGCGAGAACGTGGCATGAACATAATGAATCACTTGAAACCACAATTCCATCTGAATCCCTCACGAGCAAAATGCCTATGATCTCTTCTAAGAGCAGGAAGACCCTTGAGATTATTCTAAGCTATTTCGTTTGTATTTTACATTGTATTGTGTGTATTATACGGACTTATTCAAATTCGTCGAAACGACAATTATCTCCAAGTCTCGACGAATTTTTTTAGGCTAAGTCCAGACACAATTTTTTTTTTTGGGATATGAAAAATTTTAACCAATAACTTTCTGTTGACCTGGTCGAGTCCAACGATATTTTTACTACACTTTTTTCCATATCTTGTTTAGTTTTTGAAATTTTGATGCTTTCATAACAATTATTACTTAATAGTTGAACTACCTACAGCGGATGCTACATAGTCTACTGTAGACCTCCGCGAGCACCTGGCATGAACAAATGATTCACTTGAAACCACAATCCTATCTGAATCCCTCATGAGCAAAATGCCTATGATCTCTTCTAAGAGGAGGAAGACCTTTTAGATTATACTAAGCTATTTCGTTTGTATTTTACATTGTATTGTGTGTATTATACGGACTTATTCGTCGAAACGAAAATTATCGCCAAGTCTCGACGAATTTTTTTAGGCCAAGTCAAGACACAATATTTTTTTTGGGATATGAAAAATTTTAACCAATAACTTTCTGTTGACCTGGTCGAGTCCAACGATATTTTTACTACACTTTTTTCCATATCTTGTTTAGTTTTTGAAATTTTGATGCTTTCATAACAATTATTACTTAATAGTGGAACTACCTACAGCGGATGCTACATAGCCTACTGTGGACCTCAGCGAGCACGTGGCATGAACATAATGAATCACTTGAAACCACAATTCCATCTGAATCCCTCACGAGCAAAATGCCTATGATCTCTTCTAAGAGGAGGAAGACCTTTAAGATTATACTAAGCTAGTTCGTTTGTATTTTACATTGTATTTTGTGTATTATACGGACTTATTCAAATTCGTCGAAACGAAAATTATCGCCAAGTTTCGACGAATTTTTTTAGGCTAAGTCCAGACAAAATTTTTTTTTGAGATATGAAAAATGTTCACCAATATCTTTCTGTTGACCTGATCGAGTCCAACGATATTCTCCCTACACTTTTTTCCATATCCTATTTAGTTTTTGAGATTTTGATGCTTTCCTAACAATAATTACATAATAGTGGAACTACCCACAGCGGACACTACATAGCCTACTGTAGACCTCCGCGAGCACTTGGCAGTAACATAATGATTCACTTGAAACCCCAATTCCATCTGAATCCCTCATGAGCAAAATACCTATGATCTCTTCTAAGAGCAGGAAGACCTTTTAGATTATACTAAGCTATTTCGTTTGTATTTTACATTGTATTGTGTGTATTATACGGACTTATTCGTCGAAACGAAAATTATCGCCAAGTCTCGACGAATTTTTTTAGGCCTAAGTCCAGACACAATTTTTTTTTTTGGATATGAAAAATTTTCACCAATAACTTTCTGTTGATCTGATCGAGTCCAACGATATTCTTCCTACACTTTTTTCCATATCTTGTTTAGATTTTGAGATTTTGATACTTTCATAACAATTATTACTTAATAGTGTAACTACCTACAGCGGATGCTACATAGCCTACTGTAGACCTCCGCGAGCACGTGGCATGAACATAATGATTCACTTGAAATCCCAATTCCATCTGAATCCCTCATGAGCAAAATGCCTATAATCTCTTCTAAGAGCAGGAAGACCTTTTAGATTATACTGAGCTATTTCGTTTGTATTTTATATTATATTGTGTGTATAATACGGACTTATTCAAATTCGTCGAAACGAAAATATTTTCCGCTTATTCCCGACGAATTTTTTTAGTCGAAGTCCAGACACTATTTTTTTTTTTTCGAAATATGAAAAATTTTCTCCAATAAATTTTTGTTGACCTGATCGAGTTCAATATTCTCCTTAGACATTTTTCCATATATAGTTTAGCTTTTGAGATTTTGATGCTTTCCTAACAATAAATACTTTATAGTGGAACTACCTACATCGGACTCTACATAGCCTACTGTAGACCTCTGCGAGAACGTGGCATGAATATCTTGTTTAGTTTTTGAAATTTTGATGCTTTCATAACAATTATTACTTAATAGTGGAACTACCTACAGCGGATGCTACATAGCCTACTGTGGACCTCAGCGAGCACGTGGCATGAACATAATGAATCACTTGAAACCACAATTCCATCTGAATCCCTCACGAGCAAAATGCCTATGATCTCTTCTAAGAGCAGGAAGACCCTTGAGATTATTCTAAGCTATTTCGTTTGTATTTTACATTGTATTGTGTGTATTATACGGACTTATTCAAATTCGTCGAAACGACAATTATCTCCAAGTCTCGACGAATTTTTTTAGGCTAAGTCCAGACACAATTTTTTTTTTTGGGATATGAAAAATTTTAACCAATAACTTTCTGTTGACCTGGTCGAGTCCAACGATATTTTTACTACACTTTTTTCCATATCTTGTTTAGTTTTTGAAATTTTGATGCTTTCATAACAATTATTACTTAATAGTTGAACTACCTACAGCGGATGCTACATAGTCTACTGTAAACCTCCGCGAGCACCTGGCATGAACAAATGATTCACTTGAAACCACAATCCTATCTGAATCCCTCATGAGCAAAATGCCTATGATCTCTTCTAAGAGGAGGAAGACCTTTTAGATTATACTAAGCTATTTCGTTTGTATTTTACATTGTATTGTGTGTATTATACGGACTTATTCGTCGAAACGAAAATTATCGCCAAGTCTCGACGAATTTTTTTAGGCCAAGTCAAGACACAATTTTTTTTTTTGGGATATGAAAAATTTTAACCAATAACTTTCTGTTGACCTGGTCGAGTCCAACGATATTTTTACTACACTTTTTTCCATATCTTGTTTAGTTTTTGAAATTTTGATGCTTTCATAACAATTATTACTTAATAGTGGAACTACCTACAGCGGATGCTACATAGCCTACTGTGGACCTCAGCGAGCACGTGGCATGAACATAATGAATCACTTGAAACCACAATTCCATCTGAATCCCTCACGAGCAAAATGCCTATGATCTCTTCTAAGAGGAGGAAGACCTTTAAGATTATACTAAGCTAGTTCGTTTGTATTTTACATTGTATTTTGTGTATTATACGGACTTATTCAAATTCGTCGAAACGAAAATTATCGCCAAGTTTCGACGAATTTTTTTAGGCTAAGTCCAGACAAAATTTTTTTTTGAGATATGAAAAATGTTCACCAATATCTTTCTGTTGACCTGATCGAGTCCAACGATATTCTCCCTACACTTTTTTCCATATCCTATTTAGTTTTTGAGATTTTGATGCTTTCCTAACAATAATTACATAATAGTGGAACTACCCACAGCGGACACTACATAGCCTACTGTAGACCTCCGCGAGCACTTGGCAGTAACATAATGATTCACTTGAAACCCCAATTCCATCTGAATCCCTCATGAGCAAAATGCCTATGATCTCTTCTAAGAGCAGGAAGACCTTTTAGATTATACTAAGCTATTTCGTTTGTATTTTACATTGTATTGTGTGTATTATACGGACTTATTCGTCGAAACGAAAATTATCGCCAAGTCTCGACGAATTTTTTTAGGCTTAAGTCCAGACACAATTTTTTTTTTTGGATATGAAAAATTTTCACCAATAACTTTCTGTTGATCTGATCGAGTCCAACGATATTCTTCCTACACTTTTTTCCATATCTTGTTTAGATTTTGAGATTTTGATACTTTCATAACAATTATTACTTAATAGTGTAACTACCTACAGCGGATGCTACATAGCCTACTGTAGACCTCCGCAAGCACGTGGCATGAACATAATGATTCACTTGAAATCCCAATTCCATCTGAATCCCTCATGAGCAAAATGCCTATAATCTCTTCTAAGAGCAGGAAGACCTTTTAGATTATACTGAGCTATTTCGTTTGTATTTTATATTATATTGTGTGTATAATACGGACTTATTCAAATTCGTCGAAACGAAAATATTTTCCGCTTATTCCCGACGAATTTTTTTAGTCGAAGTCCAGACACTATTTTTTTTTTTCGAAATATGAAAAATTTTCTCCAATAAATTTTTGTTGACCTGATCGAGTTCAATATTCTCCTTAGACATTTTTCCATATATAGTTTAGCTTTTGAGATTTTGATGCTTTCCTAACAATAAATACTTTATAGTGGAACTACCTACATCGGACTCTACATAGCCTACTGTAGACCTCTGCGAGAACGTGGCATGAATATCTTGTTTAGTTTTTGAAATTTTGATGCTTTCATAACAATTATTACTTAATAGTGGAACTACCTACAGCGGATGCTACATAGCCTACTGTGGACCTCAGCGAGCACGTGGCATGAACATAATGAATCACTTGAAACCACAATTCCATCTGAATCCCTCACGAGCAAAATGCCTATGATCTCTTCTAAGAGCAGGAAGACCCTTGAGATTATTCTAAGCTATTTCGTTTGTATTTTACATTGTATTGTGTGTATTATACGGACTTATTCAAATTCGTCGAAACGACAATTATCTCCAAGTCTCGACGAATTTTTTTAGGCTAAGTCCAGACACAATTTTTTTTTTTGGGATATGAAAAATTTTAACCAATAACTTTCTGTTGACCTGGTCGAGTCCAACGATATTTTTACTACACTTTTTTCCATATCTTGTTTAGTTTTTGAAATTTTGATGCTTTCATAACAATTATTACTTAATAGTTGAACTACCTACAGCGGATGCTACATAGTCTACTGTAAACCTCCGCGAGCACCTGGCATGAACAAATGATTCACTTGAAACCACAATCCTATCTGAATCCCTCATGAGCAAAATGCCTATGATCTCTTCTAAGAGGAGGAAGACCTTTTAGATTATACTAAGCTATTTCGTTTGTATTTTACATTGTATTGTGTGTATTATACGGACTTATTCGTCGAAACGAAAATTATCGCCAAGTCTCGACGAATTTTTTTAGGCCAAGTCAAGACACAATTTTTTTTTTTGGGATATGAAAAATTTTAACCAATAACTTTCTGTTGACCTGGTCGAGTCCAACGATATTTTTACTACACTTTTTTCCATATCTTGTTTAGTTTTTGAAATTTTGATGCTTTCATAACAATTATTACTTAATAGTGGAACTACCTACAGCGGATGCTACATAGCCTACTGTGGACCTCAGCGAGCACGTGGCATGAACATAATGAATCACTTGAAACCACAATTCCATCTGAATCCCTCACGAGCAAAATGCCTATGATCTCTTCTAAGAGGAGGAAGACCTTTAAGATTATACTAAGCTAGTTCGTTTGTATTTTACATTGTATTTTGTGTATTATACGGACTTATTCAAATTCGTCGAAACGAAAATTATCGCCAAGTTTCGACGAATTTTTTTAGGCTAAGTCCAGACAAAATTTTTTTTTGAGATATGAAAAATGTTCACCAATATCTTTCTGTTGACCTGATCGAGTCCAACGATATTCTCCCTACACTTTTTTCCATATCCTATTTAGTTTTTGAGATTTTGATGCTTTCCTAACAATAATTACATAATAGTGGAACTACCCACAGCGGACACTACATAGCCTACTGTAGACCTCCGCGAGCACTTGGCAGTAACATAATGATTCACTTGAAACCCCAATTCCATCTGAATCCCTCATGAGCAAAATGCCTATGATCTCTTCTAAGAGCAGGAAGACCTTTTAGATTATACTAAGCTATTTCGTTTGTATTTTACATTGTATTGTGTGTATTATACGGACTTATTCGTCGAAACGAAAATTATCGCCAAGTCTCGACGAATTTTTTTAGGCTTAAGTCCAGACACAATTTTTTTTTTTGGATATGAAAAATTTTCACCAATAACTTTCTGTTGATCTGATCGAGTCCAATGATATTCTTCCTACACTTTTTTCCATATCTTGTTTAGATTTTGAGATTTTGATACTTTCATAACAATTATTACTTAATAGTGTAACTACCTACAGCGGATGCTACATAGCCTACTGTAGACCTCCGCAAGCACGTGGCATGAACATAATGATTCACTTGAAATCCCAATTCCATCTGAATCCCTCATGAGCAAAATGCCTATAATCTCTTCTAAGAGCAGGAAGACCTTTTAGATTATACTGAGCTATTTCGTTTGTATTTTATATTATATTGTGTGTATAATACGGACTTATTCAAATTCGTCGAAACGAAAATATTTTCCGCTTATTCCCGACGAATTTTTTTAGTCGAAGTCCAGACACTATTTTTTTTTTTTCGAGATATGAAAAATTTTCTCCAATAAATTTTTGTTGACCTGATCGAGTTCAATATTCTCCTTAGACATTTTTCCATATATAGTTTTGTTCAAACTTTATTGTTAATTCATAATTCAAAATATCATTCTGTATTTATGGCGACAGCGAAATTCACTCTAGTGAGCTGAAAAATCTGAATGCGGTTGCTGTCAACAATTTTTCTGAACTTGTAACAAGATTGACAATTTTTACTTTTTGAAAATAAAAAGTCTATCGATCCTATTAGTATTTTTCACTACACCAGCAGTATTACAATTATTAAACACAAAATTTGGTCCTCACGAGCGGATAGTAGTGAAAAACGCAATTCAATTCAAGAAAGCATCGAAGATAAACGTCGTAGCCGTACCTACAACAAGCCAAAGTCGTCGATTGAAGGCAGCTCAATTGGTTTTTTGTAACGATTATTCAACTGGGAGATTGTGACAAAACCATTGAAAGAAACTATTATTTGTCATAATTGGAGTCAAGAGTTGAGGAAGAAAGTTGGTAGAAGAATCGAGCCATTTAACTCAAGCAAATCAAAGTCAGTAATTTCCTATTATCCTTATGTATTTTTCCCATAGTCGTGAGTTTTTTTGATGCTATTTCAATTTGACTGATCAGTATTGCAATTTATAGTAGACAAAACTTCATTTTGTGTGACTTTGACAGCCATTTATCAATTTTGATAGCTTTTACTGCATTTTTCACCAAATCTGCGATTTATAATTTGATTTTCGTATAATTTTCAAAGTCAAACTATAGTTACTGCTTTTTAAAATGGCTACTGCCAAAAAAGATTTGAAAAAAATGGTGAAAAATCGTGAATCACTGAAATTTAAGCTGAACAACCTTGAAAATTATGTTGATTTGATAATAAAAGGTACAATTACTCCAGATAGTAGCGAAGTTCAATTGCGCATAGATAACAATTCGAGTTTGATTCAGGAATTTGACAATATTCAAACAAATATTGAACAAGACTGTGATGATGCAGACTTGGTTGACCAATCTAAAGAAAGAGAACCATTTGAACAAAAGTATTATCAAAAAATTGGGTATTTGATGGAATATGTAAGAAAGAAGGTCCTTAAAAATAATATTCCCACCCCAATAGCGGTACAAGATCCCTTACAAAACTTTTTATTGCCAAAAATAAAATTACCAGTTTTTAACGGTGAGTATGAAAACTGGCTGGAATTCAAAAAGAATTTTATAACAACCATAGATTCGAATAAAAACTTAAACGATGGGCAAAAATTTAATTTTTTGAAAGCTGCACTTCAGGGTTATGCAAAAAGGGTAATTGAAGGGTGTGATGAAACTCAGGATTATAAAATGGCTTGGCAAATGCTAAATGATAAATTCAATAGGAAAAAGTTCTTGGTTGATACTCATATCAAGTCTTTATTTAATCTCAATCAAATAAGTAAATGCACTTTCTCCATTTTCAGAAATTTAACTGATGATATGTCAAAACATTTATCAGCATTGGAGGCAATGAAGCTTTCCAAGGATTCCTTATGGGATATGGTAATTATACATATCATTTACAATAAATTGGACAAAATTACACAAAACAAATGGAAGGAACATCATGTACGCAATGAATTACCCACACTAGATGAGTTTGTAGAATTTTTGAGAGAAAGAGCAGATATCCTGGAGTCCTTGGAAGAGCCTCATTCCAAAAACGATTTTTATGTACACAAAGGTATAAACAAAGGTATAAAATCTTTCCATCAGCATATCAACTTGTCTCTGAATCAAAATAAATGTAATTTTTGCAAAGGTGATCACTCTATTTATACATGCAATGACTTTCTCAAATTGAATATTAACGAAAGGTGGCAAAAGGTAAGACAATTGAAACTCTGTTCTAACTGCCTACGAATTGGACATTCTAAAGATATTTGTAATTCTGGTCCATGTCGAAAATGCAAACGTAAACACAATACATTATTACATTTTGATTCAAACAATGCTGCTACTAATTCTGAGAATCAAAGTGACAATTCCAAACCTAGTTCTCATATGAAACACAATTCTTTGCAATTTTCTTCTAATGAAATAGAGCAAGCGAATATAACGCCAAACCCTATAGAAGAACCTTGTAGTTCTTCTAAAGTATTCAATGTTATTGAAACATACCAATCCTCAGTGATGTTGTCAACAGTTACATTCAAAGTAAAGGACAATTATGGTAACTTTCAACATTGCAGGGCGCTTCTAGACTGTGGAGCACAGTCAAATTTAATTACAAAGGAATTTTGTAAGCGACTGAACCTCAAATTGGTTCCAACACAATTGTCAATTATTGGTATAAACCAGGTTGTATCGAATATAACTGAAAAAACTTCAATCACCATTTATTCGAAGGTAAATGATTTCAAAACACAGTTATGTTGCTTTGTAACACCTGTTATTTCTGCTAATATACCTTCTCATAAAATCTGTATATCTCAATGTTCAATTCCAGAAAATATACATTTATCAGATCCCCAATTTCACAATCCAGGTGATATTGACATTCTCATAGGGGCTAGCGTTTTTTGGGATTTGATTTTGGATGGCCAAATCAAGCTCAATGGTAAGGGGCCCGTTTTTCAGAATACAAAACTGGGTTGGATTATTGCAGGTAATATTTCAATGCCTTCAAATATTTCAATTTGTAATCTTTCAAAAGACATAATTGTAGAAGATGAACAATTGAAACGTTTTTGGGAAATAAATGAAATTCCAGATATCAATTCTATGTCAAAAGAAGATATTGAATGTGAGAAATTATTTGCCGAAAATACAACACGAGCAAATAATGGTCAATTTATAGTAAAACTACCATTAAAAAAGTCTTCTAGTCTTTTGGGAGATTCCAAAGAAATTGCTTATCGAAGATTCAAACTATTAGAGAAACGATTCATATCTAATGATAACTATTTCACTCTATATAAAGAATTTATTCATGAATATCTTGACTTAGGTCACATGACAAAGGCAACAAATATTGATTATAACGCACCTCACTATTATTTTCCACATCATGGTATTTTAAAGGAAAGTCTCACAACAAAATTGAGAGTTGTGTTCGATGGGTCATGTAAAACAACTTCAGGATTGTCCTTGAATAATCTTCAATATGTTGGGCCTAAAGTACAAAATAATATTTTTGACATTTTGATTAGATTTCGTTATTTCAAGTATGTAGTTTCTTCGGATGTTTCAAAAATGTATAGGCAAATACTAATGCATGAAGAACATAGACCACTGCAATTAATTCTCTGGAGGGACAGCCCTGAAGATGATATTTCCACTTTTCAATTGAATACAGTTACGTATGGAACTACAGCAGCTCCATATTTGGCTATTAAATGTTTAAAACAATTAGGAATAGAAAGTTTCACTTGTTTTCCAGAGGCTTCAAAGACTATTTTGAATGATTTTTATGTTGATGACCTTTTGACAGGTTCAAATGATTTAACTGAATTACAAAATAGATGCAAAACTATTGATGCTATACTAAAATCAGCCAATTTCATATTGCGAAAATGGTATTCCAACAATTCTAAGGTTTTAGAGCATATCGAACATTCTGACATTTCTAATGAGATATTGAATTTGGGTGAATATGAAAGTTCAAAAACATTAGGCATTCAATGGATAGGTAAACATGATTTATTGAAATATAAAATCAATTCTTTTTCATTGAAGAATCACATCACAAAAAGACAAGTATTATCTATAATTGCACAGATATATGATCCATTGGGTCTAGTTAGTCCTGTAATCATTGTATCCAAAATACTAATCCAAAAGTTGTGGTCTATTAAACTTGATTGGGACGATTCAATACCTGAAAATTTATACATTAAATGGCATCAATTTCATAATAATTTACATCAATTAAATGAAATTGAAATTCCCAGGCATGTCATGGGAAATAATTATTCCTTATTAGACATTCATTGCTTCTGTGATTCCAGTAGTTCTGCTTATGCTACCTGTATATATTTACGCGGTATCAATACTGAAGGAAACTACAATGTACAGCTTTTATGTTCCAAAACAAAAGTTGCACCATTGAAAATACTGACTATTCCTAGATTAGAGCTATGTGCTGCTTTATTAGGAGCTCAACTGATTCAACAAGTTCTCAATGCTTTGCCTCGTATATCATTTTTACCTAAATACTTTTGGTCAGATTCACAAATAGTACTTTGTTGGCTCAAGAAGGAACCTTGTCAGTTACAAGTTTTTGTTGCTAACCGTATAGCAAAAATTCAATCACTAACAGATACAAATGATTGGATGTATGTAAATACTAAGAATAATCCTGCTGATTTGGCATCTAGAGGTATTTTGCCTGAACATTTGAAGAGTTCTCATTTATGGTGGTATGGTCCAAAATTTTTATACTCATCAATTGATCATTCCGTCACTAATGAAAGCTTGTTAGCCAGTGAAGTTCCAGAACTTAGAAAATCTCTGAATCTTTTCGTTAGTAAATCCATTGAACCTTCCTCACTTTTTCTTAGATACTCTAATTTGACAAAACTAAAACGCTTAACAAGTTATTGTCTAAGATTTATATCAAATCTACGTAGAAGACCAGAAGATAGAAAATTTGATTCTTTGTCATTATCTGAAATGAATAACGCTTTAGAAAAGTTAATAAAATTGGCACAGTCAGAATCATTTCAAGAAGAAATATCAATTTTGCATAAAAATAAAACGTTTCCTGCAAAACACAAACTTTCTAGTTTAGTGCCATTTTTAGATGACAAAAGTATTTTACGCGTAGGAGGAAGGCTGAAATTTACGACACTAGATGAAAATGTCAAGAATCCAATTCTTTTGTGTTCAAAACATCCTCTTACTAAATTGATTTTTAGCAATCATCACATTCAGTTGTTACATGCTGGGCCACAATTGCTATTAGCTACTGTACGCCAGACTTATTGGCCAATAGGTGGAAGGAATTTGGCACGTAAAACTGTAAAGCTCTGTTTAACCTGTTTCAAGTTTCAACCATCCTTGGCTACTTACCCCATGTCAAACTTACCTGATATTCGAGTTAAACCATCCTTACCTTTTCAATTTACTGGAATAGATTATGCCGGTCCGTTTCCATTGAAAAATAAAACAGGCCGAGGTTCTATTTTATTGAAATGTTATATTTGTGTCTTCATTTGCTTTTCGACAAAATCCATCCATTTAGAACTCGTCGGCAATTTGTCAACAGAATGTTTTTTGTCATGTTTGAAACGTTTTATTTCAAGACGAGGGATACCATCAGACATATTTTCTGATAATGGTTCTACTTTTGTGGGCGCAAAAAACGAATTAGCAGAATTAGGACAATTTTTATTTGATAATCAAAATTCTATTACTGACTATTCCACAAAAAATAACATTCATTGGCATTTCATACCGCCATATGCTCCTAATTTCGGAGGTTTGTGGGAGGCAGCAGTAAAAAGCACTAAATTTCATCTTAAACGTATAATGGTAAATAGAAATTTAGTCTACGAAGAATTCAATTCATTGATCGTTCAGATTGAGGGAATCTTAAACTCACGACCACTGTACTCCTTGTCATCCGATCCCAATGATCTCAATCCTATTACCCCATCTCATTTCCTTATTGGCCGTCCCATTACATCCCTTCCCGATACTGACTTTTCCATGGTACCTAGCAACAGGTTATCAAGATTTCAAGAAATTCAACAAAAATACCAACAGTTTTGGATAAGGTTCAGCAAAGAATACATATCTCAACTCCATCACCAGTATAAGTGGAAGGATCCAGCCACTCCAATCAAAGTTGGCACATTGGTTTTGATTAGGAACGACCAACAACCACCATGCAAATGGCCATTAGGTCGTATTGTTAGTTTACACCAGTCCAAAGACAAGATTTTCCGTGTAGCAGCGATCCAGACAGCATCCAAAAAGACGATCACTCGATCTGTAAGACATCTGTGTCCGATTCCACTGGAAGAAGATCTTTTCAAATGACTTTTACATTATTAGTGAAAATAACATTTTTTATGCATATACACATTGATCATCATTAATTCTCAATTTTTCTCTTATCTTAATATTGTTTATTATCTTGAAGGTACCCTTCAAAGGGGGGTGTATGTTCAAACTTTATTGTTAATTCATAATTCAAAATATCATTCTGTATTGAGTATTTATGGCGACAGCGAAATTCACTCTAGTGAGCTGAAAAATCTGAATGCGGTTGCTGTCAACAATTTTTCTGAACTTGTAACAAGATTGACAATTTTTACTTTTTGAAAATAAAAAGTTTATCGATCCTATTAGTATTTTTCACTACACCAGCAGTATTACAATTATTAAACAAGTTTAGCTTTTGAGATTTTGATGCTTTCCTAACGATAAATACTTTATAGTGGAACTACCTACATCGGACTCTACATAGCCTACTGTAGACCTCTGCGAGAACGTGGCATGAATATCTTGTTTAGTTTTTGAAATTTTGATGCTTTCATAACAATTATTACTTAATAGTGGAACTACCTACAGCGGATGCTACATAGCCTACTGTGGACCTCAGCGAGCACGTGGCATGAACATAATGAATCACTTGAAACCACAATTCCATCTGAATCCCTCACGAGCAAAATGCCTATGATCTCTTCTAAGAGGAGGAAGACCTTTTAGATTATACTAAGCTATTTCGTTTGTATTTTATATTATATTGTGTGTATAATACGGACTTATTCAAATTCGTCGAAACGAAAATATTTTCCGCTTATTCCCGACGAATTTTTTTAGTCGAAGTCCAGACACTACTTTTTTTTTTCTCGAGACATGAAAAATTTTCTCCAATAAATTTTTGTTGACCTGATCGAGTTCAATGATATTCTCCTTAGACATTTTTCCATATATAGTTTAGCTTTTGAGATTTTGATGCTTTCCTAACAATAAATACTTTATAGTGGAACTACCTACATCGGACTCTACATAGCCTACTGTAGACCTCTGCGAGAACGTGGCATGAATATAAGGATTCACTTGTAACCCCAATTTCATTTAAATTTCTCAGAAGCAAAATGCCCAAGAGCAGGAAGGCCTTTTAGATTATACTAAGCTTTCATATTTTGTTTGTATTTTACATTATATTGTGTGTATAATACGGATTCAAATTCGTCGAAACGAAAATTATCGCCAAGTCTCGACGATTTTTTTAGGCTAAGTCCAGACACAATTTTTTTTTGAGATATGAAAAATTTTCACCAATAACTTTCTGTTGACCTGATCGAGTCCAACGATATTTTTCCTACACTTTTTTCCATATCTTGTTTAGTTTTTGAAATTTTGATGCTTTCATAACAATTATTACTTAATAGTGGAACTACCTACAGCGGATGCTACATAGCCTACTGTGGACCTCAGCGAGCACGTGGCATGAACATAATGAATCACTTGAAACCACAATTCCATCTGAATCCCTCACGAGCAAAATGCCTATGATCTCTTCTAAGAGCAGGAAGACCCTTGAGATAATTCTAAGCTATTTCGTTTGTATTTTACATTGTATTGTGTGTATTATACGGACTTATTCAAATTCGTCGAAACGACAATTATCGCCAAGTCTCGACGAATTTTTTTAGGCTAAGTCCAGACACAATTTTTTTTTGGTATGAAAAATTTTCACCAATAACTTTCTGTTGATCTGATCGAGTCCAACGATATTTTTCCTACACTTTTTTCCATATCTTGTTTAGTTTTTGAAATTTTGATGCTTCCATAACAATTATTACTTAATAGTGGAACTACCTACAGCGGATGCTACATAGCCTACTGTAGACCTCAGCGAGCACGTGGCATGAACATAATGATTCACTTGAAACCACAATTCCATCTGAATCCCTCACGAGCAAAATGCCTATGATCTCTTCTAAGAGGAGGAAGACCTTTTAGATTATACTAAGCTATTTCGTTTGTATTTTACATTGTATTGTGTGTTTAGGCCATTGGCCGCAGTGGAGAGCCTGATGTATGGGCTCACTCACATTTAAACCTAACCTAACCTAACCTTATTCTAAGCTATTTCGTTTGTATTTTACATTGTATTGTGTGTATTATACGGACATATTCCAATTCGTCGAAACGAAAATTATCACAAAGTCTCGACGAATTTTTTTAGGCTAAGTCCAGACACAACTTTTTTTTGAGATATGAAAAATGTTCACCAATAACTTTCTGTTGACCTGATCGAGTCCAACGATATTCTCCCTACACTTTTTTCCATATCCTATTTAGTTTTTGAGATTTTGATGCTTTCCTAACAATAATTACATAATAGTGGAACTACCCACAGCGGACACTACATAGCCTAATGTAGACCACTTGAAACCACAATTCTATCTGAATCCCTCAAGAGCAAAATGCCTATGATCTCTTCTAAGAGCAGGAAGACCTTTTAGATTATTCTAAACTATTTCGTTTGTATTTTACATTATACTGTGTATAATACGGACTTATTCGTCGAAACGAAAATTATCGCCAAGTCTCGACGAATTTTTTTAGGCTAAGTCCAGACACAATTTTTTTTTTGAGATATGAAAAATGTTCACGAATAACTTTCTGTTGACCTGATCGAGTCCAACGATATTCTCCTTACACTTTTTTCCATATCCTATTTAGTTTTTGAGATTTTGATGCTTTCCTAACAATAATTACATAATAGTGGAACTACCCACAGCGGACACTACATAGCCTACTGTAGACCTCCGCTAGCACTTGGCAGTAACATAATGATTCACTTGAAACCCCAATTCCATCTGAATCCCTCATGAGCAAAATGCCTATGATCTCTTCTAAGAGGAGGAAGACCTTTTAGATTATACTAAGCTATTTCGTTTGTATTTCACATTGTATTGTGTGTATTATACGGACTTATTCGTCGAAACGAAAATTATCGCCAAGTCTCGACGAATTTTTTTAGGCTAAGTCCAGACACAATTTTTTTTTTGAGAATAGAAAAATTTTCGCCAATAACTTGCTGTTGATCTGATCGAGTCCAACGATATTCTTCCTACAGTTTTTTCCATATCTTGTTTAGATTTTGAGATTTTGATACTTTCATAACAATTATTACTTAATAGTGGAACTACCTACAGCGGATGCTACATAGCCTACTGTAGACCTCCGCGAGCACCTGGCATGAACATAATGATTCACTTGAAATCCCAATTCCATCTGAATCCCTCATGAGCAAAATGCCTATGATCTCTTCTAAGAGGAGGAAGACCTTTTAGATTATACTTAGCTATTTCGTTTGTATTTTACATTGTATTGTGTGTTTTATACGGACTTATTCAAATTCGTCGAAACGAAAATTATCGCCAAGTCTCGACGAATTTTTTTAGGCTAAGTCCAGACACAATTTTTTTTTTTGGGATATGAAAACTTTTAACCAATAACTTTCTGTTGACCTGATCGAGTCCAACGATATTTTTACTACACTTTTTTCCATATCTTGTTTAGTTTTTGAAATTTTGATGCTTTCATAACAATTATTACTTAATAGTTGAACTACCTACAGGGGATGCTACATAGTCTACTGTAGACCTCCGCGAGCACCTGGCATGAACATAATGATTCACTTGAAATCCCAATTCCATCTGAATCCCTCATGAGCAAAATGCCTATGATCTCTTCTAAGAGGAGGAAGACCTTTAAGATTATACTAAGCTAGTTCGTTTGTATTTTACATTGTATTGTGTTTTATACGGACTTATTCAAATTCGTCGAAACGAAAATTATCGCCAAGTCTCGACGAATTATTTTAGGCTAAGTCCAGACACAATTTTTTTTTGAGATATGAAAAATTTTCAACAATAACTTTCTGTTGATCTGATCGAGTCAAACGATATTCTTCCTACAGTTTTTTCCATATCTTGTTTAGATTTTGAGATTTTGATACTTTCATAACAATTATTACTTAATAGTGGAACTACCTACAGCGGATGCTACATAGTCTACTGTAGACTTCCGCGAGCACCTGGCATGAACATAATGATTCACTTGAAACTACAATTATATCTGAATCCCTCATGAGCAAAATGCCTATGATCTCTTCTAAGAGCAGGAAGACCTTTGAGATTATTCTAAGCTATTTCGTTTGTATTTTACATTGTATTGTGTGTATTATACGGACATATTCCAATTCGTCGAAACGAAAATTATCACAAAGTCTCGACGAATTTTTTTAGGCTAAGTCCAGACACAACTTTTTTTTGAGATATGAAAAATGTTCACCAATAACTTTCTGTTGACCTGATCGAGTCCAACGATATTCTCCCTACACTTTTTTCCATTTCCTTTTCAGTTTTTGAGATCTTGATACTTTCCTAACAATATTTACATAATAGTGGAACTACCCACAGCGGACACTACATAGCCTACTGTAGACCACTTGAAACCACAATTCTATCTGAATCCCTCAAGAGCAAAATGCCTATGATCTCTTCTAAGAGCAGGAAGACCTTTTAGATTATTCTAAACTATTTCGTTTGTATTTTACATTGTATTCTGTGTATTATACGGACTTATTCAAATTCGTCGAAACGAAAATTATCGCCAAGTCTCGACGAATTTTTTTAGGCTAAGTCCAGACACAATTTTTTTTTTGGGATATGAAAACTTTTAACCAATAACTTTCTGTTGACCTGATCGAGTCCAACGATATTTTTACTACACTTTTTTCCATATCTTGTTTAGTTTTTGAAATTTTGATGCTTTCATAACAATTATTACTTAATAGTTGAACTACCTACAGGGGATGCTACATAGTCTACTGTAGACCTCCGCGAGCACTGGCATGAACATAATGATTCACGTGAAACCCCAATTCCATCTGAATCCCTCATGAGCAAAATGCCTATGATCTCTTCTAAGAGGAGGAAGACCTTTTAGATTATACTAAGCTATTTCGTTTGTATTTTACATTTTATTGTGTGTATTATACGTACTTATTCGTCGAAACGAAAATTATCGCCAAGTCTCGACGAATTTTTTTAGGCTAAGTCCAGACACAATTTTTTTTTTGAGATATGAAAAATTTTCACCAATAACTTTCTGTTGATCTGATCGAGTCCAACGATATTCTTCCTACAGTTTTTTCCATATCTTGTTTAGATTTTGAGATTTTGATACTTTCATAACAATTATTACTTAATAGTGGAACTACCTACAGCGGATGCTACATAGCCTACTGTAGACCTCCGCGAGCACCTGGCATGAACATAATGATTCACTTGAAATCCCAATTCCATCTGAATCTCTCATGAGCAAAATGCCTATGATCTCTTCTAAGGGGAGTAAGACCTTTAAGATTATACTAAGCTATTTCGTTTGTATTTTACATTGTATTTTGTGTATTATACGGACTTATTCAAATTCGTCGAAACGAAAATTATCGCCAAGTCTCGACGAATTTTTTTAGGCTAAGTCCAGACACAATTTTTTTTTGAGATATGAAAAAAGTTCACCAATAACTTTCTGTTGACCTGATCGAGTCCAACGATATTCTCCCTACACTTTTTTCCATATCCTATTTAGTTTTTGAGATTTTGATGCTTTCCTAACAATAATTACATAATAGTGAAACTACCCACAGCGGACACTACATAGCCTACTGTAGACCTCCGCTAGCACTTGGCAGTAACATAATGATTCACTTGAAACCCCAATTTCATCTGAATCCCTCATGAGCAAAATGCCTATGATCTCTTCTAAGAGGAGGAAGACCTTTTAGATTATACTAAGCTATTTCGTTTATATTTTATATTATATTGTGTATATAATACGGACTTATTCAAATTCGTCGAAACGAAAATATTTTCCGCTTATTCCCGACGAATTTTTTTAGTCGAAGTCCAGACATTATTTTTTTTTTTTTTTTCGAGATATGAAAAATTTACTCCAATAATTTTTTGTTGACCTGATCGAGTTCAATGATATTCTCCTTAGACATTTTTCCATATATAGTTTAGCTTTCGAGATTTTGATGCTTTCATAACAATAAATACTTTATAGTGGAACTACCTACATCGGACTCTACATAGCCTACTGTAGACCTCTGCGAGAACGTGGCATGAATATAAGGATTCACTTGTAACCCCAATTTCATTTAAATTTCTCAGAAGCAAAATGCCCAAGAGCAGGAAGACCTTTTAGATTATACTAAGCTTTCATAATTTGTTTGTATTTTACATTATATTCTGTGTATAATACGGATTCAAATTCGTCGAAACGAAAATTATCGCCAAGTCTCGACGAATTTTTTTAGGCTAAGTCCAGACACAATTTTTTTTTGAGATATGAAAAATGTTCACCAATAACTTTCTGTTGACCTGATCGAGTCCAACGATATTTTTCCTACACTTTTTTCCATATCTTGTTTAGTTTTTGAAATTTTGATGCTTTCATAACAATTATTACTTAATAGTGGAACTACCTACAGCGGATGCTACATAGCCTACTGTGGACCTCAGCGAGCACGTGGCATGAACATAATGAATCACTTGAAACCACAATTCCATCTGAATCCCTCACGAGCAAAATGCCTATGATCTCTTCTAAGAGCAGGAAGACCCTTGAGATAATTCTAAGCTATTTCGTTTGTATTTTACATTGTATTGTGTGTATTATACGGACTTATTCAAATTCGTCGAAACGACAATTATCGCCAAGTCTCGACGAATTTTTTTAGGCTAAGTCCAGACACAATTTTTTTTTGGTATGAAAAATTTTCACCAATAACTTTCTGTTGATCTGATCGAGTCCAACGATATTTTTCCTACACTTTTTTCCATATCTTGTTTAGTTTTTGAAATTTTGATGCTTCCATAACAATTATTACTTAATAGTGGAACTACCTACAGCGGATGCTACATAGCCTACTGTAGACCTCAGCGAGCACGTGGCATGAACATAATGATTCACTTGAAACCACAATTCCATCTGAATCCCTCACGAGCAAAATGCCTATGATCTCTTCTAAGAGGAGGAAGACCTTTTAGATTATACTAAGCTATTTCGTTTGTATTTTACATTGTATTGTGTGTTTAGGCCATTGGCCGCAGTGGAGAGCCTGATGTATGGGCTCACTCACATTTAAACCTAACCTAACCTAACCTTATTCTAAGCTATTTCGTTTGTATTTTACATTGTATTGTGTGTATTATACGGACATATTCCAATTCGTCGAAACGAAAATTATCACAAAGTCTCGACGAATTTTTTTAGGCTAAGTCCAGACACAACTTTTTTTTGAGATATGAAAAATGTTCACCAATAACTTTCTGTTGACCTGATCGAGTCCAACGATATTCTCCCTACACTTTTTTCCATATCCTATTTAGTTTTTGAGATTTTGATGCTTTCCTAACAATAATTACATAATAGTGGAACTACCCACAGCGGACACTACATAGCCTAATGTAGACCACTTGAAACCACAATTCTATCTGAATCCCTCAAGAGCAAAATGCCTATGATCTCTTCTAAGAGCAGGAAGACCTTTTAGATTATTCTAAACTATTTCGTTTGTATTTTACATTATACTGTGTATAATACGGACTTATTCGTCGAAACGAAAATTATCGCCAAGTCTCGACGAATTTTTTTAGGCTAAGTCCAGACACAATTTTTTTTTTGAGATATGAAAAATGTTCACGAATAACTTTCTGTTGACCTGATCGAGTCCAACGATATTCTCCTTACACTTTTTTCCATATCCTATTTAGTTTTTGAGATTTTGATGCTTTCCTAACAATAATTACATAATAGTGGAACTACCCACAGCGGACACTACATAGCCTACTGTAGACCTCCGCTAGCACTTGGCAGTAACATAATGATTCACTTGAAACCCCAATTCCATCTGAATCCCTCATGAGCAAAATGCCTATGATCTCTTCTAAGAGGAGGAAGACCTTTTAGATTATACTAAGCTATTTCGTTTGTATTTCACATTGTATTGTGTGTATTATACGGACTTATTCGTCGAAACGAAAATTATCGCCAAGTCTCGACGAATTTTTTTAGGCTAAGTCCAGACACAATTTTTTTTTTGAGAATAGAAAAATTTTCGCCAATAACTTGCTGTTGATCTGATCGAGTCCAACGATATTCTTCCTACAGTTTTTTCCATATCTTGTTTAGATTTTGAGATTTTGATACTTTCATAACAATTATTACTTAATAGTGGAACTACCTACAGCGGATGCTACATAGCCTACTGTAGACCTCCGCGAGCACCTGGCATGAACATAATGATTCACTTGAAATCCCAATTCCATCTGAATCCCTCATGAGCAAAATGCCTATGATCTCTTCTAAGAGGAGGAAGACCTTTTAGATTATACTTAGCTATTTCGTTTGTATTTTACATTGTATTGTGTGTTTTATACGGACTTATTCAAATTCGTCGAAACGAAAATTATCGCCAAGTCTCGACGAATTTTTTTAGGCTAAGTCCAGACACAATTTTTTTTTTTGGGATATGAAAACTTTTAACCAATAACTTTCTGTTGACCTGATCGAGTCCAACGATATTTTTACTACACTTTTTTCCATATCTTGTTTAGTTTTTGAAATTTTGATGCTTTCATAACAATTATTACTTAATAGTTGAACTACCTACAGGGGATGCTACATAGTCTACTGTAGACCTCCGCGAGCACCTGGCATGAACATAATGATTCACTTGAAATCCCAATTCCATCTGAATCCCTCATGAGCAAAATGCCTATGATCTCTTCTAAGAGGAGGAAGACCTTTAAGATTATACTAAGCTAGTTCGTTTGTATTTTACATTGTATTGTGTTTTATACGGACTTATTCAAATTCGTCGAAACGAAAATTATCGCCAAGTCTCGACGAATTATTTTAGGCTAAGTCCAGACACAATTTTTTTTTGAGATATGAAAAATTTTCAACAATAACTTTCTGTTGATCTGATCGAGTCAAACGATATTCTTCCTACAGTTTTTTCCATATCTTGTTTAGATTTTGAGATTTTGATACTTTCATAACAATTATTACTTAATAGTGGAACTACCTACAGCGGATGCTACATAGTCTACTGTAGACTTCCGCGAGCACCTGGCATGAACATAATGATTCACTTGAAACTACAATTATATCTGAATCCCTCATGAGCAAAATGCCTATGATCTCTTCTAAGAGCAGGAAGACCTTTGAGATTATTCTAAGCTATTTCGTTTGTATTTTACATTGTATTGTGTGTATTATACGGACATATTCCAATTCGTCGAAACGAAAATTATCACAAAGTCTCGACGAATTTTTTTAGGCTAAGTCCAGACACAACTTTTTTTTGAGATATGAAAAATGTTCACCAATAACTTTCTGTTGACCTGATCGAGTCCAACGATATTCTCCCTACACTTTTTTCCATTTCCTTTTCAGTTTTTGAGATCTTGATACTTTCCTAACAATATTTACATAATAGTGGAACTACCCACAGCGGACACTACATAGCCTACTGTAGACCACTTGAAACCACAATTCTATCTGAATCCCTCAAGAGCAAAATGCCTATGATCTCTTCTAAGAGCAGGAAGACCTTTTAGATTATTCTAAACTATTTCGTTTGTATTTTACATTGTATTCTGTGTATTATACGGACTTATTCAAATTCGTCGAAACGAAAATTATCGCCAAGTCTCGACGAATTTTTTTAGGCTAAGTCCAGACACAATTTTTTTTTTGGGATATGAAAACTTTTAACCAATAACTTTCTGTTGACCTGATCGAGTCCAACGATATTTTTACTACACTTTTTTCCATATCTTGTTTAGTTTTTGAAATTTTGATGCTTTCATAACAATTATTACTTAATAGTTGAACTACCTACAGGGGATGCTACATAGTCTACTGTAGACCTCCGCGAGCACTGGCATGAACATAATGATTCACGTGAAACCCCAATTCCATCTGAATCCCTCATGAGCAAAATGCCTATGATCTCTTCTAAGAGGAGGAAGACCTTTTAGATTATACTAAGCTATTTCGTTTGTATTTTACATTTTATTGTGTGTATTATACGTACTTATTCGTCGAAACGAAAATTATCGCCAAGTCTCGACGAATTTTTTTAGGCTAAGTCCAGACACAATTTTTTTTTTGAGATATGAAAAATTTTCACCAATAACTTTCTGTTGATCTGATCGAGTCCAACGATATTCTTCCTACAGTTTTTTCCATATCTTGTTTAGATTTTGAGATTTTGATACTTTCATAACAATTATTACTTAATAGTGGAACTACCTACAGCGGATGCTACATAGCCTACTGTAGACCTCCGCGAGCACCTGGCATGAACATAATGATTCACTTGAAATCCCAATTCCATCTGAATCTCTCATGAGCAAAATGCCTATGATCTCTTCTAAGGGGAGTAAGACCTTTAAGATTATACTAAGCTATTTCGTTTGTATTTTACATTGTATTTTGTGTATTATACGGACTTATTCAAATTCGTCGAAACGAAAATTATCGCCAAGTCTCGACGAATTTTTTTAGGCTAAGTCCAGACACAATTTTTTTTTGAGATATGAAAAAAGTTCACCAATAACTTTCTGTTGACCTGATCGAGTCCAACGATATTCTCCCTACACTTTTTTCCATATCCTATTTAGTTTTTGAGATTTTGATGCTTTCCTAACAATAATTACATAATAGTGAAACTACCCACAGCGGACACTACATAGCCTACTGTAGACCTCCGCTAGCACTTGGCAGTAACATAATGATTCACTTGAAACCCCAATTTCATCTGAATCCCTCATGAGCAAAATGCCTATGATCTCTTCTAAGAGGAGGAAGACCTTTTAGATTATACTAAGCTATTTCGTTTATATTTTATATTATATTGTGTATATAATACGGACTTATTCAAATTCGTCGAAACGAAAATATTTTCCGCTTATTCCCGACGAATTTTTTTAGTCGAAGTCCAGACATTATTTTTTTTTTTTTTTCGAGATATGAAAAATTTACTCCAATAATTTTTTGTTGACCTGATCGAGTTCAATGATATTCTCCTTAGACATTTTTCCATATATAGTTTAGCTTTCGAGATTTTGATGCTTTCATAACAATAAATACTTTATAGTGGAACTACCTACATCGGACTCTACATAGCCTACTGTAGACCTCTGCGAGAACGTGGCATGAATATAAGGATTCACTTGTAACCCCAATTTCATTTAAATTTCTCAGAAGCAAAATGCCCAAGAGCAGGAAGACCTTTTAGATTATACTAAGCTTTCATAATTTGTTTGTATTTTACATTATATTCTGTGTATAATACGGATTCAAATTCGTCGAAACGAAAATTATCGCCAAGTCTCGACGAATTTTTTTAGGCTAAGTCCAGACACAATTTTTTTTTGAGATATGAAAAATGTTCACCAATAACTTTCTGTTGACCGGATCGAGTCCAACGATATTTTTCCCACACTTTTTTCCATATCTTGTTTAGTTTTTGAAATTTTGATGCTTTCATAACAATTATTACTCAATAGAGGAACTACCTACAGCGGATGCTACATAGCCTACTGTAGACCTCCGCGAGCACCTGGCATAAACATAATGATTCACTTGAAATCCCAATTCCATCTGAATCCCTCATGAGCAAAATGCCTATGATCTCTTCTAAGAGGAGGAAGACCTTTAAGATTATACTAAGCTATTTCGTTTGTATTTTACATTGTATTTTGTGTATTATACGGACTTATTCAAATTCGTCGAAACGAAAATTATCGCCAAGTCTCGACGAATTTTTTTAGGCTAAGTCCAGACACAATTTTTTTTTGAGATATGAAAAATGTTCACCAATAACTTTCTGTTGACCTGATCGAGTCCAACGATATTTTTCCCACACTTTTTTCCATATCTTGTTTAGTTTTTGAAATTTTGATGCTCTCATATCAATTATTACTTAATAGTGGAACTACCTACAGCGGATGCTACATAGCCTACTGTAGACCTCCGCGAGCACGTTGCATAAACATAATGATTCACTTGAAACCCCAATTCCATCTGAATCCCTCATGAGCAAAATGCCTATGATCTCTTCTAAGAGCAGGAAGACCTTTTAGATTTTAGATTATACTAAGCTATTTCGTTTGTATTTTACATTGTATTGTGTGTATTATACGGACTTATATTCAAATTCGTCGAAACGAAAATTATCGCCAAGTCTCGACGAATTTTTTTAGGCTAAGTCCTGACAAATTTTTTTTTTTTCGAGATATGAAAAATATTCACCAATATCTTTCTGTAGACCTGATCGAGTCCAACGATATTCTCCATACACTTTTTTCCATATCCTATTTAGTTTTTGAGATTTTGATGCTTTCCTAACATTAATTACATAATAGTGGAAGTACCCACAGCGGACACTACATAGCCTACTGTAGACCTTCGCGAGCACTTGGCAGTAACATAATGATTCACTTGAAACCCCAATTCCATCTGAATCCCTCATGAGCAAAATGCCTATGATCTCTTCTAAGAGGAGGAAGACCTTCAAGATTATACTACGCTATTTCGTTTGTATTTTACATTGTATTTTGTGTATTATACGGACTTATTCAAATTCGTCGAAACGAAAATTATCGCCAAGTCTCGACGAATTTTTTTAGGCCAAGTCCAGACACAATTTTTTTTTTCGAGATATGAAAAATTTTCACGAATATATTTTTGTAGACCTGGTCGAGTCCAACGATATTCTCCCTACACTTTTTTCCATATCCTATTTAGTTTTTGAGATTTTGATGCTTTCCTAACAATAATTACATAATAGTGGAACTACCCACAGCGGACACTACATAGCCTACTGTAGACCTCCGCGAGCACTTGGCAGTAACATAATGTTTCACTTGTAACCCCAATTCCATCTGAATCCCTCATGAGCAAAATGCCTATGATCTCTTCTAAGAGCAGGAAGACCTTTTAGATTATTCTAAGCTATTTCGTTTGTATTTTACATTGTATTGTGTGTATTATACGGACTTATTCAAATTCGTCGAAACGAAAATCATCGCCAAGTCTCGACGAATTTTTTTAGGCTTAAGTCCAGACACAATTTTTTTTTTTGATATGAAAAATTTTCACCAATAACTTTCTGTTGATCTGATCGAGTCCAACGATACTCTTTTAACACTTTTTTCCATATCTTGTTTAGATTTTGAGATTTTGATGCTTTCATAACAATTATTACTTAATAGTGGAACTACCTGCAGCGGAGGGTACATAGCGTACTGTAGACCTCCGCGAGCACCTGGCATGAACATAATGATTTACTTGAAATCCCAATTCCATCTGAATCCCTCATGAGCAAAATGCCTATGATCTCTTCTAAGAGGAGGAAGACCTTTAAGATTATACTAAGCTAGTTCGTTTGTATTTTACATTGTATTTTGTGTATTATACGGACTTATTCAAATTCGTCGAAACGAAAATTATCGCCAAGTCTCGACGAATTTTTTTAGGCTAAGTCCAGACACAATTTTTTTTTTTGGGATATGAAAAATTTTAACCAATAACTTTCTGTTGACCTGGTCGAGTCCAACGATATTTTTACTACACTTTTTTCCATATCTTGTTTAGTTTTTGAAATTTTGATGCTTTCATAACAATTATTACTTAATAGTGGAACTACCTGCAGCGGAGGGTACATAGCGTACTGTAGACCTCCGCGAGCACCTGGCATGAACATAATGATTCACTTGAAATCCCAATTCCATCTGAATCCCTCATGAGAAAAATGCCTATGATCTCTTCTAAGAGGAGGAAGACCTTTTAGATTATACTAAGCTATTTCGTTTGTATTTCACATTGTATTGTGTGTATTATACGGACTTATTCGTCGAAACGAAAATTATCGCCAAGTCTTGACGAATTTTTTTAGGCCAAGTCCAGACACAATTTTTTTTTTGAGAATAGAAAAATTTTCACCAATAACTTGCTGTTGATCTGATCGAGTCCAACGATATTCTTCCTACAGTTTTTTCCATATCTTGTTTAGATTTTGAGATTTTGATACTTTCATAACAATTATTACTTAATAGTGGAACTACCTACAGCGGATGCTACATAGCCTACTGTAGACCTCCGCGAGCACCTGGCATGAACATAATGATTCACTTGAAACTACAATTATATCTGAATCCCTCATGAGCAAAATGCCTATGATATCTTCTAAGAGCAGGAAGACCTTTGAGATTATTCTAAGCTATTTCGTTTGTATTTTACATTGTATTGTGTGTATTATACGGAAATATTCCAATTCGTCGAAACGAAAATTATCACAAAGTCTCGACGAATTTTTTTAGGCTAAGTCCAGACACAATTTTTTTTTGAGATATGAAAAATGTTCACCAATAACTTTCTGTTGACCTGATCGAGTCCAACGATATTCTCCCTACACTTTTTTCCATATCCTATTTAGTTTTTGAGATTTTGATGCTTTCCTAACAATAATTACATAATAGTGGAACTACCCACAGCGGACACTACATAGCCTAATGTAGACCACTTGAAACCACAATTCTATCTGAATCCCTCAAGAGCAAAATGCCTATGATCTCTTCTAAGAGCAGGAAGACCTTTTAGATTATTCTAAACTATTTCGTTTGTATTTTACATTATACTGTGTATAATACGGACTTATTCGTCGAAACGAAAATTATCGCCAAGTCTCGACGAATTTTTTTAGGCTAAGTCCAGACACAATTTTTTTTTTGAGATATGAAAAATGTTCACGAATAACTTTCTGTTGACCTGATCGAGTCCAACGATATTCTCCTTACACTTTTTTCCATATCCTATTTAGTTTTTGAGATTTTGATACTTTCATAACAATTATTACTTAATAGTGGAACTACCTACAGCGGATGCTACATAGCCTACTGTAGACCTCCGCGAGCACCTGGCATGAACATAATGATTCACTTGAAATCCCAATTCCATCTGAATCCCTCATGAGCAAAATGCCTATGATCTCTTCTAAGAGGAGGAAGACCTTTTAGATTATACTTAGCTATTTCGTTTGTATTTTACATTGTATTGTGTGTTTTATACGGACTTATTCAAATTCGTCGAAACGAAAATTATCGCCAAGTCTCGACGAATTTTTTTAGGCTAAGTCCAGACACAATTTTTTTTTTTGGGATATGAAAACTTTTAACCAATAACTTTCTGTTGACCTGATCGAGTCCAACGATATTTTTACTACACTTTTTTCCATATCTTGTTTAGTTTTTGAAATTTTGATGCTTTCATAACAATTATTACTTAATAGTTGAACTACCTACAGGGGATGCTACATAGTCTACTGTAGACCTCTGCGAGCACCTGGCATGAACATAATGATTCACTTGAAATCCCAATTCCATCTGAATCCCTCATGAGAAAAATGCCTATGATCTCTTCTAAGAGGAGGAAGACCTTTTAGATTATACTAAGCTATTTCGTTTGTATTTTACATTGTATTGTGTTTTATACGGACTTATTCAAATTCGTCGAAACGAAAATTATCGCCAAGTCTCGACGAATTATTTTAGGCTAAGTCCAGACACAATTTTTTTTTGAGATATGAAAAATTTTCACCAATAACTTTCTGTTGATCTGATCGAGTCCAACGATATTCTTCCTACAGTTTTTTCCATATCTTGTTTAGATTTTGAGATTTTGATACTTTCATAACAATTATTACTTAATAGTGGAACTACCTACAGCGGATGCTACATAGTCTACTGTAGACTTCCGCGAGCACCTGGCATGAACATAATGATTCACTTGAAACTACAATTATATCTGAATCCCTCATGAGCAAAATGCCTATGATCTCTTCTAAGAGCAGGAAGACCTTTGAGATTATTCTAAGCTATTTCGTTTGTATTTTACATTGTATTGTGTGTATTATACGGACATATTCCAATTCGTCGAAACGAAAATTATCACAAAGTCTCGACGAATTTTTTTAGGCTAAGTCCAGACACAACTTTTTTTTGAGATATGAAAAATGTTCACCAATAACTTTCTGTTGACCTGATCGAGTCCAACGATATTCTCCCTACACTTTTTTCCATATCCTATTTAGTTTTTGAGATTTTGATGCTTTCCTAACAATAATTACATAATAGTGGAACTACCCACAGCGGACACTACATAGCCTACTGTAGACCACTTGAAACCACAATTCTATCTGAATCCCTCAAGAGCAAAATGCCTATGATCTCTTCTAAGAGCAGGAAGACCTTTTAGATTATTCTAAACTATTTCGTTTGTATTTTACATTGTATTCTGTGTATTATACGGACTTATTCAAATTCGTCGAAACGAAAATTAGCGCCAAGTCTCGACGAATTTTTTTAGGCTTAAGTCCAGACACAATTTTTTTATTTGGTTATGAAAAATTGTCACCAATAACTTTCTGTTGATCTGATCGAGTCCCACGATATTCTTCCTACACTTTTTTCCATATCTTGTTTAGATTTTGAGATTTTGATACTTTCATAACAATCATTACTTAATAGTGGAACTACCAACAGCGGAGGCTACATAGCCTACTGTAGACCTCCGCGAGCACGTGGCATGAACATAATGATTCACTTGAAATCCCAATTCCATCTGAATCCCTCATGAGCAAAATGCCTATGATCTCTTCTAAGAGCAGGAAGACCTTTTAGATTATACTGAGCTATTTCGTTTATATTTTATATTATATTGTGTATATAATACGGACTTATTCAAATTCGTCGAAACGAAAATATTTTCCGCTTATTCCCGACGAATTTTTTTAGTCGAAGTCCAGACATTATTTTTTTTTTTTTTTCGAGATATGAAAAATTATCTCCAATAATTTTTTGTTGACCTGATCGAGTTCAATGATATTCTCCTTAGACATTTTTCCATATATAGTTTAGCTTTCGAGATTTTGATGCTTTCATAACAATAAATACTTTATAGTGGAACTACCTACATCGGACTCTACATAGCCTACTGTAGACCTCTGCGAGAACGTGGCATGAATATCTTGTTTAGTTTTTGAAATTTTGATGCTTTGATAACAATTATTACTTAATAGTGGAACTACCTACAGCGGATGCTACATAGCCTACTGTAGACCTCAGCGAGCACGTGGCATGAACATAATGATTCACTTGAAACCACAATTCCATCTGAATCCCTCACGAGTAAAATGCCTATGATCTCTTCTAAGAGCAGGAAGACCTTTGAGATTATTCTAAGCTATTTCGTTTGTATTTTACATTGTATTGTGTGTATTATTCGGACATATTCCAATTCGTCGAAACGAAAATTATCACAAAGTCTCGACGAATTTTTTTAGGCTAAGTCCAGACACAACTTTTTTTTGAGATATGAAAAATGTTCACCAATAACTTTCTGTTGACCTGATCGAGTCCAACGATATTCTCCCTACACTTTTTTCCATTTCCTTTTCAGTTTTTGAGATCTTGATACTTTCCTAACAATATTTACATAATAGTGGAACTACCCACAGCGGACACTACATAGCCTACTGTAGACCACTTGAAACCACAATTCTATCTGAATCCCTCAAGAGCAAAATGCCTATGATCTCTTCTAAGAGCAGGAAGACCTTTTAGATTATTCTAAACTATTTCGTTTGTATTTTACATTGTATTCTGTGTATTATACGGACTTATTCAAATTCGTCGAAACGAAAATTATCGCCAAGTCTCGACGAATTTTTTTAGGCTAAGTCCAGACACAATTTTTTTTTTGGGATATGAAAACTTTTAACCAATAACTTTCTGTTGACCTGATCGAGTCCAACGATATTTTTACTACACTTTTTTCCATATCTTGTTTAGTTTTTGAAATTTTGATGCTTTCATAACAATTATTACTTAATAGTTGAACTACCTACAGGGGATGCTACATAGTCTACTGTAGACCTCCGCGAGCACTGGCATGAACATAATGATTCACGTGAAACCCCAATTCCATCTGAATCCCTCATGAGCAAAATGCCTATGATCTCTTCTAAGAGGAGGAAGACCTTTTAGATTATACTAAGCTATTTCGTTTGTATTTTACATTTTATTGTGTGTATTATACGTACTTATTCGTCGAAACGAAAATTATCGCCAAGTCTCGACGAATTTTTTTAGGCTAAGTCCAGACACAATTTTTTTTTTGAGATATGAAAAATTTTCACCAATAACTTTCTGTTGATCTGATCGAGTCCAACGATATTCTTCCTACAGTTTTTTCCATATCTTGTTTAGATTTTGAGATTTTGATACTTTCATAACAATTATTACTTAATAGTGGAACTACCTACAGCGGATGCTACATAGCCTACTGTAGACCTCCGCGAGCACCTGGCATGAACATAATGATTCACTTGAAATCCCAATTCCATCTGAATCTCTCATGAGCAAAATGCCTATGATCTCTTCTAAGGGGAGTAAGACCTTTAAGATTATACTAAGCTATTTCGTTTGTATTTTACATTGTATTTTGTGTATTATACGGACTTATTCAAATTCGTCGAAACGAAAATTATCGCCAAGTCTCGACGAATTTTTTTAGGCTAAGTCCAGACACAATTTTTTTTTGAGATATGAAAAAAGTTCACCAATAACTTTCTGTTGACCTGATCGAGTCCAACGATATTCTCCCTACACTTTTTTCCATATCCTATTTAGTTTTTGAGATTTTGATGCTTTCCTAACAATAATTACATAATAGTGAAACTACCCACAGCGGACACTACATAGCCTACTGTAGACCTCCGCTAGCACTTGGCAGTAACATAATGATTCACTTGAAACCCCAATTTCATCTGAATCCCTCATGAGCAAAATGCCTATGATCTCTTCTAAGAGGAGGAAGACCTTTTAGATTATACTAAGCTATTTCGTTTATATTTTATATTATATTGTGTATATAATACGGACTTATTCAAATTCGTCGAAACGAAAATATTTTCCGCTTATTCCCGACGAATTTTTTTAGTCGAAGTCCAGACATTATTTTTTTTTTTTTTTCGAGATATGAAAAATTTACTCCAATAATTTTTTGTTGACCTGATCGAGTTCAATGATATTCTCCTTAGACATTTTTCCATATATAGTTTAGCTTTCGAGATTTTGATGCTTTCATAACAATAAATACTTTATAGTGGAACTACCTACATCGGACTCTACATAGCCTACTGTAGACCTCTGCGAGAACGTGGCATGAATATAAGGATTCACTTGTAACCCCAATTTCATTTAAATTTCTCAGAAGCAAAATGCCCAAGAGCAGGAAGACCTTTTAGATTATACTAAGCTTTCATAATTTGTTTGTATTTTACATTATATTCTGTGTATAATACGGATTCAAATTCGTCGAAACGAAAATTATCGCCAAGTCTCGACGAATTTTTTTAGGCTAAGTCCAGACACAATTTTTTTTTGAGATATGAAAAATGTTCACCAATAACTTTCTGTTGACCGGATCGAGTCCAACGATATTTTTCCCACACTTTTTTCCATATCTTGTTTAGTTTTTGAAATTTTGATGCTTTCATAACAATTATTACTCAATAGAGGAACTACCTACAGCGGATGCTACATAGCCTACTGTAGACCTCCGCGAGCACCTGGCATAAACATAATGATTCACTTGAAATCCCAATTCCATCTGAATCCCTCATGAGCAAAATGCCTATGATCTCTTCTAAGAGGAGGAAGACCTTTAAGATTATACTAAGCTATTTCGTTTGTATTTTACATTGTATTTTGTGTATTATACGGACTTATTCAAATTCGTCGAAACGAAAATTATCGCCAAGTCTCGACGAATTTTTTTAGGCTAAGTCCAGACACAATTTTTTTTTGAGATATGAAAAATGTTCACCAATAACTTTCTGTTGACCTGATCGAGTCCAACGATATTTTTCCCACACTTTTTTCCATATCTTGTTTAGTTTTTGAAATTTTGATGCTCTCATATCAATTATTACTTAATAGTGGAACTACCTACAGCGGATGCTACATAGCCTACTGTAGACCTCCGCGAGCACGTTGCATAAACATAATGATTCACTTGAAACCCCAATTCCATCTGAATCCCTCATGAGCAAAATGCCTATGATCTCTTCTAAGAGCAGGAAGACCTTTTAGATTTTAGATTATACTAAGCTATTTCGTTTGTATTTTACATTGTATTGTGTGTATTATACGGACTTATATTCAAATTCGTCGAAACGAAAATTATCGCCAAGTCTCGACGAATTTTTTTAGGCTAAGTCCTGACAAATTTTTTTTTTTTCGAGATATGAAAAATATTCACCAATATCTTTCTGTAGACCTGATCGAGTCCAACGATATTCTCCATACACTTTTTTCCATATCCTATTTAGTTTTTGAGATTTTGATGCTTTCCTAACATTAATTACATAATAGTGGAAGTACCCACAGCGGACACTACATAGCCTACTGTAGACCTTCGCGAGCACTTGGCAGTAACATAATGATTCACTTGAAACCCCAATTCCATCTGAATCCCTCATGAGCAAAATGCCTATGATCTCTTCTAAGAGGAGGAAGACCTTCAAGATTATACTACGCTATTTCGTTTGTATTTTACATTGTATTTTGTGTATTATACGGACTTATTCAAATTCGTCGAAACGAAAATTATCGCCAAGTCTCGACGAATTTTTTTAGGCCAAGTCCAGACACAATTTTTTTTTTCGAGATATGAAAAATTTTCACGAATATATTTTTGTAGACCTGGTCGAGTCCAACGATATTCTCCCTACACTTTTTTCCATATCCTATTTAGTTTTTGAGATTTTGATGCTTTCCTAACAATAATTACATAATAGTGGAACTACCCACAGCGGACACTACATAGCCTACTGTAGACCTCCGCGAGCACTTGGCAGTAACATAATGTTTCACTTGTAACCCCAATTCCATCTGAATCCCTCATGAGCAAAATGCCTATGATCTCTTCTAAGAGCAGGAAGACCTTTTAGATTATTCTAAGCTATTTCGTTTGTATTTTACATTGTATTGTGTGTATTATACGGACTTATTCAAATTCGTCGAAACGAAAATCATCGCCAAGTCTCGACGAATTTTTTTAGGCTTAAGTCCAGACACAATTTTTTTTTTTGATATGAAAAATTTTCACCAATAACTTTCTGTTGATCTGATCGAGTCCAACGATACTCTTTTAACACTTTTTTCCATATCTTGTTTAGATTTTGAGATTTTGATGCTTTCATAACAATTATTACTTAATAGTGGAACTACCTGCAGCGGAGGGTACATAGCGTACTGTAGACCTCCGCGAGCACCTGGCATGAACATAATGATTTACTTGAAATCCCAATTCCATCTGAATCCCTCATGAGCAAAATGCCTATGATCTCTTCTAAGAGGAGGAAGACCTTTAAGATTATACTAAGCTAGTTCGTTTGTATTTTACATTGTATTTTGTGTATTATACGGACTTATTCAAATTCGTCGAAACGAAAATTATCGCCAAGTCTCGACGAATTTTTTTAGGCTAAGTCCAGACACAATTTTTTTTTTTGGGATATGAAAAATTTTAACCAATAACTTTCTGTTGACCTGGTCGAGTCCAACGATATTTTTACTACACTTTTTTCCATATCTTGTTTAGTTTTTGAAATTTTGATGCTTTCATAACAATTATTACTTAATAGTGGAACTACCTGCAGCGGAGGGTACATAGCGTACTGTAGACCTCCGCGAGCACCTGGCATGAACATAATGATTCACTTGAAATCCCAATTCCATCTGAATCCCTCATGAGAAAAATGCCTATGATCTCTTCTAAGAGGAGGAAGACCTTTTAGATTATACTAAGCTATTTCGTTTGTATTTCACATTGTATTGTGTGTATTATACGGACTTATTCGTCGAAACGAAAATTATCGCCAAGTCTTGACGAATTTTTTTAGGCCAAGTCCAGACACAATTTTTTTTTTGAGAATAGAAAAATTTTCACCAATAACTTGCTGTTGATCTGATCGAGTCCAACGATATTCTTCCTACAGTTTTTTCCATATCTTGTTTAGATTTTGAGATTTTGATACTTTCATAACAATTATTACTTAATAGTGGAACTACCTACAGCGGATGCTACATAGCCTACTGTAGACCTCCGCGAGCACCTGGCATGAACATAATGATTCACTTGAAACTACAATTATATCTGAATCCCTCATGAGCAAAATGCCTATGATATCTTCTAAGAGCAGGAAGACCTTTGAGATTATTCTAAGCTATTTCGTTTGTATTTTACATTGTATTGTGTGTATTATACGGAAATATTCCAATTCGTCGAAACGAAAATTATCACAAAGTCTCGACGAATTTTTTTAGGCTAAGTCCAGACACAATTTTTTTTTGAGATATGAAAAATGTTCACCAATAACTTTCTGTTGACCTGATCGAGTCCAACGATATTCTCCCTACACTTTTTTCCATATCCTATTTAGTTTTTGAGATTTTGATGCTTTCCTAACAATAATTACATAATAGTGGAACTACCCACAGCGGACACTACATAGCCTAATGTAGACCACTTGAAACCACAATTCTATCTGAATCCCTCAAGAGCAAAATGCCTATGATCTCTTCTAAGAGCAGGAAGACCTTTTAGATTATTCTAAACTATTTCGTTTGTATTTTACATTATACTGTGTATAATACGGACTTATTCGTCGAAACGAAAATTATCGCCAAGTCTCGACGAATTTTTTTAGGCTAAATCCAGACACAATTTTTTTTTTGAGATATGAAAAATGTTCACGAATAACTTTCTGTTGACCTGATCGAGTCCAACGATATTCTCCTTACACTTTTTTCCATATCCTATTTAGTTTTTGAGATTTTGATACTTTCATAACAATTATTACTTAATAGTGGAACTACCTACAGCGGATGCTACATAGCCTACTGTAGACCTCCGCGAGCACCTGGCATGAACATAATGATTCACTTGAAATCCCAATTCCATCTGAATCCCTCATGAGCAAAATGCCTATGATCTCTTCTAAGAGGAGGAAGACCTTTTAGATTATACTTAGCTATTTCGTTTGTATTTTACATTGTATTGTGTGTTTTATACGGACTTATTCAAATTCGTCGAAACGAAAATTATCGCCAAGTCTCGACGAATTTTTTTAGGCTAAGTCCAGACACAATTTTTTTTTTTGGGATATGAAAACTTTTAACCAATAACTTTCTGTTGACCTGATCGAGTCCAACGATATTTTTACTACACTTTTTTCCATATCTTGTTTAGTTTTTGAAATTTTGATGCTTTCATAACAATTATTACTTAATAGTTGAACTACCTACAGGGGATGCTACATAGTCTACTGTAGACCTCTGCGAGCACCTGGCATGAACATAATGATTCACTTGAAATCCCAATTCCATCTGAATCCCTCATGAGAAAAATGCCTATGATCTCTTCTAAGAGGAGGAAGACCTTTTAGATTATACTAAGCTATTTCGTTTGTATTTTACATTGTATTGTGTTTTATACGGACTTATTCAAATTCGTCGAAACGAAAATTATCGCCAAGTCTCGACGAATTATTTTAGGCTAAGTCCAGACACAATTTTTTTTTGAGATATGAAAAATTTTCACCAATAACTTTCTGTTGATCTGATCGAGTCCAACGATATTCTTCCTACAGTTTTTTCCATATCTTGTTTAGATTTTGAGATTTTGATACTTTCATAACAATTATTACTTAATAGTGGAACTACCTACAGCGGATGCTACATAGTCTACTGTAGACTTCCGCGAGCACCTGGCATGAACATAATGATTCACTTGAAACTACAATTATATCTGAATCCCTCATGAGCAAAATGCCTATGATCTCTTCTAAGAGCAGGAAGACCTTTGAGATTATTCTAAGCTATTTCGTTTGTATTTTACATTGTATTGTGTGTATTATACGGACATATTCCAATTCGTCGAAACGAAAATTATCACAAAGTCTCGACGAATTTTTTTAGGCTAAGTCCAGACACAACTTTTTTTTGAGATATGAAAAATGTTCACCAATAACTTTCTGTTGACCTGATCGAGTCCAACGATATTCTCCCTACACTTTTTTCCATATCCTATTTAGTTTTTGAGATTTTGATGCTTTCCTAACAATAATTACATAATAGTGGAACTACCCACAGCGGACACTACATAGCCTACTGTAGACCACTTGAAACCACAATTCTATCTGAATCCCTCAAGAGCAAAATGCCTATGATCTCTTCTAAGAGCAGGAAGACCTTTTAGATTATTCTAAACTATTTCGTTTGTATTTTACATTGTATTCTGTGTATTATACGGACTTATTCAAATTCGTCGAAACGAAAATTAGCGCCAAGTCTCGACGAATTTTTTTAGGCTTAAGTCCAGACACAATTTTTTTATTTGGTTATGAAAAATTGTCACCAATAACTTTCTGTTGATCTGATCGAGTCCCACGATATTCTTCCTACACTTTTTTCCATATCTTGTTTAGATTTTGAGATTTTGATACTTTCATAACAATCATTACTTAATAGTGGAACTACCAACAGCGGAGGCTACATAGCCTACTGTAGACCTCCGCGAGCACGTGGCATGAACATAATGATTCACTTGAAATCCCAATTCCATCTGAATCCCTCATGAGCAAAATGCCTATGATCTCTTCTAAGAGCAGGAAGACCTTTTAGATTATACTGAGCTATTTCGTTTATATTTTATATTATATTGTGTATATAATACGGACTTATTCAAATTCGTCGAAACGAAAATATTTTCCGCTTATTCCCGACGAATTTTTTTAGTCGAAGTCCAGACATTATTTTTTTTTTTTTTTCGAGATATGAAAAATTATCTCCAATAATTTTTTGTTGACCTGATCGAGTTCAATGATATTCTCCTTAGACATTTTTCCATATATAGTTTAGCTTTCGAGATTTTGATGCTTTCATAACAATAAATACTTTATAGTGGAACTACCTACATCGGACTCTACATAGCCTACTGTAGACCTCTGCGAGAACGTGGCATGAATATCTTGTTTAGTTTTTGAAATTTTGATGCTTTGATAACAATTATTACTTAATAGTGGAACTACCTACAGCGGATGCTACATAGCCTACTGTAGACCTCAGCGAGCACGTGGCATGAACATAATGATTCACTTGAAACCACAATTCCATCTGAATCCCTCACGAGTAAAATGCCTATGATCTCTTCTAAGAGCAGGAAGACCTTTGAGATTATTCTAAGCTATTTCGTTTGTATTTTACATTGTATTGTGTGTATTATTCGGACTTATTCCAATTCGTCGAAACGAAAATTATCACAAAGTCTCAACGAATTTTTTTAGGCTAAGTCCAGACACAATTTTTTTTTGAGATATGAAAAATGTTCACCAATAACTTTCTGTTGACCTGATCGAGTCCAACGATATTCTCCCTACACTTTTTTCCATATCCTATTTAGTTTTTGAGATTTTGATGCTTTCCTAACAATAATTACATGATAGTGGAACTACCCACAGCGGACGCTACATAGCCTACTGTAGACCTCCACTAGCACTTGGCAGTAACATAATGATTCACTTGAAACCCCAATTCCATCTGAATCCCTCATGAGCAAAATGCCGATGATCTCTTCTAAGAGGAGGAAGACCTTTTAGATTATACTAAGCTATTTCGTTTGTATTTTACATTGTATTGTGTGTATTATACGGACTTATTCGTCGAAACAAAAATTATCGCCAAGTCTCGACGAATTTTTTTAGGCTAAGTCCAGACACAATTTTTTTTTTGAGATATGAAAAATGTTCACCAATAACTTTCTGTTGACCTGATCGAGTCCAACGATATTCTCCCTACACTTTTTTCCATATCCTATTTAGTTTTTGAGATTTTGATACTTTGATACTTTCATAACAATTATTACTTATTAGTGGAACTACCTACAGCGGATGCTACATAGCCTACTGTAGACCTCCGCGAGCACCTGGCATGAACATGATGATTCACTTGAAATCCCAATTCCATCTGAATCCCTCATGAGCAAAATGCCTATGATCTCTTCTAAGAGGAGGAAGACCATTTAGATTATACTTAGCTATTTCGTTTGTATTTTACATTGTATTGTGTGTTTTATACGGACTTATTCAAATTCGTCGAAACGAAAATTATCGCCAAGTCTCGACGAATTTTTTTAGGCTAAGTCCAGACACAATTTTTTTTTTTTGGGATATGAAAACTTTTAACCAATAACTTTCTGTTGACCTGATCGAGTCCAACGATATTTTTACTACACTTTTTTCCATATCTTGTTTAGTTTTTGAAATTTTGATGCTTTCATAACAATTATTACTTAATAGTTGAACTACCTACAGGGGATGCTACATAGTCTACTGTAGACCTCCGCGAGCACCTGGCATGAACATAATGATTCACTTGAAATCCCAATTCCATCTGAATCCCTCATGAGAAAAATGCCTATGATCTCTTCTAAGAGGAGGAAGACCTTTTAGATTATACTAAGCTATTTCGTTTGTATTTTACATTGTATTGTGTGTTTTATACGGACTTATTCAAATTCGTCGAAACGAAAATTATCGCCAAGTCTCGACGAATTATTTTAGGCTACGTCCAGACACAATTTTTTTTTGAGATATGAAAAATTTTCACCAATAACTTTCTGTTGACCTGATCGAGTCCAACGATATTTTTCCTACACTTTTTTCCATATCTTGTTTAGTTTTTGAAATTTTAATGCTATCATAACAATTATTACTTAATAGTCGAACTACCTACAGCGGATGCTACATAGCTTACTGTAGACCTCAGCGAGCACGTGGCATGAACATAATGATTCACGTGAAACCACAATTCCATCTGAATCCCTCACGAGTAAAATGCCTATGATCTCTTCTAAGAGCAGGAAGACCTTTGAGATTATTCTAAGCTATTTCGTTTGTATTTTACATTGTATTGTGTGTATTATTCGGACTTATTCCAATTCGTCGAAACGAAAATTATCACAAAGTCTCGACGAATTTTTTTAGGCTAAGTCCAGACACAATTTTTTTTTTTGATATGAAAAATGTTCACCAATAACTTTCTGTTGACCTGATCGAGTCCAACGATATTCTCCCTACACTTTTTTCCATATCCTATTTAGTTTTTGAGATTTTGATGCTTTTCTAACAATAATTACATAATAGTGGAACTACCCAAAGCGGACACTACATAGCCTACTGTAGACCTCCGCTAGCACTTGGCAGTAACATAATGATTCACTTGAAACCCCAATTCCATCTGAATCCCTCATGAGCAAAATGCCTATGATCTCTTCTAAGAGGAGGAAGACCTTTTAGATTATACTAAGCTATTTCGTTTGTATTTCACATTGTATTGTGTGTATTATACGGACTTATTCGTCGAAACGAAAATTATCGCCAAGTCTCGACGAATTTTTTTAGGCTAAGTCCAGACACAATTTTTTTTTTGAGAATAGAAAAATTTTCACCAATAACTTGCTGTTGATCTGATCGAGTCCAACGATATTCTTCCTACAGTTTTTTCCATATCTTGTTTAGATTTTGAGATTTTGATACTTTCATAACAATTATTACTTAATAGTGGAACTACCTACAGCGGATGCTACATAGCCTACTGTAGACCTCCGCGAGCACCTGGCATGAACATAATGATTCACTTGAAATCCCAATTCCATCTGAATCCCTCATGAGCAAAATGCCTATGATCTCTTCCAAGAGGAGGAAGACCTTTTAGATTATACTAAGCTATTTCGTTTGTATTTTACATTGTATTGTGTGTTTTATACGGACTTATTCAAATTCGTCGAAACGAAAATTATCGCCGTCTCGACGAATTTTTTTAGGCTAAGTCCAGACACAATTTTTTTTTTGGGATATGAAAACTTTTAACCAATAACTTTCTGTTGACCTGATCGAGTCCAACGATATTTTTACTACACTTTTTTCCATATCTTGTTTAGTTTTTGAAATTTTGATGCTTTCATAACAATTATTACTTAATAGTTGAACTACCTACAGGGGATGCTACATAGTCTACTGTAGACCTCCGCGAGCACTGGCATGAACATAATGATTCACGTGAAACCCCAATTCCATCTGAATCCCTCATGAGCAAAATGCCTATGATCTCTTCTAAGGGGAGTAAGACCTTTAAGATTATACTAAGCTATTTCGTTTGTATTTTACATTGTATTTTGTGTATTATACGGACTTATTCAAATTCGTCGAAACGAAAATTATCGCCAAGTCTCGACGAATTTTTTTAGGCTAAGTCCAGACACAATTTTTTTTTGAGATATGAAAAAAGTTCACCAATAACTTTCTGTTGACCTGATCGAGTCCAACGATATTCTCCCTACACTTTTTTCCATATCCTATTTAGTTTTTGAGATTTTGATGCTTTCCTAACAATAATTACATAATAGTGAAACTACCCACAGCGGACACTACATAGCCTACTGTAGACCTCCGCTAGCACTTGGCAGTAACATAATGATTCACTTGAAACCCCAATTCCATCTGAATCCCTCATGAGCAAAATGCCTATGATCTCTTCTAAGAGGAGGAAGACCTTTTAGATTATACTAAGCTATTTCGTTTATATTTTATATTATATTGTGTATATAATACGGACTTATTCAAATTCGTCGAAACGAAAATATTTTCCGCTTATTCCCGACGAATTTTTTTAGTCGAAGTCCAGACATTATTTTTTTTTTTTCGAGATATGAAAAATTTACTCCAATAATTTTTTGTTGACCTGATCGAGTTCAATGATATTCTCCTTAGACATTTTTCCATATATAGTTTAGCTTTCGAGATTTTGATGCTTTCATAACAATAAATACTTTATAGTGGAACTACCTACATCGGACTCTACATAGCCTACTGTAGACCTCTGCGAGAACGTGGCATGAATTTAAGGATTCACTTGTAACCCCAATTTCATTTAAATTTCTCAGAAGCAAAATGCCCAAGAGCAGGAAGACCTTTTAGATTATACTAAGCTTTCATAATTTGTTTGTATTTTACATTATATTCTGTGTATAATACGGATTCAAATTCGTCGAAACGAAAATTATCGCCAAGTCTCGACGAATTTTTTTAGGCTAAGTCCAGACACAATTTTTTTTTGAGATATGAAAAATGTTCACCAATAACTTTCTGTTGACCGGATCGAGTCCAACGATATTTTTCCCACACTTTTTTCCATATCTTGTTTAGTTTTTGAAATTTTGATGCTTTCATAACAATTATTACTCAATAGAGGAACTACCTACAGCGGATGCTACATAGCCTACTGTAGACCTCCGCGAGCACCTGGCATAAACATAATGATTCACTTGAAATCCCAATTCCATCTGAATCCCTCATGAGCAAAATGCCTATGATCTCTTCTAAGAGGAGGAAGACCTTTAAGATTATACTAAGCTATTTCGTTTGTATTTTACATTGTATTTTGTGTATTATACGGACTTATTCAAATTCGTCGAAACGAAAATTATCGCCAAGTCTCGACGAATTTTTTTAGGCTAAGTCCAGACACAATTTTTTTTTGAGATATGAAAAATGTTCACCAATAACTTTCTGTTGACCTGATCGAGTCCAACGATATTTTTCCCACACTTTTTTCCATATCTTGTTTAGTTTTTGAAATTTTGATGCTCTCATATCAATTATTACTTAATAGTGGAACTACCTACAGCGGATGCTACATAGCCTACTGTAGACCTCCGCGAGCACGTTGCATAAACATAATGATTAACTTGAAACCCCAATTCCATCTGAATCCCTCATGAGCAAAATGCCTATGATCTCTTCTAAGAGCAGGAAGACCTTTTAGATTTTAGATTTTAGATTATACTAAGCTATTTCGTTTGTATTTTACATTGTATTGTGTGTATTATACGGACTTATATTCAAATTCGTCGAAACGAAAATTATCGCCAAGTCTCGACGAATTTTTTTAGGCTAAGTCCTGACAAATTTTTTTTTTTTCGAGATATGAAAAATATTCACCAATATCTTTCTGTAGACCTGATCGAGTCCAACGATATTCTCCATACACTTTTTTCCATATCCTATTTAGTTTTTGAGATTTTGATGCTTTCCTAACATTAATTACATAATAGTGGAAGTACCCACAGCGGACACTACATAGCCTACTGTAGACCTCCGCGAGCACTTGGCAGTAACATAATGATTCACTTGAAACCCCAATTCCATCTGAATCCCTCATGAGCAAAATGCCTATGATCTCTTCTAAGAGCAGGAAGACCTTTTAGATTATTCTAAGCTATTTCGTTTGTATTTTACATTGTATTGTGTGTATTATACGGACTTATTCAAATTCGTCGAAACGAAAATCATCGCCAAGTCTCGACGAATTTTTTTAGGCTTAAGTCCAGACACAATTTTTTTTTTTGATATGAAAAATTTTCACCAATAACTTTCTGTTGATCTGATCGAGTCCAACGATACTCTTTTAACACTTTTTTCCATATCTTGTTTAGATTTTGAGATTTTGATACTTTCATAACAATTATTACTTAATAGTGGAACTACCTACAGCGGAGGCTACATAGTCTACTGTAGACCTCTCCGAGCACGTGGCATGAACATAATGATTCACTTGAAATCCCAATTCCATCTGAATCCCTCATGAGCAAAATGCCTATGATCTCTTCTAAGAGCAGGAAGACCTTTTAGATTATACTAAGCTATTTCGTTTGTATTTTACATTGTATTTTGTGTATTATACGGACTTATTCAAATTCTTCGAAACGAAAATTATCGCTAAGTCTCGACGAATTTTTTTAGGCTAAGTCCAGACACAATTGTTTTTTGAGATATGAAAAATTTTCACCAATTACTTTCTGTTGACCTAATCGAGTCCAACGATATTTTTCCTACACTTTTTTCCATATCTTGTTTAGTTTTTGAAATTTTGATGCTTTCATAACAATTATTACTTAATAGTGGAACTACCTACAGCGGATGCTACATAGCCTACTGTACTAAGCTATTTCGTTTGTATTTTATTGTGTTGTGTGTATTATACGGACTTATTCGTCGATACGAAAATTATCGCCAAGTCTTGACGAATTTTTTAAGGCTTATTCCAGAAACAATTTTTTTTTTCGAAATATGAAAAATTTTCACCAATAACTTGTTGACCTGATCGAGTCCAATGTTATTCTCCGTACACTTTTTTCCATATCTTGTTTAGATTTTGAGATTTTGATACTTTCATAACAATTATTACTCAATAGTGGAACTACCTACAGCGGAGGCTACATAGCCTACTGTAGACCTCCGCGAGAACGTGAACATAATGATTCACTTGAAATCCCAATTCCATCTGAATCCCTCATGAGCAAAATGCCTATGATCTCTTCTAAGAGCAGGAAAACCTTTTAGATTATACTAAGCTATTTCGTTTGTATATTACATTGTATTGTGTGCATTATACGGACTTATTCGTCGAAACGAAAATTATCGCCAAGTCTCGACGAATTTTTTTAGGCTAAGTCCAGACACAATTTTTTTTTTCGAGATATGAAAAATTTTCACGAATATCTTTTTGTAGACCTGGTCGAGTCCAACGATATTCTCCCTACACTTTTTTCTATATCCTATTTAGTTTTTGAGATTTTGATGCTTTCCTAACAATAAATACATAATAGTGGAACTACCCACAGCGGACACTACATAGCCTACTGTAGACCTCCGCGGGCACCTGGCATAAACATAATGATTCACTTGAAATCCCAATTCCATCTGAACCCCTCATGAGCAAAATGCCTATGATCTCTTCTAAGAGCAGGAAAACCTTTTAGATTATACTAAGCTATTTCGTTTGTATATTACATTGTATTGTGTGTATTATACGGACTTATTCGTCGAAACGAAAATTATCGCCAAGTCTCGACGAATTTTTTTAGGCTAAGTCCAGACACAATTTTTTTTTTGAGATATCAAAAAATTTCACCAGTAACTTTCTGTTGACCTGATCGAGTCCAACGATATTTTTCCTACACTTTTTTCCATATCTTGTTTAGTTTTTGAAATTTTGATGCTCTCATATCAATTATTACTCAATAGTGGAACTACCTACAGCGGATGCTACATAGCCTACTGTAGACCTCCGCGAGAACGTGAACATAATGATTCACTTGAAATACCAATTCCATCTGAATCCCTCATGAGCAAAATGCCTATGATCTCTTCTAAGAGCAGGAAAACCTTTTAGATTATACTAAGCTATTTCGTTTGTATATTACATTGTATTGTGTGTATTATACAGACTTATTCGTCGAAACGAAAATTATCGCCAAGTCTCGACGAATTTTTTTAGGCCAAGTCCAGACACAATTTTTTTTTTCGAGATATGAAAAATTTTCACGAATATCTTTTTGTAGACCTGGTCGAGTCCAACGATATTCTCCCTACACTTTTTTCTATATCCTATTTAGTTTTTGAGATTTTGATGCTTTCCTAACAATAAATACATAATAGTGGAACTACCCACAGCGGACACTACATAGCCTACTGTAGACCTCCGCGGGCACCTGGCATAAACATAATGATTCACTTGAAATCCCAATTCCATCTGAACCCCTCATGAGCAAAATGCCTGTGATCTCTTCTAAGAGCAGGAAAACCTTTTAGATTATACTAAGCTATTTCGTTTGTATATTACATTGTATTGTGTGTTTATACGGACTTATTCGTCGAAACGAAAATTATCGCCAAGTCTCGACGAATTTTTTTAGGCTAAGTCCAGACACAATTTTTTTTTTGAGATATGAAAAAATTTCACCAGTAACTTTCTGTTGACCTGATCGAGTCCAACGATATTTTTCCTACACTTTTTTCCATATCTTGTTTAGTTTTTGAAATTTTGATGCTTTCATAACAATTATTACTTAATAGTGGAACTACCTACAGCGGATGCTACATAGCCTACTGTAGACCGGAGCGAGCACGTGGCATGAACATAATGATTCACTTGAAACCACAATTCCATCTGAATCCCTCACGAGCAAAATGCCTATGATCTCTTCTAAGAGCAGGAAGACCTTTTAGATTATACTAAGCTTTCATATTTTGTTTGTATTTTACATTATATTGGGTGTATAATACGGATTCAAATTCGTCGAAACGAAAATTATCGCCAAGTCTCGACGAATTTTTTTAGGCTAAGTCCAGACACAATTTTTTTTTGAGATATGAAAAATGTTCACCAATAACTTTCTGTTGACCGGATCGAGTCCAACGATATTTTTCCCACACTTTTTTCCATATCTTGTTTAGTTTTTGAAATTTTGATGCTTTCATAACAATTATTACTCAATAGAGGAACTACCTACAGCGGATGCTACATAGCCTACTGTAGACCTCCGTGAGCACCTGGCATAAACATAATGATTCACTTGAAATCCCAATTCCATCTGAATCCCTCATGAGCAAAATGCCTATGATCTCTTCTAAGAGGAGGAAGACCTTTAAGATTATACTAAGCTATTTCGTTTGTATTTTACATTGTATTTTGTGTATTATACGGACTTATTCAAATTCGTCGAAACGAAAATTATCGCCAAGTCTCGACGAATTTTTTTAGGCTAAGTCCAGACACAATTTTTTTTTGAGATATGAAAAATGTTCACCAATAACTTTCTGTTGACCTGATCGAGTCCAACGATATTTTTCCCACACTTTTTTCCATATCTTGTTTAGTTTTTGAAATTTTGATGCTCTCATATCAATTATTACTTAATAGTGGAACTACCTACTGCGGATGCTACATAGCCTACTGTAGACCTCCGCGAGCACGTTGCATAAACATAATGATTCACTTGAAACCCCAATTCCATCTGAATCCCTCATGAGCAAAATGCCTATGATCTCTTCTAAGAGCAGGAAGACCTTTTAGATTTTAGATTTTAGATTATACTAAGCTATTTCGTTTGTATTTTACATTGTATTGTGTGTATTATACGGACTTATATTCAAATTCGTCGAAACGAAAATTATCGCCAAGTCTCGACGAATTTTTTTAGGCTAAGTCCTGACAAATTTTTTTTTTTTCGAGATATGAAAAATATTCACCAATATCTTTCTGTAGACCTGATCGAGTCCAACGATATTCTCCATACACTTTTTTCCATATCCTATTTAGTTTTTGAGATTTTGATGCTTTCCTAACATTAATTACATAATAGTGGAAGTACCCACAGCGGACACTACATAGCCTACTGTAGACCTCCGCGAGCACTTGGCAGTAACATAATGATTCACTTGAAACCCCAATTCCATCTGAATCCCTCATGAGCAAAATGCCTATGATCTCTTCTAAGAGGAGGAAGACCTTCAAGATTATACTACGCTATTTCGTTTGTATTTTACATTGTATTTTGTGTATTATACGGACTTATTCAAATTCGTCGAAACGAAAATTATCGCCATGTCTCGACGAATTTTTTTAGGCCAAGTCCAGACACAATTTTTTTTTTCGAGATATGAAAAATTTTCACGAATATCTTTTTGTAGACCTGGTCGAGTCCAACGAAATTCTCCCTACACTTTTTTCCATATTCTATTTAGTTTTTGAGATTTTGATGCTTTCCTAACAATAATTACATAATAGTGGAACTACCCACAGCGGTCACTACATAGCCTACTGTAGACCTCCGCGAGCACCTGGCATAAACATAATGATTCACTTGAAATCCCAATTCCATCTGAATCCCTCATGAGCAAAATGCCTATGATCTCTTCTAAGAGCAGGAAGACCTTTTAGATTATTCTAAGCTATTTCGTTTGTATTTTACATTGTATTGTGTGTATTATACGGACTTATTCAAATTCGTCGAAACGAAAATCATCGCCAAGTCTCGACGAATTTTTTTAGGCTTAAGTCCAGACACAATTTTTTTTTTTTTATATGAAAAATTTTCACCAATAACTTTCTGTTGATCTGATCGAGTCCAACGATACTCTTTCAACACTTTTTTCCATATCTTGTTTAGATTTTGAGATTTTGATACTTTCATAACAATTATTACTTAATAGTGGAACTACCTACAGCGGAGGCTACATAGTCTACTGTAGACCTCTGCGAGCACGTGGCATGAACATAATGATTCACTTGAAATCCCAATTCCATCTGAATCCCTCATGAGCAAAATGCCTATGATCTCTTCTAAGAGCAGGAAGACCTTTTAGATTATACTAAGCTATTTCGTTTGTATTTTACATTGTATTGTGTGTATTATACGGACTTATTCGTCGAAACGAAAATTATCGCCAAGTCTCGACGAATTTTTATAGGCTAAGTCCAGACACAATTTTTTTTTTGAGATATGAAAAATTTTCACCAGTAACTTTCTGTTGACCTGATCGAGTCCAACGATATTTTTCCTACACTTTTTTCCATATCTTGTTTAGTTTTTGAAATTTTGATGCTTTCATAACAATTATTACTTAATAGTGGACCTACCTACAGCGGATGCTACATAGTCTACTGTAGACCTCCGCGAGCACCTGGCATGAACATAATGATTCACTTGAAACCACAATTCTATCTGAATCCCTCATGAGCAAAATGCCTATGATCTCTTCTAAGAGCAGGAAGACCTTTTAGATTATTCTAAGCTATTTCGTTTGTATTTTACATTGTATTGTGTGTATTATACGGACTTATTCAAATTCGTCGAAACGAAAATTATCGCCAAGTCTCGACGAATTTTTTTAGGCTTAAGTCCAGACACAATTTTTTTTTTATATGAAAAATTTTCACCAATAACTTTCTGTTGATCTGATCGAGTCCAACGATATTCTTTCAACACTTTTTTCCATATCTTGTTTAGATTTTGAGATTTTGATACTTTCATAACAATTATTACTTAATAGTGGAACTACCTACAGCGGAGGCTACATAGTCTACTGTAGACCTCTGCGAGCACGTGGCATGAACATAATGATTCAATTGAAATCCCAATTCCATCTGAATCCCTCATGAGCAAAATGCCTATGATCTCTTCTAAGAGGAGGAAGACCTTTTAGATTATACTAAGCTATTTCGTTTGTATTTTACATTGTATTTTGTGTATTATACGGACTTATTCAAATTCGTCGAAACGAAAATTATCGCTAAGTCTCGACGAATTTTTTTAGGCTAAGTCAAGACACAATTGTTTTTTGAGATATGAAAAATTTTCACCAATTACTTTCTGTTGACCTAATCGAGTCCAACGATATTTTTCCTACACTTTTTTCCATATCTTGTTTAGTTTTTGAAATTTTGATGCTTTCATAACAATTATTACTTAATAGTGGAACTACCTACAGCGGATGCTACATAGCCTACTGTACTAAGCTATTTCGTTTGTATTTTACATTGTGTTGTGTGTATTATACGGACTTATTCGTCGATACGAAAATTATCGCCAAGTCTTGACGAATTTTTTTAGGCTTATTCCAGAAACAATTTTTTTTTTCGAGATATGAAAAATTTTCACCAATAACTTGTTGACCTGATCGAGTCCAATGTTATTCTCCGTACACTTTTTTCCATATCTTGTTTAGATTTTGAGATTTTGATACTTTCATAACAATTATTACTCAATAGTGGAACTACCTACAGCGGAGGCTACATAGCCTACTGTAGACCTCCGCGAGAACGTGAACATAATGATTCACTTGAAATCCCAATTCCATCTGAACCCCTCATGAGCAAAATGCCTATGATCTCTTCTAAGAGCAGGAAAACCTTTTAGATTATACTAAGCTATTTCGTTTGTATATTACATTGTATTGTGTGTATTATACGGACTTATTCGTCGAAACGAAAATTATCGCCAAGTCTCGACGAATTTTTTTAGGCGAAGTCCAGACACAATTTTTTTTTTGAGATATGAAAAAATTTCACCAGTAACTTTCTGTTGACCTGATCGAGTCCAACGATATTTTTCCTACACTTTTTTCCATATCTTGTTTAGTTTTTGAAATTTTGATGCTTTCATAACAATTATTACTTAATAGTGGACCTACCTACAGCGGATGCTACATAGCCTACTGTAGACCTCCGCGAGCACGTGGCATAAACATAATGATTCACTTGAAACCCCAATTCCATCTGAATCCCTCATAAGCAGAATGCCTAAGATCTCTTCTAAGAGCAGGAAGACCTTTTAGATTATACTGAGCTATTTCGTTTGTATTTTACATTATATTGTGTGTATAATACGGACTTATTGAAATTCGTCGAAACGAAAATATTTTCCGCTTATTCCCGACGAATTTTTTTAGTCGAAGTCCAGACACAATTTTTTTTTTCGAGATATGAAAAATTTTCTCCAATAATTTTTTGTTGACCTGATCGAGTTCAGTGATATTCTCCTTACACATTTTTCCATATATAGTTTAGCTTTTGAGATTTTGATGCTTTCATAACAATAAATACTTTATAGTGGAACTACCTACATCGGACTCTACATAGCCTACTGTAGACCTCTGCGAGAACGTGGCATGAATATAAGGATTCAGTTGTAACCCCAATTTCATTTAAATTTCTCAGAAGCAAAATGCCTAAGAGCAGGAAGACCTTTTAGATTCTACTAAGCTTTCATATTTTGTTTGTATTTTACATTATATTGGGTGTATAATACGGATTCAAATTCGTCGAAACGAAAATTATCGCCAAATCTCGACGAATTTTTTTAGGCTAAGTCCAGACACAATTTTTTTTTGAGATATGAAAAATGTTCACCAATAACTTTCTGTTGACCGGATCGAGTCCAACGATATTTTTCCCACACTTTTTTCCATATCTTGTTTAGTTTTTGAAATTTTGATGCTTTCATAACAATTATTACTCAATAGTGGAACTACCTACAGCGGATGCTACATAGCCTACTGTAGACCTCCGCGAGAACGTGAACATAATGATTCACTTGAAATACCAATTCCATCTGAATCCCTCATGAGCAAAATGCCTATGATCTCTTCTAAGAGCAGGAAAACCTTTTAGATTATACTAAGCTATTTCGTTTGTATATTACATTGTATTGTGTGTATTATACGGACTTATTCGTCGAAACGAAAATTATCGCCAAGTCTCGACGAATTTTTTTAGGCCAAGTCCAGACACAATTTTTTTTTTTCGAGATATGAAAAATTTTCACGAATATCTTTTTGTAGACCTGGTCGAGTCCAACGATATTCTCCCTACACTTTTTTCTATATCCTATTAAGTTTTTGAGATTTTGATGCTTTCCTAACAATAAATACATAATAGTGGAACTACCCACAGCGGACACTACATAGCCTACTGTAGACCTCCGCGGGCACCTGGCATAAACATAATGATTCACTTGAAATCCCAATTCCATCTGAACCCCTCATGAGCAAAATGCCTATGATCTCTTCTAAGAGCAGGAAAACCTTTTAGATTATACTAAGCTATTTCGTTTGTATATTACATTGTATTGTGTGTATTATACGGACTTATTCGTTGAAACGAAAATTATCGCCAAGTCTCGACGAATTTTTTTAGGCTAAGTCCAGACACAATATTTTTTTTGAGATATGAAAAAATTTCACCAGTAACTTTCTGTTGACCTGATCGAGTCCAACGATATTTTTCCTACACTTTTTTCCATATCTTGTTTAGTTTTTGAAATTTTGATGCTTTCATAACAATTATTACTTAATAGTGGAACTACCTACAGCGGATGCTACATAGCCTACTGTAGACCTCAGCGAGCACGTGGCATGAACATAATGATTCACTTAAAACCACAATTCCATCTGAATCCCTCACGAGCAAAATGCCTATGATCTCTTCTAAGAGCAGGAAGACCTTTTAGATTATACTAAGCTTTCATATTTTGTTTGTATTTTACATTATATTGGGTGTATAATACGGATTCAAATTCGTCGAAACGAAAATTATCGCCAAGTCTCGACGAATTTTTTTAGGCTAAGTCCAGACACAATTTTTTTTTGAGATATGAAAAATGTTCACCAATAACTTTCTGTTGACCGGATCGAGTCCAACGATATTTTTCCCACACTTTTTTCCATATCTTGTTTAGTTTTTGAAATTTTGATGCTTTCATAACAATTATTACTCAATAGAGGAACTACCTACAGCGGATGCTACATAGCCTACTGTAGACCTCCGCGAGCACCTGGCATAAACATAATGATTCACTTGAAATCCCAATTCCATCTGAATCCCTCATGAGCAAAATGCCTATGATCTCTTCTAAGAGGAGGAAGACCTTTAAGATTATACTAAGCTATTTCGTTTGTATTTTACATTGTATTTTGTGTATTATACGGACTTATTCAAATTCGTCGAAACGAAAATTATCGCCAAGTCTCGACGAATTTTTTTAGGCTAAGTCCAGACACAATTTTTTTTTGAGATATGAAAAATGTTCACCAATAACTTTCTGTTGACCTGATCGAGTCCAACGATATTTCTCCCACACTTTTTTCCATATCTTGTTTAGTTTTTGAAATTTTGATGCTCTCATATCAATTATTACTTAATAGTGGAACTACCTACAGCGGATGCTACATAGCCTACTGTAGACCTCCGCGAGCACGTTGCATAAACATAATGATTCACTTGAAACCCCAATTCCATCTGAATCCCTCATGAGCAAAATGCCTATGATCTCTTCTAAGAGGAGGAAGACCTTTAAGATTATACTACGCTATTTCGTTTGTATTTTACATCGTATTTTGTGTATTATACGGACTTATTCAAATTCGTCGAAACGAAAATTATCGCCAAGTCTCGACGAATTTTTTTAGGCTAAGTCCAGACACAATTTTTTTTTTCGAGATATGAAAAATTTTCACGAATATCTTTTTGTAGACCTGATCGAGTCCAACGAAATTCTCCCTACACTTTTTTCCATATTCTATTTAGTTTTTGAGATTTTGATGCTTTCCTAACAATAATTACATAATAGTGGAACTACCCACAGCGGTCACTACATAGCCTACTGTAGACCTCCGCGAGCACCTGGCATAAACATAATGATTCACTTGAAATCCCAATTCCATCTGAATCCCTCATGAGCAAAATGCCTATGATCTCTTCTAAGAGCAGGAAGACCTTTTAGATTATTTTAAGCTATTTCGTTTGTAGTTTACATTCCATTGTGTGTATTATACGGACTTATTCAAATTCGTCGAAACGAAAATCATCGCCAAGTCTCGACGAATTTTTTTAGGCTTAAGTCCAGACACAATTTTTTTTTTTGATATGAAAAATTTTCACCAATAACTTTCTGTTGATCTGATCGAGTCCAACGATACTCTTTCAACACTTTTTTCCATATCTTGTTTAGATTTTGAGATTTTGATACTTTCATAACAATTATTACTTAATAGTGGAACTACCTACAGCGGAGGCTACATAGTCTACTGTAAACCTCTGCGAGCACGTGGCATGAACATAATGATTCACTTGAAATCCCAATTCCATCTGAATCCCTCATGAGCAAAATGCCTATGATCTCTTCTAAGAGCAGGAAGACCTTTTAGATTATACTAAGCTATTTCGTTTGTATTTTACATTGTATTGTTTGTATTATACGGACTTATTCGTCGAAACGAAAATTATCGCCAAGTCTCGACGAATTTTTATAGGCTAAGTCCAGACACAATTTTTTTTTTGAGATATGAAAAATTTTCACCAGTAACTTTCTGTTGACCTGATCGAGTCCAACGATATTTTTCCTACACTTTTTTCCATATCTTGTTTAGTTTTTGAAATTTTGATGCTTTCATAACAATTATTACTTAAAATAGTGGAACTACCTACAGCGGAGGCTACATAGTCTACTGTAGACCTCTGCGAGCACGTGGCATGAACATAATGATTCACTTGAAATCCCAATTCCATCTGAATCCCTCATGAGCAAAATGCCTATGATCTCTTCTAAGAGCAGGAAGACCTTTTAGATTATTCTAAGCTATTTCGTTTGTATTTTACATTGTATTGTCTGTATTATACGGACTTATTCAAATTCGTCGAAACGAAAATTATCGTCAAGTCTCGACGAATTTTTTTAGGCTTAAGTCCAGACACAATTTTTTTTTTTTATATGAAAAATTTTCACCAATAACTTTCTGTTGATCTGATCGAGTCCAACGATACTCTTTCAACACTTTTTTCCATATCTTGTTTAGATTTTGAGATTTTGATACTTTCATAACAATTATTACTTAATAGTGGAACTACCTACAGCGGAGGCTACATAGTCTACTGTAAACCTCTGCGAGCACGTGGCATGAACATAATGATTCACTTGAAATCCCAATTCCATCTGAATCCCTCATGAGCAAAATGCCTATGATCTCTTCTAAGAGCAGGAAGACCTTTTAGATTATACTAAGCTATTTCGTTTGTATTTTACATTGTATTGTTTGTATTATACGGACTTATTCGTCGAAACGAAAATTATCGCCAAGTCTCGACGAATTTTTATAGGCTAAGTCCAGACACAATTTTTTTTTTGAGATATGAAAAATTTTCACCAGTAACTTTCTGTTGACCTGATCGAGTCCAACGATATTTTTCCTACACTTTTTTCCATATCTTGTTTAGTTTTTGAAATTTTGATGCTTTCATAACAATTATTACTTAAAATAGTGGAACTACCTACAGCGGAGGCTACATAGTCTACTGTAGACCTCTGCGAGCACGTGGCATGAACATAATGATTCACTTGAAATCCCAATTCCATCTGAATCCCTCATGAGCAAAATGCCTATGATCTCTTCTAAGAGCAGGAAGACCTTTTAGATTATTCTAAGCTATTTCGTTTGTATTTTACATTGTATTGTCTGTATTATACGGACTTATTCAAATTCGTCGAAACGAAAATTATCGCCAAGTCTCGACGAATTTTTTTAGGCTTAAGTCCAGACACAATTTTTTTTTTATACGAAAAATTTTCACCAATAACTTTCTGTTGATCTGATCGAGTCCAACGATATTCTTTCAACACTTTTTTCCATATCTTGTTTAGATTTTGAGATTTTGATACTTTCATAACAATTATTACTTAAAATAGTGGAACTACCTACAGCGGAGGCTACATAGTCTACTGTAGACCTCTGCGAGCACGTGGCATGAACATAATGATTCACTTGAAATCCCAATTCCATCTGAATCCCTCATGAGCAAAATGCCTATGATCTCTTCTAAGAGCAGGAAGACCTTTTAGATTATACTAAGCTATTTCGTTTGTATTTTACATTGTATTGTGTGTATTATACGGACTTATTCGTCGAAACGAAAATTATCGCCAAGTCTCGACGAATTATTTTAGGCTAAGTCCAGACACAATTTTTTTTTTTGAGATATGAAAAATTTTCACCAGTAACTTTCTGTTGACCTGATCGAGTCCAACGATATTTTTCCTACACTTTTTTCCATATCTTGTTTAGTTTTTGAAATTTTGATGCTCTCATAACAATTATTACTTAATAGTGGAACTACCTACAGCGGATGCTACATAGCCTACTGTAGACCTCCGCGGGCACGTGGCATGAACATAATGATTCACTTGAAACCCCAATTCCATCTGAATCCCTCACGAGCAAAATGCCTATGATCTCTTCTAAGAGCAGGAAGACCTTTTAGATTATACTGAGCTATTTCGTTTGTATTTTACATTATATTGTTTGTATAATACGGGCTTATTCAAATTCGTCGAAACGAAAATATTTTCCGCTTATTCCCGACGAATGTTTTTAGTCGAAGTCCAGACAATTTTTTTTTTTTGGAGATATGAAAAATTTTCTCCAATAATTTTTCGTTGACCTGATCGAGTTCAATGATATTCTCCTTACACATTTTTCGATATATAGTTTAGCTTTTGAGATTTTGATGCTTTCATAACAATAAATACTTTATAGTGGAACTACCTACATCGGACTCTACATAGCCTACTGTAGACCTCTGCGAGAACGTGGCATGAATATAAGGATTCACTTGTAACCCCAATTTCATTTAAATTTCTCAGAAGCAAATTGCCTAAGAGCAGGAAGACCTTTTAGATTATACTAAGCTTTCATATTTTGTTTGTATTTTACATTATATTGGGTGTATAATACGCGTTCAAATTCGTCGAAACGAAAATTATCGCCAAGTCTCGACGATTTTTTTTGGGCTAAGTCCAGACACAATTTTTTTTTGAGATATGAAAAATTTTCACCAATAACTTTCTGTTGATCTGATCGAGTCCAACGATATTTTTCCTACACTTTTTTCCATATGTTGTTTAGATTTTGAGATTTTGATACTTTCATAACAATTATTACTCAATAGTGGAACTACCTACAGCGGAGGCTACATAGCCTACTGTAGACCTCCGCGAGAACGTGAACATAATGATTCACTTGAAATCCCAATTCCATCTGAATCCCTCATGAGCAAAATGCCTATGATCTCTTCTAAGAGCAGGAAAACCTTTTAGATTATACTAAGCTATTTCGTTTGTATATTACATTGTATTGTGTGTATTATACGGACTTATTCGTCGAAACGAAAATTATCGCCAAGTCTCGACGAATTTTTTTAGGCTAAGTCCAGACACAATTTTTTTTTTCGAGATATGAAAAATTTTCACGACTATCTTTTTGTAGACCTGGTCGAGTCCAACGATATTCTCCCTACACTTTTTTCTATATCCTATTTAGTTTTTGAGATTTTGATGCTTTCCTAACAATAAATACATAATAGTGGAACTACCCACAGCGGACACTACATAGCCTACTGTAGACCTCCGCGAGCACCTGGCATAAACTTAATGATTCACTTGAAATCCCAATTCCATCTGAACCCCTCATGAGCAAAATGCCTATGATCTCTTCTAAGAGCAGGAAAACCTTTTAGATTATACTAAGCTATTTCGTTTGTATATTACATTGTATTGTGTGTATTATACGGACTTATACGTCGAAACGAAAATTATCGCCAAGTCTCGACGAATTTTTTTAGGCCAAGTCCAGACACAATTTTTTTTTGAGATATGAAAAAATTTCACCAGTAACTTTCTGTTGACCTGATCGAGTCCAACGATATTTTTCCTACACTTTTTTCCATATCTTGTTTAGTTTTTGAAATTTTGATGCTCTCATATCAATTATTACTTAATAGTGGAACTACCTACAGCGGATGCTACATAGCCTACTGTAGACCTCCGCGAGCACGTGGCATAAACATAATGATTCACTTGAAACCTCAATTCCATCTGAATCCCTCATGAGCAGAATGCCTAAGATCTCTTCTAAGAGCAGGAAGACCTTTTAGATTATACTGAGCTATTTCGTTTGTATTTTACATTATATTGTGTATATAATACGGACTTATTGAAATTCGTCGAAACGAAAATATTTTCCGCTTATTCCCGACGAATTTTTTTAGTCGAAGTCCAGACACAATTTTTTTTTCGAGATATGAAAAATTTTCTCCAATAATTTTTTGTTGACCTGATCGAGTTCAATGATATTCTCCTTACACATTTTTCCATATATAGTTTAGCTTTTGAGATTTTGATGCTTTCATAACAATAAATACTTTATAGTGGAACTACCTACGTCGGACTCTACATAGCCTACTGTAGACCTCTGCGAGAACGTGGCATGAATATAAGGATTCAGTTGTAACCCCAATTTCATTTAAATTTCTCAGAAGCAAAATGCCTAAGAGCCAGGAAGACCTTTTAGATTATACTAAGCTTTCATATTTTGTTTGTATTTTACATTATATTGTGTGTATAATACGGATTCAAATTCGTCGAAACGAAAATTATCTCCAAGTCTCGACGATTTCTTTAGGCTAAGTCCAGACACAATTTTTTTTTGGATATGAAAAATTTTCACCAATAACTTTCTGTTGATCTGATCGAGTCCAACGTATTCTTCCTACACTATTTTCCATATCTTGTTTAGATTTTGAGATTTTGATACTTTCATAAAAATTATTACTCAATAGTGGAACTACCTACAGCGGAGGCTACATAGCCTACTGTAGACCTCCGCGAGAACGTGAACATAATGATTCACTTGAAATCCCAATTCCATCTGAATCCCTCATGAGCAAAATGCCTATGATCTCTTCTAAGAGCAGGAAAACCTTTTAGATTATACTGAGCTATTTCGTTTGTATATTACATTGTATTGTGTGTATTATACGGACTTATTCGTCGAAACGAAAATTATCGCCAAGTCTCGACGAATTTTTTTAGGCTAAGTCCAGACACAATTTTTTTTTTCGAGATATGAAAAATTTTAACGAATATCTTTTTGTAGACCTGGTCGAGTCCAACGATATTCTCCCTACACTTTTTTCCATATCCTATTTAGTTTTTGAGATTTTGATGCTTTCCTAACAATAATTACATAATAGTGGAACTACCCACAGCGGACACTACATAGCCTACTGTAGACCTCCGCGAGCACCTGGTATAAACATAATGATTCACTTGAAATCCCAATTCCATCTGAATCCCTCATGAGCAAAATGCCTATGATCTCTTCTAAGAGCAGGAAAACCTTTTAGATTATACTAAGCTATTTCGTTTGTATTTTACAATGTATTGTGTGTATTATACGGACTTATTCAAATTCGTCGAAACGAAAATTATCGCCAAGTCTCGACGAATTTTTTTAGGCTAAGTCCAGACACAATTTTTTTTTTGATATGAAAAATTTTCACCAATAACTTTCTGTTGATCTGATCGAGTCCAACGATATTCTTCCTACACTTTTTTCCATATCTTGTTTAGTTTTTGAAATTTTGATGCTTTCATAACAATTATTACTTAATAGTGGAACTACCTACAGCGGATGCTACATAGTCTACTGTAGACCTCCGCGAGCACCTGGCATGAACATAATGATTCACTTGAAACCACAATTCTATATGAATCCCTCATGAGCAAAATGCCTAAGATCTCTTCTAAGAGCAGGAAGACCTTTTAGATTATTCTAAGCTATTTCGTTTGTATTTTACAATGTATTGTGTGTATTATACGGACTTATTCAAATTCGTCGAAACGAAAATTATCGCCAAGTCTCGACGAATTTTTTTAGGCTTGCGTCCAGACACAATTTTTTTTTTTTTTTGATATGAAAAATTTTCACCAATAACTTTCGGTTGATCTGATCGAGTCCAACGATATTCTTCCAACACTTTTTTCCATATCTTGTTTAGATTTTGTGATTTTGATACTTTCATAACAATTATTACTTAATAGTGGAACTACCTACAGCGGAGGCTACATAGTCTACTGTAGACCTCTGCGAGCACGTGGCATGAACATAATGATTCACTTGAAATCCCAATTCCATCTGAATCCCTCATGAGCAAAATGCCTATGATCTCTTCTAAGAGCAGGAAGACCTTTTAGATTATACTAAGCTATTTCGTTTGTATTTTACATTGTATTGTGTGTATTATAAGGACTTATTCGTCGAAACGAAAATTATCGCCAAGTCTCGACGAATTTTTTTAGGCTAAGTCCAGACACAATTTTTTTTTTGAGATATGAAAAATTTTCACCAGTAACTTTCTGTTGACCTGATCGAGTCCAACTATATTTTCCCTACACTTTTTTCCATATCTTGTTTAGTTTTTGAAATTTTGATGCTCTCATAACAATTATTACTTAATAGTGGAACTACCTACAGCGGATGCTAAATTATATTACATTCACATTCACATTCACATTATATTGTTTGTATAATACGGGCTTATACAAATTCGTCGAAACGAAAATATTTTCCGCTTATTCCCGACGAATGTTTTTAGTCGAAGTCCAGACAATTTTTTTTTTTCGAGATATGAAAAATTTTCTCCAATAATTTTTTGTTGACCTGATCGAGTTTAATGATATTCTCCTTACACATTTTTCCATATATAGTTTAGCTTTTGAGATTTTGATGCTTTCATAACAATAAATACTTTATAGTGGAACTACCTACATCGGACTCTACATAGCCTACTGTAGACCTCTGCGAGAACGTGGCATGAATATAAGGATTCACTTGTAACCCCAATTTCATTTAAATATCTCAGAAGCAAAATGCCTAAGAGCAGGAAGACCTTTTAGATTATACTAAGCTTTCATATTTTGTTTGTATTTTACATTATATTGGGTGTATAATACGGATTCAAATTCGTCGAAACGAAAATTATCGCCAAGTCTCGACGAATTTTTTTAGGCAAGTCCAGACACAATTTTTTTTTTGAGATATGAAAAATATTCACCAATAACTTTCTGTTGACTTGATCGAGTCCAACGATATTTTTCCCACACTTTTTTCTATATCTTGTTTAGTTTTTGAAATTTTGATGCTTTCATAACAATTATTACTTAATAGTGGAACTTCCTACAGCGAATGCTACATAGCCTACTGTAGACCTCCGCGAGCACCTGGCATGAACATAATGATTCACTTGAAATCCCAATTCCATCTGAATCCCTCATGAGCAAAATGATTATGATCTCTTCTAAGAGGAGGAAGACCTTCAAGATTATACTAAGCTATTTCGTTTGTATTTTACATTGTATTTTGTGTATTATACGGACTCATTCAAATTCGTCGAAACGAAAATTATCGCCAGGTCTCGACGAATTTTTTTTAGGCTAAGTCCAGACCATTTTTTTTTTGAGATATGAAAAATGTTCACCAATAACTTTCTGTTGACCTGATCGAGTCCAACGATATTTTTCCTACACTTTTTTCCATATCTTGTTTAGTTTTTGAAATTTTGATGCTTTCATAACAATTATTACTTAATAGTGGAACTACCTACAGCGGATGCTACATAGCCTACTGTACTAAGCTATTTCGTTTGTATTTTACATTGTGTTGTGTGTATTATACGGACTTATTCGTCGATACGAAAATTATCGCCAAGTCTTGACGAATTTTTTTAGGCTTATTCCAGAAACAATTTTTTTTTTCGAGATATGAAAAATTTTCACCAATAACTTGTTGACCTGATCGAGTCCAATGTTATTCTCCGTACACTTTTCTCCATATCTTGTTTAGTTTTGAGATTTTGATGCTTTCATAACAATTATTACTTGATAGTGGAACTACCTACAGCGGAGGCTACATAGTCTACTGTAGACCTCTGCGAGCACGTGGCATGAACATAATGATTCACTTGAAATCCCAATTCCATCTGAATCCCTCATGAGCAAAATGATTATGATCTCTTCTAAGAGGAGGAAGACCTTCAAGATTATACTAAGCTATTTCGTTTGTATTTTACATTGTATTTTGTGTATTATACGGACTCATTCAAATTCGTCGAAACGAAAATTATCGCCAGGTCTCGACGAATTTTTTTAGGCTAAGTCCAGACACAATTGTTTTTTGAGATATGAAAAATTTTCACCAATTACTTTCTGTTGACCTAATCGAGTCCAACGATATTTTTCCTACACTTTTTTCCATATCTTGTTTAGTTTTTGAAATGTTGATGCTTTCATAACAATTATTACTTAATAGTGGAACTACCTACAGCGGATGCTACATAGCCTACTGTACTAAGCTATTTCGTTTGTATTTTACATTGTGTTGTGTGTATTATACGGACTTATTCGTCGATACGAAAATTATCGCCAAGTCTTGACGAATTTTTTTAGGCTTATTCCAGAAACATTTTTTTTTTTCGAGATATGAAAAATTTTCACCAATAACTTGTTGACCTGATCGAGTCCAATGTTATTCTCCGTACACTTTTCTCCATATCTTGTTTAGTTTTGAGATTTTGATGCTTTCATAACAATAAATACATAATAGTGGAACTACCTACAGCGGACACTACATAGCCTACTGTAGACCTCCGCTAGCACCTGGCATGAACATAATGATTCACTTGAAATCCCAATTCCATCTGAATCCCTCAAGAGCAAAATGCCTATGACCTATTTTAAGAGGAGGAAGACCTTTTAGATTATACTAAGCTATTTCGTTTGTATTTTACATTGTATTGTGTGTAGTATACGGACTTATATTCAAATTCGTCGAAACGAAAATTATCGCCAAGTCTCGACGAATTTTTTTAGGCCAAGTCCTGACACATTTTTTTTTTTTCGAGATATGAAAAATTTTCACCAATAACTTTTTGTTGACCTGATCGAGTTCAACGATATTCTCCGTACACTTTTTTCCATATCTTGTTTAGTTTTTTAGATTTTGATGCTTTCATAACAATAATTACGTAATAGTGAAACCACCTACAGCGGACACTACATAGCCTACTGTAGACCTCCGCGAGCACGTGGCATGAACATATTGATTCACTTGAAATCCCAATTCCATCTGAATCTTTCATGAGCAAAATGCCTATAATCTCGTCTAAGAGCAGGAAGACCTTTTAGATTATACTGACCTATTTCGTGTGTATTTTACATAATATATTATGTATGATACGGACTTATTCAAATTCGTCGAAAAGAAAATATTCGCCAATTCCCGACGAATTTTTTTAGTCGAAGTCCAGACAATTTTTTTTTTTCGAGATATGAAGAATTTTCACCAATAAATTTTTGTTGACCTTATCGAGTTCAATGCTATTCTCCTTACACATTTCTCCATATCTAATTTAGTTTTTGATATTTTGATGCTTTCATAACAATTATTACTTTATAGTGGAACTACCTACATCGGACACTACATAGCCTACTGCAGACCTCTGCAATTCCATCTGAACCCATCTCATGCTCTCTTCTATGTGCAGGAAGACCTATCAGATACTTAGTTTTATTTCATATTTCGTTTGTATTTTACATTATATTGTATTTATAATACGGACTTATTCAAATTCGTCGAAACGAAACTATACGCCAAGTCACGACGTATTTTTTTAGGCTTAGTCCAGACACAATTTTTTTTTCGACATATTAAAAATTTCCACCAATAACTTTTTGTGGACCTGATCGAGCTTAATAATCACTTTATAGTGGAACTACCTACATCGGACACTACATAGCCTACTGTAGACCCCGGCGAGAACGTGGCATGAATATAAGGATTCACTTGTAACCCCAACTCCATCTGAATCCCTCATGTTCCCTCATGTTCTCTTCTATGAGCAGGAAGACCTATCAGATACTTGGTTTTATATCATATTTCGTTTGTATTTTACATTATATTTTGGGTATAATACGGACTTATTCAAATTCGTTGAGACGAAAATTATCGCCAAGTCTCTACGAATTTTTCTAGGCCAAGTCCAGACACAATTTTTTTTTTCGAGATATGAAAAATTTTCACTCATAACTTTTTGATGACCTGATCGAGTCCAATGTTATTCTCCGTACACTTTTCTCCATATCTTGTTTAGTTTTGAGATTTTGATGCTTTCATAACAATAAATACATAATAGTGGAACTACCTACAGCGGACACTACATAGCCTACTGTAGACCTCCGCGAGCACCTGGCATGAACATAATGATTCACTTGAAATCCCAATTCCATCTGAATCCCTCAAGAGCAAAATGCCTATGACCTCTTTTAAGAGGAGGAAGACCTTTTAGATTATACTAAGCTATTTCGTTTGTATTTTACATTGTATTGTGTGTAGTATACGGACTTATATTCAAATTCGTCGAAACGAAAATTATCGCCAAGTCTCGACGAATTTTTTTAGGCCAAGTCCTGACACATTTTTTTTTTTTTCGAGATATGAAAAATTTTCACCAATAACTTTTTGTTGACCTGATCGAGTTCAACGATATTTTCCGTACACTTTTTTCCATATCTTGTTTAGTTTTTTAGATTTTGATGCTTTCATAACAATAATTACGTAATAGTGAAACCACCTACAGCGGACACTACATAGCCTACTGTAGACCTCCGCGAGCACGTGGCATGAACATATTGATTCACTTGAAATCCCAATTCCATCTGAATCTTTCATGAGCAAAATGCCTATAATCTCGTCTAAGAGCAGGAAGACCTTTTAGATTATACTGACCTATTTCGTGTGTATTTTACATAATATATTATGTATGATACGGACTTATTCAAATTCGTCGAAAAGAAAATATTCGCCAATTCCCGACGAATTTTTTTAGTCGAAGTCCAGACAATTTTTTTTTTTAGAGATATGAAGAATTTTCACCAATAAATTTTTGTTGACCTGATCGAGTTCAATGCTATTCTCCTTACACATTTCTCCATATCTAATTTAGTTTTTGATATTTTGATGCTTTCATAACAATTATTACTTTATAGTGGAACTACCTACATCGGACACTACATAGCCTACTGCAGACCTCTGCAATTCCATCTGAACCCATCTCATGCTCTCTTCTATGTGCAGGAAGACCTATCAGATACTTAGTTTTATTTCATATTTCGTTTGTATTTTACATTATATTGTATTTATAATACGGACTTATTCAAATTCGTCGAAACGAAACTATACGCCAAGTCACGACGTATTTTTTTAGGCTTAGACCAGACACAATTTTTTTTTCGACATATTAAAAATTTCCACCAATAACTTTTTGTGGGCCTGATCGAGCTTAATAATCACTTTATAGTGGAACTACCTACATCGGACACTACATAGCCTACTGTAGACCCCGGCGAGAACGTGGCATGAATATAAGGATTCACTTGTAACCCCAACTCCATCTGAATCCCTCATGTTCCCTCATGTTCTCTTCTATGAGCAGGAAGACCTATCAGATACTTGGTTTTATATCATATTTCGTTTGTATTTTACATTATATTTTGGGTATAATACGGACTTATTCAAATTCGTCGAGACGAAAATTATCGCCAAGTCTCTACGAATTTTTCTAGGCCAAGTCCAGACACAATTTTTTTTTTCGAGATATGAAAAATATACGATATTCTCCCTACACATTTTTACATATCTTGTTTAGTTTTTGAGATTTTGATGCTTTCATAACACTAATTACATAATAGTGGAACTACCTACAGCAGACACTACGTAGCCTACTGTAGACCTCCGCGAGCACTTGGCATGAACATAATGATTCACTTGAAACCCCAATTCATAACATTCATAACAATAAATACATAATAGTGGAACTACCTACAGCGGACACTACGTAGCCTACTGTAGACCTCCGCGAGCACGTGGCATGAAAATAATGATTCACTTGAAACCCCAATTCCATCTGAATCCCTCATGTTCTCTTCTATGAGCAGGAAGATTTATCAGATACTTAGTTTTATTTAATATTTCGTTTGTATTTTACATTATATTGTATGTATAATACGGACTTTCAAATTCGTCGAAACGAAACTATTCGTCTAGTCACGACGAATGTTTTTAGGCTAAGCCCAGACACAATTTTTTTTTCGAGATATGAAAAATTTTCACTCATAACTTTTTGTTGACCTGATCGAGTCCAACGATATTCTCCCTACACATTTTTCCATATTCAGTTTAGTTTTTGAGATTTTGATGCTTTCATAACACTAATTACATAATAGTGGAAATACCTACAGCGGACACTACATAACCTACTGTAGACCTCTGCGAGAACGTGGCATGAATATAATGCTTCATGTTGAAAAGGGAAACATTCTCCATGAAAATTGAAAAATGAAAAATGGGAAAAATTGCACTATATGGTAACCAAACCGATTTCGCTGAAAATTTTACAGATGACTCCAAATACATCAAAAATGATAAATTCGTTGAAATTTTTCCGCTGAAATGCCTGGAAGATACTTTTTTTTCGAAAAAACGCGCGTTGGTAGTGTGTACAAATGCACAAATATCAGCAATTTGATTGAACTATTCACCACTATTACATCTCGAATACATACTAGAACATAAAAAAAGCAATTTCGAACCATATTAGCAAACAAAATTACACAGATTTACCAAAAATTATTATTATATTCAGCTTGAAAATCACTCATTTTGACATTTTTTAGCCAATATTCTGAAGAGTAAAAAGCGATGTTGCCAATTCTTCTTATATTTCTGCATAACAAGTGAAAATGAGAATTATGTTTTGATTACTTTTCAGAAGTATCGAAGATTCTATAATCTGATAATTTCCAGACATCATTAACAAAATAATATGGAAAAGGTAGGAAATAAGGGAAAAATTCTGATTTGACGAAATTTCTACAGATGCTTCAAATCACGAATAAAACACTAGAAAATCTAAAATTTTTTCTCGGAAGGACCCATTACTCAGTTTTTTTTTTTAATAAGTGTGTCCATACTTGCTTTCACAACACAAACAAAATTCGATGGGAGTATTCATTGCATTTTTTCGATTGAAACGCACTGTGTTGAACCGAAAATACTCTCATTTATACATTTGTAGCAATTTATGAGCGAAATATTCTTCAAGAATTAAAAATTTACAAAAGCCAAAACTTGAAAGATTGTTAATTTGGTTTTGTTGAAAAACGTGCCATGCCGAAATTCACAAGTGTGGGCGCATTTCTTTTTCTTCCGTTTTTGTGAAGATGTAGTGTTCAAGCAGACCCATCTCCAACCGTCAATTCTAAAGAAGAAGGTCTATGTTAATAATTACTATTACTATTAATACGAAGCAGAATGGAAAAAGTTTACGTTCTAAACATAATATGGAGAAAGACATGAAACATGTTCAATACAATGAAAACATTAATCCTTACCTAGAAGCGTCGCTACTCAGGGAAAGTGGTCCATTGCATTTTTTGCACAAATACTCTCCTTGCTGAGGTATAAATTCCCAAAGTTGCAGGTGAGATAATAATTCTTGCCTATTCTGGCAAATATTGTAAATTTTAATGGCATTCATTGTAGGAATCACAATTTAACGTCAACCAAATAAAAAATTTGTTGCAATTGTTTCTATTTCAAGAATGTGGCCAACTTTAATCATGAATGGGTACTTTTTTTTACAAAAAGTAGTCGTGTCTTATGTAAATATTTCAAGACGATACTTCAATTGTATGAAATAATTTGAAGTCAACATGTTTTTGTGTATCGAAACATTTATGATATTTCCTTTTTTTCCTTCGCAAAAGTAACTGCGCAAAATTAGACAACGTCGCATTATTTATTCAAGAACTGTCAGTTGTCAAACATGATTACTTATTGTCTGTCAACTAAAGTGAAATTCAGTTCAAGAATTGGAAATCTATGTAACTTCAAGGGAGATATTTCAGCAATGATTTTCGTTATTTTCCTAAGATTTGGTGTCCAATAATTAACTTTGGAATTAAAATGCGTTGGACGTTACCATCTGTAAGTCTGTTTTTGTGTATTTGTGAAGTGACCATTGAGACACATTTTTCCAAAAAAAAGTATGTTATATACTTTTCCGAGCCGAAATTTCGATTGATATAGTGATTTTATCACAATTCAAACATTCTGTGAAAGTTTCAGCGAAATCGGTTTGGTTACCATATTGTGCAATTTTACCGAAAAATGTGATTTATTTGTAATATCTAACAGAAAACAACTACTTCCCTGGCACAAGCCACGCTGGACATTGAACTCCATCTGATAGATATTGTGAAAAGACTGAAAAGGAAAGCAAAAAACCTGAAAGTTAAAATTCGCATTTTCATTCAGATTACTGTTTTTTTTTTATTCTCTCTAGTTTTCATTGAAAAAATCATTAAATAAATTAGATAAGGAGAATGTTATTAAGAAAATATCACTTACATAAATCGTTCATTTTATTGAAGCAAGGTTCGCTTCTCTCGCATTTAATCCCCAATACATTTTGGTCGACAAAAATCTATTTCGCTTTGCCAAGCTCTTCAGGAGGATTGATATAGGATTGGAATAAAACAGGCTCTTCAGAAGCATATACATCAGGGATGGATATGAGGAAAATATTTCTTCTGTGGTGACACTTTGAAAATTATTTTTTGACATAGACCTGTCATAAGCATTTTGATTTTAGTTTGAAAATATGAATAGGACATTCATAAAATCTGTTGTGGAATCATCTGCGACTGAAAGACAAACTTTAGTCGCTATTTTCCATCGTTACTAATTATATTTCACGCCTTGTTCTCAATGATCAAATGTAGTACCCCTTGTTTCCCGTGTGAACACGCCAGGAATCAGTGCCTAAGCCAATTAGCCTTTGAATCAAGAAAACCTTAGCTGAGCTGGTTTCAAACCAAAGTACACGGCATCGGCGACTCCGGCTGCTAATAGAAGTCGAACCTCTTCAGATAAAATTTCATCAATAGCTGGGTGGCCGCAAAAATATAAATCAAGTTGTTTTTTCGCTTTATTCTATATTGAACAAAATGAAGGATGAGAATTGTTCGGTCGCAATTTGTCAATCGAGGTTGTTATATGACGAAATTATATTTCACGCCTTGTTCTCAATGATCAAATGTAGTATCCCTTGTTTCCCGTGTGAACACGCAAATTTTTGAAGCAACCGTGTCGCTTTAGGCCTACAAACGCACCCATCTCTGTACCGTATGTCTGTGGCTCTTAGTTTACTAAGCTAAATTTATTCCTTTTGTTTTGCGTGATGTGAAAACATCAAATCCGAACAAGTTTGCAATTGAATGAAGAAATGAAACGTAAAAGATACAGATCCAGTTCTACATCATTGTCATCATCCTGCCGATGATTGTGACACATTAAAGACGGAAAATTACAATTTCAGGAAGCTTTGGGCGAGATGCCTAATGCTTGTTGAGACGAGATGTCTTCAACTCAAGATGGAGCCAGAGAATTATATTTGGCGAGATGCTTACTATTGCTGGGGCGAGATGCCTCATACTTGTTGAGACGAGATGTCTGCAACTCAAGATGATGCTAGAGAATTATATTAGGCGACATGCCTACTATTTTCGAGGCGAGATGCCTCATGTTCGTTGAGACGAGATGTCTTCAATCAAGGATGTAGAGAGATTTTACATCATAAGTCATAATTCATATGAGTCATATTTCAGGTGAGTCTATATCCAAAGAAAATGTCCCGCTTGAGATAGAGTTTGTAGATGTCCCATTGGTGTCAAATTGAAGATAGTTCAATCGAGCCTGGGCCCAGATATTCACTCTGATTAATCCAAGAGACGGAATACTATTTTGAAACGATGGACACCCCAGTTTTTGATAAAGAGATTCTCTTTCCCAGTTCCAGGCCTGCAGATTCATCTGAGAAACTGGTAAAATAGTTTCGGAAGCATTGCTCGAAAGAAAAGGACCGATCTCCAGCGTGGTCATAGGTAGGAATCGCACAAAGAAAATAGCCGCTAGCCGTTACGAGAATAAAATGTCTAGAAGAAATTCAAACGGAAAAATAAAAAATGGCAATAAAAGTGAAGTTAATGATTTTTGTAAAAGAGTTTTTGCAAGAATTTGTCAGAATTTGACAAATATCGACATAAATTTGGGCCTTTTGAGAGTTACTAGCAAGGGTTTGTAAGAGTTCCATAAAATTCTCAGTGGACATGAAGGATCGGGAAAACAAGACACCACAATAGATTAATTAATCTATTGACACCACCAATACATAAATAAGAGGTAGGCGTCTACCTCTTCAGTCGGAGTTAATCGAAACATATGTATAATTATCAGAGTGGCCTAGGAGATTAATAATATCCAATAATGGTCAAGGTTATCAGAAAATAAATTATAGTTGTGGTGTTCATCAAATATAACCAGAGTTTGGTTAAAAATAGGTATGTATAATTATTGTAAGAGTTGCCTAGGAAGTCACTAATATCCAATACTGGTAAAAATTATCAGAAAAATAAATTATAGTTTGGCGTGTTATGGTGTCCATCAAAATAAAATGAGTTGGAAAATTGGCAGAGGTGGAACTCTCTCTTTCTCTCTCTCTATGGTTTTTGGCCCCTGATTCCTAATGGTGCAATTGGCCAGCTCATTAGGACAGAGGTGGATATATAGAATGACAGGAATTTTCGACAGCTGACATATTGGGATACAAGAGGTGCGTTCGGATAGTCCTTGCGTTCGGTTTTGTGAAATCGAGCGCAGTACCACGTGATCACTGAATTAACTGAGTGAACGGTAATGAACAAAGGAACGAACGGTCCATAGGCCAGATCATAATCTATGAATCTGTCATTTGGCTAAATCAGTCACAATAACAGAGTGAGTGAAATACGCCAAGGAGTATATAAATGTCATATTTGTGTATTGTACACACACAGTAAGTGAAATACGCTAAGGAGCATGAAAATATGTCATATGTGTGTACTTGACGTCTCAATTCGGAGCGAACCGATTAAATGGTTCTGTTATCCCCGCTCTAATACGCCGTTTAAGGTTAAAATGTACTGGAGGGGTCATTCAAAGAGATATCACCTCGATATCCTTTTCACAGAATGCCTTAGTTGGTGAGGCCAGATCTAGTTTGATCAAAGGATGATCTTGCTATTTCCAATTGTCAACTAATGGAAACTTCAAAAACATATCACGAAGTAAGCCTCCTTGACTTAATTGGTGTGGAGACGAACGTCTGGTGAATATACAAAACCAAATCAGGCTATTATTAGGGCTATAGCCCAGGCTCTCACTATGTTGGTTGGTGAAAAAGAGACGGGGAAAGTTTACAGTTGATAGAACTGGTGAGTGAGTTGGACATACATTAGCACTCCATCATTTACTGAAACTGTCAGAAGTTTACCTCACATTTTCCACTTGGTGGAAATGTGCGGAGAGAAGGATATGACTGTGTCAAAAATTATTCAGTTCATTGATTAAAACTCTTCGACAAATATTTTTCGAACTTGGTTCGATTTCATACTGAAATAGAAGCAAGACGAGCATTGAGGAAAACGCTAATTGTCACTCCTTAATATGAGGTATTGCTTGGGGAAAAAAGTCAACAGGGTGTACCAACACCAAGGACGCTGAGGAACTAGAAAAAGATCCAGGTTAGAATTTGAATACTTCAGAAGCCTGAGACGTTTAAAAACCCAACAAAATCATCAGTTATATTGTTGACTTCTAGAATCCTTTGATTATATCCTTTTTTTAACAATAATTATTCTAAGACTAACGTAGAAAGTAATAATGTGGCATGAAAATAAAGTTAGTGGCTTGCATATTTTTCAATAATTATCGAATTCGAAAAATAAATTCCTCAAAAGACTAAAGGGGAAAAGTAAGGCATTGAAAAAAAAAATTATTGTAGTTGGTCCTGTGAGAGGGATCTCAAAAATATTCTGCTCATTATTTTAGGAATATATTGCTGAAAATGTGTTCCCCGCCTTATTTCAAGAACGCCTGAAGATTAAGTTATGAAAAAGATATGCATACCTACTAAAACTACCCTTGAACCGTGCTGGAAAACTATAGCGATAATTTCAGGTTTCATTTCACTTGACCCTTTCAGTTTTCAGTTTGTCTTCTAAAAATCCATTCACAATAAAAAAATGCCACGGAAACCGAAGTTCCTGGTATGATGAAAGTCTGGCTAAGAACCACACTTGACTGACAAGGGTGGAAAAACAAAATGAGAACGAAGGCAGCTGTGGAAGGGGAAGATGGTACTTCTGCTCTATAAAATCTTGAAAAAAATATTTTCAAGACTTCTATTTTTATATTTTCAAACCAAAAAACTTTTTTCATGTTTTATTCTATATATTGAATTATATATTTTAATTATAAGAAAATAAAATGACTTTTCTGAAGAAGAAAAATAGGTGTTCATTTTAGAAAATTTCACTAGTGGGCCAGTACCAACCTTCTGACCAGGTTGCAGTCAACATGTTTACCGGACCATCAATGCATGGTTACCAGAATAAAGTTAGAATTTTTGTATCCATTGATGGGCCACTAGAAAGAAACGATAGTGACTTTCATCAGGGCCAATGTATGTATGCCGTTACTATAGTAGTGGCATATATACCTTGGCCCTAATGCTGGCCGGAGTCTACTATTTCTACTGGCCCTTCACTGGCTATAGGAGTTTTGACGTCCTGGCTTCTTCTGGCAACCGTATATTGGGCCAGCATAATTCCGACCAAAATTGTTTGCAGTTCCACTATGATGTAATTATTTTTATGAAAGCACTAAAATCTCAAAAACTAAACTGATATGCATACAATTTTACTGTACTCGATCAGGTCAACAAAAAGTTATTGAAGAAAATTTTTCATATTTCGAAAAAACAAAAAAATGTGACTGGACTTGGCGAATACTTTCGTTTCGACGATTTTAAATAATTCCAAATATTTCCTAAACGGCTGCATATTTTCAACTTTTTCATGAAACCTTTTATGATTGACTTTGAGGAATATACAAAAAATGTAAATGAATTATCCCTTCAAAATCAATATAACGGAAAATATTTAAAGAAAAATCGGAAAAATCGATATATCTCCAGAACCAATGAAAAATTTGGGATTGATTTTGTCAAAAAAATCCTTCCGACGAACTCTACCGACTCTACCAATTTGGTTAAATAATTCCAAATATTTCCTAAACGGCTGCATATTTTCATATTTTTTATTGAACCTTTTATGATTGACTTTGAAAAATATACGAAAAATGTAAATGAGTTGTCTCTTCAAAATCAATAGTACAAAAAATATTTTTGAAAAAATCGGAAAAATCGATATATCTCCAGAACCAATGGAAAATTAGAAATTGGTTTTTGTCAAAAAAAATTTGGTTTTCTCCGATTTCATCAACAGAGCGGGAAAAAAATAAAATTATTTTTATGAAAGCACCAAAATCTCAAAAACTAAACTAGATATGTAAAAGTGTGTACAAACATTTCACTGCACTCGGTAAGTTCAACAAAAAGTTATTGGTGAAAATTTTTCATATCTCGAAAAAAAAAAGTTGTGACTGGACTTGTCGTCGAGAAATTCGTCGGTACTTGTCGTCCAAAAATTCGTCGGGACTTGGCGAATATTTTCGTTTCGACGAATTCGAATAATTCCGTACATATACACAATATAATGTAAAATACAAATGAAATATGAAATAAAACTAGGTATAAGTAATCTAAAAGGTCTTCATGCTCATACAAGAGAACATAGGCATTTTGCTCATGAGGGATTTAGATGGAATTGGGTTTACAAGTGAATCATTATATTCATGCCACGAATTCGCGGATGTGTACAGTAGGCTATGTAGTGTCTGCTGTAGGTAGTTCTACTATGATGTAATTATTTTTATGAAAGCACCAAAATCTCAAAAACTAAACTAGATATAGAAAAGTGTGTACAAACAATTTCACTGTACTCGATAAAGTCAACAAAAAGTTATTGGTGGAAATTTTTCATAATTCGAAAAAAAAAATTGTGACGACTTCGCGAATACTTTCGTTTCGACGATTTTAAATAATTCCAAATATTTCCTAAATAGCTGCATATTTTCATATTTTTTATTGATTATTTTATGATTGACTTTGAAAAATATACAAAAAATATATTCAAAATCAATGGTACGAAAAATATTTTTAAAATATCCTAAAAATCGATATATCTCCAGAACCAATGAAAAATTAGGAATTGTTTTTGTCAAAAAAAACCTCTCGACATACTCTACCGGCCCTACAAATTTGGTTTTCTCCGAATTCATTAACAGAGCGGGAAAAAAATAAATTAAAAAAAATCTGGTCTTGAAATTATTTTTATAAAAGCACCGATATCTCAAAAACTAAACAAGATATTGAAAACTGTGTACAAATATTTCACTTTACTCAATAAGGCCAACAAAAAGTTATTGATGAAAATTTTTCATATCTCGAAGAAAAAAACTGTGACTCGACTTTCGTTTCGACGAATTTGAATAATTATATATATAATATAAAATACTAATGAAATATGAAATTAAACTGAGTATAATCTGAACGTCTTCCTGCTCATATAAAACAACAGGCATTTTGCTCATGACGGATTTAGATGAAATTGGGGTTACTCGTGAATCATTATATCCATGCCACGTGCTCGCGGATGTCTACAGTAGGCTACGTAATGTCCGCTGTAGGTAGTTCCACTATGATTAAATCATTATTTTGAAAGTACCAAAATCTAAAAATTTATACTAGATATGGAAAAGTCTGTACAAACAATTTCACTGCACTCGATAAAGTCAACAAAAAGTTATGAGTGAAAATTATTCATATTTCAAAAAAAAAAAAATTGTGACTGGACTTGGCGTCCAAAAATTCGTCGGGACTTGGAGAATAATTTCGTTTATACGAATTTGAATATTTCTGTACATATACACAATATAATGAATATAATGTAAAATACAAATGAAATATGAAATAAAACTAGGTATAATCTAAAAGGTCTTCCTACTCATAGAAGAGAACATAGGCATTTTGCTCATGAGGGATTTAGATGAATCATTATATTCATGCTACGTGCTTGAAGATGTCTACATCTTTGTAGGCTATGTAGTGTCCGCTGTAGGTAGTTTCACTATGATGTAATTATTTTTATGAAAGCACCAAAATCGCAAAAACTAATCTAGATATGGAAAAGTGTGTACAAACAATTTCATTGTACTCGATCAGGTCAACAAAAAGTTATAACATTTTTCGTATCTCGAAAAAAAAATTATGACTGGTGTAATGGGATGGTCCTTTGGTATCCTATTTTCCTTTCAATAATACGCAAGACATTATTTATTACTATATTGATTATAACAAATTGACTTCTGTACAGCACAAGTTTCAAGTTCGTTGTCTTGATCTATTCTAACTAAAACCAGGACAAAACTGATCATGTATTATTTCAAACAATATCATCCTTAACCTACTTAAATGTAAAACATAATATTCAATATGTTATGATGACTATTTCTATTTATCAAAACACTACACCTTCCCCGGGCAAAGAAAAAAATATAAACATTGTCCAATTTTATTATTTTTTTTCCTACCAAAATATTTGATAACTTATGAATTGCCTAACTAAAATAAGGCTTTACTCTATTTTTATGTACTTCAATTAACTTTATTTTTATTACTAAATTCGGACTTATTATATTTTAATATATATATTATGTTATAATTTATCAGAAGGATTATAATTTGTAATCAATACCTCATCACCTTTTCTATAAATAACTATTCTACTGTTTACAACTCATGTTTCTGTTCTCTTAGTTTTTGATTTCAGTAGATTACTTTTAGCATCATCCCATGCTTTTTGTAACCTGCATTTTAACTCTATCGGATAATTCTCAAAATTATATACGTAGTCAATAACGTTTGTTATATTTGAAGGTAGTTAACAACTCTTTCCAAAAACCAGTTCATACAGTGTGTAACGTGTTTCAGTATGTACCGTGTTATTGTAAGAAATAACCAATAGGGCACCCAAGAACTCCAACTGTCCGGATGTTTTGCCCAAGTTTTCATGGGTATTCTCTAGTGCTCCCAGAGTTTCGTGGTGATATGCAGTAGTTTTGAGAGAAGTTATTCTTAACAATTCCCAAGATTCTTGAAGGGTGGAAGCCAGGAATTCAGTCCCTTGATCGGTTCCTATTATTTTAGGTATACCAAATCTCAGAACGTAGTTTTCTACGAAAGCCTTTGCAAGTGTGACCGCTTCTTTGTTCGGTATAGGATAGCCTTCAACAAATTTGGAAAGTTCACATTGTAAGGTGAGAATATATCGATTATTGCTCTCATCTGGTTTCAGAGGACCTACTACCAGATCTAGATAAATCTTCTGCAAAACTGTTTCCACTTACTCAACGGTTCTTTATTTGGCCTTAAATGCTTATACCTCTGACTATCATCACAACGCTTCACAAACCTTACAATATGATTTTTCAACCCAGGCCAGAAATAGTATTTCCTTATATTGTTATACATTCTATTAATACCTGTATGTCCTCCTGTTGGTAACATGTGAAAATCATTCATCATTCGATTTTTGGTTTCTTTAACATCAATTACTTGTAAGTCCTTTATTATAGAGATTTTTATATCGGCATTTTTCAATTCGTCTTTAATTTTTATTACATTTTTTATCAGTTCTTTAGCTTTTTCGTTATTAACAATACATAATTCAGGAATTTCAGGGTTTTTTCAGTTCCCTCAGTGACGCAACCAATGCTGACACTGATTGAGATAACTGTTTTAAATAGATAGTTCCTGAATTGACATCATGTTTTGAATTATCAGTAACAAATTCTCAGTTTCCTTGTTTCACCGAAATCTTGTCGAAATTAATATTCAGAATTCGATTCTACAGGGCGTTTCAGTAATTCTACCACCCAGGGTGATCAATCCTGCGGTGTGTAGAAATAATTTCATCCACTTTACTAAAACTTTCTTCCTTTGATTGAGCTCGTGTCATAACGAACATATCAGAAACTTTTTCACCTATAGATTTGAGTTCGTCTGACTGAATTCTTGAAAGAGCATCAGCAACAACGTTTTCGGTACCTTTCAGGTACGTTACTGTGAAGTCATACTCTTCTAATGCTAGTCTGAACTTGGTTAGGCGACTAGATGGATTAGTCATACCGAATAAATATACTAAGGGTCTATGATCTGTGAAAATATAAAATTTTCGACAATACTGATATAGTCTGAAGTGTCTAACAGTAAATATAATAACAAGTTACCTACTCTTTTTCTATCGTACAGTAATTTTTCTCTGTCTTATTTAATGAACGGCTTGCATACGCTACTGGTTAGTCATTTGAATTTGACAACACGGCCCAACAGCAAATTTTGATGCATCCGTCCTCAGTATGAATCTGTTATTTTCTGAAAAATTTGGGTATTGTAACATTAGAAAGAGATGTTTTCAGATTGTCAAATGAATTTAGATATTCTTCTGTCCAATAAAATTCTGCGTTTTTGTGGTCAGTTTGTTCAGAAGATAGACAATGTGGGCAAAGTTTTTTATGAATTTCCGGTAATATTGGCAAATGCTACGAATCGTTTCGTTTCACTGGAATCTTTGAGAACTGGGTAGTTTTTTTATAGATTCAATCTTTTCAGGATCAGGCGATATACCTTTGGACGAAATAATTATGCCCTAAGTATAAGATTTCTTTTTTTAGAAATTCGCTGAGTTTGAGTTTCACAGATCTCAAACGATCCAAAACTTTGATAAGATTGATGTTATGATTCACTAAGTTATAACCAAAACAAATCAAGTCCTCTAAATATATGAAACATGATACATAATTCAGACCTGACATGGCTATTGTCATCACTCTAGAAAACACACTCGGACTTACTATGAGATCCATTGAAAGCCTTTTGATTTGATATTGGCCACGATCAGTAGTAAACGCTGTAAGTTCTGCTACTAGGGTGCAGCTCTACTTGGTAGTACCCTTGCGATAGATCTAAGTGATAAACAGCACCTGTTAACGAATCTAATATTTCTGTTATACAGGGCAATGGAAATTTATCATCTTCTAATCTCTGATTAAGAAGCCTGTAATTAATTACAAACCTCCATTTTTTATTGCCTTCCTTATCTGCATTTTTGTGGCACTATCAACAATGGAGAGGACCATTCGGATTTGGCCTCCTCTATAATTCCATCGTGAAGCTTTTTTTTAACTTGTTCATGCCTTTTGAGCATGCGGTAACCTATAGGCTTCACATATACTGGTTTTGCATTCGGCTGTAACTGTATTTTTTGTGTACAAACATTGGTTACCGTAAGGTAGTAATTTTCTAGATAAAAAACATCAGCATATTTAGCACAGATTTTCTCTATAGACACTTTATCTTCCTTATTTAATGACTCTGTATCAATAAGATCTAACAATCTATCCACTCGAGCAAAAGACATTTCATCATTTTCAAACTTACAATACTCGAAAACCGAAAGCTTTTCACTCTTTGGCCTAAAATTCCGAAGTTTTATCTCATTATCTTGGACACTGAGTATCCGTACTGGAATCATATTATTATCTGGTCTAACGATAACATTTGCTGTGAATACACCCTCAGTCAACTGTTTACTCAAAACAACACAATCATCATTACTATTCACCCAACAATACTTCTACACCTCGGAGGAATGACACAGTATAACAGTCATATTTCGATCGCAACGGATTGATTATTTTTCTGTCATACTTCAAAAAGGAAAAACAAAATTTCTTAAAATCTATGGTAGCTGAATATTTGGTTAAAAAATCAGCACCTAATACTCCATCTATATTTTTCGTAAACTCATTCATAACCAAAAATGACTGAGAAATGTTCGTGCCATCGGCTTTCAATGAAATATTCACCGATCCCAATGAGAACGTGAAACCAGCTAATCCATTTATTCTTATTTTCTTTGAACTATCAATGTTTTCAAACTTGTTCACATATATTGAGAAAATTAAACTATTAGTAGCACCCGTATCAATAAAGAATTTCAAATTATTACCTACATACTGCGTATATACAAAATTCATTCCATTCATACCCAAAATCACATTATCTATTGTATTATCATTATTGGGGGGAACGAAAAAATCGCTCGTTAACAAATGATGAGTGGTTTATTCATTTCCAGCGACATTGTTAGAATTTGCTGCTTCCGCAAAATAAGCTCTGTGAGTACGATTTCTGTTATTATTGTTGTTGAAAATACCTCGACCTCTCATATTTCCTCGGCCTCGTGACCGATTCCCATTATAATTATTTTGCTGATTATTAAAATTCCCACTGTGACTTTGTCGACAGTTTTGGCTCTGGCTACTATATTTATAATTACGATTCATTGTGTTATTGTTATTGTTTTTAAAATAACCGCGCCATGAATTATGTTTACCACGCATATGAAATATAATTGTGAATTGCTACTGGACACTTTCGATTTTTCTTCATCCGTAGCTCCTACTATTGCATCTCGTAATTTATTCAATTTCATCAATTTCTAGTTTTTATTATTGTTCGTAATTCGTGGCTCTTCAACCCATTTGCAAAAGCACTAATCGAAATCTTCTCATTAACTCCTCTAAGAACTCTAGCTGCATTATTGTCTCCGTTTGCTTGAGATATTGTTAAATTGACCATCATCTCTTCTATAGTTCTTCCAAACTCATCAATAGATTTGCTATTATGCAACTCAACTGATAGAGCAGCGGTAGACCTACTAGAGAGTAAATGCAATTTTATCCACAATCACCTTATAATTGAAGTTTTATCCACACTTATGAACCGTATTGTAAGACCAATCCATCCTATAGCCGGAATGAATGAATCTTCAAGTGCTTCAAATTATAAACAAATACGGAGAGCGCTGATTGCGGCTTTGGTACGATATTGAAGAGGGCCATTAAATAAATATAGGGATAGACAGATTCTTGGGAGAGGATCACTTATGCGTAGGCGTTGGTCATCTGAACATTGCGATTATATTCACTGATTGTTAAAGTGTTATAGATTTGATATCAATATATGTATTTGTTGTGTACGAGTGTTTGTGTTTGTCTTACAAGTCAGAAGTGGGATTACCCAGGTGAATAGTTATACAGTGTGAATAAGAAAAACAATTTCATCATGCCGAAGCAAAAATCGAAAAGTAAACGAGTGCGTCTCAGCTCATCGTCTAGCAGTACGTCATCATCATCATCATCGTCGTCGTCCTCCTCTCAAGTAACTCAAGTAAGACGTGTGAAAAAAAAAGTTGAGATCAACTCAGAAAAAGTTAGATGACAAAAAATTGAGTAGAAACATTTATAGTAATTTGAATGTGGACGAATCAATGATTCCCGAGTTTGATCCCTCAAACCAGGTACTCAGTTCGTTGAACTGGACAGCAAAGGTGGATAAACTAAAAAATGTTTATAACTGGAACAATACTTTAACTGTAAAATTAGCCATTAGTAGGTTACGGGGAAATGCTCGCAAATGGTATGATTCCTTGAATGAACAGTACTGTGTGTGGAATGATATGAAGTCAATGCTAATCGAAACATTCCCATGTAATATTCAATTTGGAAAACTTTTGGTAGAAGCTGCAAATTATTCGCATGAACGGGGACAAAAGTTTAGTGACTATTTGAACGAATCAGACATTGCCATTGTAAAAATTAACAACTCTATAGTGTTGATATTACCGAAGCTGATTGGGTGTTAGCCGCTCAGCTTCAAGATGACCAATTGAGAATTATCCGAAACATTCTTCAAGAAAGAATTGTCAATAGAGACACTTCACAATATTTCGACAAGTTTGAGTTGAAACATGACAAGATTTACAGAAAGTTTGAAGATGGCAAAGGTTTGTGGGTAGTTCCTAAATATGCACGTTGGCAAATCTGCGAACTCTGTCATGATGATGGTGGACATTTTGGTTTCGAAAAGACTTTGAAGAAAATTTCTCAAAACTATTGGTTCTCTGGTATGCGCCGATTTGTAGAAGCTTGTTTGAACTGTTTATATTACAAACAGGCAAGTGGTAAAAAGGAAGGTATGTTACATCCCATTGACCACTTGTGACCCTTTGAAATGAGTTCAAAAAAAACAAATACTTGTTCGTAGTAGTGGATGGATTTACAAAATACTGCTTTCTTGAAGCTGTTAAAGATACCACCACGAAGTTGGTGACAAGAGTTTTGGTGGATTTAATCCACATATTCCGAGTTCCAAATATAATTGTGTCTGATCGTGGATCAGCTTTCACTTCCGATTCCTTCAAGACTTTTTGTAATAATTATGGAATAAAACATGTTCTAAACGCCGTCGCTACTCCACGTGCTAACGGACAGTGCGAGAGTTATAATAGAACGATTTTTAATGCTTTACGTTCTACTGCTGCTGGTGCAAATAAATGGGACACTTTTGTGAAGAAAGTACAGAGTGCTCTGAATTCAACCTATAACAAGGCGTTAGGTGTATCGCCACTGGAGGCCTTAATAGGATTTAAAGGAGAAAGTATTGCTGAAGGAAGTATTTTAAGAGAAATTCAGCAAGATCTAGAGAGAGTCGATTTACCAGAACTGAGAGGGAAGATTCAAGAAAAATTAACAGAAGATCAGAGAAAGCAGAAGGAGAGATTTGATCGCACAAGAGCTAAAGCTAAGATATATTCTGTTGGAGACGTGGTGATGGTGCTAGTGACAGATGCACCCAGCACAGGTTCGAGTAGAAAGATTTTACCCAAGTTCAAGGGGCCATAAGTGAATAAAGTATTATTCAACGACCGATACGAAGTTCAAGACCTGAGAGAGAATTACAGGAGCAACAAAACAGTGGTTGCTGTTGATAAGATGAAACTCTGGGTTATTTTGAGAGGTAAATTATTCTTCTGATAGTAACTGACAAGAGAGGCATTCGAAGTCAGACTTGTTTGCTAGTGTGAGGGGTCTTTCTTCCATACCACCATCTACCGATGTGACTGTTGAGATGGGTACTTACTTTGTAGTTGTATCAGGCTCATTCACATAGATGTTGATGTTGTGACTGTTGAGATCAGATTGTCCACGGTGGCATAGGTTTTATCTAATCTCAGTTTAGCATTTTGTGTTAACCTGGTTTTTAGAACACAAGTTATCGATAGTTTTTTACTATCCGCATCAACTGTTTAGTTGTATTTTCAGAACCATCCATAAGAGGCAACAGGGATAAAGCTGTTCGTAAATCAAATTTTTCAGACATATTGATCAATAGATCATTTGATTGAATTGAATACAATAATGTTTCACGAGCCTCACCAATATCGTTAATTATCTCCCTATCATAAGTTTTGATTAATTTTACTTCATCTTCATTTTCATTCACTAGTTTATTATAAGTATCCTTCAAATGAGTGAATTTATCTTCAATTACGTTCAATTCTACAAGTTTTTTGTTGACTTTCTCAAAATTCTCACGCCTTTGCAACTATCTTTAAATATATTACGTTTAAACAAACAAACTTCTTGTAAAAGCTTTTCAAACTCAATCATTTGTAGGTTCCTAACAACATTACTGCTATTTTAACTTAATCTAGACTTATATGATCATTCATCTGAGCTGCTGGCTCTTCCTGGTATTCAACAACCATTGATGCGTCATTGTTCTTATATTTTCTTCACCATTTACCACCTACAGTCTAAACACCAACACTCATATCATATTCGATGACTAGTTCTTTGCTTCTAGATATTTCTCTTCTTATCGTCTTTCCAATGCCTTTCGTGATTGTTGCCACAAACAAACATAATCCAATCCCTAGCAACACCAAGATGCCCATAACAACTGCAACAACTTCAAGAAAAGAGTAAGTACTCATTTCCACTATTTGTTCCAGCAGTAGTTCCACCACTGATTCCTGATTGCGTGATAATTACTTCTTCCTTGGAATTTTCACTACCCATTTTCCGTTATTCGTCGAATTCATAGCATTTTTCATTCTAATGATTCTCAGCTCTAGTATCGGCTGGCAGGATCGCCATGTAATAGGATGGTCCTTTGGTATCATATTTTCCTTCTAATAATACGCAGGACATTATTCATTACTATATTTATTATAGCAAATTGACTTCTGTACAGAACAAGTTTCAAGTTCGTTGTCTTGATCTATTCTAACTAAAACTAGGACAAAACTGACTATGTAATATTTCAAACAAAATAAGGATGATACCTTAACCAACTTAAATGTAAAACATAATATTCAATATGTTATGATGACTATTTCTATTTATCAATACACTACACTGGACTTGGCGAATACTTTCGTTTCGACGATTTTAAATAATTCCAAATATTTCCTAAACTGCTGCATATTTTCAAAGTTTTCATGGGACCTTTTATGATTGACTTTGAAAACTACACAAAAAATGTAAATGAATTGTCTCTTCAAAATTAATAGTACGAAAAATGTTTTCTCCAGAACCAAAGAAAAAATTTTGAATTGATTTTTGTCAAAAAAAACTCTTAATTACGTCCCTGAAGCCGACCCTGCCCATGGAGACAATGCCTAGACAGATAGATTGAAGAATCAGCATTCCTACCGACGTTTATCTTTGCTGAATATTTTTCTGCCGAAAATTATCAAAGCTGATGTAATTCTTTGTTTGAAATTGATATACATATAATGAATTGCATGATTTTTATAGAGATTCTGATTTATCACTAGTAGCCTGCATTTGCATTTTTCATAAAATAACAACGAGAAAAGTCAAATCTTTTATTGTGTGAAAGATGGAAAGTGTGAAAGAGTTATTCAATACAAAATTAGTTTAACAAGCTACGGAAGGTGCTTCTACGAACCACCATACTGCTAGGGGCACAAACGTAACTGGCGCAGTATGAGACGGATTCTGGCAACCCAAGATTCGAACCCACCACCAGAGAAAATTTCGGGCGATAAGTTAGCATAGTATGGAGAACAGCAAGAAAATCCAATAGTGCCTCAACGAATCTGCCGTGAATTTTCAAAAAAAAAATACTTTAGTACCTGCAAGTGAGGACAGCATTCCAACAACTTGGAGATACGGGGTGCAATTCTGAATATCCCAACAGAGGAACGAGCAGAAAACCACTGACAACCGTTCGAAGGACAGCATTCCCAATATTGGTTTAGGATTAGAAAAAAAAAGAAAAAATAGAGCAGAGAAACATAGATTTAAAGACCAAGAAAGCCTAGATGTAAGTCACTCTCAATATTCCCCAAACGATTCATTCCTCTACTTATTGTGTGAAAAAGAAATTATCTCTCAAGTTTTTTTTTCATTTATACATGTTTCTTTCAATTTTATGTTTAATACAGTACAGAATATTTCACAACGAAATCGCGAAATACGTGAACAACGAGCTATTTAGGACAACAAAATTATAATTTAGTTTCTGGAAGTAACGAAAATTTAAATATTGACTCTCTCTTTCAACGTTTTTCAAATTTAAGTTTGAATAGTAACGATACCAATTCTACAATGAACCAATACGAACTATAATCAGTTAAAATTGTTTTTGGATACCATACCGTATTTTTCTTGTGACCCTTATGAGCTGAATAATTTCTGTGCAGCCTGTGATGAAACACACTCTCAGTATAATGCAGAACCTGAATTCATAAAAAAACTAATTCTGAGAGGTATTATCAGTAAACTTAAAGGAAAAGCTTTGACTTTGATATCAAGTAGAAATGAATTAACGGAATGGAATCAAATTAAGGAACTACTGAAAGTTTCATTTTCTGATCAAGGATCCTTTGCACGTCTCTTGCAAGAACTCTATAGTTTGAAACCAAATTCTGAAGAAACTTTATATAACTTTGGTATTAGATGTCAATATTTCAGAAGTCGTATCTTTTCGTCAATCAATAACGATATCGTTATTGTGACTGAAAAAAGTGCACAAATTGAAAATACTAAAAAATTGATTCTTGTCATTTCTGAAATATTTACCATTCACAATTCAGACAGTAGTCAGAATGAAAAACCCCAGAAGTTTGGAAGATGCACTCAATCATTTACTGGAAGAATAAAACTTTTTGTCGTTAGTTAATGATGGAGAAAGAAATCAATTTCAACCGATTCCTCAACCAAGTTATAAAGTACCTGGGATTACTCAAAAACCTCAATATGTCGTATCACAAAATAGATTTCCAAATTATCAAATGAAAAACCCGAATTTCTCTCAACAAAATTTCAACCCAAATAGAAATTTTTCACACCAAAATTTTTTAAATCAAAATTTTAAATTTCCCAGTCAACCAATAAATGTTCAACAAAGACAAATACCCCAAATATATTTTACTAATCAATAGGTTTTTGGGAAGTCAAATAATACAAATGTTTGGAAACCGAAAAATCAAGAGCCTCAAAACAAACCAACACTAATACAAGAAATGTAAATATTCCTCAAAATTCACAAAGATTTTTTTTCCAATCTCAATCAAGACCAACTTTCAGTTCTGAAAAAATTTATCAAATATATGAACCTCAAAACGAAATTGAAAAGAATTTAGAATTTTCTTGTGAACAACCAAATCCTATAAGTTCAATTGCTGAAGATTATCAGTATTTATTTGAAGACTCACCCAACAATATACAAGAATACGATTTCAATGAACAGAATATTGATGTAAATAATGATCAATCTTTTGAAGAACCAACTTTTTGTAACAGATTCTGGAACGGGGACAACTTAGAAATTCATAATGTAGAAGATCAAAGAAAACTCCCATTCATTATAATCTCTATTCCCAGTTAAGGATTGCCTAATTGTAGAATTCTATTGTAAAAAGGCAAGATGGCGCTTCAAATGCTATCAAAAATAATTTTGTCGCCTGAAAAACTGTAGCTAACTATACACACCGAATACCGTTTACGTCAAAACGTAGCGATATGTAGAATTCTATGGCACACAGAATCCCACTGCTGCTTATCAAAAATTATAACCATTTCCAAATCATCATCATCATCTTCATCAGTTGGAAGAATCGAGATGATCATTTTTCAGTAATACATGAATAATTTTTATAAATCTGTACGTTGGAGGTAAACTGCATTATGTACACTTGATTGCACATGCACATTTTTTACCTCCGAGGTGCAGATATTTTACAAGGTTTCTATTTGTTGTTTCTAGTATTCCATTCTGGTGTAAACATATGAGTCCTTTATAGTCGAAAATGGATAGTTTAAAAAAATAAATAAATAATATGGTTGGTAAAGAAGTCACGTCTGAATGGCGTCAGATTGTCGTCTATTGAATACGTTTTCGAGACACGTCAAAATGACGTCAATTATTTGTCGATTCTTGACGACGACCAGTCATCACCAATTATACACGTCGATTCGATGAGAATTGACGTCACTCTGCTGCTCGGAAAGCATTAGACGTCAGAATTGGCAGCGCGAATCATACGAAATGACATGTATATGGATGATCTTCTGACAAGCACAGACAATACTGAATTACTGACACTACAGAGAGACATAACAAAGGTTTTAGCAAGGGTAGGTTTTGACTTGAGAAAGTGGTTATCTAATAAAAGAAATTTTAAATGATAATTCTCATGCTAGTATTACCGTTAGGTGAGAGTGAGCAGAGTAAAACTTTGGGTTTATACTGGAATGCATATACTAATACTATTCAGTACCGAATACGAGACTTTTTCAAACAGCTTGGGTGGAACTAAACGCAAAATATCAATTTCAAGTCAGATTTTCGATCTGTTAGGGTTAGATCGACCAGTTATCGTTGTTGCTAAGTTAATCATTCAAAGTTTATGGAAGGAAAAATCTGACTGGGACTATGAAGTTCCGGGACATTTACTTGACAAATGGAATATATTGTTTGTTTAATGGAATATTGTTTAGACATGAAACATCTCAATGACCTGAATATTTCTAGATTTATTCTTTCTGACAATTTCGAGCGTGTGGAGTTGCATGCATTTGCGGAGGCTTCAGAGAAAGCGTATGGTGTAGCAATCTATATACATTGTATTAGCAACAATGGTAGTTTTTTTCTCTCATTTACTCTGTGCAAAGAGTGAGGTTGCTCCAACAAAACAACCGACTTTACCTAGACTAGAACTTGCAGCTGCACTGACATCTGCTAGACTGACAAAAAAGATATTGAACTCAATTGATATAAATTTTGATAGAATTTATCATTGAAGTGATTCCACAATAACTTTATGTTGGATCAGGGGTAGTCATGACTGTTTTAAAACATTCGTGAAGAATCGAGTTATTAATATTAAATCATTGTCGAATCCAAATGATTGGTTTCACGTTCGATCAGAGGATAATCCAGCGGACTTGGTGTCACGTGGTAGCACAGCTATGAGCTTGCTCTACAATGATCTGTGGTTTCAAGGCCCATCCTGGCTAAGAACTGGTGAATTACCATTGTTCGTGTATATGAAGGCTCAGTGGCAAAGTTGCCTGAGCAACGAGTTGTTGTCAATTTTGCGATATTCAAGAATATATTAGAATTTGATCTGTTTTCACGTTTTTCATCACTTCCTAAATTGATTCGAGTTTTGGGCTATTGCTATCGATTTATCAACAATGTGAGAAATATAAAAGTATGCACGAATAAGATTATGAGTAGTTATTTGACTGCACTGGAATTGAAAGCATCACTTCAGAATTTAATAAGAATTTCTCAATTTCAATTATTCAGACAAGAATATCTTAATCTACTCAACAAGCGACCGATAAGTAAAAGTTCAAATCTTTCTTTGAATCTATTCATGGATGGAAATAATCTTATTAGGGTTGGTGGTAGGCAGAAGACAGAAGGCACAAATTGATTATGATATGAAATTTCCCATTGTTTTACATAAACATATCAGCTGACTAAATTGATATTCGAGTATTATCATATAATATCATTACATTGTGGACCTCACTCAGCGACTATTATATACTGTCAGGCAACAGTACTGGACTGGTAGGAGTCTTGCACGATCGATTGTACACATCGATGTGTTGCTTTAAAGTTAAACCTAAAAGACACTTGATTATTTGATGGGTAATTTACCTCAATGCCGAGTCAACAAGTTTTTTCCTTTTGCTGTGATTATACAGGGTCATTTTTTCTTAAGGATCGCAAGACCCGAAACCCTAAAGTAATTAAGGCATATGTTGTTTTCTTCATCTGTATGACAGTTAAGGCAATACATCTTGCACTCGTGACTGATTTAACGAGGGATGCATTTTTAGCCACTTTCAAGTGGCTGTGTCTGTGGAAATTGAAAGTGAAATTGTGTCTGACGGTATTAATTTTCATTTCATACCTCCCAAAGCACCAAACTTTGGCTTTGGGAAAGTGGGGTAAAAAGTTGTAAATCACATTTAAGGAAAGTTATAGAAAGTTTAAGATTTTATGACTGTCTTAGACTAAATTCCAGACCCATTTCTCCAATGTCATCGAATGTCGATGATTACACCCCCCTTAGCAGCGTTTTTGGCAACGGTGGCTCCCATATTCAACCCAAAAGGAAATCATTCAGAGCGGATCTGTTGTTTTGCGAATAGAATTTAAAACATCAAAACCTACAGGAAATAATGTGTCTGCATATTGTCTAATTTTTACACGAAAAAGAATTCTATTATAATCCATTGAATAAAATAGTGGGACAATAAGTGTTTGTCAGTCAGTTGACAATGATAACTCAATATAGATGCAGACTAGCTCAATTCCTACTCCAGTTGACACAACTCAAAACTGAAATTGAATATTTGGAGAAGAGAAAATTGGTTGAACGGCAATTGGAAAATCTTCGAATATGAGATTAGTTATTGAATTTCAAGGCTTCAAAGTGAAAAACAATAAATTTGTAGTGAAAGAATTGGCATGTTATGATGGTCATCGCAGTATCAGTCATTACTTATTCAAACCACCGTTTCCCTTCAACAATCTACCACACGATCTGAAAAACCTCCACTACATAGACTGGAATGCAGGATTCACACCTCTACATCAATTTGAAAATATTATACGATATCAAGGAGCAGACGCGGTGTATGTTAAAGGCAGAGAAAAATTCAACTTTATCAAAAAATATTGTAGTTGTACGGTTTATGAATTGAACGAGCAACCTGCACTAGAAAGAGAAGATCCCATGTGCTTTTATCACAACAATAATGAAGATAAATGTGTATGTGCCCTATCAAATGTATTCTTTTTGTATACAAATTTTATAATGAATGATAAATAAATGTGTTTAATGAATCATTTTTTTTACAAGATTAGACTTGTTTAAAATTGATACATAATTCTACTTCCCATTTCCACCTCCACCAACATTTTCTTTATATAAAAACATGAAAATATTTTGATGAAATCAGTATACAAGAGTCTGCTTTTTCTTCTTCTTGTTTCTTTGTCTGCTAATAATTATTTGGAAAAACATGAATCAAGAAGCATGTTACTGTATTTATCCAATGAAGGATCATTGGCATCTCAATCATAATTTACATCACTTTAGTGAAGAAGAACTAGAAAAGTTTCCCATACACTATTTGATTGAGAGAGCACAACCAATAGAACTCTTATATGCCTGGCATAAATTACCAAGCAATTACCGAAATAATTTCAATTTACAAGTACAACTGCCCTGTTTCATCCATTACAACCGACCTGAATGGCGAACTCACGCAGACCAATAGCACAATCAAGATGTCATTTATGTAAATTAGCTCATGATCAATTGTAGTTCAGAAAAAAAAAATAAACAAAAGAAGTGTATTTTTGTTTTCATTTTTACAAAATATTTCATCTTACATTGTGAGTACAATTTTTATAATGAATTAGTGATACATGGTTCGTCACAAAAATCAATGAAACGATTGAATCGATAATGAGGATCATTATGTTACTCATTCCGTTAGAGTCTAAATAACAATTCGTTAAATCCACTTTGGTACAAAACATCTATGCACTATAATGACCCCTTGGTGTATCAAATGACTTGGGGATTATTATTCGTTTCTCATCATGTGGACTGAGAGCAAAATGCGTGATGATTGTACCATTTGTCTCATCTTTCATTAAACCAGGTACTTTTTTATTCACTAATGGAATATTATACTCATTGTTTTTCTCATAATCAGAGGTATCGAATTTATTGATATGTTTTTTGATTACATCTTGATTAACATCATTACAATTTAATTCATAAATGAAATTATCCGTGTCTGTGTACATTAACTTGCAATTATCTGATCCAACTGTTGGTAACATGAAATCGTAATGGAAATCATACATACTAAGTTTAGAAATGTCCAAAATTGCCATACCAATATAAAGAGGTTTATTAAAAATCAATTCGGCTTTCTTCAATTCAATTGCCATGAAATCTTCATCAAAAATTGTTCTACTATGAAAATGCGGACCTGCTATCAAATTTTTTGCTCCATAACGACCCTCATAAAAATTGACTAATTTAACCACTCTATGAAGCCTTATATTTTTCATTGTTTTCCCAAATACTGCGTTATTAGCTAATTTATATTGATTCTTTTCAAAGGTACTTGCTAGTTAGAATTAAACCGTTTGCCAATACTTGTTTCAAATTTCTAAAATGCAAAATATACTCTTTTTTATGATGCAAATCAGCTATCAACTTTGATAATTTTGATGTGGGTGGAACTGAATGATCTGCACGAAATGGAAAGTCTTTGTGTAGGTCATGTATAGCTTGCGGATATTCCAAATCAACTTGTAAAATGTATTCCACCGGTGAATCATCTGGAATCATTGTAACATCAATATTTGTATCTGACCATTCGAAACCTCCAAAAGGTAATGGCTGAGACATTGCCCAACCATATAAGTTGTTAACATCTAGATACAAAAGTGTTTTGTTGGGCTTTGAGGGATCATAGTTGGGCCTATATTTATTGTTGGCCTCTGAGAATCGATTACTACAAACCGAATCCCACCTCTAATTGCTTTTTCTATAAACATAATCATATCGATATCTTTTAAAATTTGTAATTTACATTTTGTGTATTTCAACATTGCATCCCAGGTATATCAGGGCATTGTATAATACCATGCCGGATCTAAGCCATAAGTTTTCAAAGCAGTTTCCCTAAAATTTTCCATGACATCTGCAAGTAGCAAAATATCAGTTTTCATATACAAATCACTATACTCTCGTAGACTTTCCATTTTGAATGCCTTCCACACATTTTGTGCATGAAGGTAGTCTTCTCTGCACAATTCTACATCATTCAATTTGTTGTAGAATTTTTCAATGGGCGGAAGTTGAGGATCATTCAATTTTTCCACATTTTCCAAGTAATCATAGGGAAATACCCCTTTTGTAGTCAACAGTTTGAATGTTTCATCATCCAAATCTTTAAATTCGGACTTTCAATTTTGAAGATTATTCAAGCATAAAGTGGATACGAGTTCATCTAGACTTGCACCCATAAATCTAAAAGAGTCTATAAATCTATATTTTATTCTACTATCACAATCATTTATTTAATGGAAGCACGCTCAAAGAGCCCCGTTTGGCTAGATCTTTAATTGAAAAGTGGGCATCATAATTCGACATATTATGGCATATAACGGGTTACACTTTTCTAAAATGGATTCAATATCAACATAGATGAGAAAAGGTACTTTTTGTTTGTAAACGTAATTTTAAATTCAACAAAGTCATATTTCGGAAATGATATTCTACAATCGTTCTTCTTTTCACACAACACGTAATGATTTTTCAATTTTTCTACGCTATAAAAATAATTGAGACAACGATCACATAAATTAATCTCTCCATAATACTTGTTAACTTGTTTTGATATTAGACGAGAAATATTTTTGATCCAACAGTAGTGATACTTAATTTCAGTATCTTCATCATCTGGTATTGGTGTAGTGTAATCATTCATTTTTGGAAAATATTGATTTTGAATTATTAGCAAATAATAGAAATGCCCATGAAATTAAATCAAATAAATAAATTCTAGAAATTGAATAATATTTATGTAAATGTCTATGCGTTGGAATTGAATGTTACTGATAAAAATTCATATTATGAAGTAGTGCCTGTGAGATTAACACAAAGTAAATTAGAACGCCATGCCAATTTGCTATCATTGTATCATGGAAAATTAATTTATGTGATCGTTGTCTCAATTATTTTTATAGCGAAGAGAAATTGAGAAATCATTACGTGTTGTGTGAAAAGAAGAACGATTGTAGAATATCATTTCCGAAATATGTCTTTGTCAAATTTAAAAATTACGTTTACAAACAAAAAGTATATTTTCTCATCTATGTTGATATTGAATCCATTTTAGAAAAGTGTAATTCAAAATTATCACGAACAACGACAAAATATCAAATACACAAGGCATTTTCGGTGGGCTATTATCTAAAGTGTTGTTATGATGATTGGCTTTCTTATTTTAATAGTTATGAAGGTGAAAATTGCATGGAATGGTTTTCTACCGAAATGAAGAATATAGCACAATTCGTAGAAAGTAAAATACTCAATATCGTGCCAATGATTGAAAAAACGAGAACCGTAAATTTTGGAACTTGTCACATTTGTGAAAAAATATTCAATGCTAAAGATGTCATCATTAGAGACCATGATCATTTCACGGGACAATTTCGCGGCTTTGCCCATCATGGGTGCAATCTGATCTTCAAAAAATTATTTGTTGTACCCGTTATTTTCCATAATATGTCGAATTATGATGCTCACTTTTTAATTAAAGATCTAGCCAAACGAGGCTCTTTGAGCGTGCTTCCATTAAATAAAGAAAAATACATTTCCTTCACCCTCAATGATTGTGATAGTAGAATAAAATATAGATTTATAGACTCTTTTAGTTTTATGGGTGCAAGTCTAGATGAACTCGTATCCACTTTATGCTTGAATAATCTTCAAAATTTGAAGTCCGAATTTAAAGATTTGGATGATGAAACATTCAAACTGTTGACTAGAAAAGGGGTATTTCCCTATGATTACTTGAAAAATGTGGAAAAATTGAATGATCCTCAACTTCCGCCCATTGAAAAATTCTACAACAAATTGAATGATGTAGAATTGTGCAGAGAAGACTACCTTCATGCACAAAATGTGTGGAAGGCATTCAAAATGGAAAGTCTACGAGAGTATAGTGATTTTTATATGAAAACTGATATTTTGCTACTTGCAGATGTCATGGAAAATTTTAGGGAAACTGCCCGGATATACCTGGGATGCAATGTTGAAATACACAAAATGTAAATTAGAAATTTTAAAAGATATCGATATGATTATGTTTATAGAAAAAGCAATTAGAGGTGGGATTTCGGTTTGTAGTAATCGATTCTCAGAGGCCAACAATAAATACATGCCCAACTATGATCCCTCAAAGCCCAACAAAACACTTTTGTATCTAGATGTTAACAACTTGTATGGTTGGGCAATGTCTCAGCCATCACCTTTTGGAGGTTTCGAATGGTCAGATACAAATATTCATGTTACAATGATTCTAGATGATTCACCGGTGGGATACATTTTACAAGTTGATTTGGAATATCCGCAAGCTATACATGACCTACACAAAGACTTTCCATTTCGTGCACAGATCATTCAGTTCCACCCACATCAAAATTACCAAAGTTGATAGCTGATTTGCATCATAAAAAATAGTATATTTTGCATTTTAGAAATTTGAAACAAGTATTGGCAAACGGTTTAATTCTAACTAGCAAGTACTTTTGAAAAGAATCAATATAAATTAGCTAATAACGCAGTATTTGGGAAAACAAAGGAAAATATAAGGCTTCATAGTGGTTCGTAGAGTGGTTAAATTAGTCAATTTTTATGAGGGTCGTTATGGAGCAAAAAATTTGAAAGCAAGTCCACATTTTCATAGTAGAACAATTTTTGATGAAGATTTCATGGCAATTGAATTGAAGAAAGCCGAATTGATTTTTAATAAACCTCTTTATATTGGTATGGCAATTTTGGACATTTCTAAACTTAGTATGTATGATTTCCATTACGATTTCATGTTACCAACAGTTGGATCAGATAATTGCAAGTTAATGTACACAGACACGGATAGTTTTATTTATGAATTAAATTGTAATGATGTTTATCAAGATGTAATCAAAAAACATATCAATAAATTCGATACCTCTGATTATGAGAAAAATAATCAGTATAATATTCCATTAGTGAATAAAAAAGTACCTGGTTTAATGAAAGATGGGACAAATGGTACAATCATCACGCATTTTGTTAGTCTCCGTTCAAAGATGTATGCTTTCAAAACACTCGTCACCCAGAGGGATAGGGATCGTCTGAAGGAAAAATTAACGAAAAAGGGTATGAGTAAAAAACGAATAGATTTGGAAATTAAGAATTTAGGTATTACGAAAAATCTAAAGGAGTTAAAAAGAATGTAATAAGAAATAATATAACTTTCGAGGATTATGTTGCTTGTCTGAAAGAGTTCAAAAACAAAAATATATCACAACAAACTATTCGTTCCTATGCTCACAACGTATTCAGTATAGAACAAAACAAAATTGCTCTCAGTCCACATGATGATAAACGAATAATAATCCCCAAGTCATTTGATACACTTCCATGGGGTCATTATAGTGCATAGATTTTTTGTACCAAAGTGGATTTAACGAATTGTTATTTAGACTTAAACGGAATGAGTGTAACATAATGATCCTCATTATCGATTCAATCGTTTCATTGATTTTTGTGACGAACCATGTATCACTAATTCATTATAAAAATTGTACTCACAATGTAAGATGAAATATTTGATGTCAGTAAACTCTAAGGAATTCAATTAGTTTAGTAAGGTAAAGCACTGAAAATTATATATTTGATAATATAAAAAATATATCTTCTGTAATTTGGACCCGAAACACCAGAGCGGACAAATTTTCGGTGTGCCATTGTCAATTTGAGGTTCCTCAAAGGATCCTATCAAAATTTTAACACGCTATTAAATTTTTGATATCTGTCGAAATGAAGGATGTACCGCCCACCATTGTGAACATCCTATCAAATTTTCATTTCCAAAGCTGAGAATTAAAATGAAAAAAAAGTTGACCAAGACGAGCAAATTTTGATACATCATTACAAATCTGTTAGAATTAAGGATCCTCAGTACCCCATGATGGTCATCCAATGAATTTTTTGATAGCCAGCTGACATTCGGATGCATCATATAAGTTATGGAAAAAGTGTAGTCTTCATTATTACCAAGATGGTGGTTCCCCAGTAGTCCATGGTGGCCATCCAACGAATTTTTGATAACCAGCTGAGATGCATCATATAAGTTATGGAAAAAGTGTAGTCTTCATTATTCTGTTTTTACCAAGATGGTGGATTCCAGATGCCTCATGGTGGACATCCCAACAATTTTTATACGCTGAGATTCACTAATCATGAGAGTTGTTAAAAATGTATTCTTCATGATGAGACGGCACCAGTGCCATTGTGAATTTGAGGTTCCTCACAGCGAACATCCTATCAAAATTTTGACACGCTATTAAATTTTCGATGTGTTATTGTGGATCTGTCGTATTGAAGGATGCCCCGCCACCATTGTGAGCATGGTAATTTTTCTATATGCTATTATAAATGTACCGAAATTGAAGATCCCCCAGTCAATTACGAAAAAAGAAATCTAATCTTCATTAAAATATATCAGTATTATTTTGGAGATGACCCTGTACACGATATTTCACTATTTCAGTAATTATAAAACGCTACTGTTTTTTAGTATTTTAACAATTGTTCCTGACAGATATATCGCATCGCGTCTGAAATATATTCAGTATTCTGATGAGTTATAAAAGTCCGTATTTCATTTCGAGTCGACTAGAAACCAGGTTTAAAGTGAAAGCAAGCGGTATTGGCATTACTGGTTTGAATAATTTAGATCGCGGCGCGTTTACAGTTATGTAATAGCAAGTTATGGAATGGAAAATGAAAGTGGATTGTATTTTTACAAATTCAGTAGTCGTATACAGGGAGATTTATATATAAGGTATAGAAAATTGAACTTCAGTCACGTTCGGTGTTTCATGCAGAAATAGTAAGTTGACATATTTAGAGTTTTCTCATCATAAATAAATGGACAACTTGACTTGACTTGACCAAGCGACCAACAGTCCAACAATGCCGACAGCGAGAGCACAGAACACCTTAACTACACAGAAGCGGCATTCCAGCTTCCCGCCAAAACCTAATTCTTATTCATGTGATTGTAATCAACCTCAAATTGACCTCAATTTATTTGTTGATGTGCAGTTGTACACAGTGACAGTTGTATAGTATATAGTTGTAAACATGTAAACAAAGTGTTTTGCATCATTAATTTCCAACTGTGTTTTCGGGACTTGATATTTATCATTTGCTTGGGTGTTGTATTATCATTGTTTAAATATAAGGAGGATAGTTGGTCAATCTTATGGGATTAATATTGGATTCATGTAGATAGCGTCAGTGATGTTCGCATCCAAGTCATGTCGCAACTTGAAAGGCAGAATACGTAATTTGGCAGTCACGTTGAAGTAGATGGCGGTTCATGTGATGAATTGTAAATAGAGTAGGTGGCACCAATGACTGCAATAAAATTAAAAATATGGTTCAATTCAAGAAATTATTTCTTCTGATGTTTCATGGACCGTATCCGCTATAATTAGGGTCACACCGTAAAGTAGGTAGGTATGTTTGGGGTGTGGTGATTTAGTTGTTAGTTTGAAATGTGGATTCAGTGGATGTGTTAGTATTTATTCTGTTGTGTCATATTGTGTTTTAGATTTTGTAAAGTGATATGAATATAACTGATAATTAAAAGCAATTTGGACAGCGGTAATGGGTAGTTCATGCGAAATTCGCAAAAATAATATCTCTTTTTCATTTCAATTCCATGAAATGAAATGGGAAAAACATATATTTTTTTGCGAATTTCGCATTTTCATACACGTATCATATATGTGAACTAATAATCTTGATTTTAGAGTTCCTATTCGATAACACCTTTTATGCCATTATAAACAGCTTTCTCAGATTATATATTTCGGTGTATTTCAGAAAAAATACTTCATATTATTATTCATGAGTAATTTTTACATAAAACGAACCTCCTAAAATAATATTTTTTTCAAGATATCAATATTAAAAAATCTCTTAAAATCTCTCATGAGTAACTCTTCTTTGGATCCGTGCCTGAGTGATGATACATTTGCAGTAAACTCACCCAGAAGCATATTTACAAAAGCTACTTTGCTTGCGTTATTGCTCGCAGCTACCAGTTTAGTTATGCGAATCTGTGAATTCCAATCCCTTATATGACCAGCGCGATTTCTTCAAAGATGTACTTGGCTACATCGCAGTACCCTGTGTCCCTGTGTAACCTAGTAATATTTTACAATATATCCCAGAGATAGTACAAGACATCGCTGAACCCACTGAAGAAGCTAGTGATATTTGATGACCAGGTTAGCTTGCTCAGGTTAAGTTTGTGTGTAACTTATCCGTGTTAAGGTTCTTGTGCAAAAAGAACTGTGTAAGTACAAAAATAGTCACTCAATCCTGCAATATACTGTACTTTCAATAATTAACAGACAATTTGCTCGACTGAAAAATATCCAATAAAAAGTTCAAACAAAATAGCTCTCCAAACTTCTTCATGATCATTAGGCAAGTCCAACTTTGCTTCCACTGCTTTAAAATAAATGGTATAAACATGTATGAAGATGTGTTGAAATTGCAAAGAAGGAAACTTTAGGAAGTGTTTTGTTTACGTGTAGAAACCTTCTACAATATGTTTGTAATTCCTCTCAATGTCCACATATCTTATAGTGGGCGCATCAGTACAGCACTAAAATGACGTCACATATTCATGTTAGCAAATAATTACGCTAGATGGCACTCGCGTTTGGCTCCAATACCGATTCCACGGGCATTGACTAACTATCCCACTTATTTAAACAATGGTATTATTATTTGCTCGTGTGTTGCGGTATCAATATTTTCATTTATCGTGTAAATAACAAACATTTGTTATTACAAAGATGGCTAACTACCAAGGTGCGCCTGGTGGAACTGTTTGTGCTTACCTGTTCTATCATTTTTACGTTACATGTCTTCCTAATTGACCTTCTGAACATTGAGGGAGCTTTTATAGAGATAGGAACTGCAAGGTTTGTCAAATTCTTGGGGTTGGACATTGATCGTCACTTGAAAAGACACCATCTGTTCAAACATAAAGATTTCCCCATCAGAATTTATCGTTAATATTCATCTGGGGGACACCAAATAGGAGAAAACTTTTTTATAAATGAAACGAACAATTTCGATGAAGTAGTTTTTATAACTCAGACAAAAAAAGCAATTGGAAAACTATGTTTTGTTTACCATTGATCAAAAATGTTTTCCGTTTTTCAGGTACACTAATAATGCCATCAGTCTCGTTTTTTGACGAACCTTCAACATCTAGGCAATTATCCGAAGGTTGTGGAATTCTTGCGATGGAAGACTCATCCTGCTTAAATATGTCAGGTAGGAGTAAAATAATTTTTATGTCATTTGTTCAATACATGTCTTCTTAACTGACCTTTCGAACATTGTTGATTGAGATTAAGGGGGCTTTATGGAGATAGGAACTGCATGGTTTGACAAATACTTATGGTTAAAAACCACACCATAACATATCTGGTCAGACACAAAGGTATCTGATTCACAGAAATTGTCAGGATTACCAGTAACATTGAATTTCAATAAATTTGGGACAATCATAACTCAGTGTGAAAATATCTTTCAGATTTGTTCGTATATATGATTTCATGGCTACGTTCGCTACGTTCTTGATCAAATAAATGTTAGAACATAACCTTCTTATCGCTTAATTTATTTATCATAACCATATACCAGAGGACATGCTCAAAATTTTATAAAAGTTTTAGTAATTACTTTTATTATTTGTAGTTGAAAATATCGATATTTAAGAACATCTCAAAAACAATATTTGGGAAAAACCATCAGCAGTACTAGTATATGGCAGAATATGTATTTTTTTTCTAGTTTACTGAATTCATGGAATTTTTTGCCGGGAATCTCCTTATTAAGATGGAGGATCTGGAAGAAACTCCTAGCAGCTTGATATCCCCTTCTGCAATGACTCAAACTTCAGCTTCTTTCAGTTCACAGACTCCTAGGAAGCAGAAACTGAAAAGGGCATTGAAGAATATCAAGAAAAAAAGTGCTGCAAAAAAGTCTCTATTACGGAGAAAAAAGTTCTCTCTCGATGATTTTGACAAAATTTGTGACAAATTTTTATCTCGAAATACAGGCCAGGCTTGGAGTCCAGGAAGGCAAAGGGAAGGAGATATACGACTGAATATAAACAGTTTGCCCTGACACTTTATTTCCTGGTTCCAAGAGCATACAAGTTTTTGAAAAAAAAATTACATTTACCTAGTAAATATTCATTAGAACGTATTACACAGAAAGTTGTCTGTACGCCAGGATTGCAAAATGAATTCCTTTTCAAAACATTGGGAAAAAAATCAGGACCATGTTGGACCAGGGCAAACATTGTTTTTTGTGTGTTGATGAAATGTCATTGAAATCCAATTTATTCTATGACACGGGAAGTGATGAAATCGTTGGGCTACAAGACTACGGTAATGGTAACAAAGTGTTTGTATCAGCAAATCATGCTACTGTTATTATGATGCGAGGACTCTACTCCAATTGGAAACTACCTTTAGAAAATTTCTTGTAAATGAATCTCTCAAAGCAGATGACTTGAAATCAATTATAGAGGAATGCATATTGAAGTTAACAAATATAGGATTCATTGTTGATGCCTTTGTGAGGGTTCAAATTTCATAAAATTATTCATGGTAGGAGATAAAAAAACATTTATTTTTATTTGACACACCTCATATACTTAAAGCTACTCGAAATAATCTTTTAAAAAATATTCCCGATTTTGATGGAAACAGAACTTCTTGGTCACATATAAAGTCTTTTTATGAACAAGACAAAAAATTGGCTTATAGGTGTGCACCTAAACTTCGAGAAGATGAAAGTCAAATTGGCCACTCAAGTAATTAGTAACACAGTTTCTAGTGGCATGAACACTTATGTGAGTCTAGGTGGACTTCCTCCAAATACAATATATACAGCTGAATTCATTGAAAAAAATCTCAGAATATATTTAAAAATGTATTTGAATGTGAAACATACGAAATTGAGTTGGATGTATATTTTTGTTTGAAATTTTGAAAAATATTTGTTTACTTCTATATATTTTGGACCTTCTTACTATTACTTCCTCATCCTCTGATGAAGAATTTGAACTTGATCAATTCATAATATTCTTGATAATAAAGTCTACCTCAGATAACTTTCAACTCCAATATATAATAATAATAATACTCCCTCATAAACACTCGTAGAGTATACCAAAAGGCATGGCCTGTGCGGGTAGAGGACGGCTATTATTATTATTTGCCGTGGCGCTCCGGGCGACTTACTGATTTTTGGTGGCGTATTCACTTTTCAGTTGCAGGAAAACCTACAGCACCACCTCGGGTGGCCGGCGTGCACTCCAAGCTAGCACTAGCCGAGATTGGCATCTAGACAACACACAATACACTTGCTTTCAACAAGTATTGCGGTCGTCTATCGATTCCGATATTGGGTACTTGAGAAAAAATCCCTCGTACCTACATCGGGCTCGAACCGACTACCGCTATACTGAAGTTCTGAACGGCCTGCGCCTTAGACCGCCAGACCACCGACCACCTTCTTACAATTACTTCCTCATCCTCTGATGAAGAATTAGAACAATTCATAATATTCTTTTTAATAAAGTCTACCTCAGATAACTTTCAACTCCAATATACAAATTAAATATGACAGGCAAATTATAGGTTATGTTAACCTTTAAAGGGTCCTTTTCGCAGGTAAAGTGCCGTTATCCCGCCTTTAAGATAAAGGAGGCTTTAAAGTGACCTTTCGTCTCAAAATTGGTTTATGGAACGTATTTTGCACTTAAAGGTTACTTTTACAAATAAAGAGGACTTTAATTTTGATTATGGAACTGGCCGTTAGTATATTCACCCGTTTTTAATGTAGCCCTTCCACAATGTCGATCATGAACACATTTTCAGGTACAAGGATATTGGTAATTACTTAGATGTAGATATTGTTATTTTTATAATGGGTTTAGTGAATAAGAAAGGCCTGGTATAAAACGCAAATGTGTTGGTATATTCAGTTATCAGTTTGAAATATAGTTTGATAATGTCCATATAGGACGAAACTGCAGTAACACAATGGTTGCAAATATAAAGTGGTATAAAAACATAGGAATTGTTATTTCTCATTATTCATGATGACATTTTGTCTTGTGAAACCTTCATCTGATAGAGTAACTCAACATAAGAGGAATACCTCTACTACCCTGGCTAATAAGTCAGGATTGTAGTTGTATTCGACTGATTTTTTGCCAAAGGTATCTATCAGGTCGTTATACAGGAATGCGCTCGCAGGAAATATCTAGAAGGAAAATAAATGACCTACCTGTTGATATTATTCACCTCGGCCACAGATACAGGTAAGGTTTATCAGACTATTGTTTGATTTGGACTACAGGGAATCGTGAAAGATTAGGTAAACAACATCTTTACTTGGAACATTTATATAACTAGGGGGAAGATTAAACTAAGATGATCTTCAAGAGGAAGATGATCACTTGGTGATTGAAACACGTGTCGAGGTGTCGAGGTAGATGTTAAAAATAGCGGTGTGTTGGGATAAAACTCCAGTATCAACAGTGCAGTGCAAGTACAGTATACAGAGTCCGGCATAGAGTTTGCGGCATATGTAAAAGTTTTTTATTATTGATTTCTCAAAAAAAGTTATTCTTGAAAAACCCCTGCTTCATCCCAAATCTAAATTGCAAACACCAAAATTTAATTTTACACGACCCTATAGATGATTGAAAAACTTTGTTTTGTCAATATATTTTTCGAATGATTCAAACCTCAGTTCCATGTTGAATAATTCAATGAAAAATTAAAAATTCAATAATATATTGTAGATGCATTCTGGTGTCGTGCTTGAATAAAATTAAAAAAAATGTAGAAAAATCATCACATTTTACAATTCCCGATTTTATTTGATAAATAACTACCAGATACTAAACGATGTCCACAATGCAATTGTGTTGAAAATGTAGGCCTCCTCATAGAATAATGGGGCATATTTGTATCAAAAAGTTATATTCGTATTGTGAAAATAAATTCGTTTTCATTCTGGTCTCATATCTTGAAGACAATTCAGTTTTTTGCAGCAAGATTCTTTGAAATTCCGTCACATATTTCTATTAATGTGATTTGCAGATGTGAGTGAGAAAGGCGAGAACATCCAGAAAGTGATATCATCATATGTAACAATATACCATCCGTCTAGCATTCTTTATATCGTACAAGACAATGAGGAGAAAAAGGGGAAAAAATGAAAATTTAATGTGGTCATAAGTGGCTATGATTCAAATTTCTAGATCAACTTCGATTCTGAACAGTATTTCCTCTTGACTTTTAATTCTACCTTGAAAAATAAAGTGACGTATAGGGTCGTGAAATTAATTTTCCAGGTTTGGGAATCAATTTGTTTTGGGGGGGAAATCAATAATAAAAAAGTTTTCCATGTGCTGCGAACTTTATGCCGAACACTGTATAAGTTATGTTGGAATAGTACTTAACGGGGTCAGGATTTTTCAGGACAGCTATATTTTGGACAATTCATACATCGACGGACATTGACATACTATTGACATTTTTCAAAGGCATTGAAACAGAACCTGAAGCTTGTTGAGACCACCCTTCTTCTTCTTGTTGATGTTTTAATTTATCTTCTTCTCTTCGTTCATACTCTTGAAGTTCAAAATAATACCTGAAAAAAATAACTAATGATTTTTTTCTCAGTATATTCCATTAGAATCAAACCTAGGCGTTGTTATACCAAATAAAGATGCCAAAAGTTCACCAACAGTGTCAACTGCAGACAAGGTAGACAATCCTGCTAACCAAGCTTTATTCCAGATCCATGGAGCCCATGTTGAAGAAGACTGAAAAAAACGGGTTAAGATTAAGAAAATGTTTCAAATAACTATTCTGCTTGAACTATTTATGATAATTAGTTGGTAGACCAGTGTGGGTTGTAATGAAATCAATAGCCCAACATTTCTTTGATTTTGAAGAAAACCTTTTTATCAATTTCAATGATTCAAGAAATAGAAGCTACCCAAAACACCAAAACTACGTCACTTTCACTCAACGCTCGTTTCGCTAACAAAGTAAGCATTCTCAAGAGCTATACGCTTACTATGCTAGAGAACAAAATTCTAATCCTATTTATACCTACTACTTATCTGAGTGGTGACTGCACTCATTATCTATTTTGATTGACCCTGTATTCTAGCTACCTCAAATATCTACTGGAATTGTTTACTTTAAATCAGAAACTACCTGCTCTAAACTACTTATTTCGTATATGATGACACTTTCATTAATGACTAACATTATATTGATATAATATTTACTTTACCAACATATTTTATTAATAATAATTTTGTCTCGTTTTCAGATATGTTGGTAAAGTAAGTAATATTATATCAATACAATGTTATATTAGTCATTAATCCAAGTATCATCAAATACGAAACAAGTAGTTTAGAGCAGGTAGTTTTTGATTTAAAGTAATTAATTCGAGTAGATAATAGAGGTCAGTTAAAATAGATAATGAGTGCAATTAACCACTCAGATAAGTAGTAGGTGTAAATAGGATTAGAATTTTGTTTTCTAGCATAGTAAACGTTGAGAATGCTAACTTTGTTAGCGAACCGCACGTCGAGCGAAAGTGACGTAGTTTTGGTGTTTTCGCTAAACTTTATGTTTGTAGTAAAAAGGGTCTTCTTTTCAAATTATTATATTATGAATTTTAATTCCAGTGGCGTCGCAGTTGATACAGAAACGAAGCAAGTTAGGAAATATGTTTATACGAACTTATATTCTTAAAATGTGACAAGGAATCACCTCCTGAAATTAATGACATCATTTAAGATACACCCTGTATAGATGAGTATCATTTTTGTTCCGAATTTTAATTTTGGTGTAAATAGGCTGTAACTGATTTTCAGCTGGACAAATTAAGGACAATATTAAAAGTGTGAAAAAACATTTGGATCCAGAATTGATATGCGTGAGCTATCCGAAATATTTCGGTCAATGGCTTTCGAATAAAGAGCCTAGTTACTTTGGCAATAAAGTTCAGCAATATTTTTTTTTTTATTTTTTTAGGAACGAAGTAGATCAAAGGACGAAATTGAGGAAAATAAGTATTTTTTTTGGATTCTAGCACTGGTAATAATTTTTCACGTTCCCAGGACCAGTATGGCCCAGACAATAATTCATAACTTCTCCATTATGAATTCTGCCAATCACAATCAGTTGAGAGAAGAATTCTGCCAGTTTCATATTCCAGCTCAACAATCAGGATCGATTGTCTTCTGCTTGACGTCCTCTGTTTCTTTGTCTTCGATGGCAGTAGAGTTTGAAGTAGTACGTGATAGCTAACGTGTTACGATGGCTGTCAGTATTATTAATGTATTGGTCCATGGATGGTGATTCCTTGGATAGATGGTTTGCAAATTGGTAAATTGCAAATTGGTTAATGGCAAATTGGTGGTAATATCGTCAATTTGTTTAATGTTTTCCGTGTTTAGTTGTTTCAGATGGAATACCTTCTCTATCTGGGTACTTTCTTTTTTCGTTATATTGAAAGTTGATAATTCGAAGATAAATTTTTCGTGTCTTTCACTCGGCTTGAATAGTAATTTTCATAACAAGTGAGTTAGGAACAATCCTTTTTCTACAAGCGTAGGAAACAAATTCATTTTTTCAATTATTTATTCATTCAAATGGAAACAACTAAGAAGAGTAACATTTTCTATCCACTAATTATTCGTAATATTTATTGTAAATGTACAATTTGATGCATTATGTAAATTTATAGCGGAAGCCAGCATACTTTTTGAAGATGGCTGATTTCCTGAAGAAGAAGGTAACTCGGGCAATACATTATCGAAAGAAATCGAATGTGCAGGCACAGGCATCAAATCGTCACCGATCGATATAGACGTGGATGGTTCTAAAATGCACCCAGTAGACGATGTAGTGTTCAAATTGAGAATTTTGTTGGACATTTCTTTTTTTTTTGATTGGTGGAGTCTTCTAAATACCCCTCTGCAACTGAAGTCGATTTCCATCCTCCTAGGCGTTTGATATTAGTTATACCCACACCACAGTCAGCAAGTAAAGTGGCTGAGGAACGCCTGAAGCTGTGACCAGTGTAAAGCTCTGGATTTTGAAGGCGCAGATATACTGCTATTTCGGAGGGTATCTTTCCTATGGTATTGATTCCTACACATTGCACAGTACATTTTCCACTTTTGTAATACAAGAATAAGCGACGGTGAGGAGTCTCTTTTGGACGTAAATGTACATAATTTCTGTATACGTTCAAAAAATAACCATCATTTGCTTCTTCAGATATCACGAAGGATCTAGAGGAATGATTTTTGGAATCCTTGATATTAACAATTATCAGGTTTTCTTTGTCGTCTATGTCGAATGGTGAGTTTTGTCAGCTCTTCTCGTCTGCAAGCACCAGCTAATCCAAAAATTGCTACTAACTTAATCATGAGGTATATGTCATCGGGTGCTTCAGTCATAAATTTTGAAACGTCTTCTTGAGTGAAAATTTTGGCCTTTTTCGGTCGAAAACCGACATTCTGTCTTTTAATGAATGCAATTATTTTGTAAAATTTGCTAATATCCAAATTTTGCTTTACTTTGAATACACTCTTCAACTTGAATATCTTGGCCATAAAGTGTTCGGCTTCCATGTTTTAGACATTTCTAGAAAATAAGCCAAGAATACTTCTTCTTTATTTGGTGTTTTCACTTTTTTATTGTTGCACCATTCAATAAAACTCGTGTGTTGCTTCTCATACCTTTGTTTAGATTTCGTTGGCAATAACTCTAAGTTCGCATCTGTAGCTGCTTGCACGATTTCTTGTGGAAGTTCTTCATCAGATGAATAATCCATTGTGGCAATTTCACTGAATCGAAAATTTTATATAAGTAACGCTTTGTCAGTCACTCTGACAATTACAAACAAATTTGTGTATTGATCGGCATGAGAACATCAATTGTTACCTACTCGTTATCAGATCAATCAAAGCCTATATATAGGGTGATTTTCATAACAATACCTTTTTATTTATCAATATTTGTTCATTTTTTCAATAAATAGTGCAAAATGATGGATGATTTTGAACAAACTCACTTAGTATTGCAACAAAACAGCTTGAACTTTCATATTTTGTCACCCACCACTTATATTTTACGAGGATATCATATAAATGTTTTTCCCGCACTAGTGTGGGAAAACTTTTCCCGCACAACTGTGGGAAAATGACACTTTCCAAACTGAATTGCGTGCGGGTAGAGGGTGAATCACGCACGCTTGTAGGAAAAGTATTTTCCGTCAACAAGGATTCTACAATTTTCTAGGGAAATTATACAGGGCGACGATATTTCGTAGATTCCGTCGGCGTCACAGAATGTTTTCATATTTACTGGAGCTGCTGGTATAATCAATATTTCCTGGGAGCTGATTTGAGAAATGCTGGTTTCGGAAAAATGTATTAAGGTTCCGGAACATACATTTTTTCCTGCCCTTATTAGGTTTGCGATGCAGGTTTGTCGTTTGTGTAGATGTTCTTGTAGACAATAGTATTGATCTTCTATACTTGGACATTTTTCTGATGTTGTCCAGAAATCTTCTTTGTTGAGTATGAGGTAAGCTTGGTCGGGTATAATTGTTTGGTTTTGAATAGGTACAGGATATAGTCGGAAATACTTGAAAAGAGAGGATACAATAGGAGTATGAATTCTAAATAAAACCAACTTGTCTTGAATGTTAACTTGTACAGAAAATAAAGAATAGTAATTCAAAAGTTTCTTAAGGTTGGGTGTTTGTTCTATACCATAAATTTCGGTAAGTTTTTCTAATAAATTTTAAGTTGATTTGGTTCGATTATAGAATATGTTGATTCTAGCGAAAGAAATTGCAATTTCTAGATTGTTTATAATACTTTTAAGTGAATGTAATTGTATCGATAAATTGTCTGTAATATTTGAAAAAGAGAAAATATACTACAAGTTTACAAAATCTTTGATTTCGCTTGAAAGATGCTTTATTTGTGTTTCTAGAGTTATTTGGTTCTCATTTATTTTTTTGGAAATTATTATTATATGCGGTTGATATATATGCGTTTATCAAAATATTTTTACAAGTGTTAAATGAATTTACAAATTCTGCGGTATGTTCAATTTTCATTTCTTTTTTTTAGACATTGGTTTTTGGTTCTAATTCGATAGCCTTTAGTGGTTCGAATTATGTAGACTTTATCCAAGTAAAGTAAAATTAAATAAAAGAAAAAAATATATATAATTGAGGATAACCCGGATGCCCTATAACGCCTTACCGGTTCCGTAGACGATCTGTTGGTCTGTCTGTCTCGGTGTCCCTTCTTCTGTCGTCTTCACAAAGGGCCCTTTTGGATGGAAAGGCGAAGAGGGTTCTACTGATGTTCTGCCTGTTTGTGTAGTTCACCGGGACGATTGAACACTCCACGACACTTAGATTATCGAAGGAGGAACAGCGTGCAAGTAATAATTAATGATATACGCAAAATAGTTTGTTGTTAATCCAAACGGGAAATAACTCTTTAACACGTAGCGAAATATTGATGCGAAATATATCGATCACCGATACGCGATGAACCGATGCTAATTAGGTACTAAAATTGTTCGCAGTTTTCTCGGGAAACAAAAACTCACGGAATGTCTCTACGTACCGACGATACAGGGCGTTTGAGGGCAACATATCTGTTCGCGGTAAAATGACAATAATTAAATTAAATAAGTCTCTGACTCTTTCCGTAACATTCTGCCCCCGGGAAATGCATCTTTGCATTTTATTAATAAAAAAAAATATAAGTAGATATAGAAAAAAGTTAATTAAGAAAAAAATAAACAAAAATAAAAAAATAACATTTGTTTTCTGATTCGAACTTTGTTAATCCTGGGAATCAGGATTTGGAAGTGGACAAAGCTTAACCAAGGAGCGCGTTAACGTGCCCGCACTAGTTTTTACAGTGGCCACTCTAGCGATTGCGTCGCGACCAGGGTGAAGCGCTATGATGCGACCTAGAACCCATTTACACGGAGGTAAATTCTCTTCTTTAATCACCACCATAGTCCCTACCTCAGGAGTAGGAGATTCGGACTTGAGCCATTTACTCCGTTGTTGAAGGGTGTGAAGGTACTCTTCATGCCATCGTCTCCAGAAATCCTGGTGAAGCCTTTGTATCATTTGCCAGCGAGAGAGACGATTCATTTTTAGCGGGGTATAATCAGGTAATGGTATCGCGGAAACATGTTCGAGGGTTAAGAAATGATTTGGGGTGAGAGCGTTGATATCTTCAATATCCTGAGTTAAAGGGCCAAGTGGGCGTGAATTCAGAGTGGATTCGATAAGGACCAAAACAGTGTAGAATTCCTCGTAAGTGAGGACTTGCTGTCCAATAACTCGACATAAATGACTTTTGACCGCTTTCACTCCACTTTCCCACAAACCGCCCCAATGGGGGGAAGCTGCTGGAATGAAGGAATGCGTAATTTTTTCATGTAAAACAGCGTTTTCCATCAAGCGAGCAAGCTCTCTACTGGCACCTTGATAATTAGTAGCGTTGTCACTATAGATGTGAGATACTCTACCCCGTCGGGCGATAAATCGTTGTAGGGCTGCTAAAAACGTATCTGTGGTTAGGTCACTCGCAAGTTCTAAGTGCAGAGCTTTTGTAGTGAAACATACGAATAAGCACAGATACCCTTTACAAGTTTTGACACCCCTATGCCGAGTCATAGTTAAAGGAAACGGACCACCATAGTCCACCCCAACATGACTGAATGGTTTGGCCTGAGAAATTCGTGAAGGGGGAAGATCGCCCATGAAGGGTTGAAAAGCTACGGGTTTTGTCTTCCAGCATTTTACACATTTAGTGAGAACAGAATTAATGGCTCGTTTTGGAGACAAAATCCAAAACTGCTGTGACAACAGAAATTGCGTAGTGCGGAATCCAGCATGAAGATGTTTTTTGTGATAAAATTCAATAAGTAATGTGGTCAAGCGACTTTTACGAGGAAGTAATATTGGAAATTTTGATTCATATGGAAGAGACGAGTATTTGAGTCGACCCCCGACTCGAAGTACTTCAGAGTCATCTTTGAAAACATGTAATTTCCGTAGAGGTTTCGAAAAACGATTAGTTTTAAGTTCTTCAGCGAAATGGGAATGCTGAGTCCACTTCACTAAAATGAGTAGGGCATTAAATAGTTCGAAATTTTGAAGTGGGCCTTTTCTACGCGAGGTGGGATGGAGACAATTGAAGCTGAAGCGTAGTAAAAAGGCAGTAACGCGTTGCACTGTTTCGAAAGAAGAAAATTTAAGAAGTAGTTCGTTAATCACGTTATTATCTGGTAAATGAGCGAACAAGGCAAGAGGGCGTTCTTCGTCCTTAGGAGGATTGCATTTAAAAGACGAAGCGGGAAATTCTGACCAGGGAGTGCAAGAGTTGCGTAAAAATTCAGGTCCCTGGAACCAAAGCGAATTTGCTAATAGTTCTGAAGGAAAAAGACCTCGAGATGCGACATCAGCGGAGTTATTTTTCGAATCGACGTAATACCAGAATTCTTGGGGTACTTTTTCTTGGATGTAGGCAACACGATTGGCAACAAAAGTTTTGAAACGATGCGGTGAGCTTTTGATCCAATGTAGAGTGATCTGAGAATCGGACCATGCGGATACCGAAGTGACTGTCATGTGAGTTTGCAAAATTGATTTAACAAAAAACAATAATTTTGATAGCATTACTGCGGCACAAAGCTCAAGTCGTGGAATGGTTATTTTTTTGAGAGGAGCCACCTTGGATTTTCCGCAAACAAAATGAGTGGAAATCGTGTCAGTTTCATCAAATACTCTCAAATAAATGACAGCTGCGTAGCCTTTCTCACTTGAGTCACAAAATCCATGAAGCTCCGAAATAGCCGATGGCTTTAAAAATCGCGTTATTTTTAAATTTGACAGTAGGGGCAATTCGTTTTTGTACGGAGTCCAAACTCGCGTTATTTCATCACTTGGGGGATCATCCCAACCAAGCTTAGAAGTCCACAGTCTTTGAATTAGGTATTTTGTAAAAAATGTAACTGGCGCTAGAAATCCCAAAGGATCATAGATTCTAGCTAATTCAGACAGCAACAATCTTTTTGTGCATGATCGATTCTCTATAGGGGTCACAGAAAAAGCGAAGTAATCCCGAGTAGGATTCCAGTGCAGACCCAACACTTTTAGAGATTGATCTGAGTCGAAAGACATGGGATTTGTTGACAAATGAGAGGGGGGTAAGTCAGTTAATAAGGAAGGCTCATTGGTAGACCATTTGCGCAGTTCGAAGCCACCACACTTCATTAAGGCAATGAGTTCTGACACTAACTTGGAAGCTTCTTCGTAAATGGAAGCGCCACATACAAAGTCATCGATATATGAGGACCCACGCAAAGTTTCAGCAGCGAGAGGAAACTTTCGACCCTCATCTTCTGCTAACTGCAATAGAACACGGAGCGCAATGTATGGACTAGCAGTCAAACCGTAGACTAATGTATTGAGTACATAGTCCTGGATTGGATCTTGAGGTGAAAATCTCCAAACTATTCGTTGATACTGTCTATGAGACGGATCTACGAGGATCATTCTATACATCATTTTCACATCTGTGCATAAGACATAGGCATGGCAACGAAAATTTAGTAAAATGGTGACAATGTCCTGTTGAAGTTTGGGTCCGGTAAACAGACAATCGTTCAGCGAAGGTTGATTGGGTAGTTTTGCTGAACCATTGAATACTACCCTTAATTTCGTAGTAGTACTCTCAGGTTTCAGGACGCAGTGGTGGGGAATATAATATACTTGATCCGTAATATTATTATTAGAAGCGAGCGACATGTGATTCAATTCCAAATATTCCCGCATAAACTCTTTATATTGCTCATAGACTAAAGGCTTTTTCAAAAGCTGACGTTCCAACGAGTAAAATCTAGTTAATGCTAATTCGCGAATTCGGGGAAATGTGGGGTTAGGAACACGAAAGGGCAAAGATACAGTATAGCGACCTGAAGAATCTCGCGAATGAGTTGTAGAAAAATGTTTTTCACAAGAGTCCCCTTCAGGCGAAGACAACCGTACTCCCGGTACTTCCTCTACCTCCCAAAATTTTTTCAAAGTTCCTTCCAACTCCGGAAGTTCCGTAGCGCAAGCCATGGATACAGAAACCAAAGGAGTAACACTTTGAACTCTTCCGGTTACGATGTACCCAAAAACTGTATTTATTGCGTCTGGTTCATCAAAATGTCCAGAAACTTTACCATTCAAAATTATTTTTGCAAAAATGTCTGCGCCTAAAAGAATGTCTACAGCCCCCGGACTATAAAATTTCCGATCTGCGAACTTCAAACAAGATAAATGTTTCCACGGTTTTGGGGAAAGGGAAGAGGCCGGTAAGTTTCCACAAATGTTTTGTAAAATTATTGCATCAGTGAAGAACTGAGGGTAGTCCTCCCCTGTAGGTTTGATTGCGAGGGTAACTTGTCCACTACTTGAATGAAATTGCATTGTGCCAATTCCTTTAATTTCGATAGTGTGTCCACTCTTGGGCAAGCCCAGTTGGTGAACAGCGCGATGAGTGATAAAAGAACTCATACTTCCACTGTCAATGACACAACGATAAGGAAGGTACATTCCTCGGTTATCCAAAACATCAATCCAAGCGGTGGCTAAAAGTACGCCGGTACTCACACTAGTTTCCGTTCCCGCAAAACAATCAACTCTTTCCTCGCGTGCAGGATTTTCCGGAGTAGTCGAGTTTTCGCGATTGCTACCCTGAGTAGAAGAATGAGCTGAACCATGCTTGGGATCAGACTGAAGAGGATGATTCGTTCTATGGTTCGGTTTGTCCACGTGCAGTAAAGTATGGTGGTACCTAGATTGACATTTTTTACATGTGTAATTAGACTTGCATGAGCGTATGTCATGCGCACTACTCAAGCAGTTAAAACAGAGATGAGCTGATCTACAAAATGAATACCGTTCAGGAGCGGATTTTGCAGTAAAAGCAGCGCAAGTATACAAAGAATGATTCTCTTTGCAGAAAGTGCAAGTATTCGAAGGAGATTTATTCACAAAAAATGTAGAAGTGCGGGTAGAAGGAGTAGTCGAAGCGAGCGGTTTGGCTGTAATAGCCCGTTTAGAATTTGATGAAATTTGCGTTAAATTGAGAGTATCCAAGGCGGCGCAATGATTCTTCAAAAAATCGACAAGGTCGGCATAGGTAGGAACAGTCGAAGAAGAATGCTTCATCTCAAATCGAGTAACAATTGTGGCATCAAGACGCTTCAACAGCATCATGACCAGTAAAAAATCCCAACCATCAGTAGGAAATTTCATTAGTTTCAGAGCGGCCAGGTTTTCTGAAAACGTATCTAATAACTTGCGTAACGCGACGGGGTTCTCAGAAGTAACCTTGGCTGAATTCTCAAGCTCAAGCCAATGAGCTTGAGCACGAAGACGAGTATGAGCATATCTTTCTTCTAATGCCTTGTACGCGATATCATAATTATCCGAAATTAATGGTAACGTGCGAACTAGCGATAAGGGAGCACCCTGTAGCGATGAAACTAAATAATTAAATTTTTCAATATCAGTTAAAGCAGGATTATTATGAACAAGAGCATTAAATAATTCTAAATATGATGGAAAAGCTTTATAGTCCCCATCAAATTTTGGCAATTCAATTTTCGGCAAATTAAAATGCGAATGAGTATTTCCTACAGGTGCAAGAGTTGAATTCAAACCCGGTGCTACCGTAGTGTTGAGAGATTCAAAGAGATCGCTGTAAACACTTTTTATATGATAATAATCAGCAAGAAAACCTTCGCGAACACCGTCTTCGTTCACGTCGCTTTCTGCCGCCGCCAAGAGGGTAGATAACACCGAATTATGCTGTTTCAAAAATTCTTCGCGAACAGCATCCAAATCAGAACATCTTACTTTGAACAGAGTTCGAAGAGATTTATCGGTTTTCGCACGATCTGCCAGATTACGAATAATATTTATTTCATTTATTGCTGTTGTCCTATAGGTCTGATATTTTTTCAATTTATCAGCCATATTATTCGAATAAACCGAACAGTTTACAATATTTACGCTCAAGACCGGAGCAAGACAAATGTACGAAAAAACGATAAACAGCAAACCTGCAAAAAATGTCCAAATGGTTAAAAAGGCAGCACGACTATCGATTCTGATTGTCAATGTCCACTTCCAACCTTGAGACTTTTAAACGGCAAAGATAAAATTAAAACGGCAAATTCAAAATTTTGCGTGATTTGGGCAAAGTGAATATAATATTGCATAAGATTCTATCTTCGGTGTAGTAATTTGGTAAATGAAGAAAATTCGAAGCAGTTGAAATGTCAGTTTTTGCAAAAATTACAAATTTTCAATTTTTTTTTATAAAAAATCGGGAAAAAATTAGGCAGAATGTTACGTAATCGTCGAGTAATCCGGCTCGAAGGACCAATGGTTCTAATTCGATAGCCTTTAGTGGTTCGAATTATGTAGACTTTATCCAAGTAAAGTAAAATTAAATAAAAGAAAAAAATATATATAATTGAGGATAACCCGGATGCCCTATAACGCCTTACCGGTTCCGTAGACGATCTGTTGGTCTGTCTGTCTCGGTGTCCCTTCTTCTGTCGTCTTCACAAAGGGCCCTTTTGGATGGAAAGGCGAAGAGGGTTCTACTGATGTTCTGCCTGTTTGTGTAGTTCACCGGGACGATTGAACACTCCACGACACTTAGATTATCGAAGGAGGAACAGCGTGCAAGTAATAATTAATGATATACGCAAAATAGTTTGTTGTTAATCCAAACGGGAAATAACTCTTTAACACGTAGCGAAATATTGATGCGAAATATATCGATCACCGATACGCGATGAACCGATGCTAATTAGGTACTAAAATTGTTCGCAGTTTTCTCGGGAAACAAAAACTCACGGAATGTCTCTACGTACCGACGATACAGGGCGTTTGAGGGCAACATATCTGTTCGCGGTAAAATGACAATAATTAAATTAAATAAGTCTCTGACTCTTTCCGTAACAGTTTTGTTAATTTAGCAAAGTTCTTAATAAATTTCCTATAATAAACCCAGAAAAGACTTTATTTCTTTGGCTGTTTTAGGTATTGGAAATTTTTCGATAGCTTTAATTTTCTTTGGGTTAGGTTTGATTCCTTCTGAAGTAATTACGTGTCCTAGAAATTCAAGGGATTTACAGAGAAATTAGCATTTATCTAATTGGACTTTGAATCCGGCTTCTTTTAGTTTTTCGAACACTTGTTTGAGGTTATTAATATGTTCTTGAAGAGAAGTTGAAAATATTATAATGTCGTCCATGTATACGAGACAAATTTTATTTTGTAACTCTTTCAAAACATTATCCATAACTCTTTGGAATGTAGCGGGCGCGTTTTTTAAACCGAATGGCATTCTGACATATTCGTAGTGTCCATGCTCGACACTGAACGCAGTTTTTGGGATCGAGTTGGGTTCCATTTCAATTTGATCAAATCCGGATGCCAAGTCCAGCGTGGTGAAGTATTGGCATCTTCCCAGTTTATCTAATATGTCTGAAATGTTTGGCAACGGATATCTATCGTCGATAGTTTTTTCATTAATTTTTCGGTAATCGACAACAATACGCCATTTTTTTTCCCCGCTAGCATCTAGTTTTTTTGGGACAATCCATATGGGAGAGCTCCATGGGGATTGTGAGGGTTTGATTATACCATCTTCTAAAATTTTTAAATTTGTTTCTGTACTTCATTTTTGTGGATATAAGGGTAACGATATGATTTAGTATGTACCAGGATGTCATCTTTCGTTTTGATCTCATGTTTTATTTTATTTGTAAAGGTTAATTTGTCGTCTGGTATATGTAAAACTTCTTTATATTTAGAGAGTAATGACTTTAAAGCTTGCCTTTCTTCAGCATTCAGATGATCAGTTCGTATTAGTGAAAAGTCGAAGTCGTTATTCTCGGTATTCAATGGCTCACAAAATTCTTCAATATTGAAACAATCAAATTCATTTTCAGAATAAATATTTGCATGCCCATTAAGAAGATTATTCTTTATTTCAACTATTATGGTTTCTGATGAGGCGTTACGGAATTCTAAAATGGTTAATCTGTTTTTAACTCTTAGTAAACTACCTGGTATTTCGATATTGTCGTCATTCTTTAATTCGGGAATGTAGAATTCTCGGTCAGGTAAATTCGTTTGAATTTGTTTCAAAATAGAGCTTTGGGGAGGTATTTCAATTTTTTGTGTATCTAAGTTTTCTCTATATAAAAGTGGTATTTTTACTTTGTCATTATAAAGTAATTTTTTATTTAGGTTTATATTTAAATTTAATTTCCTGAGATCTCTTATTCCAATTATTCCATCAAAGTAATCGTGGAAATTGAATAAAACAAATTCTATAGTATTCTCTAGTGCTTTAAAATTTGAATTGCGTTTGCCAGCGCACGTAATTATTGGGGTGTCTGACCGAAAAATGCAATTTGAAAAATACTTTTCTGCGATATATGGCCTTAAAAGAGATGGATGACAACCTGTGTCTATGAGAAGTTTTATTGGTGGATTAGATATTTGATAATGTGTGTCATCAACAGGTCGGTTTTCACCTGAGTGAAAGTTGTCATGAGTCGTATAATAGTTGTGTTGATCGTTTGTTTCCAAATTAGTTAATTCTTTGGATATGAAATTTCGATGACCTGACTTTTTAAAGTAGTTGTTTTGTCTGTGATGATTCATCGAGGGGTTTCGGGAAGTAGTTGACATGGGTTCTGGTCTATTTTAAGGTTTATATGAATTTTTTGGAGCGAATACGTTTTGTGGTTTGCCAAATGATTGTGCATTTGTTGGATAATTTCTTTGTATGGGTCTTGGATTTATGCTAATGGGTTGACTTGGGAATGATTGTGGATGGGAGTATCTTTCTTGTGAGTGGTTGTGTGAGAACGGTCTAGAATACACGTTTTGCATTTGGTTAGTTGGATGGAAGTTACGTTGATAGTTTTGTTGCGAATTTTGATTGAATGAGAAATTACGTGATGATTGTTGTCTATGAAAATGTGAAGGCGGTTTGTATGTTGTTCTAGCGTTATGCCGAGGTTGTCTCAGTGAGAGTTGCTGTTCTATTAAAGAATGATTCAAAACAAAAGATGTTGCCTCTTCTATATCTTCAGGGCCTTTAATCATTAAAAGAGTTCTTAATTCTGCATTACAGTTGGTCAGGAGAACAGTGACGGCTGTGGCTTCACTTTGATTTATAAGAGAAAGTTTTGTGTTAGCATCTAAGTTGGGATCAGAATTGATTTTTAGATTCAGACGCATTTTTATTACTTTTAATCTCTCTAGAAAGTCCATTATATTTTCGTTTTCATTTTTTGTTAAGAAAATAAATTGTTGCTGAAGCACATGGCGATCAACTTTGTTACCGAATTTATTCCTTAAGGCTTGCCTAACTTGGGGCCAAGTATCTAAATCGGGTCGACATAATAAGAAGTCACCTGCTTTGTCAATAATTTTTGAGCATATTGAAGCGAAAACAAATTCACTTAGACTATTATCGTTTGTTCGTCCATATGTCTCGTAAAATTTATCTGTTGCATTTACAAAGGCATCTAAATGTTCACTGCGGCCTGAAAATGGTCGCAAAGTATTTGCAATTTCCTTTGTAGCTTGAATAGTTGGAATTCTTACAGTAACGTTATCCAAAGACATGTTTTGTAGTGTTTCGCTTAAATATTCAATGAAATTTTGCATAGAACTTTAATTTAATAGAGCTATATTATGTTGTGTCAGAAAATTTCTCTTTTTACTGATGCAAAAAGAAATTTCCCCAAGTTAAAATATTTAGAATTCACTAAAATTTGAGGGATAGGAAGTAAAAGGAACTCAACACTTACTTGAAGTTTTTCGGAGTCCTTGGTCCTTTTGTCCAGATGAGTGATTGGAATCAGCGACGAACTTGCAATTTTCTTCAGGAAATTCACCTTCTGGATCCTACCGACTGCGCCAATTATGTTTCTTCAGGAAAGAACTTTGTTTTTAAAAAACAATTTATTTACTAACTTGAGAAATAGTGGATACAATGATCTTAACAGAGTAAAATCTTCAGTAAAACTAATCTAGTTGAAACTAGGCATGAGTGTTTTTATAGTCACACAATCATATAAACAACATTATGTTATCATTAGTTTAAGTATACAAAGGAATGTTTTAGAAAGTAGATAATGGAATTATTGTCTACATAACTCATGTTTGAAAGGTCAAAAAACCGTTCTGATAAGAAATAATTTGCTTTATTGGTGTGTATTCGAAGGGAATGCTTTCTTCCATGAAATTATATTAGAAGTCTGAATTTTAATTTATTGATCCTTTTGGTTTTATGCAACTACATATAATATTGTTAAATATTTTTGTTGCCGCCTGGTCAATATTATACTTGTAGATTACACCGAAATAAAACACATTTGTCTGGAGTATTGGATATTATTCCCATTCAGTTCTTGACATAATTTTTTGGGTTTATGACCTTCCACAATCTGAAAATGAAAAAATTTTTTAATCCAAAGAAATCTGTACATTTTTGGGTTTATGACCTTCCACAATCTGAAAATGAAAACATTTTCTGTACAGATTTCTTTGGATTAAAAATTTTTTTCATTTTCAGATTGTGGAAGGTCATAAACCCAAAAAATTATGTCAAGAACTGGATTTCCTCCACAAAATCAAACTTTCAATCAATATTCCCATTCAGTTCTCAAGAACCCACGAGTAAAATCAAAGCGCCCTGAGATTACCGTTTCGACACAACATGACGCCCAACAGACGTGGAGTTGAATTTATTTCTAATAAACCCTTTATCACTTGGCTAGCAATATAGAACGTACATCAAGTAATCACAACTTGAGGCATAGAAAATCACTCGATTATAAGAGGATGCATGAGAGAACCCCGGACAGTGAGTCATCTGAAAATGAAGGTGGGAGTTAACAAATTATTTCTAATAATGAAGGAAATCTGCAACACACCCAAAATATACCCACCATACAAGAATTGATAATTTTTCTCTCAGTGATTCGATAAAACTTTTCCCTACTTTTGGAGGTGATAATAACGTACAACTGTTATATGAATGATAAGAGTTGTAGTTTAAGATAACATCTTGTATATTGTCAAGGGATATCACTTTGGACGCATGTAAAAAAAAACAATAAACAAACCAGAGGACTGAGTTATAGTTGTAAATGAACTATAGGTTAATCATTCCTTCCATTCCAAACTCAGGTTACCTAACAAGTAAAACATAAAACATGATGTCAGGTGTGGGGCAAATCTTGGAAGGAAGCATCGACCCTAGAACTGTTCCATTCAGTAAAGTCAAAATTCTGCTGAATGGCGCTTTGAACTTTCTGCCAAATTATGGTGGAACGCGTTTTTAGATTTTTGTGACACCTACGAAGTTTTCAGAAACGTTTTCATTACTAACTACTGGCACCCCAGAATCCAAAATAAAATCTAGTCTAGTTCCTAAATTGTAGATAGTGACTCATTGTACATTTTCAGGTTTTTACGGGATTTGAAAGTGCGGAGAGGATGTATGAAAGTGGCAAAGCAAAACTTGATTTGATGCAAAGTACCTAGCTGATTTCTGTTCTGAGTCACTATCTACAATTTAGGAACTAGACTAGTGAGGGTTCTTTTGTCGTTCATTTCAATTACTGGGTTTCAGAGGCGAAACACTTCCAACCACCAATTCAGGTGAAAGGAATAAATTTGAAAATAAAAATAGAACTTGGGATAACAAAAATAGACACAATATTTCTCATTTGGATTTTGATGAAATAAGTCCTGCGGGAATTAGTTTTGATTTCGAGAGTTTCATAAAGCTGCTCTGACGAGTTGTAAACAACGAAACGGCCGTCAGCAGATGATGGAACTCTCAGAATTAAATCGAAAACACTCTCTTCACTTTAGATTGATGCAGTTAAAGATAAAAATTTTGACTCAATACAAACAAAAATTACGAGCTCAGTCAACAAATTATCTGCTTGGTCCTCTGACAGATCATTGTTACTAAACTCTAGTAAAACTAACTATAGAACATTTCATACTCATCAAAAATCAAACATACCAACACTAAACGTCAATTTAAATAATAGTACCATTGATATAATAACAGATGTTAAATTTCTAGGAGTATTCTTTGATTCCACCCTGTCTTTTAGAACTCACTGTATTAAATTATGTAAAATTCTGAATTCTAAATGTTATCAATTGAGAAACCTAAAAAGTGCATTAAGTTTGGACCATCGCCTAAAATTTTACCATGCTGAAATTCACTCAAGAATTTCTTATGGAATTATTGTATGGGGAAACACCAGCTGCATATAGTGTCTTTCTAAGTCAGAAGCGTATCCTAAGATGTCTCGTGGGCTGTCCACCTGACCACTCATGTCGAAACATTTTTAAGGAACATAAAATATTAACAGTCAGTGGCATATTAATTCTTGAACTGTTGACATACGTACATTTTAATCAAAATACCTTCAAAAGGAACTGTGACAAGCATACTCACAATACTAGAAAAAAAGAGAACTTTCAGGTACCCTTCAGGCACCTGGAACTATCCAAAAAAATCACCAAATACTTTTGGTTTGTACTTGTTCAATTTACTTCCACAAAAGTTGAAGAGTTTGCCAGCACATATTTTTAAACGAAAGCTGAAAAATATTCTCGTCGATCTGTGTCCTTATACAACACAAGAATTCATTAGCAATTTAGCTTTAATTTAGTTATACAACAATTAAGAGATTATTCTACAGAGTTTTATTTGTATGTTTGTATGTTTTTTTATGACTAATAATATTTGCAAGTGAAAGAACTTTGTCTTGTCCTATGTCACATGTGATCTTTCAGGATGAATAAACTATTGTATTATTGTATTGTATTGATTCTGTTTGCGTTCCTCTTCAGATTAGGTTTGAAGTTTGAGTGACATTTTCAAATATATATATTGAGGGGTTCATTGATAGTTAACACTGATTTTTGTTCAACATAATACATTTAACTATGGTCTAGGTACATTGTTTTTGTTTGAGTTGAAATGCAAGAGGTAAGTGTAAATTGAACTTAGATTATCTTATCAATGTCTTTCTTTTTATTCATAGCATTAGGTTTTTTCATAACTTCAACCATTTCTAGAAAAAATCTTTTCATATAATTGTTGCTGTCAGTGAAATTTGGTTGATGATTTTTGACAATACAATGTTCCGTGAAAGCACATGATTTTTTATAGAGTCTGATATCACTTCTGTGTGAAATTATACGATCTTTGAGTTGTCTTGATAATTTCATTTTTCAATTTTTTTCAACTTCTTGTTTAAGAAATTGAAAATTAAATAGTCATATTGAGACAGAACGGCTCAGGTATAGAGTTAGCAAGTAAATAAGACAGAATGCAGCTTCCAGGCGATTTTTATTGTAACAATCGCATGTACAAACGTAGTGCTAAAAGTAAGAAACTTTGGTTAATCTGACATTAATTTACAATAATAATCCTCTTACCTAAAAGTAAGAAACACCAGGCTTACGAAAATTATTTTGATATTTATCAAAATGATAACCTTGCAACCAAAAGGGTTGTTTCGATTCAGCAGTACGTGAGTTTATCGACAAGCTCGAAATAAATTCACCGTTCCCAGAAACAGTAATGTTGAATCACACAAAAAAGTGTTGTAAAAAGTACGGCTTGACCGGCGAAACATGAGGAATCATTTATATATTTTGTAGGCAAGGCAACCAGGTATACATCTATTTGCATATCGAGTTGTATAGGTACTTCAAGGCTTGAAGTTAGAATTAATGTAAGCCAGAGTATGCAAAACTGGCATGAAATAGGGGAAACGTGGGTAATTCTGCCTCAATATACTCTAATTCATATACCAAGTTTTACATCATATACTTTTATTGTACGTTTTTACATTCAAATTTATACCTTATTTGCTGTAAATTTTCCTTTTTATCGTTTTTAAAAAGAATTTATATGTACTTTCCAGTTTGCCCTGAAGAAGCCTACTCCTCAATATCGCATTAGGATTTTGAGACTTGACGTCGGAGTCTCAATCTACCTACTCCTTCGAGAGAATTGAGGATTTGCGGGTTATGGACCTGTAGTTATAATATAATAATAATATTCGATGGCCTGGATCGATTACCGCAAGGCGTTTGATACAACCTCGCATGAGCTTATCTTGCAATTGCTCAGATGCCTTGCGGTACCCGATCTGATAGTGAGATGCATTAGACAACTGATGCCGCTCTGGAGGACTTGCTTCACCATAAGATCTGGTCACGTCAGAGTCCAAACAGAGCTGGTTATCTTTAGAAGGGTCGTATTTCAGGGAGATTTCCTCAGATCTCTTCTTTTCTGCTTCTCACTACTGCCATTGTCTGTTGCACTCTGAACCCGTGGTTACGACTGCAGCACCCTCAGCAACCGGAGGCACAAGGTCACCCATTTATTTTACATAGATGATCTGAAAATATATGCCTCCGGAGAAAAGGATCTACAACAGTCCTTGAGGGTGGTGCAAGAGTACACGCATGCTATCGGAATGGAGTTTGGGATCGACAAATGTGCCACGGTTCATCTCAAAAGAGGACTATGCGAGGAGTACGGAGAGGATGTCCAGCTCGTAGACAGAAGCATCCTACATCATCTTGATGCCAGAGAGACGTACACTTACCTAGGGGTGGAACAGCGCCGCTCCCAAGAGGTAACCACTGTTAAAAACTCTCCACGCGGCAAGTATCAGCACAAACTCCGACAGATCTGGTCGTCAGAACTGTAGGGGAAGAACAAAGTTGCTGCAACTAATATGCTTGCCGTTCCGATCTTACTCTACTCCATTGGAGTAGTGAAATGGACTCAAGTTGAGCTGCGACAACTCGACGTGAAAACTCGTAAAATGATGCAGCTTAATTCCGTTCCACGGTTGTACTTTGCCAGACAGCGGGAGGCCGTGGACTTTTGAGTTTGGAGTGTCTACATAACAGAATGGTACTGGATGGAGCCTGTAAAGGAGGAGTATAGATCCCCTTCTCTGCTTGGTCTGTGACCATGAGAAGGCAAGGATTGGAGCATTTCTTTTCAAGGCAGCCGATGAACTTGGTCTCGTTTTCGATTTTGAACGGGTTAATCCAAACTCTGTCAACGAGTTGGTACCAGTTCAGCAAAAGGCATTAAAGCAGCGGAGACAGGAGTGCTCCTGAAGGCATAACGCGGCTCTACGAGTGTTGTACTATCATCTACAACACTCGTACAGTATAGACAAGACACCGGTGTTGCCTTATGCTCCAGAGGATATTGAGCCCGTTGTGGAGAATGAGAGGTGCCGAATCTATTGGAACTACTCATTCCCCACCCTCAAGCAAATACAAGCAAATAAGCCTGATCTCTCGACCATCAAAGTAGGACGATATTCGTCATAAAGTTTTCTGCTCCTGGCGAAAGGAACATCGTCCGAAAAGAGGAGGAAAAACGGACAAAATATTTAACTCCGCAGGCTGTACCCAAACTATTCGGTAAAATTAGTGGTTCTGATTATAGGGGTCCTTGGTAGAATGATGGACACGCTGCTCCCTAATCTGAAAATTATACCAGCTTGCAGTGATGTCATAGAAATCTTAGCCGGACGAATGCAGAAGGCTGTCATCCTTGGTTCACTCCGTCTGCTCAGGGTAAATGATTCTCGGACCCAGTAGTTGCTCACCTCACGGACGTAGGGAATGGCTATCTGAGTAAATGGCACCAGCGCGCCCTCCAGGTGTGTCGGAGCTCCGGAGACAGGGCCCGACTGGTATAAGTAATCCAAACTGATACAAAAAAATCAATAATAATAATTATAATAATAATTGTTTTAAAGATGAGCTGAAGTGGAGAGAGTGTTTTATATTTAATTCACTTCATATTCTGTTTGCGTTCCTTTTCAGGCATGAGAAACTTATTTGAACTTTGGATTGGCCAGAACAACAAAATTGTTGACTGCCTGCCAATGTGTAGAAAAATGTCTAACTTTGGATTCCGTGGTTCGTTTCAAATTAAGTTTCAACTAGTGACTGTAGATGTCACAAGTTATTTTTTATTATATATAATATAAAACTAGTAAATATTGGGGATTGCAACAAGTAAAAAGGATACTGTTTAGAGATATTTCAAGCTTTCGTATATTTCTTATATACATCTTCAGGAAACTATAAAGAATACATATCAAAGTTACATTATTTGATATGATCTTACTTACATCTATTTTGAGGTTGGTTGACATGTTCTTAAAAATCATAAAGTGATAACACAGTGGTAGATTGTAAAAAATGGTTGAAGTTGTATAAAAAAGGCAAAATTGCGAATAAAAATCAACAGAAGTTAAAATTTTTAAACCATTCGTCGAAAACAATTGACTTGTTTACTAATATCTAAGCAATATGAACATATGACAAGTAGTTGAAAAAGAAAACTGTAATGTGTTAAGTCATTGTTACCAACTATAATCATGTACCAACTGTTGAAAAGGTAATGCCAGAAGATTGGTTGTTTGCAAATTAGGAAAAAACTACAATTCTGATTGAATAATTATAGAAATATTATTGTTAGTTTGAAGAGTATTGTCTAACGATAGTAAGAAGGAATAAATCTAACTTAAATGATTTATTTCAGTTATTTTATTAAGTAATGCAATTTTTATCTTGAGATATGAAGGCCATTTCTAAAAAGGTTGTCTTAGTCAAGTGTGACTCCTGCTAATATTTTTGTTAAATATAGTTCATTCGATGGTCAAGGCTTTTAACATGTTCAGCAAGAGCACATCGTTCAGGATGAAGTCTACAATCACTTCTATATGAGGAGATTCTACTTTTTAGACATCTAGAAGTTTGGCCAATATAATTCTTATTACAGTCTTGACAAGGAATGCTATATACAATATTTAATGTTAATGGAATTTTGTCTTTAACTTTTGAATAAATTGATCTTATAGGCAAAATAGTTTAATTTGCAATTTTGATGTTACATACCGAATGAAGAAGCCTAGAAAGTCTCGGTGTAATATCTTGTATATATTGAAGTGAAGTAAATGTAGGAATTGTAGGACTAGCATTAGCATCATTGCCATTAGTGGATATATTAAGATTGTTAGAATCAATATCTGTTTTAATATTCAATGGTGTGTTAAACAGAATACTTATCAGTAAGCTAGGTGAATAACTATTGTTTAAAAAAGTCGAAGGAGGATATTTCAGTTTTATTTTATATCTCTATCCTTTTGATTTTGACCTGCTGCAATCTCCAATAAAAACTAGTTTTATTCTAAACTATATATACATATATAAAGCTAGGAAAACTTGTTGGGTACGCAGCATGCAGGAAGTATACTCTTATAACACTTGTTCCAATATTTCGACAACGTTTATTGTCATCCTCAGGGAAAGCTACAATATTATTAAAATACAATGAAACAATGACTACCAGTGGATTCCAAAACTACTTACAGTGTCGGTGAGGTTATGTGCATAGATATTATAAAATAGACGTTAACAATTGCAATGTACATATTAAAACAATTTGTGAGAGTCCTTAAAGGTCATCATCAACAATTATTGAACTTTTATAGTTAAAAAACATTTATTATAATAAAATTGAAAAATTATTTCCTCATACCGGTATTTTAACGTCGGCATGGGAGAAGAAGAATTTAATTTAGGTTAACAAGTGAGGTTAGGTACGATCCTGCATGGAACAGTACTAAAAAGGGGAACATTGACAGACTGAACCTACCATGGAACGAGACCTTGTCATTCAAACATGGAATGGCACAGAACACCATAGAAAAGACATCATATCATTAATTAATTATTTCCACCTATAGAGGGAGTACTCCGAATACTGAAATTATTCTTAAAAGTAAAAACAGATAATATGAATAGTAGACAAAATTATGTAACAATTATTTTGATTGAAGAAGTCTTAGTGACTCCTCAGATATATAGAAAAAATATTGATAAAGATTTACGTTATAAATTTGTAAAGTTTAAATTACTGGAAGAGTAAACCATATTTTAAATAGATTGGGAGTTAAGGTCCCTTTCATTATGTGGATTTTGATCCAAGTGCAATAAGAATGAATATATTTCACTTAAATGGTTAATGTCAGTTTTTTTGTTCATACATGAGGATGACTGTGAGATGAAGGCCATCTCTAGAAAGAGTCTTTTATACTTGTTAGGTTCTTTGGCTAAGATTTTCGCAGCCTCAAAGTTGATATTATGACCTTCTGTCTGCACATGATCACTAAGTGCACATCTTTCTGGGTGCAATCTACAATCACTCTTATGTGAACAAATTCTATCTTTTAATAACCTGTTAGTTTGTCCAATATATTCATTCGAGCAGTTAGAACAAGGAATACAGTAGACTACATGTGATTGATGAAGTAAAGGAACTTTGTCTTTCACTTTAGTGAATAGAGAATTTATCGTTAGAACAGTTTTATTTGCAATTTTGATGTTATCAAAAGGTTTAAAGATTCTACTAAGTTTTGGAGTAATATTTGATATATAGGGTAGAGATGTATAAAAAGTATTAACTATGTGTTCTGGATCAGCAACATTAGCAATATCCAAATCTGTATTATTATTATTTACGACAGGTTCCATTGTGGAGCTAAAAAGAATTTTATTAAGAAGGACATGAGGGTATGAATTATTTCGAAATAGGTTGTACAAAATGCCCAAGTTTTTATTGTGGAAAGTACTATCAGAGATGCTGAGAACACGTTGCTTCATCTGCTTGACCAGGTTCACTTTTATATTTTCCTTGTGGTACGACAAGTAATTCATATATCTACCCGAACTCATGGGTTTCCTGTACCAATCGATGATAATACTGTTATCATGTGAGCGAATGAGTTTCATGTCCAAGAAGGGAACACTACGCTCATCATCTTCACATTCCAACGTGAACTGTATATATGGGTCATAGCTATTAAAAATGTCAAGTATCTCTGCAGTACAGCCCGCAGGTAACGAGAGGATGATGTCATCAACATATTTCTTTATAAAAAATAAATTGAAGGGAAGAACATTAATAACTGTATCTAAAATGTCATCCATTACATAACAAGCAAGTATAGGACTAATTTTAGCTCCCATTGGAGTACCAAAAGTTTGCTTATAAATTTTATTGTTGAAAGAGAAAACTGTATTATTAAAGAGAAATGTTATTAAATCAAAAAAAGATTGTTTTTGGATACAACAAATGGAACTAATGCAGTGCCACTTTTTATCTATTGCTCTAATACAAGCATCTAAGTAAACATTACTGAATAATGATACCACGTCTAAGCTAGCAAGGACATAATTGTCAGGGAGTTGCAATCTATTAAATTTTGTGGAGACGTCAAAGGAATCTTTTATATAATAGTCATTATCAAAGTTATAAGCTTTTGTTAAAATGTCAGTTAAAAAGGCAGATAAAAATTCAGTCGGTGAGCCTATCGAAGCTACTATAGGTCTCATGGACAAAACTGGTTTATGTATTTTGGGAAGAGAGTAAAATTTTGGAATTATACCGTTATAGGTGGTCAGCCTTTTTTTAGTAATTTCATCTATTTGCTTAGAGGTGAATAAAGATTTTATTAAGAGGTTACATTTAGCTTGTATTGATTGTGAGGGATCTTTAGTTAACATAATATAAGAATCATTATTTTCAATTAAATCATTAGAGAGTGAAATGTATTGATCTCTGTCCATAATAACAGTGACATTACCCTTATCTGACTTTGTAACAATTAAATTTGGATTTTGTTTTAAGAAATTTTTTGTTTTATCAAATAAATGCTGAAATTGTGAAGAGGAATTTGACGAATCATTTACAAAATTAGTGATTACATTGGTAGATCTGGCAATTGTCAATTTACGAACATGGTCATCTGGAATAGACGACGTGATGTAATCAACATCTGCCAATATATTTTTTATTGAGAAATCTTTTTTTAGACGGGGTTCTATACTGAATTTAGGACCCAGTGCTAAGAATTGTACCACATCCGAAGGAATGTCGGTACCAGAAATATTTTTTACCCATTCAGGTTTAACATTTAAGTTATTCCTGGATTGAATAAGTGAAAGATTATTTAATTTATTAATATTTGAGGATTTAATTTTATGAAAAAGTTTTAAAAATTTAGGTTGTTGTCTTGCAGAAAATTCAACAAAAAGCAACTCATTCGTTAAAGGGATTATCTCGGTCCTTAGTACGTTCAACCTATTTTCAAGAATATTTATTAATTTATGATTCATATCAATTTCAAGATTTAAAAGCTTTGATCCTAACCTGAGGCAGAACCTTCTTGATATATCACAAAAGGTGATATCTTGTCGTTGTAGTAATCTATTTATCTGTTTTGTTGAATGTTCCAAATGCTTCGGAGAGATTCCCATCGAGCGGCATTTCAGTAAGAAACATCTTCTATTATACTCTTTAGCCAATTTCATTTTGGTGCGGGACCATAATTTCAGTTTTTTCACCACTGTTGTTCCATACGTAGCAATCACGTCTTGGTAGAAACCCATATCTGTAGAAGTTAGGAGAGAGGAAGTCTTTGCTGACCAGTTAAGATAAAGCTAGGAAAACTTGTTGGGTACGCAGCATGCAGGAAGTATACTCTTATAACACTTGTTCCAATATTTCGACAACGTTTATTGTCATCCTCAGGGAAAGCTACAATATTATTAAAATACAATGAAACAATGACTACCAGTGGATTCCAAAACTACTTACAGTGTCGGTGAGGTTATGTGCATAGATATTATAAAATAGACGTTAACAATTGCAATGTACATATTAAAACAATTTGTGAGAGTCCTTAAAGGTCATCATCAACAATTATTGAACTTTTATAGTTAAAAAACATTTATTATAATAAAATTGAAAAATTATTTCCTCATACCGGTATTTTAACGTCGGCATGGGAGAAGAAGAATTTAATTTAGGTTAACAAGTGAGGTTAGGTACGATCCTGCATGGAACAGTACTAAAAAGGGGAACATTGACAGACTGAACCTACCATGGAACGAGACCTTGTCATTCAAACATGGAATGGCACAGAACACCATAGAAAAGACATCATATCATTAATTAATTATTTCCACCTATAGAGGGAGTACTCCGAATACTGAAATTATTCTTAAAAGTAAAAACAGATAATATGAATAGTAGACAAAATTATGTAACAATTATTTTGATTGAAGAAGTCTTAGTGACTCCTCAGATATATAGAAAAAATATTGATAAAGATTTACGTTATAAATTTGTAAAGTTTAAATTACTGGAAGAGTAAAACATATTTTAAATAGATTGGGAGTTAAGGTCCCTTTCATTATGTGGATTTTGATCCAAGTGCAATAAGAATGAATATATTTCACTTAAATGGTTAATGTCAGTTTTTTTGTTCATACATGAGGATGACTGTGAGATGAAGGCCATCTCTAGAAAGAGTCTTTTATACTTGTTAGGTTCTTTGGCTAAGATTTTCGCAGCCTCAAAGTTGATATTATGACCTTCTGTCTGCACATGATCACTAAGTGCACATCTTTCTGGGTGCAATCTACAATCACTCTTATGTGAACAAATTCTATCTTTTAATAACCTGTTAGTTTGTCCAATATATTCATTCGAGCAGTTAGAACAAGGAATACAGTAGACTACATGTGATTGATGAAGTAAAGGAACTTTGTCTTTCACTTTAGTGAATAGAGAATTTATCGTTAGAACAGTTTTATTTGCAATTTTGATGTTATCAAAAGGTTTAAAGATTCTACTAAGTTTTGGAGTAATATTTGATATATAGGGTAGAGATGTATAAAAAGTATTAACTATGTGTTCTGGATCAGCAACATTAGCAATATCCAAATCTGTATTATTATTATTTACGACAGGTTCCATTGTGGAGCTAAAAAGAATTTTATTAAGAAGGACATGAGGGTATGAATTATTTCGAAATAGGTTGTACAAAATGCCCAAGTTTTTATTGTGGAAAGTACTATCAGAGATGCTGAGAACACGTTGCTTCATCTGCTTGACCAGGTTCACTTTTATATTTTCCTTGTGGTACGACAAGTAATTCATATATCTACCCGAACTCATGGGTTTCCTGTACCAATCGATGATAATACTGTTATCATGTGAGCGAATGAGTTTCATGTCCAAGAAGGGAACACTACGCTCATCATCTTCACATTCCAACGTGAACTGTATATATGGGTCATAGCTATTAAAAATGTCAAGTATCTCTGCAGTACAGCCCGCAGGTAACGAGAGGATGATGTCATCAACATATTTCTTTATAAAAAATAAATTGAAGGGAAGAACATTAATAACTGTATCTAAAATGTCATCCATTACATAACAAGCAAGTATAGGACTAATTTTAGCTCCCATTGGAGTACCAAAAGTTTGCTTATAAATTTTATTGTTGAAAGAGAAAACTGTATTATTAAAGAGAAATGTTATTAAATCAAAAAAAGATTGTTTTTGGATACAACAAATGGAACTAATGCAGTGCCACTTTTTATCTATTGCTCTAATACAAGCATCTAAGTAAACATTACTGAATAATGATACCACGTCTAAGCTAGCAAGGACATAATTGTCAGGGAGTTGCAATCTATTAAATTTTGTGGAGACGTCAAAGGAATCTTTTATATAATAGTCATTATCAAAGTTATAAGCTTTTGTTAAAATGTCAGTTAAAAAGGCAGATAAAAATTCAGTCGGTGAGCCTATCGAAGCTACTATAGGTCTCATGGACAAAACTGGTTTATGTATTTTGGGAAGAGAGTAAAATTTTGGAATTATACCGTTATAGGTGGTCAGCCTTTTTTTAGTAATTTCATCTATTTGCTTAGAGGTGAATAAAGATTTTATTAAGAGGTTACATTTAGCTTGTATTGATTGTGAGGGATCTTTAGTTAACATAATATAAGAATCATTATTTTCAATTAAATCATTAGAGAGTGAAATGTATTGATCTCTGTCCATAATAACAGTGACATTACCCTTATCTGACTTTGTAACAATTAAATTTGGATTTTGTTTTAAGAAATTTTTTGTTTTATCAAATAAATGCTGAAATTGTGAAGAGGAATTTGACGAATCATTTACAAAATTAGTGATTACATTGGTAGATCTGGCAATTGTCAATTTACGAACATGGTCATCTGGAATAGACGACGTGATGTAATCAACATCTGCCAATATATTTTTTATTGAGAAATCTTTTTTTAGACGGGGTTCTATACTGAATTTAGGACCCAGTGCTAAGAATTGTACCACATCCGAAGGAATGTCGGTACCAGAAATATTTTTTACCCATTCAGGTTTAACATTTAAGTTATTCCTGGATTGAATAAGTGAAAGATTATTTAATTTATTAATATTTGAGGATTTAATTTTATGAAAAAGTTTTAAAAATTTAGGTTGTTGTCTTGCAGAAAATTCAACAAAAAGCAACTCATTCGTTAAAGGGATTATCTCGGTCCTTAGTACGTTCAACCTATTTTCAAGAATATTTATTAATTTATGATTCATATCAATTTCAAGATTTAAAAGCTTTGATCCTAACCTGAGGCAGAACCTTCTTGATATATCACAAAAGGTGATATCTTGTCGTTGTAGTAATCTATTTATCTGTTTTGTTGAATGTTCCAAATGCTTCGGAGAGATTCCCATCGAGCGGCATTTCAGTAAGAAACATCTTCTATTATACTCTTTAGCCAATTTCATTTTGGTGCGGGACCATAATTTCAGTTTTTTCACCACTGTTGTTCCATACGTAGCAATCACGTCTTGGTAGAAACCCATATACGTATGGAACAACAGTGGTGAAAAAACTGAAATTATGGTCCCGCACCAAAATGAAATTGGCTAAAGAGTATAATAGAAGATGTTTCTTACTGAAATGCCGCTCGATGGGAATCTCTCCGAAGCATTTGGAACATTCAACAAAACAGATAAATAGATTACTACAACGACAAGATATCACCTTTTGTGATATATCAAGAAGGTTCTGCCTCAGGTTAGGATCAAAGCTTTTAAATCTTGAAATTGATATGAATCATAAATTAATAAATATTCTTGAAAATAGGTTGAACGTACTAAGGACCGAGATAATCCCTTTAACGAATGAGTTGCTTTTTGTTGAATTTTCTGCAAGACAACAACCTAAATTTTTAAAACTTTTTCATAAAATTAAATCCTCAAATATTAATAAATTAAATAATCTTTCACTTATTCAATCCAGGAATAACTTAAATGTTAAACCTGAATGGGTAAAAAATATTTCTGGTACCGACATTCCTTCGGATGTGGTACAATTCTTAGCACTGGGTCCTAAATTCAGTATAGAACCCCGTCTAAAAAAAGATTTCTCAATAAAAAATATATTGGCAGATGTTGATTACATCACGTCGTCTATTCCAGATGACCATGTTCGTAAATTGACAATTGCCAGATCTACCAATGTAATCACTAATTTTGTAAATGATTCGTCAAATTCCTCTTCACAATTTCAGCATTTATTTGATAAAACAAAAAATTTCTTAAAACAAAATCCAAATTTAATTGTTACAAAGTCAGATAAGGGTAATGTCACTGTTATTATGGACAGAGATCAATACATTTCACTCTCTAATGATTTAATTGAAAATAATGATTCTTATATTATGTTAACTAAAGATCCCTCACAATCAATACAAGCTAAATGTAACCTCTTAATAAAATCTTTATTCACCTCTAAGCAAATAGATGAAATTACTAAAAAAAGGCTGACCACCTATAACGGTATAATTCCAAAATTTTACTCTCTTCCCAAAATACATAAACCAGTTTTGTCCATGAGACCTATAGTAGCTTCGATAGGCTCACCGACTGAATTTTTATCTGCCTTTTTAACTGACATTTTAACAAAAGCTTATAACTTTGATAATGACTATTATATAAAAGATTCCTTTGACGTCTCCACAAAATTTAATAGATTGCAACTCCCTGACAATTATGTCCTTGCTAGCTTAGACGTGGTATCATTATTCAGTAATGTTTACTTAGATGCTTGTATTAGAGCAATAGATAAAAAGTGGCACTGCATTAGTTCCATTTGTTGTATCCAAAAACAATCTTTTTTTGATTTAATAACATTTCTCTTTAATAATACAGTTTTCTCTTTCAACAATAAAATTTATAAGCAAACTTTTGGTACTCCAATGGGAGCTAAAATTAGTCCTATACTTGCTTGTTATGTAATGGATGACATTTTAGATACAGTTATTAATGTTCTTCCCTTCAATTTATTTTTTATAAAGAAATATGTTGATGACATCATCCTCTCGTTACCTGCGGGCTGTACTGCAGAGATACTTGACATTTTTAATAGCTATGACCCATATATACAGTTCACGTTGGAATGTGAAGATGATGAGCGTAGTGTTCCCTTCTTGGACATGAAACTCATTCGCTCACATGATAACAGTATTATCATCGATTGGTACAGGAAACCCATGAGTTCGGGTAGATATATGAATTACTTGTCGTACCACAAGGAAAATATAAAAGTGAACCTGGTCAAGCAGATGAAGCAACGTGTTCTCAGCATCTCTGATAGTACTTTCCACAATAAAAACTTGGGCATTTTGTACAACCTATTTCGAAATAATTCATACCCTCATGTCCTTCTTAATAAAATTCTTTTTAGCTCCACAATGGAACCTGTCGTAAATAATAATAATACAGATTTGGATATTGCTAATGTTGCTGATCCAGAACACATAGTTAATACTTTTTATACATCTCTACCCTATATATCAAATATTACTCCAAAACTTAGTAGAATCTTTAAACCTTTTGATAACATCAAAATTGCAAATAAAACTGTTCTAACGATAAATTCTCTATTCACTAAAGTGAAAGACAAAGTTCCTTTACTTCATCAATCACATGTAGTCTACTGTATTCCTTGTTCTAACTGCTCGAATGAATATATTGGACAAACTAACAGGTTATTAAAAGATAGAATTTGTTCACATAAGAGTGATTGTAGATTGCACCCAGAAAGATGTGCACTTAGTGATCATGTGCAGACAGAAGGTCATAATATCAACTTTGAGGCTGCGAAAATCTTAGCCAAAGAACCTAACAAGTATAAAAGACTCTTTCTAGAGATGGCCTTCATCTCACAGTCATCCTCATGTATGAACAAAAAAACTGACATTAACCATTTAAGTGAAATATATTCATTCTTATTGCACTTGGATCAAAATCCACATAATGAAAGGGACCTTAACTCCCAATCTATTTAAAATATGTTTTACTCTTCCAGTAATTTAAACTTTACAAATTTATAACGTAAATCTTTATCAATATTTTTTCTATATATCTGAGGAGTCACTAAGACTTCTTCAATCAAAATAATTGTTACATAATTTTGTCTACTATTCATATTATCTGTTTTTACTTTTAAGAATAATTTCAGTATTCGGAGTACTCCCTCTATAGGTGGAAATAATTAATTAATGATATGATGTCTTTTCTATGGTGTTCTGTGCCATTCCATGTTTGAATGACAAGGTCTCGTTCCATGGTAGGTTCAGTCTGTCAATGTTCCCCTTTTTAGTACTGTTCCATGCAGGATCGTACCTAACCTCACTTGTTAACCTAAATTAAATTCTTCTTCTCCCATGCCGACGTTAAAATACCGGTATGAGGAAATAATTTTTCAATTTTATTATAATAAATGTTTTTTAACTATAAAAGTTCAATAATTGTTGATGATGACCTTTAAGGACTCTCACAAATTGTTTTAATATGTACATTGCAATTGTTAACGTCTATTTTATAATATCTATGCACATAACCTCACCGACACTGTAAGTAGTTTTGGAATCCACTGGTAGTCATTGTTTCATTGTATTTTAATAATATTGTAGCTTTCCCTGAGGATGACAATAAACGTTGTCGAAATATTGGAACAAGTGTTATAAGAGTATACTTCCTGCATGCTGCGTACCCAACAAGTTTTCCTAGCTTTATCTTAACTGGTCAGCAAAGACTTCCTCTCTCCTAACTTCTACAGATATGGGTTTCTACCAAGACGTGATTGCTACGTATGGAACAACAGTGGTGAAAAAACTGAAATTATGGTCCCGCACCAAAATGAAATTGGCTAAAGAGTATAATAGAAGATGTTTCTTACTGAAATGCCGCTCGATGGGAATCTCTCCGAAGCATTTGGAACATTCAACAAAACAGATAAATAGATTACTACAACGACAAGATATCACCTTTTGTGATATATCAAGAAGGTTCTGCCTCAGGTTAGGATCAAAGCTTTTAAATCTTGAAATTGATATGAATCATAAATTAATAAATATTCTTGAAAATAGGTTGAACGTACTAAGGACCGAGATAATCCCTTTAACGAATGAGTTGCTTTTTGTTGAATTTTCTGCAAGACAACAACCTAAATTTTTAAAACTTTTTCATAAAATTAAATCCTCAAATATTAATAAATTAAATAATCTTTCACTTATTCAATCCAGGAATAACTTAAATGTTAAACCTGAATGGGTAAAAAATATTTCTGGTACCGACATTCCTTCGGATGTGGTACAATTCTTAGCACTGGGTCCTAAATTCAGTATAGAACCCCGTCTAAAAAAAGATTTCTCAATAAAAAATATATTGGCAGATGTTGATTACATCACGTCGTCTATTCCAGATGACCATGTTCGTAAATTGACAATTGCCAGATCTACCAATGTAATCACTAATTTTGTAAATGATTCGTCAAATTCCTCTTCACAATTTCAGCATTTATTTGATAAAACAAAAAATTTCTTAAAACAAAATCCAAATTTAATTGTTACAAAGTCAGATAAGGGTAATGTCACTGTTATTATGGACAGAGATCAATACATTTCACTCTCTAATGATTTAATTGAAAATAATGATTCTTATATTATGTTAACTAAAGATCCCTCACAATCAATACAAGCTAAATGTAACCTCTTAATAAAATCTTTATTCACCTCTAAGCAAATAGATGAAATTACTAAAAAAAGGCTGACCACCTATAACGGTATAATTCCAAAATTTTACTCTCTTCCCAAAATACATAAACCAGTTTTGTCCATGAGACCTATAGTAGCTTCGATAGGCTCACCGACTGAATTTTTATCTGCCTTTTTAACTGACATTTTAACAAAAGCTTATAACTTTGATAATGACTATTATATAAAAGATTCCTTTGACGTCTCCACAAAATTTAATAGATTGCAACTCCCTGACAATTATGTCCTTGCTAGCTTAGACGTGGTATCATTATTCAGTAATGTTTACTTAGATGCTTGTATTAGAGCAATAGATAAAAAGTGGCACTGCATTAGTTCCATTTGTTGTATCCAAAAACAATCTTTTTTTGATTTAATAACATTTCTCTTTAATAATACAGTTTTCTCTTTCAACAATAAAATTTATAAGCAAACTTTTGGTACTCCAATGGGAGCTAAAATTAGTCCTATACTTGCTTGTTATGTAATGGATGACATTTTAGATACAGTTATTAATGTTCTTCCCTTCAATTTATTTTTTATAAAGAAATATGTTGATGACATCATCCTCTCGTTACCTGCGGGCTGTACTGCAGAGATACTTGACATTTTTAATAGCTATGACCCATATATACAGTTCACGTTGGAATGTGAAGATGATGAGCGTAGTGTTCCCTTCTTGGACATGAAACTCATTCGCTCACATGATAACAGTATTATCATCGATTGGTACAGGAAACCCATGAGTTCGGGTAGATATATGAATTACTTGTCGTACCACAAGGAAAATATAAAAGTGAACCTGGTCAAGCAGATGAAGCAACGTGTTCTCAGCATCTCTGATAGTACTTTCCACAATAAAAACTTGGGCATTTTGTACAACCTATTTCGAAATAATTCATACCCTCATGTCCTTCTTAATAAAATTCTTTTTAGCTCCACAATGGAACCTGTCGTAAATAATAATAATACAGATTTGGATATTGCTAATGTTGCTGATCCAGAACACATAGTTAATACTTTTTATACATCTCTACCCTATATATCAAATATTACTCCAAAACTTAGTAGAATCTTTAAACCTTTTGATAACATCAAAATTGCAAATAAAACTGTTCTAACGATAAATTCTCTATTCACTAAAGTGAAAGACAAAGTTCCTTTACTTCATCAATCACATGTAGTCTACTGTATTCCTTGTTCTAACTGCTCGAATGAATATATTGGACAAACTAACAGGTTATTAAAAGATAGAATTTGTTCACATAAGAGTGATTGTAGATTGCACCCAGAAAGATGTGCACTTAGTGATCATGTGCAGACAGAAGGTCATAATATCAACTTTGAGGCTGCGAAAATCTTAGCCAAAGAACCTAACAAGTATAAAAGACTCTTTCTAGAGATGGCCTTCATCTCACAGTCATCCTCATGTATGAACAAAAAAACTGACATTAACCATTTAAGTGAAATATATTCATTCTTATTGCACTTGGATCAAAATCCACATAATGAAAGGGACCTTAACTCCCAATCTATTTAAAATATGTTTTACTCTTCCAGTAATTTAAACTTTACAAATTTATAACGTAAATCTTTATCAATATTTTTTCTATATATCTGAGGAGTCACTAAGACTTCTTCAATCAAAATAATTGTTACATAATTTTGTCTACTATTCATATTATCTGTTTTTACTTTTAAGAATAATTTCAGTATTCGGAGTACTCCCTCTATAGGTGGAAATAATTAATTAATGATATGATGTCTTTTCTATGGTGTTCTGTGCCATTCCATGTTTGAATGACAAGGTCTCGTTCCATGGTAGGTTCAGTCTGTCAATGTTCCCCTTTTTAGTACTGTTCCATGCAGGATCGTACCTAACCTCACTTGTTAACCTAAATTAAATTCTTCTTCTCCCATGCCGACGTTAAAATACCGGTATGAGGAAATAATTTTTCAATTTTATTATAATAAATGTTTTTTAACTATAAAAGTTCAATAATTGTTGATGATGACCTTTAAGGACTCTCACAAATTGTTTTAATATGTACATTGCAATTGTTAACGTCTATTTTATAATATCTATGCACATAACCTCACCGACACTGTAAGTAGTTTTGGAATCCACTGGTAGTCATTGTTTCATTGTATTTTAATAATATTGTAGCTTTCCCTGAGGATGACAATAAACGTTGTCGAAATATTGGAACAAGTGTTATAAGAGTATACTTCCTGCATGCTGCGTACCCAACAAGTTTTCCTAGCTTTATCTTAACTGGTCAGCAAAGACTTCCTCTCTCCTATACATATATATATACATATATTAAACACCCGTATATGTATTTACATTAACGATGTATTTTGATTCACCTCATATACTCAATTTGTTGAATGACATTTGACGAATATCTTCTACGTTTTTTAATTCATTTATTATTTTTATATGTACCCCACAACTTTTCGTTTCTTCATCAGTTTCTAAATCTTCCCGGTATAACCTGTATGTTTTTACTACTTAGATTCACGTTAGTGACATTCAACATTTTATTTTAGTCCTCATCACAGTTGAAACAAAACGTTTTGAATACTATTTTCCATCATCAGTATACCATTTCAAATATCATTTGTATTTAATGTGAAAAATCCCTCATTTTGTTCTGTTTCAATATGGCTGACATTTCACATGAATTTGCATGAAACTCCGCGTGGGAACGTAAACAATAACTGAAAATACGTGACTGATTTTTATGTTTAATGACATATTTTCAAATCTCTTATATTTATTTTTTTGTAACGTTTCAGTTTAGGAACATTAAGTATATGATTTTTCTTTAACGCTGTATTTCTTTGTATGAGTTTTTTCATGTTTTTTCATATTATGTTATTTTATTGGGCATGCAATATATTGATGAATTGTGTACGATAAATCGTTAAAATGGTGGCAAATGATTCGATTCCACGCAAAATAACTCCATCTATTTTTAATGTAAAATATATAAAATTATTTTCTATGAATAAAATATTCTTTCAAATGTATCACATAACATCACATCCGATTGATAATAAGAACCGCGTAGGAACGTGAAAGGTGAAACTCAATCGTTTGCTCTACAATGTATAGCATTAAAATATTCGAACTATTTTGTGTCATCTCAATCACGTACACTTCGATTACACATGCTATTTTTCAGTGTTTGTTCACAAAACAATTCTTTAATTATGATAAACTGTACAACATTTCCTGTATGTATATATATACATATATATATATATATATATATATATATATTTAGTTGATGTACCAGATGATAAAAATTTATATTTTTGTAATTTTGTAAGTATGTAAGATTTATCCAAGTAATTAGGCTACAAAGCCGTGTGTGAATGAATGAATGAATGAATGAATGAATTAATTAATTAATTAATTAATTGATTAATTAATTAATTAATTAATTAATTGATAGTAATAATAATAATAATGCCGCAAAACTGAGACGAGCTCACCACACACTGAATCAAGGCGTGCTGTTTACCATCAAGCAGCACTGCCTTGATAGGATACGAATGCTGGTGGTTGCAAGAAAGTCACTAGTGAGGCGGGCGAGAAGCGTCGTGGAAAACATGAAGTTCCGCGATAAACCTTCTCGCTTCCAAGAGCCTCCACGTGTTGTCGATAATCCGCCGGCCGCTGATCGGGTGGAAACCTTCTGGAAGAACATCTATGAGTATCCGCAACCACTCAACGTAGACACTCCAGCCCTAGCGCAGTTTGAAGCCTTCTGCAGGAGGCTTCAACAGCCTGTCCACAATGATCTGCGCAATCCGATAACCCCGGAAGAAGGCTCAAAGAACTTCGCTGCAGTACCCACCACCATTTGGCAAGAGTTTTCATCTCTTGGCTAGATGGGGAGCAGCAGATTCCGGATTGGTTTGTCGAGGGGCGAACCGTGCTTATCCCCAAAAACGGAGATTTGTCTGATCCAAAGAATTACAGGCCGATAACATGCTTGAATTCCTGCTATAAGATGTTTACGCGCATTTTATACGCGCGAATACTCTTCGCAGTTGATCCGGTGTACAAACGGATATATGAGCAGAGAGGGTCAAAGAGGGGGGTCGCTGGCTGCAAGGAGAACCTGCTCATCGACAGATGTATAACGCAGGACTCCGTGCAGTATAAGCGGAACCTTTCGATGGCCTGGATCGATTACCGCAAGGCATTTGATACAACATCGCATGAGCTAATCATGCATTTGCTCAGATGCCTTGCGGTGCCCGATCAAATAGTGAGATGCATTGAACAACTGATGTCATTCTGGAGGACTCGCTTCACCATAAGATCTGGTCAAGTCAGAGTCCAAACAGAGCAGGTAATCTTCAGAAGGGGCGTATTCCAGGGAGACTCCCTCAGCCCTCTTCTCTTCTGCATCTCACTATTGCCATTGTCCGTTGCACTCAGGATAACCCTTGGATATAACTGCGGCACCCCCAACAACCGGAGGCATAAGGTTACCCATTTATTTTATATGGATGACCTCAAACTGTATGCCTCTGGAGAAAAGGACCTACATCAGTCCTTAAGGGTGGTGCAAGAGTACACGCGTGCTATCGGAATGGAGTTCGGGATTGACAAATGTGCCACGGTTCATCTCAAAAGAGGACGATGTGAGGGATACGGAGAGGATGTCCAGCTCGTAGACGGAAGCATCCTACATCATCTTGATGCCGGAGAGACGTATACCTACTTGGGAGTGGAGCAACGCCGCTCCCAAGAGGTGAACACAGTTAAAAACTCTCTCCGCGGCAAGTATCAGCACAAACTCCGACAGATCTGGTCGTCAGAACTGTCGGGGAAGAACAAAGTTGCTGCAACTAATATGCTTGCCGTTCCGATCTTACTCTACTCCTTTGTAGTGGTGAAATGGACTCAAGTTGAGCTGCGACAACTCGACGTGAAAACTCGTAAAATGATGCAGCTTAATTCCGTTCCACGGTTGTACTTTGCCAGACAGCGGGAGGCCGTGGACTTTTGAGTTTGGAGTGTCTACATAACAGAATGGTGCTGGATGGAGCCTGTAAAGTCATGAGGAGTTCAGATCCCCTTCTCTGCATGGTCCACGACCATGAAAAAGCAGGGATTGGAGCATTTCTTTTCAAGGCAGCAATCCGGGAAGCTGATGAACTTGGTCTCGTATTCGACACTGAACGGGCAAACCCAAACTCTGTCACTGAGTTGGAACCCGTTCAGCAAAAAGCAGCTGCACAAAGATAAGCCAATGCATGGGGTCTTCTTCAAGAACATTGAAGACCTTGGCTTATCCAAAAACTTGACCTTTGCTTTCCTCAGGCCAAGTGAGCTGAAGTCGGAGACCGAGGGATTCATAATGGCTTGCCAGGATGGTGTCTTCAATACCCTGGTCTACCGTAGCCGCGTGATGGGTATAGAGATTCCCGACACTAGATGCAGAGCGTGTCGTGGGGCGCCTGAGACCCTTATGCATTTGCTTTCAGCATGTCCAGCATATGCGGTCTCAGCCTATATCCACAGGCATAACGCGGCTCTACGAGTGTTGTACTACCATCTACGACACTCGTACGATATAGACGAGAGTGTTGCCTTATGCTCCGGGGGATATTGAGTCCGTTGTGCAGAATGAGAAGTGCCGAATATATTGGAACTACTCATTCCCCACCTTCAGGCAAATACAAGCCAATAAACCTGATGTAGTCCTCCTCGACCATCAGAGTAAGACGATTTTCGTCATGGAGTTCTCGGCTCCTAGTGAAACGAACATCGTCCGAAAAGAGGAGGAGAAACGGACTAGATATTGAGACTTACTCTTTGAACTCCGCAGGCTCTACCCAAACCATTCTGTTAAAATGGTGGTTCTGATTATAGGGGTCCTTGGTGGAATGATGGACACACTGCTCTCAAACTTAAAAATCATACCGGCTTGCCGTAATGTGGCAGAAATCTTAGCCGGACGAATGCAGAGGGCCGTCATCCTTGGTTCACTGCGTCTGCTCAGGGCACATGATTCTCGGGCCCAGTAATCGCTTACTCCAAAGACGTGGGGAGTGGTTATCTGGGTAAACGATCCAGCGCGCCCTCCGGATGTGTCGGAGCTCCGGAGACAGAGGGCCTGACTGGAATATCCTTTTAGGGAAAAAAATATATATATAATAATATTATAATAATAATAATAATAATACTAATATAGTGTTTATTTTATGAATAAATAATAAATATAGTAGTATTATACATTTCAGAGTACATAAAATAAACAGTAGAGACAATCGCTAAAGTAGACAACTACTTGTTTGCGGTGAAATTGACAAATTGAATGAATTATTGAAAATTAAAAGTTAAATAAAAATAGGTTTTACCAAAAATGTGTACATTGACTCGGCTAATGAATAGGCTAATTTTCACGAGCAAAACTCTCATTCATGAATTGATTTCATTGATAGCTCAGACATATTATGACTTTGGTATAATTATAATAGGTAATAAACATTCTTAACATCAATAAGACTGTGAATATAAATTCTAGGTTTATTAAAAATCCAGTTTTTGGATTTTTTTTTGAAAAGTGGTAAGGAAATTATTGTTTTCAAGTCATACGGCAAAATATTATATATTCGAGGAGCAAGAAAAAAATAACTTCTCTGAGTTATAGTTTTGAAAACTAGTGGAACTCTAGAAGTAGTATTTCTATTTCTTGTGGAATATTCATGTTGAGGACTCGCCAATTCATATCTATGTTTGTGTTGATTAACTAATAGAGAATGACAAAAGAGCTGCCTGATATCAAAGAGCTTACACTGGTTGTACAACAGTTCTGTGGAGTACCTGAAATCTCTATTCAAAATAATTTTGAGTATCCAATTCTGGGCCACATCTAAACTCTCATGGGGCTCCACCCCATGCAAGGATACCATAATTGAGGTGTGGTTCAACAAGTGCATGATATAAAATTTTCAATTGATCCACATTAAAAATTTGTTTCAGATATTTAAATCTCCATAACAATGATCTAATTTTTTTTGACACAAATGTTATATGAAAGTTCTATTTCAGGTGAGAGTCTAGGTGTATCCCTAAATATTGGATCTGTTTCACAGATTGGATTTGAGTTTTGAAGGTTGTAGACGATGTAGTAACTTGATTACTTGTGCTTCGGACTTCCATCGTCTTAATGATTGAAAGATTTCTACTTCTTTCAATTTTTCACTACGTTTCAATTGCTTGAATCTGCAATCGTCTTCAGGTGAATACTGACAAATTTTGAATCTACACGATGTTTTATAGGTCTGCCGGTAATTACGTTGTAAATTACGCGCGGTCTTGTGGCGCGCGTGTTTTCGCGCTAATTCTCCCTCCAAAACGGTTCATTAGCGGCCTCCATACGTTTTTGATTTCTACGCTCGGTTGATTGAAAGCACCATTAACCTCGATATAAGCGGTTTCAATAAATTTGCGTTTAAACCAGTGTTCTTCTCTATAAAGAACATTAGCCTCGTCTCAAAGAATTCGATGGTGCTCGGTCCACGTGTGGTCGGCTATTCCCGATTTAGATGTTTCCCCCCGTTGAGCCCACTTTTTGTGTTCAGCTATTCTTACAGATAATGGCCGCTTGGTCTCTCCGATATAGGAATCTCCACATTCACATGGGACCTCGTAAATACAGTTTTTGCTGGATTCTGTTTCGTTCTCTGGTTTCGTTTTGGTGAGGAAACTTCGTAAAGTGCTGCCGGATTGAAAGCAACTCTTGATATTGTATTTGTTTCCGATCCTTTTAATCTTCTCGGAGATACCCCTAATGTAGGGAAGGACAAGAATGGGGTTTTGTGATCGTTCTTCGACCGTCTTGGTCCTTTTGAGTTGTTTCTGAACTTCCTCTATGAGTTTCTCGGGGTATCCGTTTTGGCGTAGATCTTTCTTTATGTGGTTTATTTCCGCATCCAGAGACTCCTGGTTGTTGCAAATACACATTGCTCTCTCCATCAACGTTCTTACAATGCCCCTCGTCGTGGAATTCGGGTGATTGGAGCTATAGTTGAGGTACTGTCCAGTGTGTGTCTTTTTTTCTGTAAACAGAGGTGAGGATACCAATGTCTTTTCTTTCAGCTTTCACATCGAGGAAAGGCAAGGTACTGTTAGTTTCCTTTTCGATTGTGAACTTGATTGAATTCCTGATGTTATTTTTTCACCAAAAAACAACACCTATCCTGGACATCGTGAGCTCTGTAGAGTCAACGAGCAACAGAATGAACCCTATCCATGCAGAAGAATTTAGATGGAAAGTAAGAGAAGTTTTGGAGAAGGAGCGAATCCCTCGAAAAAACATAAACACTGGAGAACAGAAGGCCCTAAAAGCCCTGCAAATGGACTCCAACATCAAAATTCTTCCTGCAGACAAAGGAAATGCCACAGTCATCATGGACACCCAGAATTATGATGAAAAGTTAGAAGCAGTACTCAAGACAGGAAATAACAAACTCCTACAGAAGGATCCAACAACTTCGATAGAAAGGAAAATATACAGCACTGACAAAGTACAAAACCTTCATTCCAGACAAGGAACGGTCACATTTGACGCCACACCACAGTAAACCACCTCATCTCTACGGTCTTCCAAAAATTCACAAACCCGACATGCCATTGAGACCAATCACCAGTTCCCGTAACTCACCGACCTATAATCTGGCGAAATACCTACTACCGATACTACAACCCTTACAGGGCAATAGCAGTTCTTTCGTCAAGAATTCCAAACACTTCGTGGACATTATCAAAGATGTTGAACTAGGACCTGAAGACCGTTTCGTCAGCTTTGACGTAGAGAGCCTTTATACCAATATCCCCATAGAAGAATCCTTCACCATCATCAAGAGGAAACTTGAAGAAGACATCGAGCTTCAAGAAAGGACTGACCTTCCCGTACAAGCGATATTGGAACTACTGCAGTGCTGCCTTCATAACTCTTACTTCCAAGAAAAGGACCGTTTCTTCTCCCAAACTGATGGACGGCCGAGGGGATCTTCTCTTTCTCCAGTAATCGCCAACATATATATGGAGTGGTTCGAGGAATTGGCTATTAGAGAGGCAGAATACAAACCAAAACTGTGGCTAAGATACGTGGACGACACATTCATCATATGGAGCCACGGAGAGGCACACCTTGAGAATTTCTTCTCAAGAACAAATAACATCAGGAATTCAATCAAGTTCACAATGGAAAAGGAAACTAACAGTACCTTGCCTTTTCTCGATGTGAAAGCTGAAAGAAAAGACACTGGTATCCTCACCTCTGTTTACAGAAAAAAGACACACACTGGACAGTACCTCAACTATGGCTCCAATCACCCGAATTCCACGAAGAGGGGCATTGTAAGAACGTTGATGGAGAGAGCAATGTGTATTTGCAACAACCAGGAGTCTCTGGATGCGGAAATAAACCACATAAAGAAAGACCTACGCCAAAACGGATACCCCGAGAAACTCATAGAGGAAGTTCAGAAACAATTCAAAAAGGACCAAGACGGTCGAAGAACGATCACAAAACCCCATTCTTGTCCTTCCCTACTAATGTAGGGGTATCTCCGAGAAGATTAAAAGGATCGGAAACACATACAATATCAAGAGTTGCTTTCAATCCGGCAGCACTTTACGAAGTTTCCTCACCAAAACGAAACCAGAGAACGAAACAGAATCCAGCAAAAACTGTATTTACGAGGTCCCATGTGAATGTGGAGATTCCTATATCGGAGAGACCAAGCGGCCATTATCTGTAAGAATAGCTGAACACAAAAAGTGGACTCAACGGGGGGAAATATCTAAATCGGGAATAGCCGACCACGCGTGGACAGAGCACCATCGAATTCTTTGGGACGAGGCTAATGTTCTTCATAGAGAAGAACACTGGTTTAAACGCAAATTTATTGAAACCGCTTATATCGAGGTTAATGGTGCTTTCAGTCAACCGAGCGTGGAAATCAAAAACGTATGGAGGCCGCTAATGAACCGTTTTGGAGGGAGAATTAGCGCGAAAACACGCGCGCCACAAGAACGCGCGTAATTTACAACGTAATTACCGGCAGACCTATAAAACATCCTGTAGATTCAAAATTTGTCAGTATTCACCTGAAGACGATTGCAGATTCAAGCAATTGAAACGTAGTGAAAAATTGAAAGAAGTAGAAATCTTTCAACCATTAAGACGATGGAAGTCCGAAGCACAAGTAATCATGGATTTGAGTTCTTTCGCATGAACAGTTATCATTGGTTATAGTTAATTTATCGAACGACGGCAAATTTGTAGTAAGACAAGTGAAGGGCATATAGTAGGTTTTGGATAGATTTACTGCCAAAAGTTTACTTTTAAAGAAATGGAAAATTTTGCTCATTTCTCTTTCCGCTGTAGTTTTCAGTGCTTCCCATGTATTTCCAGTGAAAATGTGTGCAGTATCATCTGCAAAACTCGCCACATCTCCACAAGTCTGAATGTTAAATAGGTCATTGATGTACATTGCAAATAATATTGGCCCCAAGACTGTGCCCTGCGGCACTCCGTATTTGAGAACTCGTTTTTCACTCAACTTTCCATTTATTTTCACTCTCTGATTCCGATTTGTAAGGTAGTCCTTCATAAGTTCATATGGAGTTCCTCTGAAACCAATACTTTCTAAAACGTTTAATCATGGTCTACAGTATCAAATGCTTTCTGTAGATCAATAAATACTGCTAAGGTTGGCTCTCCAATATCAATTGACTTATTAATTTTAGTTGTAAGATATACTATAGCGTCTTGTGTGGACAACTTTTCCCTGAAACCAAATTGCTTTGGCGACAAAATATTATTCTTATTCAAATAACTATTAATTCTTGTTTTTAATATTTTCTCAAATACCTTGGCAATGCTGGTTATCAGAGAAATAGGTCTATAATTTGTCATTTCACGTTTATTTTTTTGTTTATGGATTGGAGTTATCACAGATAATTTTAGTGCTGACGGGAAGACTCCTTTTAGTAAACATTGATTAATCAGGTGCGCCAAAGGAACAGACATAGCAGCCATTTTTTTTAGAGTTTCAGGACTAATTTCATCATAGCCAGGAGCTTTTTTATTTTTAAGTTTATCGATAGCTTTTTTGACCTCTCTTTCATCAGTGGGTTTGAAAAATACTGAGTTCTGGGTGTGTTGCGAATTTTTCATTTGATTTTTGTTTTTATCACAATTTTTTATTTATTTTTGCTAAATTTTCCCCTATTTCATTGAATTTGTTTGAAATTTGTTGGTCATCGGTGAAAGTACCTTCATTTTCTATTTCAATTTCTTTAATAGGTTGTTTTTTTGTTAGTTTTGCAGATGTCATTCACACAGGCCCAAATTTGTTTTGAATCCGTTTTTCTATCAGTAATTTTATTTTTATAGAAGTTTGACTTTGCTTTTTTAATAAGAATGTTGAGTTCATTTCTATATTTTTTATAATTTTTCACATTTTCCTCGTTCGGATTTTTTTTTGGAATTTTCATCAACTTATATTTAGTGTTAACAGATTTTACCAGCGCATTTGTGATCCACGGATTAATTTTTTTATATTTCTTATTTCTAACTATATTAGTATTTTTTTGTATATAAGAGTTCAACTTGCTAAAAAAATATCGAATGCCTCATTTACACTCACAGTATTATAGACTTCTATCCATTTCTCGTTGAGTAGGTCTTCTTTTAATTTCGTTTTATTTACAAATAAAGTCTGTTTTCCGTTATTCGTATATTCTTTTTCGGTTTCATGAAAAACTACTTGTGCCAGTGTAGTGAAATGATCAGTAACCAATGTATCCAAGACAATAGCATTACATACATACTGATGAGTTTTTTTTATTTTTATGAATATATGATCAAGGCATATTTCTGAATTATTTTGTATACGAGTTTTTTTATTTATTTATTTATTTATTTAACGGGGACTAGCCCAATTCAGACAAAATACAATTATTGTAAGTAGGATCGAACATTTACAATAAAAAAGAAAAAAATGTTTGAGTTGATTGCTTAAAGATAAAAAATACAATAAAATGTACACTACGATAAAACTTGTATAACTAGGAAAATGTATAAAAATATAAAATATATCACTTGATGCTGAGAGACTCGAGGAGAAAGGATATTGGATGATAAGTGCTTTATATAATAATCGTTTTAAGTTGCAACTTAAATTTATTTAAGGGCGAATTGAAAAAGTCTAATTGACTGTAACTATTTGCTGTTCTTTGGATACGTGGTAAGCAGCTATTGTATCTATAGTTGGTTCTATAGAAAGGAATATGAAAAGTATTGTTGTGTCTAGTGGTGCATAAAGGCACTCTGAAATGTATCTTACTTAGTAATTCAGGACAGTTGAGCTTGCCGCTTATGATGTTATGAAGGAATATCAAGTCTCTGTGCTTTCTCCTTGTTGACAGCGATGGTAGATTGAGAGTTAGCTCAGTTTGACAGTGTTCGCGGAATAAATGTAGTTTGAAGTTGATGTAATTGAAAAACTTGTGCTGAACTCGTTCAATTCTATCAATGTGGATGTTGTAAAGGGGATTCCATACCACAGAACAGTATTCAAGATGTGGTCGAACTAGTGCGCAATACAGGATGCGAATTGATGATATATCTGAGAAGTCTGAAGTTGTTTTTGATAAAACCTAGAAGTTTCAGAGCTTTGTTAATAATTGTGGAAATGTGTAAATTGAAGTTCTCTCATTTACTGCTGAAATGAAACTTTCCTCACTTAAGAGCACTTTCTACCACGTGACTTTTCGCGGATCTGTCTAATTTTACCTATCACACACCCCCCTAGCGCTTTTTCGATCCCACCAATCTAATATCATTGGGAGGTAATCCGCGCACACAAAAAGTCTTGAATCTTCTTTCAATGTGTCACAGACATCAACTACGTAGGAGTGATACCAATATAAAGCGGGAAATACCGAAGTTATAACGTCGATTCCCGAATCGCAAATGAACTGTTGTCAACACTGTAAAGAATTGAATCAGTTCTCACTGTTCTCAGCTGTTGGCGGTGGTTGACGAAATACCTAACCTATTTTTTGTTCATTCATGAATAAATGACGGGACAAATTTGAAAGGAAAATGCAACATTATACGATCGTCGATCATTACTTAGTCGAAATATTGGTACCTGGATAGTGAACAATGTCAACATATCAAATTATAATTATACCAATCCAAATTGAAGAAAATCTTTAGAAATTTATAAATATCAAAAAATCTTGGTGAATTTAAAACATTTGTTGAATATTTTATTCTCGAAATCCCAAGTGTAGTTATTGAGAAATTACGGAGTGTGTACCTGTTTTTTTGTTTTGTTTCCAGTTCTGGGCGATCATCAAACGTATTGTGATCATGACAAATAATTTTTTTTTTAATGAAATTCGATTCTATAGGTACGGGTTTTTTTCAAATGTGTTTTGCATCTATTACGAATTCTATCTGGAGAACATAGTGACATAGAAATGCTATGTGAAATTATTGCGGATTACGCAGGTTCTACAGATTTTGTGACTGGAAGTTTCATGTTTGCTTTTATTTTGATTGTCCTTTTACAACATTCACTCGAGTTTACAAATTCGTACAATTGGGGGCAGTTTATATCTATTAGGATTTCTGTAAGATGTGAAAGCATCAACCTTTATAACGAAAAGGAATGACTATGACATAGAGATATAGTATGTTTGCTAGTATACAGTGTCCTTCAAAAAGTTCACATCATATGGGAAAAACTTTTAATAATAATTTATATTGAAATTCGACGTTGGAGTAGTGCTTTAAAAAAGATAAAAAATGACCTACTCAAATGTGGTCACGTGACTTTCGCTACCCGTCAAAAGTAATATTTTTTCACTTATAATTACAAGAGAGCTTATTTTTGTTGAAGTAAACTTGATATGTATTGATGAGAATTTTGTTGCCTGACAATTCAACGAAAAAAACTGCCTCTGAAAAAATCGCAAGACGAGTAATTTTTTCTGGCAGTTTTTTGAGTTGAATTGTCTAATGGCAACAAAATTCGAATTATAAATGTCAAGTTTACTTCGGCAAGAAAAAGCTAGAGTGTAATTCGGTAAGACAATTTAATGAATATGTGACATAACGTCATCAAAAATTTGTTTACAATGCTGGTTGTCATGCTTTCAAAAGTTAGGTTCCGTTTTGTCGCTGGAAAAGTTAGGGCAAACTTTTATCGCTGTAATAATGACAAAACACCGCGACCTATATGGCATTTTTAGTGCATGAATTAAATTGTCAAAGTAATCGCTGAAAATATGCTTATTTATTCGAATTTTAAAAAAATTTAAAGAAAAAAGTTGTTTCTTATTTGATTTTCAAAATAAATTATTAATAAAAGTGATATGATGCGAACTTTTTGAAGGAAATTGTAGATGCAGTGCCTCAATTTAGAATGCTGAAAATAATATCACTGTTTTTATTTATGTCTGTCAATTTAAATATTTTGATAGGGAGCTTTCACTCAATTCTACATAGCTTTTCAGAACACTAATAATAGTTGTCTACCTTTCTATTTCACAAGAAAATTGACTAATAATATTATTTTGATTGTCAATTTGAAACTGGAAGGAAAACAAATTTGAAAGAGAAAGGAAAGGAACTGAGGTGATTTATAGATAAAAAAAAGGTACAATATTTTTTTTAATAAAATATATTAATAATTCCTAGGAGGATTTCGAATTTTTAACTTTCTTGTAAACCTTGGATCAATGAGTTCTGGTATCAAACATTCAAAGTAGAAATTCTTCAACTTCGATAGCATTTTATCCATCCAGAAATTGTCATTCCTTTCAATCTGAAAACAAAATTACACATGAATATTTGGGCCAAAGAAAGCATTATACAGTGTGACCCATTTAAGATGGAAGCACCCTTATAAAACTTACATTTTTCAACCGATTGGAATGATTTTTTTTTTGTTAGGTATATATTCAAAAAGTCTATTAGGACACCAAATATCATGAATAAATCTCAATTTCCAGGGCCAACTAATCTTATTTTTCAAGGTCAAAAATCTAAAAAAATTACTAGCGATTTTTTTAGAAAAAATCTGACTACACCACTGGATTCTCGACATTTTCAAATGATTTACATGTAAATTACGTTGGAATGCGTCAATCAATAAAAAAGTTATAAAGGAATGAAATTTGAAAAATATGCCGTTTAATCAATCCACCAATTCGAATTCATGAATTTTATGAAAATTCTGAATACACCACTGGATTCAGGATGTCTTGAAATATCACTGGTCACAGTTTCATCGAAATCTGTTCAGTAATAAAAAAGTTATAAGGGAATGAAATTTGAAAAATATGTTGTAAAATGAAATTTTAACAACGTTCTTACTACACCACTGTTGATTATTGAAAAAATTATTGGGGTGATTATTGCAATGTCGTACAATTATCTGAAAATCATGATGGTAAAAATAGTCTATAGGTATTTCTCGAAGTGGAGTGGATACATAAACAAGTACAATCAGGAGAGAACTCCTGGTTAATCTTCATGAAAACAATTTCAACAATATAAGACAAGTCTAATGTACTCCCAATAGAAATTATAACGAAAAAAATATGCAATGGATAATAATTATTATCATTCCAGTAGGTAACATCAGCTGTGATTTCTTCCTTTTGTTGAATAGCAAAAAATGAGAGTTGCAATTTTAACTGCCTGTTATTCAGAATGCATTAATGAAATAAACAAGTTAGCTGTGACTTACAGTTTCTCATCTATTTATTTGCGCATGAATTGTCATTTTATTAAATTGTCATTTTGTTACGCACCATTAGTGAACTGAATAATTTGTGTTTCAAAATAAAAACAGATAATGGCTCAATTGTCAATTCAAGAAAAAATCGAAATTATACGTCTTTCCGGTGATGATTACCGGAGTGAAAGAGAAGTAACTAGAATATTCAATGAAAGACACCCAAATCGTCCAGCCATAAATAACAGCACGGTACATAAAATAAACCAAGTTTTCAATCGGACTGGAGCAGTAACCACATATATTTTAAAGAACAATAGACGAAGAAGGAACCAAAATAACCAGACTATATTAGATTACTTCAGAAATAATCCAAATAGTAGTTTGAGGGTTGCCAGCTTAGATTTAAACTTACCTAGGGAGAATGTTAGGCGATGTCTGAAGAAAAATAAATTGAGGCCATTTAAACCAAAGTTTTTACATACTCTGGAACTAGGTGATCAAGAAAAACGATTGGAATTCTGCTTATGGGCCCAGGGCGAGTATCTTAATGACAGGCAATTTTTAAAGAAAATTTTATTTAGTGATGAAGCTAGTTTCACAACAAATGGAGTGGTTTCATCACAAAATATTCGCTATTGGGCCACTGAAAATCCTAACTGGGTGATAAACTGTAAAAGGCAGTATTCAGAAAAAGTGAACGTTTGGTGTGGAATACTGAATGAAAGGATAATTGGACCATTCTTTTTCGACGGCAACATGAATGGCGCAATTTTCCTACAATTTTTAAGGAATGAATTTTCGGACGCAATAGGTGAACTTCCCCTGGCAGAAACAAGAAATTTATATTTTCAGTTAGATGGTTGTTCCATACATAATGCGGGAATTGTGAAGAGTTGGCTGAATCAAAATTACCCTAATCGTTGGATAGGAAGGGGGAGTACATTAATTGGATGGCCACCAAGGTCGCCTGACCTTACTTCACTCGATTTTTTCCTTTGGGGTTATATTACACAAAAGGTTTACAAATCACGACCAAGGAATCGAGTGGAACTGTGCACCAGAATTCAGCAAGCTTGCGATGCAATTACTCCACAACAATTGAGGAATACTTTAAAAAATATTCGTAAGCGATATGATAAATGCATTGAATTGGATGGAAGTTTGGTGGAGGCCACCAGAATATGAATTGCACTCATTTGTTTTTCAATTCGGTATCTTCTTGGTTTCTATTTTTACATTGATTGTGAATAAAAGATTGTTTTCCGCTAGTTTGTAGCAATTAGAAAAATGTACTTACAGTTATTTTTTTGTAGATTCATTTGAAATTATTGACACTAAAGTTTGTTGTGATAAACTGATTGATTGATATGGTTCGACATACATATGAAAGGAAATTGATTCTCCCATAAACGTTTCATGAATTTTATTTGAATAATATTTTGTTGAATATTGCCCCTAATCCAGTGGTGTAGTAAGAACGTTGCTAAAATTCCATTGAACAACATATTTTTCAAATTTCATTCCTTTATAACTTTTTTATTGATTGACGCATTCCAACGTAATTTACATGTAAATCATTTGAAAATGTCGCGAATCCAGTGGTGTAGTCAGATTTTTTCTAAAAAAAATCGCTAGTAATTTTTTTAGATTTTTGACCTTGAAAAATAAGATTAGTTGGCCCTGGAAATTGAGATTTATTCATGATATTTGGTGTCCTGATAGACTTTTTGAATATCTACCTAACAAAAAAAAAATCATTCCAATCTGTTGAAAAATGTAAGTTTTATAAGGGTGCTTCCATCTTAAATGGGTCACACTGTAGAATAACAGTAAAATCCATCAGTTTTTTCAGTTAGTCATATGGAGTTTCTGGACAAAAAATGGAGTACTTTCAATACACTGTTTGAAACCTTTGATGTAGTAATGAATATACTGGAGTTTTGTCCCAACACCAAATCGCTATTTTCAACACCTCGACACTTGTATCAATGACCAAGTGATCATCTTCAAGGGGAAATTAAACTAAATCTACATACAGGGTTGTCCTCATTTATACTAATAATAATAATAATAATAATCTTAATTTGAAAAAACAACCAAATACAAACATGAACAACCTGTAAAGGGTGTTTGAAACAAACGGGCGTCAACACACAAGTAAACCATTACACAAATAGTTATAAATATTTTTATAAAATTGTAATTATGAAGGTATAAGAATTATGCACACATATATCCCTTTAGTACAAACAGGTAAAGAAAAATATGAAAATCATTCGAGTTGTGCCTCTAAATAATCATTTATGGAGTATGGCTCTAAATTGATCAATAATTTCCAAATTTCTTGCTTGAAAACATTCGGAGAAAAGCCAGATTTAATTCTTACTGGCAACTTGTTGAAGAATTTTGGATAGTATTCTCATCGCATAGCTCACTTTACTCAATTTGTTTGCTAATTTGTTAACATGGATATTCCAATTCAGGTAACGGTCTATATTCATCCCTAAAAATTTTGTGGTAGGAGCAATTTCTATACTTTGATCACTCAGTGTAATGTAACCAGGCACCTCGCAAACGCAATTTTTAGTTGTGAAAAGAACTACATTCGTTTATCTATTCTCTTCTTCAAACTTTCCACGGTATCTTTTAAAAAATTACTATTAGATACTGGTACTGATATTGGTCCACCATCATTAACTATTATATAAGTAAGGACAACTCTGTATGTATATTTAGTTTAATCTTCTGCTTGAAGATGATCACTTGGTGATTGAAACAAGTACCGAGGTGTTCAAAGTAATGGTTTATTGTTGGGATAAAAGTCCAGAATAGCCATTTAAAAAATGGAGTGTTGGCGGCAGTACTTGACAGAGCCCTAGTAAATTTGAATCTTCAAAATGAATTTAAAAACACCGTCCTTCTGCAAAAAAGTCTAGTGATTCGAATTGTACTATCTTTAGTTTGCTGCACATAGATTGGGTCAACTTTTGGAGAAATTCCCTGTATTTCTTACCTTTTGTACAACATTCCAGCAGGGGACATTCAGTACTGCAAACAATTCATCGGCAGTAGAGTATCCTATTCCAGTAGAAATTGTGGCAAGAGTGAGAGCTGAATTCACATTTTCAGCAATGTCATTTGACTCATCAATCGAATTGAGGCGCTTTTCTAAAGAGCACATTCGACATTTGAAAACAAATTGCGTTTTCAGTCTCATCCTGTTTTCTTGCACAACGTCCATATCGCTGAAAGTGCAATCAAAAGGAGGATGTTTGGATATTTCTGATATTTCTTTGAAAAAGTAACCGATGTCAACCAATCGCCTCCCTTCTACAGATATTGCTGATTTGCCCAATCCAGACCTGAAAAAAGTGTACATAAAAGTGTTTTTTTTTATTAACAGAAATTTGATCAGATGGAAAATCTGTGATAAGAAATTATGTGTTACTTTTTACAATATTCAACATAAAAACAGGATTTTACCATCAAGCTGCATTACAAACTTTGAAAAAATATAATAAATATCACTGCAAAGTTTTGGGGAAAAATTTATTAGATTTCTTTTTACTTTTCTTGAGAAATACCCATTTCAATTTCGGACATGACTCTCAAAAATGGGTTGGCTTTTCTTTTCATCAATTCATTTCTCCATGACCAAAATAATCAATAAGTATCATCTAAAATCTACTTTGAAAAGTTTCATAATATGTCGGAAACTTTAGATTTTCTATTTAAACTAACCATACTATTCATAAATACCGAAAATGATATGCAGGGATTAAAGAATAATATGGATAGTTTTCTAAGAAAATCTATTTTTCGAATACACAAACAAAATCGGGAAAAGCGTCTGCCCGTTTATGATAGTGCAGCCCAATTTGACACCATTGTTTCAAGACACTCTGAGTATGTACGACAATTTTGATCAAAAATTTCTTACCCGCCTGCTGATGGAATTCCGTCCCTTTCATCTTCTTGATGCTGATTATCACATTCAACTTCATCAGTCTGTCTATCATTATGTGGAATATTCACCTCCTGAATGCTTCTAGATCTGAAAATTACTCATACATAAATAAAATTCTCCAATGAATGAAAATAAATGAGCAGATATCTTTGCCATCAATTATTCAATACTATAATTTTATATTACTTGCATAAATTTCCAAATGGTGTATAGGGGAAACAAAAGATAGAAATTTTGATCAAGTGTAAAATACCCCTTATTATTGTCATTATCAAAAAGTTCATTCAAGGAGGTTGCTCAGAACTGACAACAATATTAAAATTTAGAGCCAGAGCCAGCGTAGTTTACTCTTGATCAAGATTTTATTTTTTGTTCCCCCTGTACACCGTTTGAAATTTTGACAACTCATATGCAAGTATTCTGCAATGCACTACTTTTTATATGAAATAAAATTTTCTGACAAATAGATAATGAGAAAGTTTACCATATGGTGCAAATTTTTGAAACTCATTGTATATAGTCTGGACCACGTTTTGATAGGCAACCCATTTTAGGCGTATTCGTCTATTTATGAAACTCCCTCCTGCTTCGCGTCGGGAGACAACACAAGATAAAATCTTATACTTTTTTCCCTTGTATAATAAATAACTATTTCCTCAAAGGAACTAAATGATATGAATGACTATGTTTATCCTCGGTATTTCAAAATTTTCTATGACTGTTTTTGTTGATTACTTTGAATTTATTTTCAAATCACGAAGGTAGGACATAAATTGGTGCTTTCGAAAGTATTTGCTACTGCAACACTTTTAAAGAAGATTGATTGTGTTTATGTAGCAATAATAAAACGACGCGAATCAGAATTGATATTTACCAAAAATTCATATTCGGTTTAGGTGTCTTGAAATGAAAAGATTTTTCTCTTACCTTTCAGAAAGTTTCCTCTTAGCCAATTTACGGCTATGCCGCACTGCACAAAGAGATAGTTTTTTCCGATTGTGTTTTTCCGAAGCTTCCTTGTACTTTCCCATTTTGTCCAAAGCGTTCAACAAAACAAAGTAACAATCAACAATTCATAAACACAAACGCACAATCAAATAATTATAGTACACCACGAACTCAAACAATAACCACCAGAAAAATAAGCCCAAGCTGAATGATAAATAAATAATAACCTAACCTGACGTCTCACTTGACACTCGCGCCCATCCGCTCGGCTCAGATGGTTGTGCACAAGGTCGTTCAATGTTGCCATACCTTTAATGTCAAATGTTCGAAACAAACAGTTTCCGGTTTGGTCGATGCGGTGGCAGCACCAACCAAAGGCCTATTTTGAATTTTCGTTTATGAAAGAATACAACCTTATTATCAAACCATGGGATTTGATTTTGATTCTAAAAATAATAAAATAAATTGATACAGGGTGGAAAAGAAAAGAAAAATCATTTGTCTGATAGAATCCTTAGTTGCTATTATTATTTTTTTTTTTAGTGTTTAGATAGAATCTTAAACCCTTCAGTATTTTTTTTTGTGAAATTATCGTGAAAATCCGAAATCAATCGGAAGCCCGTGGACGGAGTATTTTTGATTCCCAATTTGATATGTTTGGTCACGTGGTATAGAGCCCTCTTAATATATTTTGATATACCTGTGTATCTTCATCATGTTCATCTAAGAGATTTATGTTGATGTCTCCTACGAAAATATGCATATCTTCATTTTTATGGAGATTTTGGAAATATCCACTTAGTGCATTATTATTGAAATTTTTTGAACATGTGGATGGCGATCTATATAAGGCTGTTATCAATATGTTTTTGCCACAATAATTTATCGTCATTTGAATACATTTCGAAATATCAATATCTATAACTGAAAAATTGTACAACAATGAATCTTTGACATATATTGCTACCCCATCACACTTATTCACATTTCCTTCATTATAAATCAATTGATAGCCATTTATTTTATGGATATGTGGATCTTCTAGTTTTCGGGTTTGTGTGAAAACAACAATCTGGAAGTCATGAGATAAATCATGCAATAATAGTTTAACTGCATCAAGCTGAATTCCAGATTATTGTGTTTAAGAAACATTTCTTTGCATGAAACTACATTTTTGGATATCTTAGTCTCTATTTTATTTACCTTGAAATCCCTCAGATATTCGTCCATAGTTTTAATGCACTTTTTTGTTAACTAAATAACTAAAAACTGTTTGTCTCAAAAAAAAAGAATACTTATTCATTTCGCGCACGGTTGTTCCGCAGTTTCCTTTCGGAATACACTATGGGGCTAAGTTCTTCTAGCTTTCGCTTTATTGCAGATGCGTCCTTGTGGTTACTTTCTAACCTTGTACTAACCGAATTTCTTTCCTTGTAGTTGTCCTCACCCTCCTCCTCTTCCTAATCTGTATTCTCAATCTCTGTCTCACACTCTTCCAATTCTTCTGCACTGTACCATTTATCTTCTATTTGTATCTTGTGACCATGTATTTTCACTGGTAGATTTTTTCTTTGGCTATTTTGTAATGTTTCCGCAGCACTTTTTGGGATTTTCTATCTTCTTCACACAGATCGCTACTTATTGAGATGTTGGTACCTTTCTCTTCTGCACTGTACCATTTATCTTCTATTTGTATCTTGTGACCATGTATTTTCACTGGTAGATTTTTTTCTTTGGCTATTTTGTAATGTTTCCGCAGCACTTTTTGGGATTTTCTATCTTCTTCACACAGATCGCTACTTATTGAGATGTTGGTACCTTTCAGGGATCTCAGCTTGTCGGTATTTTTACCACAATCGGTGGGTTTGCACTTCTTCCTAATTTGTAGATATTATTGACATCCTGTTGAGTAATATTCAATCCCAATATATCGTTCAGTGATGTTATTGTTTCCTTATTATTTCATCACTCTTCAGTATTAAGCCGAATATGACGATATTATTTTTTCTGGCTTTCCGCTCTAGGAAAAGGCATCTTCTCTGCAAGTGGAAGATATTTTTCTCGTTCCTTTCAGTCCTGACCTCCAGCTGTTGTAGGCTTTTCTTTATATCATTTGATATTTCTTTGGTTTGATTATCCAGCAATTTTTTGATATCTGTTGAATTTTGAATAAAATGCAATCATTTTCTGGTTCATACCCAGTATATTTGTTTCTGCTTCGTGTTACCATATTTACATGTTGATATATTGGAGTTGTCTGATGTTATAATTTACTGTCATCATTGTATCCCAAAAGTTATTAAAGTTATTCGTTTTGGCCAGTTATTTTCACAATACTGCGTTTGATATAATCTACAACAGGTTATGGGCCCAGAAACACACTAGTGGAAATACGACAGGCAATTTCAAGCGAAGTATAATTTTGATTTTTTGGGTGACCTGTAGTAAGTCATCGAGTTGCTGGTATAGTTTCCGTTTTGGATTTGACACTGATTGCAGTTGAAGTCATCAGAGGTTTAGTTTTCTTCGAGCACTTCTGAATAATGGAAGTTCCAAAAGTGCTGATTGAAAAACTGGAAGGTCAAACTAATTGGATAGATTGGAAATTTCAAATAACCATACAGCTTCGAGCACACAATGCATGGGATGCTGTTATTGGTTTACTTGAAACACCCAAGGAACCGGCAGAGTCAGATGGAGAAGCAGTGAAGACGGCGTATAAAAGTTTGTTGCAGTCTGTGAACAGAATAGAGTATACTGCACAGAATCTAATTGTTTCCAGTTTGAGTTCACAAGTTAGGCAGCTGATCAATATGTGTAGCAGTTCGAAGGAGATGTGGGATAAACTCCTGAGTGTCTTTGAGCAAAGAACAGAACAAAGACAAGACAGATTGTTTAATCAGTTTTTCGGAATGAAAGAAAAAGATCCCCTCGAAAGTGTAGCAAAACTGGAAAAATTTTGGGTAGAACTCCAAGATGAGACTTGGAAAGAGGACAAAGTTAAAATGCCCGAATCATTGTTCATGAATAGAGTGCTCAATACTTTGCCACAAGAGTACTTTGAATTTATGAATGCTTGGGAGTCAGGCCCAAACAACAAAGAACCATTCAGTTGCTGCGAGAAAGATTATGCACTGTGGAAATGCGACTTCAGGAACGTGAAGAAAGTAACGACATATCTGGTAAAACAGCATTTGTAGCCTCAAAGAATTTTCCCGAACAATCTTCGGCGAAAACACATTTTTCCAAGAAGAATGATAACAAAAAGAAAAAGTTTGTTATCAAGTGCTACCGTTGTGGACTCAAAGGCCATCTGAAGAAAGACTGTACCAAAGAAGTGAAGCGAAATGACAAAGCTAGTTCAACCCAAGGTTCTGCTTTTGTTTCTGACAGTTTCCTACTGAACTTACATCCCAAAGATATTTGGATTGCAGACTCGGGTGCTACTCAGCATATGACCATGCACAGAAGTTGGTTTTTAACATTTGAAAACTTTTCATGTCCTCAATCAGTGATAGTGGGAAATGGACAAACCATGAAAGCACTTGGCACAGGCAATATCAATGTTGAAATGTATGTTAGTGGAAAATGGATCCAAAATTATCTTCAAGATGTCTGGTTTGTACCTGAAGTTGGTAGAAATCTTTTCTCGATGCCTTCTGTAGTTGACAAAGGTATGACTTCAAGTTTGGAGAAAAATCTCTGTAACATTTTGAAGCGTGGTGAAATTGTAGCAACAGGATCACGAGAGAATGGACTATATCTCATGCATATTCGAGTGATTGTTCCTCATGCCACCACAGAAGTTCAAATAGCAGCCACTGATACGTTACAAGTTTGGCATGAACGTCTCTGTCATCAGAACAAATCTCACGTGCAGAAATTTCTTCAGAAAAATGGAATTGCTGTGACCGTCGACAAGGAATTTTGTGATGCTTGTATGTTTGGCAAGCAACATCGTTTGAGTTTTGGTCAGAGAATGAATAGAGCTCAAAAGCCTGGAGAGCTGATGTTTGCGGTCCTATGCCGACGAAATCTATTGGTGGTTCACGTTATTTCGTAGTGTTCAAGGACGATTTCAGTAAGTTTCTGAGGTGAAAGAAAAACTAGAAGCTTTTCTGTGCGAAGCTAAGGTCGCTAGTCATACAGTGAAAGAGTTATTGACGGACGGTGGAAGAGAATTTGATAACAAGGATATCATAAAAAAAGTCACTACAAATGGTATCTACCATAGAATAACGATGCCATACACTCCTGAGCAGAACGGCGCTGCTGAAAGGGAAAATCGAACACTCGTAGAACTTGCACGAACCCTATTACACGCAAAGAACCTTCCTGAAAATCTATGGGCAGAAGCAGTAAATACTGTGGCCTATGTATTAAATAGAACCGGTCCCACGTCAATAGAAGGTACTACTCCTGTCATGCTTTGGTCTGGAGAGCAGGCTCCAATAACCCAATTGAAAATTTTTGGAACTGAATGTTTTGTTCATGTTCCGAAACAGAAACGTTCAAAATGGGAGAAAAAGAGTGAGAAAGGATGTCTAGTGGGTTACTGTGGAAATAAGGATGGATACAGAGTATGGATTCCCCACAAAAATGATGTTGTTTTGAGTCGGGACGTCGTTTTCCAAAATGAAGTTACTGTCAAAGAAAATATTGCAATTTTTGATAGAACTGCTACTAATCTCCCAGTTTCGCAAAACAGCAGTCCAGATATGGTGGATGACCCAAGACCTCGAATCACTTTCGAATCAGATGAAAATTCCCAATCTGATTCAGTCAAAATCAAGCTTCGAGATCGAACAAAACTCCAGAGACCCAATCGCTTTGATGCATTTGCAATGCTCATTGTAAATGAACCAAATACTGTTGAAGAAGCTCTTTCATCTTCCTATGCCGAAATGTGGAAACATGCGATGGATGAAGAAATGCAGTCACTAGCTGACAATGATACCTGGGAGCTTGTCGATCTACCTCCTGGAAGAAAAATCATTAAAAATCGCTGGGTTTTCACAATCAAAGAAAATCAGCTAGGAGAAATTCGATACAAGGCTCGGTTGGTGGCAAAAGGTTTTTCTCAGGAAGACGGAGTCGATTTTGACGAAACTTTTGCGCCAGTTGCAAGGTTTGATACGATACGAACAATTTTATCAGTTTCTGCGACTGAAAATTTGCATCTGTCACAATTTGATGTGAAGACGGCCTTTTTGTATGGTTCGCTGGATGAGGAAATTTTCATATAGCAACCAAAGAGCTACCAGAACGGAACTAAGAAAGTATGTAAATTGCGGCGTAGTTTGTATGGCCTGAAACAAGCTCCACGCTGTTGGAATCGAAGTTTTACCGAATTTCTCAAAAAGTGTGGATTACAACAGACTTCATCAGATGCATGTTTGTTTATTAGGAATCATCCCAATAAACTTATGGTTGTGCTGTACGTAGATGATGGATTAGTTGTAGGAGCTGATGTCAACGTTAATCAAGAACTCCTCGAGAAATTGAAGGAAGAATTCCAAGTCACGTTATGTTCGGTGAGAAGATATCTTGGAATTGAACTAAGAAAGTCACCAAATGGCCAAATTGTCATAGGCCAGGAGACTTATGCGAGGAAAATTTTATAAAAATTTAACATGTTTGATTCCAATTCTGTTGGAACTCCAATTGAGAAATGTCAAGTGATTGAAAGTTTTGAAGATGGTGAAGAACTCTTAGTAAATATTCCTTTTCGGTCGACTGTTGGAAGCTTAATGTATTTATCGGTTGCCACTCGACCTGATATAAGTTTTGCAGTTCATTTTGTCTCACAAGCCGTTTCAAAACCGAAACATCAACACTGGGAAATTGTTAAGAGAATATTCAAGTATCCTCGAGGACTATGGCATTGTTTATGAGCCTGGTGGATGTTCTCTCCAAGCATACAGTGATTCGAATTATGCAGGTGATTTATCTACACGTAAATCAACTTCTGGATTCATATGCAAACTGAATCAAGGAGCAATAACATGGTTCAGTCAGAAGCAACGATCTGTGTCATTGTCAACGATGGAAGCAGAGTATATAGCTGGAAGTGAAGCTGCTAAGGAAATATTTTGTTTATGTCGTCTCATGTGAGAAATTTATAATTGTGAAATTTCTACACCAATTTTATGGATTGATAATGCTAGTGCTGTGAAATTAGTGCACAATCCAGAATTTCACAAACGCTCTAAGCACATAGACGTGCGTTACCATTTCATTAGGGAAAAGGTGAAAGAGGGAGTTTTCAGAGTACAACATATCGCAGGAGAGAACCAGATAGCAGATATACTAACCAAACCACTGAGCAGACCACGTTTTGAAAAGCTGAGATATCAACTGGGTGTTTTGAAATAATGATCACATTTTAGTTCATGGGGGAGTGTTGAATTTTGAATAAAATGCAATCATTTTCTGGTTCATACCCAGTATATTTGTTTCTGCTTCGTGTTACCATATTTACATGTTTATATATTGGAGTTGTCTGATGTTATAATTTACTGTCATCATTGTATCCCAAAAGTTATTAAAGTTATTCGTTTTGGCCAGTTATTTTCACAATACTGCGTTTGATATAATCTACAACAATATCATCTAGATTGAAAGTCCCCATTTACGATTTCTTGTTTTATATTCCTTGATTTCGAGCACTGTAGTATCTTCTGGCAACAGCGCTATATGGTTGAGATGGTACGGTTGGTGGGAATTCCAGCGAAGAGCAAAGGTTACCTTTAGGAACTATTCGTTTGAAATATCGTTCCCGTAGTAAATAGAGGAATGTTTTCTTTCGATTCAATCACATTATCACATTTGTTATTGTTTAAACAACTACTTTTGACACTTTGTTTATTTAAATTCACTAAAATACACTATATTTGTTTGGATTTGTTTGAATTTGTTTGGATTTGTTTGGATTTGTTTGGATTTGAATGAATGAATGAATGAATGAATGATTCGTGCATCTAGTCAAAATTATCAAAAAATGACCATCACTTGTGTAATTACTGTTGAAAATTCGTTAGATTGTATATTATGGTTTTTTTGGTACTTTCTGAAAGAGATTACCAATTTTTTTTTTCTTTGTTGCTGAGTATGAATTTTTTTGTGGAATATTTGAATTTTAGTTTTTTCAATTTTTTTTAATTCTAGTGGCAAATAGTTATATAGTTTTGGACAGTGGAAGTGTACAAATCTTTGATAATGACTCTTCTTCAACAATGGTAAATTCACAGACATATTTTCGCATGATCGGGTATTTTTTTGGTTTGATGTGTCATATTCATTTTTATGGAAAAACATCCATATCAGTAATGAGTAGGTTAAAGGCTCATTACATTGAGTAGATTAGATTCTTTGCAGAGTTTTTCAGTAGAAAGTAACTTATTGTAAAGGGCATGTTCATAAAATGTATTGGCCCTAACACCGTCCCTTGGGGCACACCAAGAGACACAGTAGACCATGCACTTAACTGATCACCTACTTCGACCCTTTGTCTTCTCTGTGATAGATAATCCTGCAAGATACTCAGTGGTATGCCTCTTACTCCATACCTGAATAATGTATCTATAAGTAAGCCAGGTCAAGAAAAATTGCTAAGCATTTTTCCGACCTGTACAGCATTTTGTGTATTGAAATTTGTATAAGACAAAACTGCCTGTTGGTTATTACATTATTACATTTACCAAGGAATCAAGTGTTATACACGACTTATGAAAATATTCCCGCACTTGAGCTAAGCGAGTTCAAATGTTGTTGAAGGATAAGTCAATCATTTTACTCGATTGAAGAGTTTATAGACGCTACATTTTTAATTGAAATGTATATTTCTCATATTTTAAATTGATTCTCTGAATTTTTTCCTTGTGAATAGTCCGATAAGTTTTTGCATGTACTTATGTATTCTCTCCTATGTGTAAATTTTTTAGTGATGAATAAACTCTATCTATCCATCTATCTTTGTGTATTGAAAAATCAAATTAGTCTCTTTTTAATACTTTGTTCGAAAATTTTTGCGAAATTATCTATCACAGAGTGCAAAATTATCTATCACACAGATTAGCCTATAATTTCCTAGATCACTTCCATACCCTGTTTTGTGAACGGGAGTTACGGTAGATTTTTTCCAGTGGAAAGGAATTTTTTCTTCACTATATGAGGGATTTATTATATATGTGAGCGGTTCAAGGATGTGTCTATGATTGTTTTTGTAGTATTCTATCTGGACCTGCTGAACAATTATTTTTTAATTTATAAATGATCTCAATTAATTCATTATTTTTAACAAGCAAAAAGGGGTTAGTATGGGCAAACAGTTCTTTCAAAAGGGTAATGGGAACATCTGGTTTTTAAATTTTTTTCTGCCATTTTCATGTCCACAGATGTGAAGTACTCATTTAAAATATTTGCTTTTTTATTATTCTCGAACGTTAGTTTGCCGTTTGGCAGTGTGGTGAAACTCTGGAATACTGTCAGGTAGATAGATTTTTAAGAATAATTCTGGATCAAAGGCTAACATGGGAGGCACATATCGATAGTTTATGTGTAAAAGTTGGTAGTGCAAACTACGCAATTCGAATTCTGCGAGACACTGTCTCTACAGAGGTTATAAAACTTATGTATTATGGACTGGTACAATCAAAGCTACAGTATGGATTGATCTTCTGGGGTAACTCTGCATATACTGACCGCATTTTTAAGGTTCAGAAAAGAGTCATTCGCTGTATGGACAAGGCTCGTCCACTAGACTCTTGTAAACCATTATTTAAAAAATATAACACCTAACCATAGCCGTGCCTCTACATATTACAGCTAGTGTTATTCATCTATGATGATAAACACCTATTTCCAAAAAACTCTGATATACATACATAATTACGCTACTCGGGGTGAAGATACTTTATACCACCCCTACTCTTGCTTGAGTGTGAGTCAGAATTCCCCAAAATATTTGGGTATTAAGTGCTTCAATTAAATAACAACTTTTATAGGGATCAATAAAAATAGATCTGTTATGAGAAATTAACTGTGTGGTTTCTTGTTGGATTACTACTTCTACAGTATGGATGAATCTTGCTTTCCCTGTTAAGAATAGATGCATGGCATCAATATTTTTTTAATTCCACTGTGTTTATTTCTAGATAGTTTCTTTTATACATGTAATGATAATTGACATAGAAACACTTGAGGAAAAATGTTTTCCTGTGTGGTCGCCAACGTCCAATGCTAGTTGAAATTTCACGACACCCTCATACTTCGTAATATTTAAAAAAAGTCTTACTTGTTCAAGCACAGATTGTTCCTCTTTTGTATCTTCCTCATCAGTACTATATTCTTCTAAAACTCCATCACAAAAGTGCAGGACTCTTTTGGGAAATTTTACATTAACGGATGTGGTTAGTTGGAGTTTGCCTTCAGAATCAGAAGCACAATTCGAAGGTATCTTTTCTTCAGGCCGAACAAGTACCATCTTGTCCGGAACTAGAACTGTCCAGACTCCAGAAATCCAGATATATAAAACAAAAAACAAACAGAAATTTTTTTGAAATCCACCTTTTAATTTTTTTTTTAAGACTCGTCTCAAGTCCAGGAGCGCGTTCCAATACTTCTACATAAGATTCCTAAAAACCCTGGTGTGTTTTTTAAGCTGTGACCCTGGTGCAACGATTCATACCTGCAAAACTGTGGAATAAAACGCGAGACATTCGCCAACTTGATTAATGCAAAAACAAATGAATAAGAACTAGGAGCAAGTTTTTAAATTCATCGATGGATAATGCGCATTCGTGCTGTCATTGTCATTTTCTATTAGTTAAATAAGGATGCAATGCTTATTGATGAATTTAAAAACTTGCCCAAGTGACATGCTTTCCGAATGTTCCACAATACCCGTGTATCGCCACCGTCGGTTTTTTCTCTAGGTGAAAAGAAATTTCAAGTATTGCGTACGACTATGAAATGGAAAACAACATAATAAGTAGAATTACGGAACTACTGTCCCAGGTAGTATTAATTGCTACTGATATCATTTTAAGAAAATCTTTTTTCAATTTTTGTTGAAATACGACTAACTAGAATTACCTATAATGCATTTATATAGGAGTCTTTAAATTTAAGCACATTAAAAATCACGCCTTTAGTACTGTCAACGACTGAATTAGGGTCACTGGATCCAGAAGGCTTTGCTTCTACGGGTACGGCCAATGGGAGGAGTCTAATAGTTTAAAGCTCTTGTAGTAGTTCGAATGTCAAAAATAACCCACAAAAGCACCAATAAGAAAGCGAGGAGAAAGTTGGGTTATAATATAAAAAAGAATATTTGAGTTATTTGACACTCATTTTGACATTTTATTTCTTTTGGTTTTTGGTGCAGTATTTATTTCATGTTATTCATGTTTTATCTTGAATGGATATACACCAGCTACTAATTCAAATTTTGTTATTGATTGAAATTGAGAAGTATACAATAATCTCGAATTTCAAAGGAGCGTTGGTCGATTTCCGGGCCTTGCCCCATCTTGTGACCCGGTTAGCAGCTATCATGGAACATACATAGAGCCGTCGACAAGGAACTTGAGTACATATGTTGATATGTGTATGTGATGATTTTTTCAGGTTCAATAAACACAAAAAGTTGTTCTACCTCAACCTCATACCTCAATCAACGGAATAGCAGTTTTAAAATTGGCCGATGGACATTGTGCAGATATCATAGCCAAATACCCTGCAAGATTTTGATTAGACTAGGAGAAAGCATCCATGATTTTGCTGTGAGTAGATGGAGGAAGTGTGTCTGATGAGGTCCCCGATTAATAAAATGTGAAGTGAGAAACAAATTTAAAAAAATAAAAATAATTAGACTGTGGAGACCATATATTTAAAATAGTTTTTAGAAAGCCTTTCGATTTAGCAGGGTACACCTTCCATTTTGAATGTGAGATACTTGGCAAAAGTTTTTTTCTTGCTGGATGGCATTTATGTTTTTTTAATAAGGTGATCAAATCACTGATGCATATTCTAATTTACTTTTTACCAGTGAATAAACGGCTTTGGAAGACTCGGTGTTTTTATATTGTCTTTAGTTTCTCATAATGAATCCCAACATCCTCTTAATTGATTAGGCAATTTCTCAAATATGATAATCAAAGGTGAGTTTTTGATCTACAAAAATTTCCCGATGTATTTAGACCAGTTGAGTTTATCATCTAGTGTGATACCTAAAAGTTTGACCCTATCACCACTTTTGAGGTATTTAAGTAAAATAATCAAAACGTGTTATGTTTTTTTATTTGTGAACAATGTGCGATTGTTACTTCTGAACCAAAATTCTATACTTCACTTTGCAAAATACATTCAGTGTCAAAACATAAGATTGAAGAGCCCATCAATCTGTTGAGCCGCATACGACAACCGAATAGGTAACTTTTTTTACTATCAGTTAATAAAAAATAAAATTAGTTTGATCTTGTCAAATATGAGAATGTTAATGACTGTCTTGATAATACTTTGTAGTTTGTTCATTAATATTTTATAAAAGAAAATTTGGACAAACTTTCATCTTGTTTACAATATAAATTATTAAAAAAAATCCTTTTTTTATTTATATGAAATTCACGGGAAGTCTCATTTTACACATAGAAACATAATGCAATTTACAATTTCACAAAACGCATTTTATATATTGAACAACAGAAATTTTGAATATTTGTGAGTTTTCAACATAAGGTTTAAAAGTTGCCGATGACTGATTAAAGATATCCATAGAGCTACTCTTATTTTGTATACATACGTAAAATATAGTAATGGACCTAATTTTCTGACATGAATATACTGATTATAAACCAACAAACACTTTATAAGAAATTTTGCATTACATACAAAGTGTCTGTATCATTATGTTCAAATTTTGGTGTAAAAACTGATTTTATTCAAAAAAGGTAATACAATTCAATAACATACCTGTGATTATTATTGTCTCATTATAAAACATCATTGTAAAAATTGCCTGACCTTTCTCACTGTCCGGAACAACTAACGGTCTTTCCGCGGTCCACTCGTGAACAAGCCTGCATTCAACAAGATTGTTAAAAATAAAAAATAAATTGTTAAAATTGGTTTCTCCGTCAACCTGCTGCCCCCTTACGAGCAACCCTCAGGAGTCCTCGAGAGATTTGTGCCAGCTAGGGAAGACGCAGCTCTTATCTTTTAACGTGTGATGCCATGCACGAGGCCGGTGTTAATCAAACCCGCGTACCTAGGCTTAGCAACGGACACACTACCTACGTACCACCAAGACACATGACCCATGACAAGAAGGTCTACGTAATTATTATTAATTGAAAATTTTTTCAAATAAAATTAAATTTAATTGATTTTTTGGTATCCCTACCATAAATTGCAAAATTTCCTGAGATGGTGTTGTATGAATCAAAAAAAATTATCCAGTTTTCACAAATATCTCCGAAATCTGAACGTTAAGTATTCACATCGATGAAACAGCTGTTCTAAAGAGATGACCAAATAGAGTGTGGATAATTTGCTGACCAAAAAATAATTCTGCCTTTCAGAACCTTGGGAAATATTTAACCGAACCAAAATCTAAAACTAAGTTATATATGATGAGTTGTTCGTGCCACCATAGAAAAAATTCAAATCAACCCCCTCATAAGGGTAGTTTACACTTGTGATTTTCCGAAAAACTTTGCTGACCGATGGTTTCCAGTGAAAATAGTCCATTGAAACTGCAAATAATGATTACCCAAAACGTATTTTTTCTGCCACCTTACGAAAAGTTGGGATCAACCCCCATATAAGGGTAGTTTATACTTGTGATTTTTCGAAAAACTTTGCTGACCGATGGTTTCCAGTGAAGATATTTCATTGAAACTATGAATGATGATTAGCCATAACATACTTTTTATGCCACCATACAAAAAATTGAGATCAGCCCCAACATAAGCGTAGTTTATACTTGTGATTTTTTGAAAAACTTTGCTGACCGAGGGTTTCCAGTGAATATATTTCATTGAAACAGTATAATATGATTTTTCAAAACGTACTTGTTGTGCCACCATAGGAAAAAATTGGATCAGCCCCCACGTAAGGGTAGTTTATACTTGTGATTTTTCGAAAAATTTTGCTGACCATTGGTATTGGTATTGGTTGGTATGGATGGTGACTGATGCGCTGCGACCTAGTTAGATCTATTGTGCCCCATCTTCTTCTGCTATCTCAAGGTGTTCTCGTTTACAGCATCCCCTCAAGCCTCAGTTCCTTCAGGAATTTTAGGATTTTGAGGGGGTCCATTTGTGGTATTTCTTCCACAGTCAGCTGGTGTGATCCCAGTATATTTAATCTTTTGTGGTGTACAGCATAACACTCCATCAATATGTGGTGAGGTGTTTCAGGATGTTCCCCACAGAATCTGCAGGTGTTGTCCTCCTCTAAGCCTAGCTTCCTTAGGTGTTCTTTGAGTCTGCAATGCCCCGTTAGAAATCCTGTGATTGTCTTTAGACTAGTTTTGCTGAGGTTAATCAGTGTTTTCGATCTTGCTCGGTTGAAATTGCCGAGGAGATCTTTGGCCTGCCTTAGCCCTGGAAGTCTTTGCCAGTATGTTGCTCTCATTGCTTCTTCAGTTTTATTGAGTTCTTCTTGGAAGTAAGATTTTCCAAGTCCGCAGAATGGTTCTGGCCCGATCAGTGGCGTTGATGCTCCTTTTCGTGCCAGGGTGTCTGCTTGTTCATTTCCCTCTACTCCGACGTGCCCAGGCACCCAGAGGAGGATCACCTTGTTGTTCCTGCCTAGATCATTGAGTTTTTCTAGGCATTCCCAGACCATCTTCGAGTTGATGTTATATGAGCCCAACGCTTTGATGGCTGCTTGACTATCGGAGAGGATTGCAATTTCCTTGTTCCGGTAGTTCCTATCGAGGTTGAACTGAATGCATCTTTCTATGGCGTGAATTTCCGCTTGAAAAATGCTGGGGAAGTGTCCCATGGGTTCGGAGTACTTGGTACGAGGTCCAAATACTCCTGCTCCAGTTCCGTCGGGAGTTTTAGACCCGTCCGTGTACCATGTAATGGTATTCTTACCCAGTGCTCGAATGGATTCTGTGCTCCATTGTTTCTTGGTATTTAGTTCCGTTCGAAAAAAATTCTCGAAACTGAATTTCCTGGTAATTTCGTCAGTTGGGAGATCGGCAAGGTGTGCAGTTCCGGTGGGGGTTGAGCCCCTTACACTGTGTGCTGTCCCTTTAAGTCCGACTTTGGCCAACCTCAGGTTTGCTCCCCAAGCAGTTCTCCTCACCGTGAGATGGAGAGGAGTGAGGTCCAGAATGACCTCCATTGCTGCTGTTGGAGTTGACCTCATTGCTCCTGTTATGCAAAGACATGCTAGTCTTTGTACTTTCTCCAGGATTTTCTTTGTTGTGGCGAGTTCGGTTCTACCGTGCCACACTACTGCTCCGTAGGTCATCATAGGTCTCATACTATCATGGTGTACATTCATCGCAGTATTGATGGGTTACAGCCCCACGTTTTTCCTGCAATGTTCCTGCACACCATCAGTGATGATTTTGCCTTGTTAGCGATCTTTTCTACGTGTCTGTTCCAGAGCAGTTTTGAGTCTAGGGTTAGTCCTAGATACTTCACCTCTTGCTGCCATCCTAAATCTGATCCGTCGAGGCGAACAGTCCTTAGGTGCTGAATCTTTGTTCTTCTAGTGAATGTTACCATTGTGGTTTTTGATGAGTTAATTCTCAATCCCACAGAGAGGCACCATCTTCTGGTAGTCTCTAGCTCCCTTTCTATGAGATCGCAGAGGGTTCCTTCGAATTTGCCTTTGGCCATAATGACTATGTCGTCAGCATATCCCAGGCAAGTGACTCCGTTCCCGGTAAGTGTTCCGAGTAGTTCGTCTACTACGAGACTCCACATCAGAGGTGATAGTACCCCTCCTTGTGGGCATCCCCTGCTTGTACTGATCCGAATGCTGGTATCGCCCACTTTCGTTTCAGCAGTTCTTGTAGCCAGCATTTGGCACATCGATCTGGATGTGGTTCTGTCTACTCCCTTGTTTGTTAGGGCCCTATTTATTGCTTCGTGAGAGGTGTTGTCGAATGCCCCCTCTATGTCTAAGAAGGCGCATATGGCCATTTCTTTATGCTCGAAAGATCTCTGGATGCTTTCGGTAAGCACGTACAGAGCGGTTTCCGTTGATCTGCCCGCCCTGTATGCATGCTGCCCGGGATGCAATGTCACCCTCTCCAGTATCTCAGTTCTGATGTAGTTATCTACCGTCTTCTCCACTGTCTTCAGTAAGAAGGATGAGAGACAGATTGGTCTGAATGACTTCGGGAGGGTTGGGTCCTTCTTTCCTACTTTGGGAATGAAGGTTACCCGTGCTCTCCTCCAGTCGCTCGGTATGTACCCGAGCGCCAGACTGAATCTTGCTGCTTTGATAATGAATGGCATTAGTTCCGTTTGCCCTTTTTGTAAAAGGGCCGAAAATATACCATCAATTCCGGGTGACTTGAATGGTTGGAAGGAGTCAATTGCCCATTTCCCTCTTTGGGGAGTGCATACGGTTTTTGCTACCTCCCAGTCTTCTCGTCTGGCTCTACCTGGTTCTTCCAGTGATCTTTCGGGTTCAAATGGTAAGCTACCTGGAAAGTGCGTCTCCAGTAAGAGGAGAGCTCGTTGCTCTTCATCCTCTGTGTAGCTACCATCTGTTCTTGCTGACCAGGGTTTCCAGTAAATATATTTCATTGAAACAGTAAAATATAATTTTTCAAACCGTAATTCTTGCGCCATCATAGGAAAAAAATGGATCAGCCCCCACATAAGGGTAGTTTTTACTTGTGATTTTTCGGAAAGCTTTGCTGACCGATGGTTTCCAGTGAAGGTATTTCATTGAAACTGTAGATAATGATTGCTCAAAACGTACTTTTTATGCCACCATACAAAAAAATTGGGATCAGCCCCCGTATAAGGGTATTTTATACTTGTGATTTTTCAGAAAAATTTGCTGAACGATGGTTTCCAGTTAAGGTATTTAATTGAAACTGTAGATAATGAGTGCTCAAAACGTAATTTTCATGCCACCATACAAAAAATTGGGATCAGCCCCCGTATAAGGGTAGTTTATATTTGTGATTTTTCGGAAAACTTTGCTGACCGATGGTTTCCAGTGAAGGTATTTCATTGAAACTATAGATAATGATTGCTCAAAACGTACTTTTTATGCCACCATGTGGTTTTTCAGAAAACTTTGCTGACCGATGGTTTCCATTGAAACTGTAGCTAATGATTGCATACGGGGGTTAATCCCAATTTTTTGTATGGTGGCATAAAAAGTACGTTTTGAGCAATCATTATCTACATTTCCAATGAAATATCTTCACTGGAAACCATCGGTCAGCAAAGTTTTCCGAAAATTCACAAGTAAAAACTACCCTTACGTGGGGGCTGATCCAATTTTTTCCTATGGTGACACAACAAAAGTACATTTTGAAAAATCATATTATACTGTTTCAATGAAATATATTCACTGAAAACCCCCGGCCAGCAAAGTTTTTCGAAAAATCACAAGTGTAAACTACCTTTATACGGGGGTTAATCCTAATTTTTTGTATGGTGGCAGAAAAAGTACGTTTTGGGTAATCATTATTTACAGTTTCACTGGAATATCTTCACTGGAAACCATCGGTCAGCAAAGTTTTCTGAAAAATCACAAGTATTAACTACCCTTGTACGGGGGCTGTTCCCAATTTTTTGTATGGTGGCATAAAAAGTACGTTTTGAGCAATCATTATCTACAGTTTCAATGAAATACCTTCACTGGAAACTATCGGTCAGCAAAGTTTTCCGAAAATTCACAAGTAAAAACTACCCTTACGTGGGGGCTGATCCAATTTTTTCCTATGGTGGCACAACAAGTAGGTTTTAAGAAATCATATTTTACTGTTTCAATGAAATATCTCTACTGGAAACCCTCGGTCTGCAAAGTTTTTCGAAAAATCACAAGTATAAACTACTACCCTTATGTGAGGGCTGATCCTAATTTTTTGTATGGTGGCACAAAAAGTACGTTTTGAATAATTATTATTCACTGTTTCAAACAAATATCTTCACTGAAAACCCCCGGTCAGCAAAGTTCTAAGAAAAATTAAAAGAATAAAGTACACCCAAATGGGGGTGGATTTCAATTTTGAGTATGGTGGCAGGAAGATATATTTCTCAATAGATGTCTTTTTTCCATTATCATTTTGATATTCGCAGTTCAAGTCTGAAATCAATGAAATATTATATTTCGGTCAGCAAACTATTTTTTCCCACCAAAATACTAACACTCACTATCTTTTATTATAGAGTAACCAATTTTATTAAGAGAGTTGTGAAATAATTATGATAGAATTTTCAACCTTCTGTTCCAAAGAAAAGATTCTATTTTGGTAATTTTTAATTTTCCTCACCCCAGTACTTATTTTTCAAAGACAATTTTTTATTATTTTTCTCAAAATCATTGGCTCCAAAATGAATCTGAAAATTAATAAATGGGTTGAAAATCTGAACAATGATAACAATGATAAAATTTGTCAGTCCTAGTAAACACAAATATTTCAACTGCACACACAAATGTCATAATTTTCCACTGAACAATTCAGAAGTGGAAGCAATTTCTTTTTCAATGTTTCTGGCTTCAATCCTGAAAAAAAGAGCTTGAATTAAAATCTAATCAGAAATTCACGAAAAAAGAGAAGTTAAAGTTTCTGGTATAGACAATTTTGTTTTTTCGAGTTTGTAAAGTAGGACTTTTTTGTATGAGAGTGAACTTTGTTCAATGAGACGCAGTCAAGTTAAACAAAACGCACTAGTACAAAAAAGCTCATTACGAAATTGCGCACTATTGTAGAAAAATTAACTTTAAAAAATGTACGAACTGCTCTTTTCTGTAGGTACATAAATAAATATTCGATTAGCAAAAACCTACATATGTGGCTCCTTTTGTCTAGGATGTCTTTTGGAAATCAATTCACAGCAAAGGAAAAATGTATTCTTCAATCTACTGGTTTAAATCTATAAATAAAATCATCTTGAACTCACCTTTGGGAATACAATATAATTTGTGACTTTTGTCGGTATTTCTGTAGTTAATTTTTTTTAGTAGAAAATAAACAATATTACACAACACTATGTTCCTATCATCTCTGGGGGACAATATGCTGTAACAGCTGGGCCAATAAACCAAGAATTGTCCGTTACCGTATTACCGATTAGATAAATCTTGAAAATATTTTATTAACATAATATAAACTTTTATCTATGAACTTGTCATTCCGGATTCCACTATTTTTGAACATTTCCTACATAAAATTGACATGTGTCGGTAGTTCAAACGTTGGATCTAACCTAACCTAACTTTTTCTGTGGGTTATTTTTGACATTGACCAGTGACCCTAGACTGAATTAGTGACCCTAATTCAGTCTAGGGTCACTGGATCCAGAAGGCTTTGCTTCTACGGGTACGGCCAATGGGAGGAGTCTAATAGTTCGAATGTCAAAAATAACCCACAGAAAAAGTTAGGTTAGGTTAGATCCAACGTTTGACACTACCGACACATGTCAATTTTATGTTTATGTACGAAATGTTCAAAAATAGTGGATCCGGAATGACAAGTTCATAGATAAAAGTTTATATTATGTTAATAAAATTTTTTCAAAATTTATCTAATCGGTAATACGGTAACGGACAATTCTTGGTTTATTGGTCCAGCTGTTACAGCATATTGTCCCCCAAATATGATAGGAACATAGTGTTGTATAGTATTGTTTACTTTTCTACTAAAAAAAATTATATATCCTTTTCTCATGAAAATGGAGTATTAGTCAGTGACAACGTACAGAAATACTGACAAAAGTCACAAATTATATTGTATTCCCAGAGGTGAGTTCAAGATGATTTTATTTATAGATTTAAACCAGTAGATTGAAGAATACATTTTTCCTCTGCTGTGAATTGATTTACAAAAGACATCCTAGACAAAAGGAGCCACATATGTAGGTTTTTGCTAATCGAATATTTATTTATGTACAGAAAAGAGCAGTTCGTACATTTTTGTGCGCAATTTCGTAATGAGCTTTTTTGTACTCCTGTGTTTTGTTTAACTTGACTGCGTCTCATTGAACAAAGTTCACTCTCGTACAAAAAAGTCCTACTTTACAAACTCGAAAAAACAAAGTTATCTATACCAGAAACTTTAACATCTCTTTTTTCGTGAATTTCTGATTAGATTTTAATTCAAGCTCTTTTTTTTCAGGATAGAAGCCAGAAACCTTGAAAAAGAAATTGCTTCCACTTCTGAATTGTTCAGTGGAAAATTATGACATTTGTGTGTGAAGTGTAAATATTGAAATATTTGTGTTCCCTAGGACTGACAAATTTTATCATTGTTATCATTGTTCAGATTTTCAACCCATTTATTAATTTTCAGATTCATTTTGGAGCCAATGATTTTGAGAAAAATAATAAAAAATTGTCTTTGAAAAATAAGTACCTACTTGGGTGAGGAAAATTATAAATTACCAAAATAGAATCTTTTCTTTGGAACAGAAGGTTGAAAATTCTATCATAATTACTGTGTAATAAAAGATAGTGAGTGTTAGTATTTTGGTCATCTCTTTAGAACAGCTGTTTCATCGATGTGAATACTTCACGTTCAGATTTCGGAGATATTTGTGAAAACTGGATAATTTTTTTTTGATTTATACAACACCATCTCAGGAAATTTTGCAATTTATGGTAGGGATACCAAAAAAGAATATATTTTATAAAGGGGCTTGAATAAAACAATCAAAAAAAAAAGAATTACAAAAATGTAATATTTGTAAATGGACAAGTCTAAAATGCAATATTTTAATCAAGTATATAATTTTTAATACATATCTGTTAATAGTTTATCATGAAGTTTTATTTGAATCCAGAATGTAGAATGGCCAAAGCTTGATTTAATGTTATTTTCAATTTTTTAATATATTTATTCCACTAAGGTGTTCCATATCGTTATGTTCAAATTTTGGTAGTGCAAAGTAGACTTCATTTCAAGTAAGAAAAACGCAAAACTTGTAAATCCATTTTTATTTGTTTCAAAGTTACAGGTCCATGAATGTGATTGTCAGATCACTAAAAAAATGTACTCCCAAATCAATTAAATTTAATTTTATTTGAAAAAATTTTCAATTAATAATAATTACGTAGACCTTGTTATGGGTCATGTGTCTTGGTGGTACGTAGGTAGTGTGTCCGTTGCTAAGCCTAGGTACGTGGGTTTGATTAACACCGACCTCGTGCATGGCATCACACGTTAAAAGATAAGAGCTGCATCTTCCCTAGCTGGCACAAGTCTCTCGAGGACTCCTGAGGGTTGCTCGTAAGGGGGCAGCAGGTTGACGGAGAAACCAATTTCAACAATTTTTTATTTTTAATAATCTTGTTGAATGCAGGCTTGTGCACGAGTGGACCGCGGGAAGACCGTTAGTTGTTCCGGACAGTGAGAAAAGTTAGGCAATTTTTACAATGACGTTTTATAATGAGACAATAATAATCACAGGTCTGTTATTGAATTGTATAACTTTTTTTTGAATAAAATCAGTTTTTACACTAAAATTTGAACATAATGATACAGACACTTTGTATGTAATGCCAAATTTTGTGTGTGTTTGTTGGTTTATAATCAATATATTCATGTCAGAAAATTAGGTCCATTACTATATTTTACGTATGTATACAAAATAAGAGTAGCTCTATGGATATCTTTAATCAGTCATCGGCAACTTTTAAACCTTATGTTGAAAACTCGTAAAATATTCAAAATTTCTGTTGTTCAATATATAAAATGCGTTTTGTGAAATTGTAAATTGTATTAAGTATGTTTCAATGTGTAAAATGAGACTTCCCGTGAATTTCATATAAATAAAAAAAGGATTTTTTTTATAATTTAATAATTTATATTGTAAACAAAATGAAAGTTTGTCCAAATTTTCTTTTATAAAATATTAATGAACAAACTACAAAGTATTATCAAGACAGTCATTAACATTCTCACATTCGACAAGATCAAACCAATTTTATTTTTTATTAACTGATGTAGTAAAATAAGTTACCTATTTGGCTGTCGTATGCGGCTCAACAGATTGATGGGCTCTTCAATCTTGTGTTGTGACACTGAATGTATTTTGCAAAGTGAAGTATAGAATTTTGGTTCAGAAGTAACAATCGCACATTGTTCACGATTAAAAAACATAACACGTTTTGATTATTTTACTTAAATACCTCAGAAGAGGTGATAGGGTCAAACTTTTAGGTATCACACTAGATGATAAACTCAACTGGTCAAAATACATCGGGAAATTTTTGTAGATCAAAAACTCACCTTTGATTATAATATTTGAGAAATTGCCTAATCAATTAAGAGGATGTTGGGATTCATTATGAGAAACTAAAGACAATATAAAAACACCGAGCCTTCCAAAGCCATTTATTCACTGGTAAAAAGTAAATTAGAATATGCATCACTGATTTGATCACCTTATTATTAAAAAAACATAAATGCCATCGAGCAAGAAAAAGACTTTTGCCCAGTATCTCACATTCAAAATGGAAGGTGTACCCTGCTAGATCGAAAGGCTTTCTAAAAACTATTTTAAATATATGGTCTCCACAGTCTAATTATTTGTATTTTTTTAAATTTGTTTCTCACTTCACATTTTATTAATCGGGGACCTCATCAGACACACTTCCTCCATCTACTCACAGCAAAATCATGGATGCTTTCTCCTAGTCTAATCAAAATCTTGCAGGGTATTTGGCTATGATATCTGATATCTGCACAATGTCCATCGGCCAATTTTAATTTTAAAACTGTTATTCCGTTGATTGAGGTTAAATGAGGTATGAGGTTGACGTAGAACAACTTTTTGTGTTTATTGAACCTCAAAAAATCATCACATAGGTACTCAAAAGCTCAGAGCAAATATATTATTATTATTGCTCTGAGCTCAAAAGTTCCTTGTTGACATGTCGACGGCTCTATGTTTCATGATAGCTGCTAACCGGGTCACACAACACTCACAACTCACAAGATGGGGCAAGGCTCGGAAATCAACCAACGCTCCTTTGAAATTCGAGATTATTGGAGGTGAGTTCGGATTGGTTAAAGGAGTTGGAGCGGAGTGAGAGTGGAGCTAAAGTGGATAAAGACAGGTGGCAAATTTTGAAGCACCGCGGTTTTCTGTGTCAGAAGTTCCCGAACGACTTTTTTGATAATAAAGAGAACCTGTATATCAAAGTGTATATCTACTAACACAATTGATCACCTATTTTCACATAATGATTTATCGGTGCTTCGACTTGACCTTGCTCGAACTGCATAACATTTTTAGGTTAAAACCAGAGACCCAGAGAGAAAAAGAGCTGCTCTAGCTTGTGCCCTCATAGGTCGAGGTGGTACTTTTGGAGTCACTTCTATCCACTCCCGTCACAAAACCCGAACGCTGAAATTCGCACTCCTTGGACGCTTTTCATTATACCCGAACGCATATGGTGCTTACCGAGTGAATAGATCAAAAGAGTGAGCAAGCCGAACTCAGCTCTTGTCGCCAATCGAAACTATTGATATATCCATCTTGGTCTAATATATATTGTGTTGTTTTTTATGTGGCATGTACTTTTGTAATATTTGTTTACATTCCGTAGGGGAGCTCACGACGCTAAATGGGGATTTGTTCGAGCGTCATAGGACCTAATGGGTTGCAAAGCTTAGATGATAAGAAGAAAAAAAATGTTATATAATATATACCTTTTCATCGGTGGGAGAAACGGCTATAGATTTTTAAATATGTGGAAAAATACTGCATGGACATACTCAAAACCGCGTCAGATATTGAAAGCATATCAATGTCCTACGTATTTTCAATAATGTACGTATGTTAATCTGATCGTTTGCATGATGCGGGTACGTATAAGGGTTGAAAATTGAAAAAAAAATTAATCGAGCGCGTCAGATTCGCGGCCATCATTATAATGTGCAAAAAAATCATCATTTTGAAATACTCAAGTTCGTCAGATTAAGATATATATGGTTCATCTCTATGTTCTAAGCGTGCTGTCTCATAATCTGACAATTATCTAGAGGGATTCGCCTAATCTAACAAATATTTTAATTTTTTTTTAAATCATTGAACTTAATTAATTGAAAAAGCTCAGGAAATAGCATGCAAATAAATAAGTGTATGTTTTTTAAGTAGAATACTTGTATTTGTACGAAAATAATTAAAAAGAAATGCTCAAAAAAATTTAAATTTTTATAATTAATTGATTAATTAATCATCATCTTCATCAGTACAATCATCTTCCTCTTCTGGTTCGATTTCATCCTCAGATTGCGTATCCTGTAACAAAAAATCATTAAAATATTTAACAATATTTTTTTTAAGAATAACGTGTTATTTTAATTATTGGAGAAAAGAGATACCTGATTCTGGAGTATCCTCAAGAATATCAGGTGTTATATTTTCGTACGCATTCGGCAATTGATCACCTGCCATTCATTTGGAATTTTCGAGATTATCGTAGGTTGTTCGAGATTTTCGGAGAACCGCGGTTTGCTCCGTCGATATTCCAAAATATTTATACATTTTTTGTAATGTTTCTAATGTAAATTCAATTGCTTTTTGTAAAGTAGCTTCATCACAAAATACACACTTTAAATTAATATCACTTAATGTTTCTAATGTAATTTTAATTGATTTTTGTAAAGTAGTTTCACCACAAAATACGCAGTTTAAATTAATATCACTCATATTATTAAATATTTATAAACTTTAATTCACATAATTAACTAATATTAAAATGACAAAATAAGCCAAAACGTTGGAAACACGTTGTAAATAGAGAGTTCAAGTGCAGTGCAAACATGAACGTGGACGTAAACGAACAAATTGACAGCTACGCATGCGCGATCTCGTGTTCTTTGCGTTAGCGCACGTAGATGGTTTACTGGTATACGTAATCTTACGGATTTCACGTAGACGTAAAGAAATCAACGTACGTTAACCGAGAAATACCGAATGGTGCCGATTGTTTATGAGTAGTGGTGCCGAGTACTGAAACGAATAAATCATTGTCAATAAAATGCTAAAAATTGAACATGCTGACTAAACTAATCATGATTCACCTAAAACGAATAAACATAAACAAAATAAATTTTCGAGGTTCAGTTACTTTACTGAAGTTAACGTAGCCACGTAGCTCCACGAACTCAACGAAGAAGAATTATATAAATTTGATACGCGCGTTATTTGATGGTAACTATAACGTGTGTTAGGTCTACGTAGATCACTTTACTTCAACTCTCTTCAAAGTATTTTTTCGCGAGATCCCGTTGACCTGAAATCGGTTACAGAGCGGTTATACCCCCACCAAAGAAATTTTTTGAATGTTGTTATCGTTCATAAGTCGATAAAAAAAGGAGAATCTCCAAATGAAACTTGGAAGTTATAATAAGGGGTAGTGAAGTCGTTTTTGAAGAAGCTAATCTATAAATTAAATAAATTATAGATTAAAAAGTTGAGAAGTTAGGTTGAGATTTCTAGAAACACGGCATCTTTGGTTATGTATAGGAATCGCACGTTGAAAGGTAAGACCTCGTTAATCCTTGGCTCGCACAAGTTTCGACTTTTGAGGGCTGCCGTTCGTAAGGGGACGACAGCTGGTTAACGGAAAAAACAATTTTAACAATTTTTTAATTTCATAAATACCAGTGTCTACTTAGAGGCTTTTTTATTGTTTATATATTGGTGCCCGTTCAAGATATGTTTACATGGGATGTATTGTATTTTAAAATAAGTTTTCATTGAAAGTTGAAAATGGTTTTCTTTTTTACTAACTTAAAAAGTGTTTGTTTTCATATTTCATAAAATAAAATATTTCAATAACTATTTGAAACAAGATCATTAAAACTATTTTGCCAATCAAGTTGTTATCATCAGAAAGTGATTGAATTTATAGTTTTGTGATTTCTTGGTGATGCCACACTTGATCGGCTGAATGGGTGTTCTGTTTTTCAATGGAGTGCAACCGACCACCCAGGGTGGAGCTGTTTTCCTGCAGCTGAAAAGTGAATACGCCACTCAAAATCAGTAAGTCGCCCCTGAGCACCTCGGTAAATAATAATAATAGCCGTCCTCTACCAGCATAGGTCATGTCTTTCGGTACCCTCTACGATTGTTGGAATCTGATATGTGTAAATTTATCATAATTGATAAATAGAAAGGATAAAAATGCTTCCAATTCACACAGAAAAAATATATATTGCATTAAATATCGCTGATAATTGTTTCAACACACAGTGTGTCATCCTCGGGGCGAGTTATAAACTTGCTTATCTCCGGAACATCATCTCCTGAGCTCAAATACTGAATAATAACTTGTGCAGGTAGAAAATAAATTGAAGTAATTCTATGAATTGAAATTAATCATCTGGGAGTAGTTGGGTTGCTAGTAATGAGGTAGTTGACTATTGGAGAATTGTACAGATCTACCCCGTCATTCAACACTATGTTGTTATTGTTATAGAGGCCGAAATTGAACATAAAATCAATAGAAATCGCAAGAAACACCTCAATAACAATAACATAGTTTTGAATGACCAGGTGGACCTATACAATACTCCAATAATTGTATAATCGCAAGAAACAATATATCTCATTAGTAGCAACCCAACGACTTCCAGATATATGATTGCAATTCATAGAATTAGTTGTTATCATTCAGTATTTAAGAAGATGATGTTTCGGACGAAAGCAGTTTAATTATAACTTGCTCCGAGGATAACAATTGTCAGCGGTATTTGTTACAATTTTTTTTCTGTATAAACAATGACGCTGCAATATACGAGTGAGTCGACTGGCACAGAACCCGGAATTTCATCGCTGCACAAAGCACATCCACATTTCTTGGTTTAGGGAGTTAGTGCTGGAATATGCCATATCCCACTAAGTAATGTAATGAACAGGTAATGTTACTGAAACTTTAATTTGTAATGTGTAATGTTGCATATATGTTGCTGTATTGCACATTTCTGCAGCTCACTCATATTGACAAATGTAACATTGCAAAAGTAATATTACAGAAATATTCGGAAATCAAGTTGCCACAAGGTTTGATGTGTAATATTACAAATTTTCTGTCAGTAATACTGCATATAATTTGCTGCTATGGACATTTTTACATGACTGCAATGTTATTGGGTATAACATTGCAAAAGTAATAATAAGTAAACCTGCCTGGTCACTTTTGACCAATTTTTAAGGAGATTTAAAAAACCACCTATCAAATGTCATATTTCACATATTTTTTTTAAGTTTTTAATGTTTTAGTGATTGACATTTCAGGGTGATTTTTCGAGTCTCGTTAAAAATTGGTCAAATGTGACTTGGCTGGTTTACACTTCAAGCGGAAGATGTAAAATATTACTGTACATAACAAATATATTTCATATTTCTACAATATGTAGGAAAAAACCAGGAAACAAATGAATATTTTAATAAAATACATATTAAATAAATGCCTATACATATACAAATTAAAAACAGAAACTCACTGTGTGGGCGGATTTATTGGATACACAAGTAATGAGGAAAAATTACACTATACTCAACTAGGGAAAGTCAATTTCATTTTTTGAAATAATTATTATCCATTTAGTTATGTTTATGTTTATGCAAAATTAGCTGGAAATCCAAAATAACCAAACTTTTCTTTCTTTATATACTCACTGATGAATAAACACTATTTTCTTTGGTTAAAAGAAAGAATAACATTTTTCAAGAACGCATCCTTCAATCCTTTTCTCGGCTTTTATTCGCTTCCCTTTCGTAATGCACCTCTGGAAACTGAAACCACGCCACAACACATTCATTGAATTTTTCCAACAAAAAATTGGGAAACTTCTGCTTTACCACATCTAAAAAAATAATCTGCATTTTGCAATAAATACATACATGAACATGTTGTAGCTTACCTCGGTGTTACTATCATGTTTTGCTGGTGGAAGATAAAAATAATTAGACAAAATCACTAACAAATAAATTTGAGCACTATGGACACAATGACACAATCCAATCCACCAACCAAAGACGAGAAATGAGATTATTGAGATTATGAGAATATCAAACCGCCATATGTCCAGAGAATCACAGATTACTAGTGCCACAGAACCGACAGAACGGCAAAGATCTTAGAACCTCTATCCAGCATTTACTAACGAGTACGGTTAAGTGAATTTTGCCTTTGACTTTGTAACATTTCAGTTACATGTATTCCTTTATATTACTCTTGAAACTACTTCCTAATGTTTCGAGTGAAATATAGCAGGAAGATTGCGTTCATGAAGTTACAGCAACATTATTTAACAAACATTACATTTGTTATATTTGAACTTTCAAATATGACTTTTTAAAAAACACAATTACTTTCAAAAACTTTAATATAATATAAACACAACTACTTGGTTAATATCTCTACATCAACTAACTCATATTTGACCTCGCAGGGCCTATTTATATATTCCCAGTAGCTTCATCAGCATCAGGCTTGAAAATAACAAAAACACCTATTCTGCTGATTCCGCGTCTCGGATTCATGGGAAGTCGTTATCGCAAGGTGACCCGATAAAGGGACTGCGTAGATTAAAGCATAATTACGATATAACAACTCCCCTTTTCAAAGAAGAGTTGGTGCTTTGCAGCAACTTTTATCAAGCAATTGATTTGTCAAAACTAGAGGTTAATTCGAGGTCCTCTTCAATGGGTTCTCCTATTCGGACGCTGGGTCTTCTCTTAGGGATGAATCTTGAAAGGGTTCTTAAAGACGTTCTTGGTGGTCTTGGTGGTTGATCGTCAGTTGACGATGTAATTCCAATTCTTATGGATTTTCTTCGACGACATTTAATGAACAAGTACAAAATAATTACTAAGATGATGAGGGTGATCGTAAAATACGTGAACCAGGAAATGTGTTTGTTCACGAATGGTTCATTGATCAATTTGTCCAAATCATCAGAGTACTGACTTAGTTTATGTTTAGCAATGCTAAGTTCTTCAGTATTTAATTTACTGAGTTTGAGCGGCTTGAGATCCGAGAGCTTTGATTTCTCCGGGAGATGGTCACAACATTTGTATGGTATTTGAACTGCATAATTTTCGTATGTGATGTTTTTGAGTTTATCAACAAAGTATTTTGAATAAACTCTCGTATTTCCGATGTAAGCATTACAATCAGGCTGGAGTTTCAAAACAGAATTGGATTTGATAATTTTTGTAATAACTTAATACATTTAATCGTAACTGGTAATGGATCCGATACAGAAATCAACCATATATTTTGGGAGATTTCTTGAACATTGTAGTCCTTTGCGTAAATCAAAGTTGATTGACAGGAATCGGGAATTTTCAAGACTTGTTTCAGAAGTTGGGCTTCACAGATAGCGTTATTGTCTATCGGGTAAGGGAGCACTTCCGAATATATTCTCACATCGCGTTGGATTACTTTACAATTGTCTAAATTTCGAAGGGAGATGTACAACATTGAATCATCATCACGCGCAATAAATTTTTGAAAGGCTAATAAAATATGATGAAGTCCTATTCGAGTATACAAAATTGGTGTTGGGTACAAATGATAGAGAGTATATGTTTCGTGCTCCACGAGTGGAATATTCAAAACAAACCCTACTTTATGATCTGTTCGAAATGCCTGTAATTCGATAAGTTCAAAATATTGAGCAATATTTTCAAGATTTGTCGGTAAAGGCAATTTATTTTTACTGAGTGTTTGCGATATTTCCCTAAGTGCTCTGACCAAATCTTTTGAGGATATAATTGAGTTATGGATAATTCTCAAGCGAGCTAAAGTGATCGCATTCACAGTATCTTCAATGGCGTCTTCAAGGAACAAAAAGCTTTCCATGAGTGATTCACATATATCAAGGACTTTCACTTGTGCTTCATAAAACGCCAGGTATCTGACATATCCATTAAAGTTTTTTCAATTTCTTTAATGTCCTTGTTGAATGTTTCTTCGTCAACCTGTAGCTTTTGAATGGTCGAATTAAAACTCTTGATAACAGAGATAGTAACCGAAATTTGATTTTTTAAAAGATTTTTAATTTGGTGCTCATCTTGACTAATTTTATTTATACAATCTGTGAAATATTCACCGTCAGATAATCAAATTTTCTAAAATTTTGTCATTGTTGTCTAAAGCTTCTTTGATAGATGATAAGTCCTTGTAGACCAGAAGGGTCCATTTTTCATTGGAGATTTTGAGGGTTCCTTCTTCGTGGAAGAAAACTATAGAATTATTGACTTGTTCAATGTTGTATTGGGAATTGGCTGTTGATGAAAACGGAAGTATCCTGAAATAAATTAATCTTCTTGAAAAGGTTTCAGTCGGTCGAAATTGACTTTAGTTTTATTGCGAGTTTTCCAGTTTACTAACATTGCCGAATTTGGGTAAATTTCTATGATTTCAAAAGGTCCATTAAATTTATTCTCAAGTTTGTTTGAAATTTGGGATTCTTTAACATATACCTTATCTCCTACTTTATAATCAGGGATAGTTTCAGAGACCGTTCGGTCGAATCTAATTGTTGCTTTTTCTTTCTGTCTGTCTGTCTTAGCTCTGGCAACTTTATAGCAGAATGACATTTTATTATTCAGATCTCTGACATATTTTGATATGAGATCTTTTTGGTTATATGTCCAAATACCAACTCCTGAGGGGTGAAACCGTGTGTCTTATTTCTGGTATTATTATAGTAGATGACAGCATAGGGTACGACATTTAATGGATGTTCATCAGGGTTTTCTGCCTTAAGTGGGATTCACAACAAAACGAACGCAAAAAGCTAAATATTCTCAGCTTTTTGCGTTGCAAAATGCGTTGTGTTTACATCTCAGTGAAAATATTTCATCAGGGAGTTTCCTTCAGGGTTTTCTTCAGGGTTTTCTTCAGGGTTATCTTCAGGGTTATCTTCAGAGTTTTCTTCGGGGTTTTCTTGTTCTTCACTTTCGTCGGTGTTGGAAGTGAAAATTTTCTTCTGAAGTTTTGCGCATTCTTTAAAGTGATTGATTTTGATACGGGATAGAGCGTCGGCATTTTTATTTATTTTTCCAAGCTTATATACTCTCATAATCATATTCTTCAAGTTTGAGTCGCCAACGCGTCAATCTACTTTCGGGGTCCTTTATTGAAAAGAGCCAAGTAAGACGTCTATGATCAGTGACTAGTTTAAACTTCCGTCCAAAGAGGTACGGGCGAAAGTGTTTAACTGCCCATACAATGGCAAAAAGTTCTCTTTCAATCGTAGAGTACTTCGACTCGGCGTTACAAAGGGTTCTGGACGCATAGGCTATTGAAAGATCTTTGCCAATAGGCCCTCGTGATAATATGGCTCCAATGGCAAAAGCACTCGCATCAGTGGTCAATAGGAATGGTTCCTCAAAATTTGGGTAAATGAGAATTGGGCTAGATGTTAGCGCATTTCTTAGTTCATCGAATGCCCGTTTGCATTCTGTATCAAAATTGAAAGTGGTATCTTTTTGCAATAGTCTCGTTAGAGGCTTTGAGGTTTTGGCAAAATTATATATGAACCGACGGTAATAACCGGCTAAACCTAAAAAGGATTTTATTTCTTTTTGGGTTTTTGGCTCAGGGAAGTTTTGGATGCAGTCTATTTTTGAAGGATTTGGCCTTACTCCTTCGTGGGTGATAACATGTACAAGATAGGCAACTTCTTTTCTCAAGAATTCGCCTTTATCTGGCTGAATTTTCAAGTTGGCTTTCCTAAGTCTCTTGAATACTTCGGTAAGCCTTGCTATGTGTTCATGGATGGTAGGGGAATACACTATGATGTCGTCCATATAGACGAGACATCGTTCGTTTTGTATGCCCAGGAGAATAATGTCCATTACTCGCTGAAATGTAGATAGAGCGTTTTTCAGACCGAATGGCATACGAACAAATTCATAATGACCATTGTCCACGGAAAATGCTGTTTTTTGGACGTCTTTTGGTTGAATTTCAATCTGGTGAAATCCTGACGCCAGATCGAGAGTGGTAAAGTATTGGCACTTTCCAAGCTGGTCTAAGAGGTCAGAGATATTTGGCAATGGATACTTATCATCTACAGTCAACTCGTTGAGTTTTCGGTAGTCGATGACCACTCTCCATTTCTGCTTTCCCGAGGCGTCCAATTTTTTTGGCACGACCCAAACAGGTGACGACCAAGGTGAAATGGATGGTTGAATAATGCCTTGGCTAAGCATTTTGGAGATTTGAATCTTCACTTCCTCTTTGTGTACATGTGGGTACCTGTAGGATTTTGTGAAAACTGGTCTAGCATCCTTTGTTTCTATACCATGTTTTATTTCGTTGGTGAATGTGAGATTGTCTACTTCTAAATAAAAAATATCTTCGAACTGAAGACATAAATCTGTTATCAATTGATCCTCTTCCTCATTTAAGTGGTCTGTTCTTAACTGATTTTTTATTTCTTGGATTCGATCTACCGGGACAGTATTTTGGGGGTGAGTTAGGTTCAAATTCAAAATGTTTTCGTCCTTTGGAAGGGGTTCCAATTTTATTTCCGAAAAATCAATCAATTTGGGTATAGCGTTCATGTTCACAATAGAAATGTGCCATTTTCATCAATTTTCACTAAGGCATTAGGGAGTCTAACCTTTTCTTTTTCTTCCGCTAACAGTATAGCGTCAGTGCTCCTAAGATTACAACTCAATTTATAAATTCGTTCCATACGGGGTTCAATTTTAATTTGGTTTGGTTTTTCTGTATGATTGGAATCTCCTAATTGATTTTCTTCCGGGACTTTAAATAATGGGACTGTTTTGAAATTTGTAATTAATTGTTTATTTTTTAAATCAATTATACAGTTGTAATGTTCCAAGAAATCAGACCCAAGTAGGCCATCAAAGTCAATATCTAAATTATAAATATAAACCTTTTGTGGGTCCTTTGGCTTAAAGTCAACCAAAGTGGATTCATTAACAATTATTTTTTGGTCAGTAATGCCTTGTATAGTGACATGTGGAAATCTATGGGGATATTTCTCACATGTTTTGGGTTTAAAAATTGATATTCCTGCACCAGTGTCGATGAGGATTCTGAAGGTATTTGAAGCATCTTTAATATAATAAAGGTTCTTTGAATTTACGGAGAACAACGAACTCATATGAAACTCTGTTCTGGGAAGTTCAGATCCGGGTGGTAATCTTGTATGTTCAGTGACTGGATTTGAGTTTGAATTTCCAACATGGGATCGACTGATTGGTTGTTGCTCATCTGGAACTGATTCGGTGGGTGGTTTGTACTCGAGAGTGATAGAAAATCCTGGTATGTCGAAAGATCTTCTGGGGCCTGTAGTTATTCCAATGTGTCATTTTGATAATATTGATTTTGGTGATTTTGGAATTGGGTTCGAAATTGGGGTTGAAGCTGGGGTTGAAACTGGGGTTGATTAATTTGGGGTTTATTGTATTGTTGGTTAGTTTGAGAATTCTGTGACCTGAAAAAGTTTTGATTAGATTGGGAACTTGGTTGTCTCAAAAAATTCTGATTAAAATTTTGAGGGGGACTTTGAGGTTGCATTCTTTGTTGTCTCATTCGAAATTCAGTAGAAATATGACCTATACGACCACAAGAATGGCAAGTTCTTTGGAATGTAAGTGGTTGGTTTCTCCTAACCGTTTGTTGAGGACGTGACTGGTTTGGTTTCTCGGATTTCTGATTTTCGAAATAAGACAGTTGCATTTCTCTCCTGATTCTAATATGTGCTTCAGGAAGGTCTCCAGGGTTAGAGGCACGTATTATTTGACCTATTCGTGGTTCAAGTCCAGTTAAGAGCGTATTTAGTGCCATTGTTTCGATAAGTCCGCATTGCGCTGCTTTCTGATCTACAGTAAGAGCAGATTTTTGAACGCAAGAATGCATTTTGGCATTGTGAACTTGAAGGCGGTTGAAAAATGTCAAAGGCGATTTATTAGATAGCTGTTTAATACGCTGGAGATCATGAATCAGTGAAGTCAGATCACGAGCGTCACCGAAATATAAGGTTAATAAGTGTCAAATTTCATGATAAGTTACAGGATTTCTAGAACTTATTAATTGTGCGGCTCTACCTTTGAGTTTATTTTTTATGTGAATCACTAATAGAACTCGTTGGTCCACTGTGGCCATGCGATACGCACAGTCACACGTATTTAAAAATGTTTAAAAAAATTTGGTCTCCTTCAAATTGAGGCACTATAACGAAAACAACGATAATTTATATATGGTTCAATCGCATCAGCTTCAGCTTGAGCTTGAGGCTGGTTATTTTGTTCATTTTCCATATCGAATAGAATTTACTGAATACATGCAAATCAGACTTTCAAATAGTCGAACAGTACGACTTATTCAATGCAGTAATTGGCTGTACAATTACTAATATTATATTTAGATAGGAATGCTCACTGAGTATGAATATTAAGTATTTTTAAACAAAGTATAAGCAAGTTGATTCAAAATTGCTTACAGTATTATGATGCTCATTGCGATTCGTCTTGTTCTCAAGTCGTCCAGCCAGGGGCTTCACCAGGTGGTCCTTCCGCTGCTCCTTGAGTGTTGACTCCTCTGGGGTTTCGGTTCTTCTTCTGTTGAGGGATTGGGATCCGCCGGTACTAGTTGGGATGTGTCCGTGTTCTAGTAACGTTTTCCAGATCCTACCGACTGCGCCAATTGTTATATTTGAACTTTCAAATATGACTTTTTAAAAAACTTTAATATAATATAAACACAACTACTTGGTTAATATCTCTACATCAACTAACTTATATTTGACCTCGCAGGGCCTATTTATATATTCCCAGTAGCTTCATCAGCATCAGGCTTGAAAATAACAAAAACACCTATTCTGCTGATCCCGCGTCTCGGATTCATGGGAAGTCGTTATCGCAAGGTGACCCGATAAAGGGACTGCGTAGATTAAAGCATAATTACGATATAACACATTTGATAGTTTATGTAATATTGTGGACACATTAGTTGAAATGAATTTGGCTAATGTTTCTCAACCAACGCATTCAATCAATATTACCATTTTCAATCATTGATATTTCAATGTTGCAGTAACTTATATAAAATATGTATCGTTTGTAATATTGCTAAAAGTTGAAAACAATTTTCCACAGACAACCTTGTACAGGCAACCTGAAAACTATCTAGCTGCAATGTTAGGTAATGTTTCGTGTTTAGTGGGATGCGGTAGAACAAGTAACGTCGGAACGTCAACTTGCAGATGTTATGACGAAACCTCCTCTATTTAGGCCCCGAATACAGAATTCACGTGTGATGCTATGCGTTTGACAGAAATTACTTGATGAGGGAATAATAAGTTGTTGACCATTACTTCATCTTCCTTATTTCACCCAATATATCATTTCGTCATTTTTAGTTAGTGTAAGATCTGTGAATTTACTTAACATAAGTTATTCAACTCGTCCATACGAACTTTAACAGTTGTCCGGTTATTTAAATTCTTTGCGTTTTTATATAATCGTTATTGTTTTTTGGACTTACTCCTCTCCATTGTCAAATAAAGATACAATAAATAATAAATGAATAAATATATCCCAAATTCAAACAAATTCATCCAACGATGAAAGCATATATTGAAGAGTTACTATATTCAATATTAAAAATAATCGATATTCAGTGGACACAAAAAAGCCTGATTACATAAAAAAAATAGTAAACAATACAACAAGAAAAACTAAACGAATATCATTCAGATATACATTCAGAGCTGCAACACATAACAACATATCCACATATTCACATTCCTTGCTAGATGTGCCAAGCTGTAACCCCAGAGTAACACTGGCTGAATACGCCGACACGAACCAATAGCCAATCTGGAAAGAGAGAGAGAGAGAGAGAAGGAAAGAAATGTTGATTCTTTATTCGCAAAATGTGTTCCCGCTAGGTGGCGCTAAATATTTATTAAAACCGTAGTGTTAAATTTCAGTCTCATTCAAATTTGAATGAAATAATCGAGTTGAAAATGAGTTTATCAGACATTTTTATCTATGACATTGCCATGTCTTGCAGTTGGAAAAGAATGTGGAGAAACTTTGTCTTCGGTACTATTGATAATACATTCAGCATTGAGGCACTGACCAAATACTCATTCTGAAACTATGAACACTGAAGAATATCACTAAACTCAATTTATTTTTCAAAAATAGATTGATAATGAGAAAACAATTGAAATGATACACTGCCGCTTATGGCAAGAAAGACCCTTATCTACTTTTTATTAGTTCATCCAAATAAGTATAGATGTCGCACCATTTGCGCAATCTGCGAATCAGAAGCGAAACAGAAAACAGAAGTAGAAGTTATTATTGTTCCACTGTTACACTACACTGGTTACACCATACAACAACAATAAATATAAACACTCAGTACATGGAATGTGATCGAAAATTTAAAATTTATTTCGAAAATCGTAATTTCTAATGAGATCAAAATGAATCGAATTGTTAGTTTTAATCTTATACTTTTTTTTTTAAATATTCGATTAAATTACAGTTGAGAATGTAAAATATCAAAATACTACAAAAATCTGGGAAAAAGTGACGAGGACAAAAATGCCATGTTGCTGGGCCTTCAAATGTTTTTTCCTTTCCTGGTTTTTGAAATTTTTTGTTTGATCGAAAATTTCGTTCAAGGTATGTTACAAATTTTACTACTGTATGTGATGATTATTATTATTATTACTAGGGCTGATACTGTTGGCTTATATTTCTGCAAACTTTTTTTATTTATGTGGTATAGGGGAGCAGATACCCATTTACAACAAAATATAAAACACATCTATAAATAGTATTAACTGTTCCATGTCCTGAGAGACTTTTGTGGACTTGATATGAATGAGTTTCTTGTAGAAATAATGATTGAATTGAGAGTGATTTCAAATATATTTTCTTCTTGTTTACAAAACAATTGTGTTGTTGATTCTAGGTATGCTTGTTGTCAAAGTGACTTCTTGGATAATTATTGAATACAGGGTACTTGAATTTCCAAAAAAAGTAATAAATAATCAACAGGAATAGAACCTGGTGCCCCCTTGAAAGATTCGCCTTTCAAAATAAAATGAAACTAATATTCAGCTTATAATAATAATAATAATGAAAAAATGTCTTCTTCAAAAAGTTTCGATTATCAAGTGTCTATCGGAAGAACACAGACTTTAGACACTGGACGCTTCAGTTCACCATTTGATGTTTTATTGAACTGAAGATATCAGAAGATAATTACGACAAAGATGACTAGCTCCTGTATATCTATTCATGTGTTCATTCATCGTCAAAAATTGTTTTGTTGTTTAAAAAAAAATATATATATTATTGATTGTCAGTTAATGACAATAAAAAACTAAAGTTTTGAGTTCGAAATTATTCTGAATAAGAGTATAATTTATTTCAAAAGACAGTACTCTGCTAACAGGTTATGGGCCCAGTAGTCCCAAGTTATATAGTATAAATTTAGACTGGAGATTGTTAAAACTGTTAGCTGTGTTGGATAATGGATGTGTCCAAATTCAGTATCACGAAACTAAATGGTAGCAATGATCAAATTTGGAAATACAAGGTCGAGCTGCTCTTGGTAAGAATAGAATAGAATAGAATTTATTCATCCATCAAAGATTATACAAGGCATCTTACATACAGTGTATAAAACTTATCAGCTAGTCAAAAAAAGGTAATCTAGAAATAAATTGTTAAAATAGTGTATAGTCACAAAAACATTTATACATACAATAGTTAGTTTCACAACAGTAAAATTTCAACAAATATAAAATACCTCAACATTATAAAATACTTTTTCAATAAGGAACTTCCTCAATTTATTTTTGAATAGAATATCATTCAAATTCACATCTATTATATCTCTTATTTTATTGAAGCATTTGATAACAATATGCTTTGGTGAATTTTCACAGACTGATAACCTTGAATAGGGTTGTCGAAATTTTTCTTTATTCCTAGTGTTATACATATGCATGTCCTCATTCCTCATTAGTTCATTTTGATTTATTTTAATGTACATAATCAGCTCAAGAATATATAAACATCGAAGGGTTAGTATTTGAAGTTTCTTGAATAAAGGTTTACATGTTGTATTTGGATGAGCATGACAAACTGAAGAACTATGGGGGGGCATCAAGGATAACCCACCATCATCGATAACTGATGCTTGGACAGTTAAAGATGGTAAAGCTCGAGCGACAATCGGTTTATTGATTGAAGATAACCAAGTAGTTCATGTTAGGAACTGTAAATCGGCAAAAGAAGCTTGGGAAAGTTTGAGAAAACAGTATGAAAAGCCAACCCTTACCAATAAAGTTTTTCTTCTGAAAAGACTTTGTCGAATGTCAATGCCGGAAAATAGTGATATTGAAAAACACATATCTGATATGATGAATATTGTCGATCAGCTAGCTGCACTAGGAGAAAATTTGGCAGAGAATTTACAGGTTGCATTATTGCTCTGTAGTCCAAGAACATTATAGGAGAAGAGAAAGTACCAGCTCCAATAGTGATGTGGCTATGAAAGTGAATAAACATTTTGCGAAAAATGACTTTCACAAATATCACGCAAAAACTAAATCTTGTTTTTTCTGCAAGAAATTTGGCCATGTGAAGAATAACTGTTACCACTTCAAAAACAGTAATAAACGTTCTAATGTTGCACGCGTTGTGACAACAGAAAATAATGAAGAGGCTCGTGAGGAAAGTACAGACACTCATGTTTGTTTCAATGTGTATGAAAATACTTCAGACGTTGAGTGGTTCATAGACTCGGGTGCGAGTAGTCACATGACTAATAATAAAAACTTTTTCACACAGTTCAATGAGTTATTGGGTAAAGTTGAGCTAGCAGATGGAAGAAAAGTTTCATCCTTTGGTTCAGGATGTGGTACCTGTCTTCTGGAAAATGATCAAAAATCCGAAATAATAGTGAAAAACGTTTTATACGTGTCTGATTTAGAAGCAAGTTTATTATCAGTTAAAAGATTAACCAATCTCGGATTCAAAATTGAATTTCAAGGAGAAACATGCAACGTTAAATTTGGCGAAAAAGTATTGGCACAAGCTGGAATCAGCGGAAACTTATACAAACTGAATTGTTTTCCCAAAGTAATGACAGTTTGGGATGGTTGCAACAATGGATGTATCCATATCTGGCATAAGAGGCTTGGTCATCGAGATTCGTCTGTTATTAATGAAATGAAGAACAAAGAAATGGTGATTGGCATGAAAATGAACAATTGTGGCAAAAAGTTAACTTGTGAAACATGTATACGAGGTAAAATGGCTAGAAAGACATTCCCGAAGAAATCTTTCACTAAATCTACTGAAGTGTTAGACTTGATTCATTCAGACGTCTGCGGACACATGCAGACCATTACACCAAGTGGAAAGAAATATATTCTGAGTTTCATTGACGATTTCAGTAGATACACCGTCATATACTTGCTTAATAGAAACGACGAAGTTTCAGAAAAATTGCAAGAATATGTAAAGCTAGTTGAAAATAAATTCAATAAGAAGCCAAAAGTACTAAGATCTGACAGAGGTGGTGAATACATGAGTCTTTCAGTGAAATCTTACTTGAAGAACAACGGTATAGAAATCCAAATGAGTGCTCCTTATTGTAGTCAACAAAATGGGGTTGCTGAACGAAAGAATAGATATCTCACTGAAATGGCCAGGTGCATGTTAGTTGATGCAAATTTACCGAATGTCTATTGGGGAGAAGCTATGATGACTGCGAATTACACAGAAAATTTGCTACCCACAAAAGCAATGAATCAAACTCCTTTTGAATTATGGAATAAGCAAAAACCAAATGTAAACCACGTGAAAGCATTCGGAACATTGGTATATGCTCATGTACCTAAAGAGAAAAGACAGAAACTAGATGAAAAAGCTAAGAAGTATATCTTGGTTGATTATGAAAGCGCTTCAAAAGCATACAGACTATTAGAAAAAAGTTCTGGAAGGATTTGTATTAGCAGAGATGTGAAATTCCTAGAAGATTTTCATTGTGGCTTCCATCAGGCTGAAACAACAGGAATTTCAAAGTCCAATGAAGCCAACTCGAAAAATGAAGTGGACCTCTTCTTCAAAAATGAACCACAAGAGATAGAATTAGAAAGTAAACTGAAAGATGATATAGAGATTGATGGAATTAGTCAAGAAGAGAGTCAAGATGGAGGAGAAGAAAATATGAAAGATCCGGAATTTGTTACTTTGAGGCAATCCCTCAGGTCCAATAAAGGGAAAACACCAGCTAGATATGCAGAGGAAATAAAAGAGAAAATTATGATTGTGGAACCAAAAACGCCTACTGAAGCACTACAGAGAAATGATGCAGACAAATCAAATCAAATCAAAATATGCTTTATTGTCGAAAAAAAAATAATTTTTTGTTGACAAAGCGAGTACTTGAAGGTAAATAAATCAAAGGTTAATTAACATAAAAAGAAAATATACAGGCTGATTCACGGTGGATGGCACATTAGACGTTTCTGGTGAACCAGACAACGGATCACTTTGAAAATTTAATGTAGTAGTAGTAGTAGTAGTATATATCTTTTAGTTAAGAAGTACTATGATATCGAAATTTGGTTTGGAGTTAGGTCATACTTGGACACTTCCCACACGTCAGCCTAATCTCCGTTACTTCAATACAGGGTGGTAAAAAAATACAGTTTTTTCGTTTGCTTGAAAAAGTTGCTGAAATTTGATTATTTTAAATGGAACACCCTGTATATTATTGAAAATTCGGAAAGCTGCTGAAATTTGCTTTCTTTCTATGTATATCATACCTATACCTAACTAGTCAAGTTTCGGACTTATGAGCATTTATTTGTGAAAATGTCCCTTCAGAATGGTATTTCCATTCGGTATTTGGTAAGCAGGCCATGATTACTATTTGACAGTAGCGTTGTGACATTCTCCTAATAATATCAACATTTTCGTCACTTCAGAAGTTACAAATACCTTCAAAACGATGGAACAAAACTATTCAAACGAAGTTCTTATGAATTTGTTTATTATTTTTGGACAGTGTGATAAAATTATCAGCAGAACATGTAGAAAGTTCAATGAAATGTATCCGAATCTACCGCCAATGAACCTCAAAAAATTTATACGAATTCAGAACAATTTCAATATTTTAGTTCGAAAATATGAATAGGAAATTCATAAAATCTTTTGTGGAATCATCTGCGACTGAAAGACAAACTTTAGTCGCTATTTTCCATCGTTCAAGATAACCTCTTGGGAGGTATTCATGTTGAAAAGGGGAAGTAGTTGTTTTCTGTTAGATGTTACAAATAAGTCACATTTTTCATTTTTCAATTTCCATGGAGAATGTTCCCCCTTTTCAATTTCAATATGTTTGGATAAACTTTAAAAAAGCACCAAGAAACTTGAAATTGGAAATATTCATATGAATAATTATAAAAAAGTAAAACAATCATGTGGAATATTTCAAAATATGTTCGAATCGCTGGCCGTTCACTTCCAAGCACTTTAAAATGCGGGTGTTGACTGCTTTCGTGGTGGCAGATCTGATTTCATTGGGATCCAAATCTTCAAATGTTTGGGCAATCCTTTCTAACAATTAATCTCTCGAATGCACGGGTATTTTGTAAACTTTTTCTTTAAACATTCCCCACAAATAAAAATCTAATGGATTAAGATCGGGTGATCTCGCTGGCCAATTCCATGGTCCCAAGCGCCTCATCCACCCATCGTCAAAAAGTCTTTCCAGTTCTGCGCTCACTTCTCTTGTGCAATGTGCAGGAGCTCCGTCTAGTTGGTACCAACAGTTTCGATAATCTTCGAGTGGCAGATTATCCACGAAACTCTCTACAGTATTCTCCAAAATATTCAGGTAGCTTCTGGATGTTAATGACTCCTCGTATATCACGAACCTCAATTTGTTGTCCATCAACATGCAGAAGACATTAAAACTAAATTTTTCTTGAAATCCGGCTTCTTTTGTGACGTGAGGATTTTCACTGGACCAATAATGACGATTTTTTCTATTGAAAATCACTTCTCTCGAAAATTTCGATTAATCAGTCCAAATAATTTTTTTAAAAAAAAGTGGATCTTCTTGAATGCGTGTCAACAACATTTCACAAAATTCTACTCTCTGTTGAGGGTCTTGAGGCTTCATTGCTTGAATTTTGGTGAATTTATAATCATGCATTTTATGTCTTCGCAAGATTCTTTGAACCGATGAATATTTTATACCCAAATCTTCTTCAGCACTTCTTATCGATGACTCGGGAAATGCGTGAAAATATGCTAAGACATTAATCTGGTTGTCTTCAGAAGTTACGGGTCGAGGCAAGTTTCTTGGTGCTTTTAAAGTTGATCCAAATGCATTGAAATTGTTCTGAATTCGTATAAATTTCTTGAGGTTCATTGGCGGTAAATTCGGATACATTTCATTGAACTTTCTACATGTTCTGCTGATAATTTTATCACACTGTCCAAAAATAATAAACAAATTCATAAGAACTTCGTTTGAATAGTTTTGTTCCATCGTTTTGAAGGTATTTGCAACTTCTGAAGTGACGAAAATGTCGATATTATTAGGAGAATGTCACAACGCTACTGTCAAATAGTAATCATGGCCTGCTTACCAAATACCGAATGGAAATACCATTCTGTCAAATAGTAATCATGGCCTGCTTACCAAATACCGAATGGAAATACCATTCTGAAGGGACATTTTCACAAATAAATGCTCATAAGTCCGAAACTTGACTAGTTAGGTATAGGTATGATATACATAGAAAGAAAGCAAATTTCAGCAGCTTTACGAATTTTCAATAATATACAGGGTGTTTCATTTAAAATAATCAAATTTCAGCAACTTTTTCAAGCAAACGAAAAAACTGTATTTTTTTACCACCCTGTATTGAAGTAACGGAGATTAGGCTAACGTGTGGGAAGTGTCCAAGTATCACCTAACTCCAAACCAAATTTCGATATCATAGTACTTCTTAACTAAAAGATATCGGCATTTTTAGAAGTCATGATTTTCGAAGAAAAAAATTGAAATTAATTTTTATTTCGAAAACGGTAACAGATAGGTATATGGAAATATCAAGAAAAGTTGTCGGGCAATTGTTGGAGATTCCAAAAATAATATTATATACAGAGTGTTCCATTTGAAAAATCAAAGTTGCTACTGCTTTCTAATAGAAGCGGCAACACGCATTGTCGAAAATATTTTAGTTGGCTAGAGAATGTCCGAATATGCCCTCCATTAAATTTTCAAAGTGATCCGTTGTCTGGTTCACCAGAAACGTCTAATGTGCCATCCACCGTGAATCAGCCTGTATAAGACATATCATACATATAAAATATATTATAAATAGTCACACTTTAAAATTTTATGCTGATATTCCTATCTGAGTATCTAATCAAATCAAATTATACTTCATTGTCGAAAGATGAGTATCTCATAGTCAAAGTCATATCAAAGTCATAGTAAATAAAAATATAAAAACACAAACATAGGTACTATCGACGAACAAACACATCATCAAATACAAATAAAAATATCTCTATCGTTCAACATTCAACAGAAGTAAAATAATTTTAAATAAAATAAAGCATATATACATATGCATATCCAAGGTGAGGCAACGTCACACGTTAACAGAAAAATGAGAGATTAAATGATCAAATCATAAATCAAAACTATACTAGTTGAAAACCATTGCTAGTAACTAATTGATGAACATATAGCAAGAATCAACTTCGTCATTATAGACGATTGGAAAAAGGCTATGGAAGAGAAAATTGCAGCAATGAAAAATAATAATACCTGGACATTAAGTGATCTACCCCCAGACAAAAAGGCAATTGGGAGTAAATGGGTATTCAAAATAAAAACTGATTCCCAAGGACATATAAGCCGATACAAAGCAAGAATTGTCGCAAAAAGTTTTTCACAAAAATATGGTCAGGACTATGATGAAGTTTTTGCTCCCGTTGTAAAGCAATCTACTTTTCGGTTACTACTGACAATAGCTGGGACAGAACAAATGGAGGTATACCATTATGATTTCAAAACAGCTTTTTTGAACTCCAACTTGAAAGAAGCAATATACCTGCAACAACCAGAAGGATTTGTGGAAGTCGACAGTGAACATAAAGTGTGTAAATTGAACAAAAGTATATATGAATTGAAACAAGCTACGAGAACATGGAATTCTACGATAAATAAGGTACTACTAGAAATGGGATTCAGAAGGGGCGATTTCGATCAATGTCTTTATGTCAGAAATGATAATCAATTGATTTATATTTTGATTTATGTCGACGATCTGCTCATTGCATCTGAAAATGAAGATTTTATACGAAATACAGTAAAAACATTATCAGAAATATTCCAGATCACTTGTCTTGGGCCTGTTGAAAATTATCTGGGTATCCAAATCGAAAAGGACAAAAAAGGATTATTCTCAATCAGCCAGAAAAAGTATATCCTGAAAGTATTGAGGAATTTCGGAATGGATTCAGCCAAAACTGCAAGTACACCTTTGGATACGGGGTATTATAAAAACAGAACACAAGAAGTCGAACATTTTGATGATGAAGATTCTTACAGAAGTGCGATAGGAGCCTTGCTGTATTTATCTGTGAACACAAAACCTGATATATGTGTCGCCACGTCGATTTTGGGAAGGAAAGTGAGTGAACCATATAAATATGATTGGACGCAGGTGAAGAGGATATTGAAATATCTCAAGGGAACAATGGATCTCCATATCAAATTGGGAAGTGTATCGAAAGATGATGACGTTTTACATGGCTACGCCGATGCTGACTGGGCAGGTGATAAAGTGGATAGAAAATCGAACAGTGGCTACTTATTCAAATACAGAGGAGCAACATTTGATTGGCGCTGCAAAAAGCAAACTTGTGTAGCGTTGTCATCAGCTGAGGCAGAGTTTGTTGCCTTATCTGAAGCCTGTCAGCAAGCAGTGTACCTGAAAGGATTATTCGATGATTTCAGCCACACTTTGAAGATAATTTTGATGTATGAAGACAATCAATCCTGTTTAAAAATGCTAGAAAGCGAAAAAATTAGTGATAGAACCAAACATATTGAAACAAAATACAATTTTGTGAAAGATTTGAAGCTAACTGAAAGAATATCATTTCAGTATTGTCAGTCCACTTTCATGTTGGCTGATTTTTTAAAGAAGCCGCTTGGTCCGGAGAAATTAACAACTTTTAGAAAAATGGCTGGGATGGAGGTTCAGAATTCATCATTGTCGAGAAGGGGTGTTGAACTGAAGATATCAGAAGATAATTACGACAAAGATGACTAGCTCCTGTATATCTATTCATGTGTTCATTCATCGTCTATATATTGTTTTGTTGTTTAAAAAAAAAAATATATATTATTGATTGTCAGTTAATGACAATAAAAAACTAAAGTTTTGAGTTCGAAATTATTCTGAACAAGAGTATAATTTATTTCAAAACACAGTACTCTGCCAACAGTTTTCACATTTCTAACTCGAACTATTCCATCCTCTCCGGGAAATACTCAAATGATTCGTCCAAGTTTCCAGCATAAAGGAGCTGAATTATCATCCTTTAATACGAACATAGATCCCACTTTTGAGTTTGGATGAATCTTCTTCCATTTAGACCTTTCTTGTAGAGTGCATAGGTAATCACGTGACCAACGCTGCCAAAAATGTTGTACTTGCTGCTGGATGAGTCTTAGGAGGCAAAGTCGATTGGAAGGAATATCCCTAACGTCATTTTGAGGCAAGGCAGTAAGAGTCTCACCGATGAGGAAATGAGAGGGGGCTAAAGGTCATTAGGATCATTTGACAAGGGTGATAAGGGTCTGGAATTGAGGACAGCTTCAACTTGCGTAATCACAGTGTATAAGCCCTCATATGTATGGTGGGAATTGCTCTTAAGATGAAATTTGGCTGATTTAACGCAGGCTTCCCAAAGGCCCCCAAAATTGGGTGCATATGGTGGCATGAAATGCCAATTTATTTTATTCATCGCCAAAAACTCAGAGAATTTTGAATTTGTCTTCAGATTTGATAATGTGACTTTCAGTTCTTTCTCAGAGCCAACAAAATTTGAACCGTTATCTGAATATATGTCACTACAAATACCCCTCCTCGATATAAATCTTATTAAACATCTCATAAATGATTCGGTAGACAGATCATCAGATAATTCAAAATGGGCTGCTTTTCTTACAAAGCATACAAATACACAGAGATAACATTTAATTATTTTTCGATTTCTGGTTTTGCCGTCTTTGACATAAAATGGACCAGCAAAATCCACTCCGGTAGTTAAAAACGGTCTTTGGGGTTTTAGGCGTGATTGAGGAACATTTCCCATTTGGTAATGAGTTTCAGTTGGTTTGGATCGGAAGCAAATCAAACAATTGCGTAGAACTCCACGAACAACATTACGACCATTGATTGGCCAAAAATTCCTTCTTATTGCAGCCAAAGTAGCTTGTGTTCCTGAATGCAACTGTCTTATATGCTCATGTCTAATGACCAACTTGGTGAAATTACCCTTATCAGGTAGTAAAATCGGATGTCTATTATTGTAAGGAATATTTGAGTTTTTAAGTCTACCGTCAACTATAATGAGACCATTTTCGTCTAAAAACGGATTTAAAGATAATATTTTGCTCTGTGAAGAAAGAGGTTTTGAATTTTTCAATGAATTCAGATCTAGGGAAAACGAATGCTGTTGAACAAACTTGCAAAACACAGTTAATGAGTGATTAAGTTCGGTACTTGAAAGATGGTCTGATTTACGAGTTTTTTTATTCACCCGTTTAGAATTGTTTACAAAGCGAAAACAATAAGCTATAACCCTTTGAAATTTGGTGAAAGATGAAAATCTGTCTAGAATGTCAGTATCAAGATATTGTGAAGTTAATGTATGATTGACCTTTTTTAATTCCGATATTTCACACTCTATTGAAAAATTAGCTTCAGGCCAAGCTTGTCTTTCCTCAGACATACAAGAAGGTCCAACCCACCAAAGTGAGCTTTCTTTCAATTCTTCTGGGTTCATACCACGAGATATTATGTCAGCTGGGTTTGTTCCACTAGGAACATAGTTCCATTGACTCTTATCAGAAAATTGTTGAATTTCTGTGATACGATTGGCAACAAATGTTTTGAGAAAATGGGGCTCAGTTGAAATCCAAGAAAGAACAATAGTAGAGTCAGTCCAATAATGAATATGATTTGTATCAATATGAATGGCTTTCAAAATTTTCTGAGTAACCTGAATGAGAAGTAAGGCAGCGCAAAGTTCAAGCTTAGGCAGAGAAATAATTTTAAGTGGTGCGACCCGCGATTTGGCGCATACTAAGTGGCAATGAATTTTTCCCATACTATCTGTGGATCGTAAATAACAACAAACACCGTAAGCTTTTTCTGACGAATATCCAAAGCCATGTAACTCAACTGAAACTGGGTTTGGACAAATAATATGTCTGGGAATTTTAATATCGTTTAACTTTGGAATTTGACTAGAAAACTCAGTCCAAGAAAGATATAAATCAATTGGGAGACTTTCATCCCAATTTAAACCTAACTTCCAAAGTTTTTGAATAATTAGTTTGGACTTGACTGTACACGGACCTATCAAACCTAAAGGGTCAAAGATTTGAGCAACTGTTGATAGAATTGTACGTTTGGAAACGTGAGAAAGATGGTTTGGAATTAAAGTGTATTGAAAAATTTCATCGACTGAATTCCAATTTAAAGGGTTTTGATGATTCTGTCATCAGATATAAATTTTTGGGATATTGGAGATTTGATATTCGATATATCCTCTAATAGAGTTTCATTATTTGAAACAAATTTGCGAAGATTGAACCCGGCAGATCCTAGAATATGAATGATGTCTGATATAATTCGTTTGCCTTCTTCGATTGATTGAAAACCTGTCAGAAGATCATCAACATAGAAACAAGATGTAATAATTTTGTAGGCTTCAGGATACTTATCCTTATTTTCTAAAGCTACTTGGTGAAGAGACCTGATACAGATGAATGATGCACTCGCAGTGCCGTAGGTGGCCGTATTTAATCTGAAATGATCAAGTTGCTTAGTTGGATCACTACGCCATAATATACGCTGTAAATCTCTGAGAATCTTGTATTTTTACCATACGGTACATTTTTTCAATATCTGAAATAACTACGTATTCATGGGTTCGAAATCTTGTGACTATAGTGAATAAGTCATCCTGAATTGTAGGACCGACTTTCAATACATCATTAAGAGATATTCCACTAGAAGTTTTTGCAGAGCCGTCAAACACGACGCGCAATTTTGTAGTGGTACTTGACGTGTTGAGAACACCATGATGTGGGTTATCCTGTGAAATATCAACCTTTGTCATATGCCCGAGAGCTTCGTACTCGGACATGAATGAAACATATTGCTGTTTGAAATCTGTATTTTTATTGAATTTCTTTTCAACTGCATGAAATCTTTTAAGTGCCGTTTCGAAAGAGTTGCTAAGCTGACTAACATTCTCCTTGAATGGCAAATTAACAACAAATCTTCCCGATTCATCGCGAGTTGTAGTTTTCAAATAATGCGATTCACATTCTGCTTCCTCCTTGGAATATTTAGCCAACGGCTGAAGTTCTTCAAGTTTCCAAAAGCGTTCAAGCAGTTTATGAATATCTTCATCATTTATTGCGAGTTTACATACAGTATTTGGACTATTTGCATGATAGAATGGCAAAGGTCCTGATAATATCCAACCTAGTTTGGTTTTTTATAATACTGTGTGATTGTTTATGAGATTTATGCGACCTACACATATTAACTCCCAAAAAATAGAAGCTCCAATCAACATATCAATAGGACCTGTTTTATTGAAATTATTGTCCGCCAAGATGATATTATTCGGAATATTCAACTGACTCGCATCGAAAGAACGCGCGGGCAAATCTTTTGTTATTTTATTGGTGATTAAAAATGGCATTTCCCGACCAATATATGAACTGTTTGTAGATTTTATAGTGGCAACTGTTTTCTGTAGCACAGATGTTATGTTTGATCCGAAACCTTCAATTGAGTGGGTCACATTAGACACAGGCAATTGCAAAATATTGAACAACTTCTGTGTAATAAAATTAGATTGAGAACAGTTGTCAAGAATAGCTCGACATTTGTGAAATTTGCCATACTTATCAATGACAGAAACATTTGCCGTTGAGAGGATAATATATGGTTCAGAATTGACATCTTTTGGTGAACATGATACAAGGGTTGATTGGGATATGTGTGATATTGTTTCTGAGTGATTATCTTCCGATGTATTGTTTGATTCAGGTGTTGATAGTTTTTTTTTGGAGTTAGTTTGACTTTGTTCTTTTTCCAAATGCAATAAAGTGTTATGCTTGTCTGAACATTTTTTACATACATAGTTATTTCTACAATCCTTCGAATTATGGTTTTTACGTAGACAATTGGTACAGGCTCAGCCTTCTAATTTCAGCTAGACGTTCCTGAGGATTTAATTTCAAAAAGTTGGTGCATGAGAATGCAATGAACTATGTCAAAATCACTCCAAAGGAGCTCAACTTTCTCTAATCGTATGCATAATTCACCGAGTTTTGAAGCGTCTGTCAAATCTGACAGAAAGGTTGAGAATCGTGTCAGTTGACCTTTAATCGTACCTCTTTTTTGATTCAATGCCTTTATTTCTTCTGACATTTCACCTATGTAACTATATGAGAACCTAAACAATGCGAAACACAAGTTGAGGAGGATAAATAGTGAGGATAGGTAAAAAGGGAAGTGAGATTTACCTCAATACGCTGGCTACTAGAAGTAGGTACCTACTTTTTCTAAGGACTGAATGAATTCAATAATGTATATATTGGATACTAAACTTCCCTTTTCAAATTTGTTCTGGATGAAAGTGATGAATTAGCTGCAAAGGACCTGACTTGACTTGTAGAATGTTGACGATATACGTGCTGCTATTTTCGCTGATTATATCCGGCTTGAAATGACCATTCACGACATTAACTAAATAGTAAAATCGACAATGTCGAAATACTCTTCTCTCCAAATATTTCCTCTATGTGGAAAATAGTGGAAATCAACTAATTCCTTGGCTTATACCACGACGAACATTGAATTACATCTGACAAATATTTGTGCAACGTTCTTCCAAGAAGACCCAGTTGCAATTGCTCATTGTAATTATACAGCAGATAATCCTTAATTTGGCTGGGGAAGACCACCTCTTCAGTGACAGGGTAGGTCGGACAACATTAGAGTCGTCCTGCCCCAGCCCAATGAATCATAATCTACTGTATAACTAATATTTAGTATTAATTACCTATACTGAAAATAATATGTTTATATAAAACTGGATCAAAATAACAATAACTAAATAAAAAAGATTTAAATTCATTTGCCTTAAAGATGCTGAGATAGTAAATTGTGCAGGTATATATAGTTTTACTTCTGATAACTCGGGAGCATCTATCATACCCTTCAGGATTTTATAAAATAACCCCTGCCTTCTATGGATCAATGGACTCATGTCCATTACTGACTGCATGTACCAACATGCAGTACTACCTCTTTTCAAATAATAATAATAATTAATGTACTTTATTGGGTCACCCTGTTCGTACAGAACTGGCTTAGTATCTCTAGGTTGTGTTCTTTATGTGCAAACTTTTCAGAGAGGTTGTGAATGCGTTGCTTTATAGGGGTAATTCCTGTTGTTTTGTACAGTAGGTTGTTGGGTGGGTTGTGTAGAGGATTTGTGGGGTGTCTTATCTTCGTTATGGTTCTCCCAGGACGTGGTTTCTGCAGTTTGGAGTTTCTTGATTGTAGGAGTCATCGCAGTAAGGTATATTGGGTGACAGTATTCCAGGATAGGTCAGCATATTGTACTATATATATGTGCAGCTGTTTTCGTACTTATCCCTGAATTCTTGAATGATAAACTCCGAAAGTGTTTGCTCCTACTGTTCCATTTCTTCTTTATGTTGTTAGCATGTTGTTTAAAGTTCATTTTGTGGTCTATGTCTACACCCAGTCTTTGCCATCTATATTTATTTTTGGTGAGTTTGGTGAATTATTGTGGTTAAATATTATATATTGTGACATGTCTGGATTAACTTTCAGCCTCCACTTGTTGAACCAAATCAGGGTCCTGTCTAACAATACTTGTAGATTTTCAACGGTTTTCGAGAGGGTTCTGCTATGACTAGTCAAGGCCGTGTCATCAGCATACTGCAACTTGTTGATGACTGTAGTTGTATACGTCGTGACAGTAAACATTATATAGAAGAGGTGACAATGGCGAACCTTGTGGAACTCCTTGTTCGATGTGGAATGTTGCCGAGTATTGGTTGTTGATTTTGACTCGCAGAGTTCTGTTCTCAAGATAATCTTTCAGGAGCAGGATCAAATAACGAGGGCATTCTAGTGTCATTAGTTTGTATAGTAGTCCGTTATGCCAAATGCTATCAAATGCCTTATATCAAGAAATAGGGCTGCAGAGTGGTTTCCCATTAGTTGGTTAGCTTGAATGTTGGATGTTAAAATGGGTACTGGGTGAATGGTAGAAGTCTGATGTTTAAAGCTGAATTGGTAATCAGGAATTTTGTCTCCGATTTCATTTTGTAACAGATATTTCATGGTGTTTTCGAGTTGCTTTCCAAAAACTGAAAGAAGAGTGATAGGGCGGTAGTTTTTTGCTCTATGATGATTCGTGTTAGGTTTAGGAATGGTGATAATTGTTCCCTGCTTCCACTCATTAGGAAAGTAGTGATGCTTCAAACAGTACTCGTATATTTTGATGAGATATCTGTGTATTTTTCCACTCCGTTTTCTTAATATATCTTTAGTGATGTGGTCATGTCCTGGAGCAGTACTCTTTCCTTTGCTTAATACTTCAAAATACACATCTTCTATATCACTGTTGTTGTGTGCTCCATGTTTCCCTTCGAAGTATTCATCATACCACTGTCTGATTTCATCGTATATTGGTCGTATTGCGGTTCATGGTTTTCTCTAAACGTTTCCTTGTAGTAATTTGCGAATACCTCTGCTTTTTCTTCATCGGTGTCATACACAATGTTGATTTCTTTAATTGGCTGTGATTTTGATATTCCTTTGTAGTTTGTTAGTTTTCTAATTTGTTGCCAGTAATCTTTACCTTTACTAGGTTTTACTTCAGTGCACACTGTAGACCATTTGTGTTCTTTGTATTGTCTAATTAAGGCTTGTACATTTTTGTTGTAATTGTTCAGTTGCGTTTTTGCCTCAACATTGGGATCTCTCATTTAATCCCTATGCATTTTTTTGTGTTTTTTATCATTTTGATAATGTATGGTGGTAGTTCGTGGACGTAGTGTTTTATTTTCAGGTCTGGGCTGTTTTCTATTGTGAGTGATGTTATTGTGGTGTTGAATTGTTCAATTTTTCCTCTATCAATCGGATCATCCCCCATATGATCAATAAACTCCTCCAACTTTTTGTTAAGTTTGTCTATATCACACTTCTTAATGTTCTTTTTTACTATTTCTTGCTCTATGATTCGTCTTTGTAGGTCGATGGTTTTTTCTATTGCATCATGTTCTGTTCTGTTATTATTTTTGATGTTTTTCGTGTATATTACTCGATCTGGTGTGGAGTCTGGATTATTGGTCATTCTAAAGGTTGGAGGAGTAGACGCCATTTCGAAGGATGCATTATTGATAATATCCTTGATTTGTCTGCTTTTATTTCTTTTGTACCAAATAGATTTAAATAAACAGATAGTTAGTAAAATTATCAAAAGTAAAATTGATGTGACAGCTACTCAAAATTATTTATTCAACTTCATACATATCATAGAAACATAAAAAAAAACATTCAAACAAATATTTTGATTTTCCAACACTTTCTCTTAAAATAACTGGTTTCTTTCTTCTTTCAAGCTAACAACTCCCAACAGGTTCCGCAACGTTTCAAACCGCACATGTGCCAAGGGTTTTGTCATGATATCAGCGATCTGTTTCTGTCCTACATGTTCCTTCTCATCTCTATGTGTTTTGACCGTTTATGGAACTCTGGGTTTTTTACAAGTTTGATAGCACTTGCATTGTCAACTCTGAGTGTGGGAATATCTTGGCTTTGTTGAGTGATACCATCTAGCAAACGTTTCATCCAAATGATTTCTCTGGTGCCTTCGCTTGCGGCTAGCCCAAGTTATTGCTCCCGATGAATATTTACAAACTATGCCAGTTCTGGAGCGTCTCGTTTTCAAGTCACCTCCAAAGTCAGCATCACAGTATGCTTCGAGTTCATTCAGTTTAGGTTCTGCTCTATACAATAATCCATATTCAGAAGTTCCTTTCAAATACTTGAAAATTCGCTTGACAGCCTGCCAATTCTCAACTGATGGTTTTTCTAAAGATTCCGCTACTTTACTCACTGCATAAGATATGTCTGACGATGATGGTTTGTGGTTGTGGCAACTATAATTTTCTTATGAATTGTGGAGTGAACGAACAAACAAGGATCAGCTTCGCTGCATTTCATTCCTTGGTTTTGCATGAAATAAGCTGCGATTGAGTTTACATACGCGTTCTGTACTATCATTATATCCATCTGGCTGTTTTGTGTAAACTTCCTCTTGCAGCTCACCATATAAAATGCGGTTTTGACGTCAAACTGTGACAGGTACAGATTTTCTGAAGCTGCTCCACTTAAGACTGTGCGAATTGTATCGAATCGTGCAACTGGGCTGAAAGTCTCCTCATAGTCTATACCCTGTTTCTGAGTATAACCTTTAACCACCAATCTTGCTTTGAAACGCTCAAGACTTCCATCTGCTTTAGTTTTCACACGAAAAACCCAACGATTATTCAGTACCTCCTTGCACTTTGGTGGGTCCACCAGATGCCATGAGTCATTTTCGTCTAAAAAAGAAAGCTCTTGTTGAAAAGGGGAACATTCTTCACGAAAATAAAAAAATGAAAAATGTGATTTATTTGTAATATCTAACAGAAAACAACTACTTCCCCGGCTCAAGCCACGCTGGACATTGAACTACATCTGATAGATATTGTGAAAAGACTAACTGAAAAGGAAAGAAAAAATCTGAAAGTGAAAATTTGCATTTTCATTCAGATAGCTGACTTTTTAAATTCTTTCTAGTTTTCCTTGAAAAAATCATTGTTTTATGTTAGATATTACAAATAAATCACATTTTTCATTTTTCAATTTTCATGAAGAATGTTCCCCTTTTCGACATGAATACCTCCCAAGAGGTTATCTTGAACGACGGAAAATAGCGACTAAAGTTTTTCTTTCAGTCGCAGATGATTCCACAATAGATTTTATGAATTTCCTATTCATATTTTCGAACTAAGAAAGCTCTTCTTCCATAGCATGCCTCCACTGCTCCGCCTCGTTTGATTCCATTGCAGACTTGAAGGAATCGGGTACTTTGAACTCTGCGATCAGAACATAATCGTTAAGATATGATGGCATTTTTGTTCTGCGAATTGCTCGTTGGTCGCATTCTCTGGATCAGCTGTGTCTGCTTCATTCAAATCGGAAACTGCTTCGACGTTATCGATTGTATCACAACTGACAAAGCCGTTGTCATTGCTGACAGTACTACTCGATTCAATATTGAATTTGATACATTCTGATTTGCAATCATTTTCACTGTCAAGTAGAACTATCTTCCGAATTACATCTTCGGTTTTGAAGATAACGTCGCGACTTAAAATGATCTGATTTTTTTTCGGATGTCAAATTCGATACCCATCCTTTTCTCCGCAGAATCCAACCAATTTTCCCTCGATACTCTTTCTATCCAATTTCCTTCGATGTGGTTTGGGAACATGGAACATGTACCGAAAACGCGGAAATGTTGAATATTCACAGTATCACGTTTGAACCAAAGTTCGAATGGTTATCTACTACTGAAGTTGGACCTGTTCTGTTGATGACATGAACCGCTGTATTGATTGCTTCTGCCCACAATTTCAATGGTAAATCTTTTGCGTGGATCATTGAACGTGCGCTTTCGACTAATGTGCGGTTCTCGTTCCGCAGCCGATCGAACCCGATGTAGTTTTACCAAGGACGGAATCGTACGAATGACAGGAAAGAGGTCCGACAGAGGTCTTTATGCGTTAAATATGAGAGTACTACTTCCAGAAAAGGAAGCAGAGATATTTGTTGCATCAGAAGTTGATACTGGGTGCAGTTGTGGCATGAGAGATTTTGTCACCAAAATAAAAGCCACATACAAAAGGTTTTACGAAAACACGGTATCAATGTGAATATTAAGGAAGAATTTTGTGAAGGCTGCATTTATGGGAAACAACATAGAGCAAGTTTCAGAATCAGGAAATATAGACCAACAACTGTAGCAGAAGTCATTCATGCTGATGTCTGCGGACCAATGCAGGAGAAATCAATTGATGGTGCAATGTACTTTGTATGTTTCAAAGACAATTACTCAAAATTTCGTCGTGTTTTCTTCCTAAAATCAAAATGTGAAGTCGCAGATTGTGTGAAAACTTTCGTCAATGAAACTGAAACTTCTGGACATACCATCAAAGAATTAATAAGTGATGGTGGTAAAGAATTTGACAATAGTACAGTGCGAAGTTTCCTCCATTCGAAAGGCATACATTTCCGTAAGAGTATGCCGTACTCTCCGGAACAGAATGGTGCTGCGGAACGAGAACCGCACATTAGTCGAAAGCGCACGTTCAATGATCCACGCAAAAGATTTACCATTGAAATTGTGGGCAGAAGCAATCAATACAGCGGTTCATGTCATCAACAGAACAGGTCCAACTTCAGTAGTAGATAACCATTCGAACTTTGGTTCAAACGTGATACTGTGAATATTCAACATTTCCGCGTTTTCGGTACATGTTCCATGTTCCCAAACCACATCGAAGGAAATTGGATAGAAAGAGTATCGATGGAAAATTGGTTGGATTCTGCGGAGAAAAGGATGGGTATCGAATTTGACATCCGAAAAAAAATCAGATCATTTTAAGTCGCGACGTTATCTTCAAAACCGAAGATGTAATTCGGAAGATAGTTCTACTTGACAATATTGAATCGAGTAGTACTGTCAGCAATGACAACGGCTGTAGAGTTGTCAGTTGTGATACAATCGATAACGTCGAAGCAGTTCCCGATTTGAATGAAGCAGACACAGCTGATCCAGAGAATGCGACCAACGAGCAATTCGCAGAACAAAAATGCCATCATATCTTAACGATTATGTTCTGATCGCAGAGTTCAAAGTACCCGATTCCTTCAAGTCTGCAATGGAATCAAACGAGGCGGAGCAGTGGAGGCATGCTATGGAAGAAGAGCTTTCTTAGTTCGAAAATATGAATAGGAAATTCATAAAATCTATTGTGGAATCATCTGCGACTGAAAGACAAACTTTAGTCGCTATTTTCCATCGTTCAAGATAACCTCTTGGGAGGTATTCATGTTGAAAAGGGGAACATTCTTCATGAAAATTAAAAAAGTGTTATAAGAGTATACTTCCTGCATGCTGCTTACCCAACAAGTTTCCCTAGCTTGATCTTAACTAGTCAGCAAATACTACCTCTCTCCTATATATTTATTTATATCCTTGCACTTGGGTTCACCGTACTGATGGGAGTATTAAGCTCAAAACACTTGTCTACGGTTGCACTTTTACCAGAGGGCTTGTCCACGAAATCATTTCACCCTGTTCATCACAGTTCCCCTCAGTTTGAGTTTGTTGGGCTATTTTAAAGAATACTCACTCTTTGTTATTTGGTCGAGCTTTCGTGAAAAGTCAACATCGATGAGACATATACGTCTCCGTGTATCCATGAGCGAAGGACTGGGGCACAGCTATGGCATCTCCATGTATAAAGGGCGGCTTTTTATAGTATTTTCCTCCTGTTCACTTCTGATCGGTTCGACGAACAAACATGGAATGAAAACCGTTTTGAATGGTATCACTGATACTAGTTTTTGAAATGGAAGACATTGTGATTGCTTGATAGAGACAGCGGTAGGACACATCAATTTAAAAATTTCAAATAGCATATGGGGTCATGTGAACTTTTTCCAACCATCTATATTTTTTTCGTATTTCGTTATTTTTTTTACCATATACACTCTGAAAGGTTTGATGTGAACGATAAGACAAAAATATTTTGAATTGTATTACCGATACTACTTTTTGAGAGCAGAAACATTGCAATTACTCGACAGATGGCGCTGAGGACACATCAACTTAAAGTTTTCAAAAGGCATAGAGATCGATATTGTGAAAATACGTATAAAAGAAAATCAAAAAAATTTAGATGTGTAATTTGACTCCACATGAAATTTGTAACTTTTAAATTGCCCCTTTCCCATTTGTCCCATGTTTGTACGTCGCACCGTTCAGAAGTTACCAGGGGGAACTAAAAAAAGCAGCACTGCATTTAATTTTTTTGGCATAACTTTCTTTGTATCCATCATTTTGTCATGAAAATTAGCAAACGTCTTACTTTAATGAATATCTTCAAAATGCACTGCATGCCGAACAGTAGGTAATGATTATGATATACAATCATTTTACCGACAACTTACATCTGTTTTTACACCCTGTAGATCCATTCAAATTGTTCGGCAATGGTTATTTCGTAATATTTTGCATTGCAATGAGCTGCTATAAAAATTTCAAAGATGAATGTATGATAAACGCATACTCTGACGACAAATGTACGCGGGGGTGGTTGGCCCCTGATCCAACCAAAATGTTCGGCAATCATATTTTCTAGAGTTTTAATGAGTGAATAGTTGAATCAACAAACTGCCGAACATAAACAAATGATTATCTGTTATTGAATTTTTTTTTTACAACAATAGACAACGCCACTGCGCGTCGTATCCACCATACACGTTCAGCGATGCCGTCCGCCCATACTTTTTTTCAATAACAGTAACTTGCGAAATACGCCGAATAGTAAGAAATGATTCGAGACCCCCGGTTTTTTAATACAACTTTACCCTCGCGCCCCCCACCCTTTGGTCCACGATTTTTATTCGGTGATCTCAGGATCGGCTAGTGGAAGGTGTAATTGAGGGGGTTCTTATTCTGATGAGTGTGAACAAATGAGACAGAAAAAATCCGTTATGGCCTCCCGGTCTAATTTGCATCGTTGAGACTACTCACCAGAATCAATTGAGCTAATGCATCGCCCTTTTCGAAAGTTTTGGAAGAAACCTCGAATGCTACTTTATCTGCTGCTAGCACCTTCTGGTAAACTGGGTACAGTTTTCTGACCCGTAACTATTCCGTGCACATCATGATGACGAAGAAGCAAACCAATCTGCTTTTTCCACCTCGTCCAATTCGCAGCACCGTCGAGTTTTTCGACTTGAGTTTTGAAGTCCATTTTACTATTTCAAACACACCCTGTTCAATTATAGACGTCCTGGGCCCATAACCTTTTGGACCAAATAGATTTAAATGAACAGAAAGCAAGTAAAATTATCAAAAGTAAAATTTATGTGACAGCTACTCAAAATTATTTATTCAACTTCATACATCATCATAGTAACATAAAAAAAACATTCAAACAGATATTTTGATTTTCCAACAATTTCGATTAACATTTAGATCTCCTACAATCACAGCATATTTGTATAGGGAGGCTTTGTTGAACAGCGTTTGTTCGATGGGTGCATTTGGGTGAATATAAACAAGAAAGATGTGTAGTTTATCTCCTAGAAATGGAATTGAAAAGTGAAGAGCCTCATTTAGCGGGTTATTCATTTTGGGAGGGGTTTCTTTTCGCATTTTTAGACTTACACCACGCACATTAGTGTTTACTATGTTTCCGTTTAGTTGTAGAATGTTCCAGTTTCTGTAGTTTGTGTTACTATTCTCTTTTGTTTTGGGTTCTACAAATAATGCACAGTTTATTTTATGCCTCTCAATAATGTTGTTGATGTGGTTTTTCTCGGTGAGTAACTGTTGAGATTGGCGTACATGATTTTCAGTGTCGACGAGAACTTGAATATTATTATTCACTTGGGTAGGTTGCGCAACTGTGTCTATGGAGTATTGGGCGACGAATTTTTTGCTCAGCTTTACTATCAATTCATCTCTATTAGTGCTATTCATTTTATTCAATTTGTTGACATATGTGTTAATAATCATATCGTGAATTGTGACTGCCGAATGTATTTTGGAGTTTTTGGTTATTTTTGGGTCGATTTCGTGGGATTTCTTGTCGAATGTCTTGATCTCTCTTTTCATTTTCACTACTTATATGAATAAAATCTCTGAATATCTTTTATGATACCCCAACTGCTTGAGTACTCTATTACAGACGTACTCAATGTGCCAAGAAAATTAGAGATTAAACTGAAGGACGCAACCAAGATTGAGGTAATTTTCTCAATTACAGCATTATCAAGAACTGTGGAAACTGACGACTACAAACCCAGGCCCATTTTGGAGGGGTCATTTGACCCAGCATGAATTATATTCAGAATTATAGTGCCATAAGAAACGAACTCTTTTACGCACTATGCTGTCGTCGTCGTCTGATGGGTTGATGGGTTTCGTCCTAAAACATATCCCAGAATCCAGTTAAATTTTCATGGTTAGGGAAGAGTGTACAGTGAAGTACATCTGGGAGAACCCATATTCTTCCCCTGCTGTAGTATTAATATATAATATAATACTCTAACACAGGAAAATACTTTTCTCGCTCAGGGGCAACGGCCAAGCATTAGACATCCAGAAATGTTGCCTCGGTAGATAGTGAGAGAGCCCAGGTATAGAAAGGTAGGATCTATAAAGAGAGAAAAAAAGTGGTATCAGTGGTATTCTTTACAATTTGATAGAATTTCGTTGTAAAAATGTAATAATGGTTTGACATGTTTCATATGTAAAATTTAATAAGAGAGAGACTATATTGATTGGCGTAGGTATCCCTTTTGATGCTAATTGTTGATATAAATTATCTCTTGATAACGGGTATAAGATTGTCCTTGTAGATTGGAATTCCCATCGGTGTATTTAAATTTCACGGGTGTGAAGTTTTCCACATCCACAAATGTACACTGAGAAACATTTAAAAAAAATCATAGTAGGCACAAATGGATTTGTACACGTTTCTGCCCGGAATATGTTATGAGAAATGTTCTTTCCTTTATCCCTCATACCACGTAGGAGTTTTCCAGTCCGTTCAAAGGGGTAGAATGGTGGTGAACTTCCGAAAACAAATCATAGAAGGCACAAATGGCTTTGTAGCCGATTCTGCTCGGGATATGTTATGGAAAATGCTCTTTCCTTTATCTCTCATACCACGTAGGAGTTTTCCAGGCCGTTCAAGGGGGTAGAATGGGGGTGAATTTCCGAAAAAAAATGATAGAAGGCACAAATGGCTTTGTAGCCGCTTCTGCTCGGGATATGTTATGGAAAATGATCTTTCCTTTATCCCTCATACCACATAGGAGTTTTCCAGGCCATCCAAGGGGGTAGAATGGGGGTGAATGCAATCCCGGTGATTTTGTGTGTTGATGGTATTTATTATTGATTTACTAGCAGAAATGGGCAGAATAATTGAGATAATCAATTTCAGTGGAAATGTCTATGGTGAAAATGAACTGCAGCGTGAAAAGTACTTTATTTTTCAACTAACAAAAATATCCATAGATACATAAATATATGAATATCACAAAATCCTATGATTTTCTTGATGAAATTCAATAATCCAACACTCACACAATTTCATTTGCCAGTTGTAACTTGGACTGAATAAAGCTTATATGGACTGTTCCATTTTCAACTGCTTCACGAACGAAATGGAATTTAATATCGATATGTTTCGTTCGCTGATGAAATTCTGGATTGCTGACCAGCTTAATAGAACTTTGATTATCAACATATATTTCTGTAGCATGTTCTTGAGGAAAACCGAGTTCTTCTAGTAGAAGTCTGAGCCATAAAACTTCTTTGACTCCCAGTGATAAGGCTATATACTCGGCCTCAGTTGTAGACAGTGCTACAACTGATTGTCTTTTGGATGTCCAGGTTATTGGTATCTAAATCTCCCCCATAATCTGCATCTGTATAACCAGTGAGTTGCATTTTTCCATCACTGAATTTGCGATATAGGATTCCATAACATGAGTATTTTTCGAATACCTGACAATTTTCTTGACCGCTTCCCAATGTTCTTGGCTGTATGAGGTGCAAAACTGGCTCAAGAAATTCACTGCATATGCTATGTCAGGACGCGTATTCAGAGCTAAATAGAGTAATGTTCCAATAGGTTCTCTATATGGTGCATTCACTGAATTATTATTGGAATCCGGTTTCTTCATCCTAGCTCCAGGTTCGGCAGGTACTGTTGAAGATACACACTCAGACATATTGAATATTCTTAAAGCTTTGGTAATGAAACTTTCTTGTCTAATCAAAATTTCATTCTTCGATCTATTTCTATTTCAAAACCCATATAACATTTGGCATCTCCTGTGGTTATTTCGAAATGATTTCTTAAATTGAATTTTTTTCAATGACATATCGTGACTTTGTCAAAATCAAACTGTCATCAACGTGAAGTGAAATATACACCTTGAATCCATCGATTCCGCCTAGGAATATACAGGGATCTACATAAGTCTGCTTCATTCCGAATATTTTAAGGAACTTTTTGAATCTAAGCGTGGAGACTGTTTCAACCCATATAAGTTTTTGTTGAGCTTGCATACAAGGTTAACAGCTTCTTCGAATCCTTTTGGTTGTTTCATGAAGATATTCTCCTCCAACTCTCCATATAAAAAGGCTGTTTTGACGTCGAACTGAGCAATCTCAAGATCTTCTTCCACAGCGATGGCCAAAAGAATCCTGATTGACTCGTATCTGACTACTGGAGCGTACATTTCTTGATAGTCGATGCCTTCTCTTTGAGAGAACCCTTTCGCAACTAATCTGGCTCTGAATGTTTGTTTTCCATTGATATCGTTTTTGATGCGATATACACATTTGCACGGTACAACGTTTGTTTTTTCAGGAATTGGAACTAAACATCAAGTTTTGCTCTTATTTAGTGCATCAATTTCCTCTGCCATTGCCGAAATCCAATTTTTAGAGTTACTGGAGTTCATAGCTTCATTGTAAGTTGATGGATTTTCCATTTCTACAAACATTGCATTTTGTAAGAACTTTGAAGCTTGAATTTTACGACGATCTATCAAGTCATACCGCTTTTCATTCCCTCTATGGTTTTCAAGGTTCTCATGAATAATTATGTCCGATTGATTGCCATTTTCTTCGGATATTTGCTCTACGCTTCCTCCTCTGGTTTCTTCATTGTTTGTCTGTCCATCTTCATTTCCAAATCTTAGTTCAATAATCCTGTTACTACTGTTAGTGTCTTCTCTGGTGATATTGTTGCTAGCTTCATCGAAATTCACATTAGCACTAACAAATATTCTTCTCTTTTCAGTATCCCACAATCGATAGTTGTCGAAATTCTGGTCGTATCCAACAAAAAGCATTTTCTTACTTTTCGGTTTCCATTTTTGACTGATTTCTTTGGGAATATGCATATAGCTGCAGCACCGAACGTTCTTAAGTGGTGTAACTGGGTTTCTTTCCAAACCATTTTTCGTATGGAGTGATTTCAGATTGGGATTGACTGCCAAGAGTCCTGTTAAGCACATAAACTGCTGTGCTAACAGCTTCAGCCCAAAGTTCAATGGGAACGTTCTTCGCATAAATCATTGAACGTGCACTTTCTGGGATTGTCCGTATTTACCTTTCAGATTTACCATTCTGTTCGTGGGCGTAGGGAGCTGATAGTTCATTAAGAATTCAGTTTTTCTGTGAATATTATGTCATTTCTTCATTTACATATTCTTTTCCATTGTCAGACCTCAGAATCTTCAGCAAATTTCCAGTTTGCCTCTTCACTAATTGTTCAAATTCCTTGAATTTAGAGCTGACCTCGGATTTCTGCTTCAAAAAATATACAGTTCTGAAATTCGTGCAATCATCTTTGAAAATCAGAAAATATTTAGACTGACTGGGAGAATGTACATTCATTGGACCGCAAACATCAGAATGAATAAATTCACCGCAAAATTTCTTGGATGGATATTTTCAGGAAATGTTCTTCTGGCCTGCTTGCCAAATTGACAGCCTTCACAAAATGTGTCAGTTTCATCATCAAATTTCACTCCTTGGACAGCTTCCTTTCTGATTGTATTCTTGATGGTCTTCATATTGATATGCCCAAGTCGCTCGTGCCATAACTTCAGACTTGTGACTGAGTTACATTCATGATAATAATCTATTTTTATCATCATTTTGAACATATTTCCTCGTTTTATGCCCATACAGGATAATTCACCTGCTTTGTTGAAGAACTCACATCTATCGTGCTTTGCTAACATTGTGAATCCTTTTGCAGTAATTTTTCCGACGGACAGAAGATTTCTCCGCAATTCTGGTATGTACAAAACATTTCTTAGGATCCTTTTCTTCCATTCACCGTTTAGATATGTTTCCATATTGATATCACCTATGCCAACGGGTTTCATTATTTTATCATCAGCAACTCGAACAATGGTATCATGCTCTATAGGTTTTATTGAAGTGAACCACTCAGGACGAAAACACATATGGGCACTTGCTCCTGAATCTGCTAACCATATCATTTGATTGTTCTCAATTTCTTTCATTACTGATGAAAAATCGCAGTTCAAGGCTTCAGCATTATTATTGCTAGAAATGCTTTCAGATCTAACTGGTTGTCTTCTTGAATTTCCTTTATTATTTGCCTTTCTTACTGGACATTCCCTCCACCAGATTTTGTGTTTTGTTTTCTTGAAGTAGAAGTCTGACCGTTATTTGGATTCATTCTCAATGATTGAATGCACTTGTAGAGCAAGAGTGGCATCACTTTCATCTTTTATGGAATTCTTCTGTTCTTCTTTCATTAGGCCAGCAATAAGTTCGGTCAGTGTTTGCTTCGTTGAGTCTACAGAGTCCCATGCCGTAACGAACATATCATATTTTGATGGCAAGCTGTTTATAATTTTCGAGATTTTGGCTACTTCTGATATTTTCTCTCCCATTTCTTCTAATTGTTTCACCAGATACTCTATTTCGGAAATGAATGTGTCAATATTCATTCCGGATTTCATGCGAATATCATAAAACTTTTGGTACACGATGTGTTTCGATACTTCCGTTTTCTGCTCATGAATGCTGATGAGCTTGTTCCACATTTCAGTTTCGCAATTCACTAGGTGAGTAAGTTGTTCTTCACATATGGAAGTGAAAAAATCTTCTTTAGGTCTTCTTTCTTTGCCGTTGCAGGTCATTTGTCTTTAAAGCTATGGAGACACTGAATTTCCAAAGCTGGTAGTTCTTCCGTCGAATTTCACTATTATTGCAGGCTCGAACTTCGCAGACATATTTTGACAATTTTTATTGATCGTCAAGGGATTTACGTCAGTAGGTAACAATTTATCAGGAATACTTATATTTTTGCAGTTCAGCAAAATTGTGTTGGAATCTCCTCCAATAGCGATTTCTGGGCCCGTACTAGCAGAAATGGGCAGAATAATTGAGATAATCAACTTCAGTGAAAATGTCTATGGTGAAAATGAACTACAGCGTGATCTTAACTAGTTGTTCTCCCAGATCATATTGGTGGCAAGGTAAGATGTCTTGTATGTATAAGTTATTACTAAGAGGTTGAAGATTTTTAAAGGCTTCAACATAATAAGATTTTTCTCGTTTAGACCAATATTTATTATTCCTGTTGTGGGCCAATTGATTGATTATATTGATCAGAGGATGGCTAGTATATTGCATTTTATTCAAAATAAATTTATTGGTGAGTCAGAGGCGTCTTATGTCTAGAGAAGTTCCAGCGCGTCCTGCTAGAAGTGCTAATATACAGATAGTAGCTATAAGCAGGGATTGGTATTGGATTATATCCAGCTTACTCAGGATCGTTTTGTTACTTGGTTTCAATAGTTGTCTCCCATAGTCTAAATGTGACCTGACTAGGCCTTTATACATGAGCATTAGAGTTTGGGGATCTGCTCACCATGGACGACACAAAGCTCTCATAACATTTACTGCTTTCATAGCTTTGTTTTGTCAATATATTCTATGTGAGGTGCCCAGTTTGAAGTTGGGGTGAGGATGACTCCCAGATATTTGATTTGGGTATATATGTTATGATTTGATCATCAAAATATATGGGTGGATATACTTATCGAGGTGAGCCTTTTCGAAATAGTAACGCTGTGGATTTATTTTCAGCTAAAGTGAAGTTATAGAAGGTGAGCCAGTTTTTTAGGGAATCGAGGGACTTATTTATTCATTTGTTGTACAAGTGGAGGGATTAAGGGGCCTTGAGTGAGTATAACAATATCGTTAGCGTATTGGATGATTTGGATATTTTTATCAAAGATGGTATGTAAAGTGTTTGTATAAATATTAAACAAGGTAGGACTCAACGGTGATCCTTGTTGAAGGCCTAGGGAAGTAGATTGTGGGCCATGGACAAAGTTATCCTTGTCTTTGACATATATGTATCTATTTGATTAGAGTTGGAATATGAGGTTGTTGATTTGGCTTGGGATATTTGATTTTGTCATTTCTTTCTACAATTGATGAATACTGACTGTATCGTAAGCAGCTTTTATGTCTAAGAATACCGCTAAGGTATAAGATTCATGACTCAATCCATTAAGAGTTTGCTAAGGCATCCATGCATCCCATATTTCTTCGGAATCCACATTGTAATTGTGGAAGTTTTTTATTTTGAAAAAATAGAAGAAATCTATTTAACAATGAGCTAATCAAGTTCAACACTAGATGTCCTGCCATACCAGGATGCTCACTGCAATAATCCTATACTCTAGGAGTATTCGGGTCAAAAATTCATCAGAAAACAACTACTTTCCTGGCTAATACCACGACGAACGTTGAATTACATCCAATGAATTTCCGTGCAGAGTTCCTACAAGGCTATCTCCGCAATTGCTAAATGCATGGAAATGTTAATCGAAACATTTGGACCGATTTCTGGGTTCTTGCCCTAATCAGTATAGGGTAGGTCTCTGCAGACAATTACTAATGTCTGCAACAAATGATTCGATTATCAATCCATTTCAAGGCAGAAGCTGAGACACCACCCGCAGATCGGTGTTTAACCAAACTACGAGCACCATCCCATCCACTAGCCACCCTAAGCAATACCCAGTACTTCGCAAAGCGAATATATCAAAAATAGAAGAAATCTATTTAACAATGAGCTAATCAAGTTCAACACTAGATGTCCTGCCATACCAGGATGCTCACTGCAATAATCCTATACTATAGGAGTATTTTTATTTTTTTTATTATGCTCGAGCATCCAATCTAAGCGTAAATTAATCATATTTTCTAGTAGTTATCCGATACTAGATAAAAGGGCGATGGCTCTATAATTATCAGGATTGCTGGGATCTCTGCCATGTTTTAAAATTGGTAAAATGAGGATATTTTTCCATTGGTCTGGAATGGGATTACCGCCTAGAAGTTTATTAAATAGAATAACTATTTTGTTGAGACTATCAATCGATAAATTTTGTATCATACTATATGATATATTGTCAAACCCAGTGGTTTTATCTTTTTTGTTAAAAAGTATGTTCTGTAGTTCAGATAGAGTAAATTTGGGTACTTCTACATTATCATGTATAAACATAAAATCAGGATCAATGTGGCATCTTGTTAGGTTATTAATTATATGATTTGCATTGATTTTATTGGGCAGTATCATTCTTTTTTGTGGTGAAAAAACATATGAAAATTTTTTAATGGTAGACCAGATGTATGAGAGTGGGGTCTCCCAATTCAAGGTGGAGCAGAAGACTCGGAAATTGATTTTTTTTCAGTTTTAGTTGTTTTTTTGTGTTGGCTATTATTCTTTTTACGTTCAAAAAATTGTTGAGTGATGGGTCGTCCTGGAAAATTTTCAAAGCTTCTTTTCTCTTTTTAATTTCTGTTTTGCACTCTTCATCCCACCATGGGGCTGAATATTTGTGTGATTTGTTGCTTTTGTGGTTGGGATGTATGCATCACTAGCTGCATCCAAAATATTTGTTATTTGTAAATAAGTGGGTTCTGAGATTTCATCTAAGGATTGGGAGGTGAATTTATTATATGAGGGCCAGTCTCCCTGTTTAAACTTCTTTCGTGGTGATTGTTAATTGTTGGAATTTGATATACCTGAGATTTCGCACATTGTTGGGAAATGGTCACTGTTTCCACAATCTTGTATGACATACCATGTACATTTTGAAGCTAATTTTCCTGTAGAAATAGCTTCATCTACAGCAGAAATGTAGAGGAGGTGAGGCGTGTTGGGGATCCATCATTTAGGATTACTAAATCAAATTCGTCAAGCAATGAATTGATAATACGGCCATTGAAATTTGTAGATGTACTTCCCCACAAGGTGTGATGACCATTGAGGTCACCTAGTATTAGGAAGGGTGTCTGTGTATCATTGCATATAGGTTTCAGGGTGTTAAAGCAAAGATTCAGATTTGGGGGATCATAGATGCTTATAATTGTTATGTTCTGTGCAGTTAGGTGCATTAATTGATATTGAAATCTGTTTGGTGGGTTCAGAGCATTTAGTTGAATCGTAGTATAATCTATGTTTGATTTTACAAGTATGGCTATGCCACCATCCTGGCGGTCTATGCACTCAATGGTGAAGTGTGGGATGTTGGCATTGAAATTTGGCTTTAGCCAAGTTTCATTTAGTAGAATGAGATCAGGATTATATTCGTTGATTAGGAGTATCAGGGTATGTTTATTACTATTATAACTATGAATGCTCCATTGTATAATTTTCGAAGGGGATTTAGTACTCATCGTCATCTTCCAAATTATTTATTGGTAAGGTGTCAAAAATTATTTGCATTGTTTTGTCTTTGTCTTCTGGGGTAATTTTGTGGAGATAATCAAGTAGAAATTTAAGAGATTGAGGCATATCTGTTTGTGGGATTGTATCTTTTGATAGTGATAGGGGTCTGGCTGGGGAGCCAGGTTGATAGCTGGGTCTTGAAGTAATTGGTGTATTGTCCACAGACGAAGAGCCTGTTTGGGATGAGAAAAGGCACTGGTCATGAGCCAATCTTTTTTTGGACTGAGTATCGTTTGGCCTTTTGGCTGTAGGAGGTGAAGGGGGTCAACGTATCTTTGCGAATTTTGTTGTTGTGGGTTCGATATACTAGTTTGGTTTCTGTTCACTGCTGGAAAATCTGAGATTCTACAGTTGAGTCGATTTGAAGTTCTTGGCTTTGGGACTAATTCATTTGCATCATAGAATGACATGTTATTATATGACATATGTTGACTGACTAAGCTTTGTCGTTCGTACTCTGGGCATTGTTTGCTGACAGAAGAGTGTTCATTACTCTGACAATGTTTGCAAACTGTTGGATTGGGGAATTGTTGGTTCATTTCATGTGACTGAGTGCAATTTGTACATACAGGTTTGCCGCGGCTTTGCTTTTTAATGTTACCATATAATAGGCACTGAAAACACTGAATCACTGGAAGGCGGTAGGTTTCTACCATTATAGCGTATGAGTAAATTTCCACTTCTGGCGGTAAGGTTCTACCTGAAAAGGTAGCACAAACCGTACCAGTGGGAAGAAAAGTTGTTTTTCCATTTATAGTCACACGTCTATTGAGACGTCTAGCTTTAATGATTTTACAGTTTACAATTTAAGTTGAAGAATTATCGCTTATTTCTTGTTCAGAAATATCTTCTGGAACATATCGTATTATTCCTGTGCGTGTTACATTATTCGTTGAGAAGAAGGTTTCCAAACCCTTGGATGAAATGATTTTATTATTAAAAAAAAATGTTTGCTGAGGTGTACGCTTTGAATTCTATGTTCATTCAGTAGCGGTCTTTGCGCTTCAATTTCTTAATTTCCCTAATGTTCAAGCTGTATATCATTTTGGCTATTGATAGCTGGTGAAAGTTTCCAATGTTAGATTTGCCGTCCGGGCTATCAGATTTTTTTTGGACATAAACTTCGCACGGACCTGGATCCGTATAGGAATATAATAGATTTAAAGTATTACCTTTATTTTGGATCTGCGGATCTGAGTCATTCTCTGCCAATGTGTTATCGGGAGGGTCATGCCCTCCCAGCTCACGTGTCATTGCACGTCTGGTTCTTTAAATCCCTTCACGGGTCTCGGAGAAGAAATACCACTAATTTATATATTAGATTAAATATAAGCTCACCAAGGAAGTAACAGGTTTAACAAAGGAGTTGTTAATTGATGCACTTAGATTTTCGAAGATTAAAAACGACTCGAGACAAGGTTATCGGTTTTACGACCACTCTTGCTTCGTCCCACTATGCTGTCAATTGTGAGCGGTGCAGATGAGTACGCAGGTCAATGAAACTTTCCATCCAGAGGAGGCATTTTTAGGGTTTGGTATAACAAGCGGTTGGGAGGGTTGTGGAGAGGGTTTGTTTGGGTGGCGTATTTTGGAAATTTTCCGTAAAGCTGTTGTTTGTTTCTGCTACTTTGTGTTTGTGCATGGCTTGTTGTTTGCAGTTTAGAAACAATGTGTGTCCATAGTCTATCATGGGTCTGCATAAGGTTTTGTATATGCGGCTTGCTATCTTCATGTCAATGCCCCTTTTTCTGTATGTTAAACTACTGAAATGTTTGGCTCGTGATATCATGTTCTTTTTGATTTCGATATGTGCATTAAAATTCATGTGGTAGTCGAAAGTGATACACCAGTATTTAATATTTGGTTTTGGTTTGAGGGTGTGCTAGTTCATGGTAAGGGTTGGAGAGGAATTGTTGAGCCGGTGATTGAATATGATAAATTGTGAATTTGTTGGGTTGGGTAGGAGTCGCCATTTGTTGAACCAGTTGTTGATATTTATGGTTAGATTTTGGGGGTTGGTCATGGTTTGTTCAATAGTTCTGTCATGTGCTATTAGAGCAGTGTCATCGGCAAACTGTAGTATGTATCCAGATTGACTGAAATACTCGGCATTTTGCTGCAGATGGTTATAGATGTCAGAGCAGTATATATTGTATAAGACAGGAGATAATGGTGATCCTTGTGGTAGGCCCTGTTCTGGGGTCTTCTGAATATCTTAACTCTCAGTTTACTGTCTGACAAGAAATTCTTAATCATATTCAGTAATGAATTAGGGCGAGTGGAGTTTGTAAAGAAGGCCTCGATGCCATACACTGTCGAATGCCTTACTTATGTCGAGGAATACTGCAGCAGTTTTTTTCTTGTGAGCTTGGACACTTCTATGTTGTTAGCGAGTATGCATAGTGGGTGTAGAGTAGACTGCGATTTTTTGAATCGATACTGGTATCCAGGAATTTTGTTTCCAACTGTTTTTTCAATTCTGTTTTTTATTAGTGTTTCCAAATTTTTTCCTAAGACTGGTAGCAATGTCATGGGTCTATAGCTGAACGTTTGTGATTTGTCTGTGTTGGGTTTTGGGATGGTGATAATTGTACCTACTTCCATTTTCTGGGTATGAGCTGCTTTCAGTTTTCTCAAAATATCCGGGAGATGTACTTTTGCCTTTTCCCACCACTTTAAAGTATTCGTCTTCTTCTATTGTACATTCCTTGTCAGCACTTTCCACTCGGCAGCACTTTCCACTCGGAAACTGTTTCGTAGTGTCTTTGGTCAAAGTTGTTGCTGGTGCTTTCCTTGTAGGCGTATTTCCTTCCATTATTTTCTATGGTAACTTGGGTGTTTGTTTTTGCCTTTTTATTCGTTTATTATTTCACAGACTTCTATCCATTTGTGTATTTTGAATTCTTCTATAAGTTTCTGAATGTCGTTATTAAATTTATTAATTTCTTTTCTCAATTGTGGTTCTTGTATACTCCTGTATTCCCTATACATTTGACGTTTCTTTTTGATCAAGCATATTATAAAGGGGGGCAGTTTTTGAGAGTGAAAATTATGTTTTGTTTTGGGGGTGTTATCTATAATTCTGGCAGTTAGAGTTTGGTTCTTGTTGTTCTAAGTAGTTAATCATGTGTTCGTTTATTTTTTCCATATCTGTTTTTTTGAAATTGTATCGGTAGATTGCCTGTTGATTTGGTTTATTCTCTAAATCAAATGAAATTATAAATCCTAGATGGTCTGATCATATATATATATTAACTACGAATATGGATAACACGCCATAAGACGCAATGTAATCAAATTGAAGCCAAATATATCTATCTTTCCTTTTCTCAAATGGGCGCTGGGAAACTATTGCGCATGTCCAATTCTGAAACATGACAAATGTCATAAATTTTTAAGGTTGTGGTTATTTTGAATGTTTTGACATTTTCAATATTTCAATCGTCTCATATTAAAAATGGGCTAAAATTTTTTATAAGTGGATATATGAAGTGAGAATTATGCAAGACGGTCTGTCATTAAATAAAAAACGATTCACTGATTCATTTGTAGTCTTAATAATATAATTGTTACCTGCCTACCAGAGTTTCATTAGTAAATTTTCTGCCAAAAGCGGATAAAAACGAGAAGAACTCATTAAACTTGAGGAAATGTGCTATGTGACTGTGTGACTGTGTGACTGACGGACAGTTGTTTGAAAAGGTAAATCTCGTTCAATATCGGTCTCATAACCGCCGAGAAAAATAGTTTGGTGGTAGTGATGTATTTTGGCTTCGTAGCTACAAACTCGAAGTAATCGACGATCTTAAATTCTTTCATGCTTGAATCTAGAAATAGTAGTAGTAGTATTTTGACTTTGTATTCAAGAGACTAAAAATAAATACCTACCAAAGTTTCTCAGACGTTGTGAGCCCAATGGAACACATTTACCAAATTAAGAACAGACAAGAGCATATACACCTACCATCGTCATTTGAAGGACTGGACAGACAGACGTCTTGTCAATTGGCTCTACTGAGAGCTCATACTATTTTCGATCACAACAATCATAAGATTAACGTTTTTCAGTTCCAATGAACACAAAAACTACAAAATTCAAAATGAGCACTATTTCATTACTTTTTTGGAAATTTTGGTTAGGTACGTGAGGCGTAGTTTGCTGTGTGTGCATAGTGCTATTATTCGGAGAGAAAACTAGTAGTCAACTTTTGCCCTACTCTACTCAAAGAGATCATAAAAAGTCAAGTATAGTGAAATATACAGTAAGGAGCAGTTATGCTAAGGATAATGCTAGAATTCAAAACTGAAGCATTTTTCTACCTATCCTTATTCGAAAGTTAAGTGAAATTATATTGTGAGCTGTTTTCTTTTCAGAGAAAGTCTGTTTCAAGAGTACATATATATATATATAATCTAATGATTCATAGTTGTTTGCAGTATGGAATCTGTTGGCAAACAGAGGTTCAATAATTACCAAACAAATCTAACAAGTGACTTCTAATGCCATGTCATTAAAGAGAATCTATTTGTAGCTTCGAAAACATAATAGATGACTGGCCAATAAAATGAGTCTCTTCTTCCAAAACCCCAGGGGTTTAATTTAATATTTACTTCACATTTAGTGCTAGTAAACCATATCTCTAAAAATCTTTTTTCAAGTGGAAGTATTTGTACTCCACATAAATAAAAATATCGATCCAGAACCATGTATCTCTACAATTAATTAGACTAGATTTACTGAAAATCTATAGTTGGGTAAAATATTTAGTTTAATCTTTTTTGCCCAAATTTTTTTCTAAAAAATAACTACTCACCTTACTGATAAGATCTTTCATACACAATTTAAAGAGTTGATAATTTTCACAATTCTTCAACATTCCACAAAAGAGATCGAGGTAGCTTCCCATATAATGCTCCTAGGTTATCAAGTCTTCACATTAGCAAAATGATTTCATAATTTTTTATCAGTTAACTGAAAGAAATTATTCTAACCGGACAAAGTTGAATCACTGTTTTTAAATATATTTTTATAGGAAAGTGTAAACTTTTCAGTAATATTTCCGAATATAAGTCACATAGTTCAATGCTTTACAAAATGATTTGACAAACAACAGGACCTTTAATCATATTTGAAAAGCATATATTATCTGTTGCTGTTAATTACAAACCTTAAAAGGCATTTATCAGTTCATTGCTAAGAATCCCTGCTCATTTCTTCAGAGAATATATGTATATATAACTTGGACATATAATTTCTGATTCTCCCTGAATTAGTACCTCTTTTACTAAATAAAGGATTAATATAGAACATTCTTCTAAAGTTCATTCGATGGCATTGAGAAGTATATTTTTTTGCCTTATTTAGTGGGTATAGGGTACTAACAGTCAGTCACTATTTATTTAATGTCATTTCGAAATGTTTTATTTCTTCCTCTACTCTGAAATATCCTAGCCTATAATGTGTAGGTACATTTCAGTCTTGAGAAAGAAATACATTTCAAAACGTTGGCAATAAATAACACCCCAAAAAAAATCCACTTAAAGTGGCGCAAAAGATGATTGAGAACTATAACTTCACCTGAGGAAGATAGTAAAGTGATACAAGAATTGTGGTTCAAAACGAATGCAATATTTGTAAAATTGCAAGATCTTGATATATGCATTGTAGTTTCTATATCTCTCAGTGAAATTGAATACCTAGACATCGATTTCACCGGGTGTCCCAGAAACACTTAATATTAATAATGCTTAAAATGAAACAAATTAGACACAAAATCTTTTCGAAATATTCTAGTCTAAATGATAAATCTTGAGAAAGGTTTTCAATCAATAATTTCGAAACCTCTAAAGGAATTTTTATGAGGTTCTAGAAGTGTATTCAAGGGATAATAAAATGTTTGAGTGTGGTATATATCATTAATAAAACAAGAAATAATTTAATTAAACATTTATTGTCAAAAGATTCAATGGAATAAACATAAATACAAAGTAAATACTTTTTGAATCAGGTATTGCATTCGGGTATTTGTTACGGACCTGGAGTACAGTGAAAGTCAGGATCAGGAATTAGGAGTGAATATAACAGACTGCTGAATCACACACAGTTCATTCCAAATGTAATAAATGAACAATAAAGGAGTTTTTGTAGTGGAATATCCGAATGCAACAATGGTTCGACAAATTATGACTTATTTTTTCATATGGCCATAGGAGCCCTGAATTTTTTTATAAATTAAAATGATTGTTGAGAATATTCACTGCTGAAAAAATTCCAAATAAATAGGATGTAAGAACTGTAAAAACACCCTATTGAGTTATATGAAAAATGCAGGTTTATTTTTTCAGTAAATTTGTGGAATATAATGTACTATTTTTCAAATGAATATGAATGAATTTTTGAAGAAAATCGTTACCACCAGGTACTACCAATGTTTCCTCTAAAATTATGGTCAAATTTTTGTCCAACCCCAAATAAAAAAGGTTTTTTTTTTTAAGAAAATGAATCATTTTGATTTGACGTAAACTATGAATCACAATCAACAAATAACAATCTGAAAACTCGCAAATAATGATTCTTCTTCTTGAATTATATCTAAGGAATATGAATTGAAAATAACATGCAGTAGAACTATAAAAGAATAAAGGTATAGGTAAGTAACATAAAGCCGAAATTATTTTTCTTAATTCACAAATTATCTCAATACAAAATTTAAAGTCTTATGGCAGATCTTATTCTTCGGCTGAATGTTCTCAAATTATTGGGTAATTACAGAACATGGGAGTAATAGAATAGGATAGGGGTAGTCAGGTAGTTGAGCAATATAGAATGGTGCAATAATAGTAAAATGTATGAAGGTTAGGAAATGACTGAAATAAAGTAGGTATTTCAATTAATATACATACCTTATTCTTCCGTTTTTATGATTATTAATGATTGCATGGCAAATTGACTTCGTAGCCTCAGCAAAAATCAGTTGTTAGGAAATAGGATTGGGCTATCAGGGAATTATAAAAAAGGACATTTTTTAGGGTTTATCAGAAATTAAGGATTATAATGGATAGTGAGGATTTGGCATCCTCAATGTTAAACCTGAAAAATATATTGAAATATGAGTTAATGTCTTCAATTATACTGTCTCCGTTTATTTTACACCCCATGAGTTTTTTTTATTCTATTCTATTAGTTCAAAATAATAATAATAGCCTTTAAAACACACACAATAAAAAATCAACCTTGTTATTTTGATCTAATAATGATGGTTGTAATGTTGTAATGGAATATACAAGGTGTTATGTAAGTACATGGCCAAACTTGAAGGGGTTATTCTTTGGGTGATTCTAAGATGTAGTCTATTAGTAACAACATAATAGTTTGAAGTACTGAAAAACTGAAACAATAGTTGAAATTGATAGTTGTTTGCTTTCAATTACAAAAATAATTCTACAACCTTCAAATTGATAACTTCTCAAGGTAGATTATATTACTGATTTTTAAAGAGAATCAATTTGGTAAACTTCTGTCTTATGAATTCATCTTTCTGTAGAGTTTTTAATTTCGCCTCGTAATGAAATCTGACATCTATGAAACATTCTACTATTAATTTTATCAATTGGACCCTATGGTTGTTTAAGACATCTTGAGTTTTGATGTGATTGGTCATTTCAATTGTATCAAATATTTTCATTGCATTGTTCATAACAGTTATTATTATTAAACATTTGATATTTTTTTTGGTGAATAGTATATCTTTGTGTAGCCTGATTGTTTTCTCAGTCATATCACAAAGTTTTATTACATCTCTAGATGGAACTAGTAACTTTCCCCTATTCTTTATTTGAATCAATAGAGGACATGTTTTGCCCAACAAATGTTCTCTACATATTTTGCACATATCCGTTTTTATAACTTTGCTGATAACATAGCCTGACATATACTCTATTACTCCTTCCACATATAAATTCAGTGACCAAAGTGAACCGATAAAAAAATCATGTTCTGAATCAATATCTCTAGATTCTTCCGCACTAGTAACTTGATCGTTACAGATTTTTCTTGAGGAAACACTCAATATATTTAAGTAACATTAATACAATTGCTATTTCCATCAAAGAACTTAATTTCATTTTTGATCAGTAGCCGTCTGAAAGCACTCTTAACTGAATTACATTAGGATTATTATTGAATCCCCCTCTACTTCTTACTGCACTAAAAAAGAGAGATTTTAAAGTTTATTCTCGAACTGACACCGGTCTGTGTGAATCGCTCCGACAAAACTCAGTTTTAACGTGATACCAACGAAATATATTTCATAAGTTTTATATCAGTGTGAAGTGTAAAATCTGGTGAATTCAGAATTATCCACCAAATGGAGAAATAACAAGTTGCAATGTGCATATACTCATAAACTGTAAGATCATTCAATAATTAAACCCAATTGCAGCTCAACACAGATAAAAAGTTTACAAACACAAAAAAGGAAAACACTTTTTATAAGTTCACCTTTAGTAGTACAGGAAAACTTGGGCAATTGTCAATAATTCAGAAACTTGAAATTGAACTAAAACCTAGATCTCTCTGAAAATGGTAAATTTCAATTGCTGCAAATCTAAACCTATACCATCTTATTTTATCTGCACCCAATGTCTCAATATCTTCCATCAAGCTTGTGTACTTAGAAATAAAAAAGGATTCAAATTCATAGAGAATCATAAAGTAATATGTTGTAAAAATTTTACCGAAGGTCTAGATCAAAGCCTCATTATTGAAAAAAGTATTCTGGAAAGAACCATTGAAGAGCTTAAAGAAGACACAGAAATAAAAGACAGGCATATAAATAAGCTGAAAACTAATATGGACAAATTCATCGAAGATGCCTTGAAATCTGAAGATGAAATGAATGAATTATTGAAAAATCAGAAACAGACTTTATTAGAGGAATAAGACAGCATGCTCTATAAGTACTCAAACTGCATACGGTGAAACAACTAATCCAGTTGGCACCCAAACCTTACAAACACAAATCAGAACTTGTTCTACACAAACAGAATGTAATGATATGAACTCGAAAAATTGTACAGAAATAAATACTGACAACGCGGAAAACTCCATTGAGGATGAAACAAAAATAAAAGTCGCATTCAAAAGCACGCAGTGCAACATCAAGGAGCCTTCAGTCGGAAGAAAGATGAAATTGGTACAGAAAAATAGGTGTCAAAATAAAGGAACATATAAGAAGAATCCTAGAAAATATAAAGTAATTCACAAAAGTAATGGAACCAAATCAGAAGCTGAGAACTCAAAGTCCTCAAATTTAATTAATAACTTCCATATTGAAATTGTTGGTGTAGATACCAACAAAGTCAGTACAAGTCAAACTGATTATGTTAATTGTGCTACAGAGCCAATTCTTGAATCAAGAGAAACTATTCCAAATAACCATGAAGCAGAGGAATCATTACAAACACTGTCCCATGAAGAAATTGATAGTGCAGAAACCATTCACAGGGCAACTTCTATCCATGAAAATCCTAAGTCGAATTTGTTGAAGAAGATATTGATACTAGGTGATGAATACTCAAATAACTTTTCTAGGGCGCTATCAAAATCAGTTGGTAGGGAAAATTATTCCGTGGAAGAGATTATACAACCAAAGAGTGAACTTGCTGACATAACAAAAAATATTTTTCAGAATGCAATTCTGTATGGTCCTGATGACTATATAATATTAGTATTCAATACAAAAAATATAAGCAACAATAACAGTCTGAATGTTGCACTGAAGCAAATTCTGCCCCTTAGCAAAACAACCAATCTTGTGATTGTGTCCGGGTGCAATGAACCTCTTGATCAATTCATAAATAACAAAATTCAAAATAGAATATATAGGTTCCAGAAATACAATATTAACTCATCCCTTAGATTTTTAATTGACAATATGGAAAAAGGTTCCAAGTTCAAAATAATAGAGAATGTGAGCAACTTCGTCTTTCAACTGAAACAGAACGTTGTTTTGAAGTTAATACAAATGGAGGTAGAATCAGTTCCTGTAGTTATACCAATTTTCTCAAACGTGGCTTCAGAGTTACCTTTTTTAGAGAGGCATCAAGCTCATCAAAATCAAGGATAACAAAAAACGAATACAACCAGAAATTGTCAATGCTTTCTCTAAATATTCAATCTGTCCGGTGTAAAATCGATGAATTACTTGTACTCATTGATAATCAGGAATCACCTGAGTTTATTTTATTGACAGAGCACTGGCTCAATGAAAATGAACCATGTTATATCTCCAATTACAGAGTAGCTTCCAAATACTGCAGAACAACATTGAACAACGGAGGAACTATGATTTTGATAAAAAATGATATCACAGATGCACACATTTACGAAAATGTAACTAGTTTTGAAAGCTTAATTGTTGAACGCTCCTTTGAATTTTCACTAGTATATAATAAAGCTAATAACTTATATATCTTATGTATCTATAGAGCTCCTAATTCAGATATTAACATATTTTTTAGTAACTTTGAGGCTATTCTCACAAAACTGTCAATTAATTCAAAGATAATAGTATCAGGCGATTTCAATATTGACTTTTCTAATGAAAATTCCATGAGCAAGCTGACTCTGAAAAATTTGCTCAATTCATTCAACCTCAATATGCATATAACAGAACCTACACGAATTTCCTCACATTCTGCAACTATGATAGACTATGTTTGTTCTAATTTCAATGATGTAGACATTGACTGCACTGTTATTCCTGCAGGTCTCTCGGACCATGAAGCTATATCAACAAAATTTCTTCTAAAAGAAAGAACACAGAAAAAGTGTCATAGGTATGGTAGAATTTTCAGCAAGGGGAATTTTGCCAAGTTCAGGAATATATCTTCAAAAACGAACTGGGCTCTGAATCTGAACTCGCCTGAACTAATTGTAAAATTTTGTGACACACTTTCTACAATTTTCGAAACTTGCTTTCCTTTACGGAAGATGAAGGAAAAAAGCAGAAAACCATGGATCTCCAAGGGAATTAAAGTCTCAGCTGCTAATCTGAGATCACTGAATTCAATTAGAAAACACACCACCAGTGAGTATCTCACAAACTATTTTAATAAATATAAACGCATATACAAATCTGTGATTAAAACTGCAAAGGAGAATCATTATAAAAATAGGATAGGCAATGCAAAAAATAAAATAAGAGAAAATTGGTCCATAATTAATAACTTGAGGGGTAAAAGCACAAAGCTTCCCAATCTTGTCGATATTGAACCAAACATTCTCAATCAATTCTTTTGCACTATAGCTGAAAAATTGATCTCAGAGATAGTACCCCCAAATGACCCCATGGAATATCTTCATGGTATATCACTATCTGACAGTTTTTACCTCAGCAATACTGATATCACGGAACTCAGATTAACTATGAACGAGATAAAAAACAAAAAATCTTGTGGTGTAGATGAAATCTCAGTGACAACTTTACTGAATCTACCAGATGAAGCTCTACTTGTCTTAGTGGAAGCAATCAACATTTCGTTTGAGACTGGTGTATTTCCTTCCTGCCTAAAAACCGCTTTAATTATTCCACTGCATAAAAGTGGCCAGCTAAACGAACCTTCAAACTTCCGACCCATTGCGTTACTATCAACCCTCTCAAAAATAATTGAAAAGATTGTGAAGAAAAGATTACTGGCTTTCCTTAATAAACACGAGATTTTGTCCTCTTCTCAATTTGGATTCCAGTCAAATAAAAGTACGAATGATGCAATCTTCAATCTGCTAAACAAAATGTATTCAAGCTTGAACAAAGGTGAAGCTGTTGGAGCAGTCTTTTGTGACTTCTCTAAGGCCTTTGACTCCGTGAATCACAGAATTTTACTCGAAAAGATGTATTGTTATGGTTTCAGAGGTATAGCGAACAAATGGTTTGAATCATTTCTCTCAAATCGAGTTCAGATGGTGAAAGTTCAGAACGTACTATCAGATCCCTCCAACATTAATTATGGTGTTCCCCAAGGATCAGTACTTGGCCCAATTCTCTTCCTTATTTATTTGAATGATCTCAGCAACCTTGATATAAAAGGAGAATTCACCATGTTTGCAGATGACACAACATTAATATGGCATGGAAATGATATTGAATCACTTAAGGTAAATATCCTGACCGACTTGGAAAAAGTCAAACAATGGTGTGACTCTAACCTACTCAGCTTCAATGTAAATAAAACGAATATATTGACCCTCAAGTTTGATTATAACAACTTATCTTTAGGTAGTCACACTATAGAAAACAAATCATGTTCAAAATTCTTAGGTATTTATCTTGACAATAAGCTGAGGTTTGAGGATCACATAAGAAACCTGAATAATAAATTAGCCTCAGGCTGCTACGCCGTCAGAATTATAACTAGGGAACTTGGTTTTAATACAGGCAGAATGGCTTATTTTGCTCTTATTGAATCTCACCTGAGGTATGGCATTGCCTTTTGGGGTTTCTGCAACATCCAGTTGATGAATTCAGTATTTGTCTTACAAAAAAGAGCAGTAAGATACTTGTGCAAAGCTCAGTATTTAGAACACTGTAAGCCACTTTTTATCAAACATAAACTTTTAACACTGACCTGCATATTTATTTTAGAGACTGCCTGCCTAATGCACAAAACAAAAACTCCTGCTGATAATGATAGACCGTATAATACACGCCAAAATGATAATGCCGCACTACCTAGACCGACATCGACACTAACAAAAAATTCCCTTATATATGAGAGTAAAAAGATTTATAATCACCTACCCTACACCTTTAAAAACATGGTGAATTTCTCCATTTTTCGGAAATCGCTTAAATGTGAACTCCTGATGAAAGGATACTATAGCCTGCAGGAATACTATAGTGATAGCTTAATTTGACCTAGCCTTAATCTATGTTCGTTTGTGTTTTTTTATATATTTAATTCTATTGATTTTAACATTTAATCACGTAAACTTATTTTTGTATCTTGATGCTTATACTCTCATTATTTGCTTATTTATGTTATACACTGTATGTTCTATAGTTATTTACTATGTTTTACATGTTGCACATAGTATGATTTAGTTATAATGACAGTAACATCAACCATTTTTTTGGTTAATGTTTATCGAGTGTGCATGTGCACAAGCCTATTTCAATTGTGTAATATGTAGATTTTATTTTATGTTATTCCTCTATTCCTTAATAATGCTTTGTCAATAAGATACCATCTTGGACAATAAAGTATACTTTGATTGATTGATTGATTGATTGATCTTGAGTTAGTTTGAAGGTTAATAAATATGATAGACCATGGGATTGAAAAGTTCTGAATAACTGAAATACATTTCTAAGGCAAATTATTATCCCTAAAAACCCCGTGAATCTTTTTGTCTTTAAAATTGGAGTTCCGTATTCGTCTTTTAGTGATATATTTCTCAAACTTAATAGCATTTTTCTCAAGATGATCTATCGAAGATGTGTCAATTGGAACATTGACTTTATTTTTTTTCGAGAATCGGTTCCTACAATTCAGCAAGTCAAAGATATGATTCAGATTATAACAGAAATCTGCAGTTGGTTGAACGTTTTCGAAACCATTTCTCTTGGATTTATTCAAATAAATGAACGCACTAGAAACACTTTCACTTAGAGTTTGCACAGCTAGGCGAACATTCATCCTGCTGTTCCCATACATAATATGCTTGTTGGTGAGTTTATTTGCAAGGTGGAGCCCTTGATGTGCTTGAAGATCATGGAGTTTTTCAAAATATCTCCATTCAATTTTATTGTTATCCCCATCAAGGAGAATTTTTTTATCTCCAATTGTATTTCTTACCAACTTTATCATGTGGCATGGGTCCCAAAAAATGAAAACTTTTTCCTTTGTGTTAGGATTAATGAAATACGGTTTAAATTTTTCACCAATGGTGAAATTTGCACCAAGCACTTTACACATTTTTAAATTAACTGATGTACCATCAAATGTCAAAGATGTTACAATGCTCCCTGTTTCGTGAATTAGTTTTAAACATAGCATGAGTAAATTAGCTCTCTCATCAGCATCTAAACCGTTTATCAAGCAATACCCAATCGGCAACTTCCAATTACTGTTGATAGCAACAACCAGAAAAACAAGAGCACTGGTTGCATGTTGTACACACTCATTTTCATTTTGAAACCCTGTGCCCAAATCTACACATCTACACCTCCAACAAATGTGCCGTTATGATATATCATTTGGGACCGAATTGACATTTCGTCTATAATGATATTCAATACGACCTGTCCATCTTTATTTCTCGAAGTAAGAGAATTCAATGCCTCACTCGAAAATCCAGGGTTACCATCTACCACACTATACCATTTTCTGATGGTACTTGTATGAGGCAATAAATTTCCAAAAGTTTTTCTCACGTAGTTGTAAGCCCTGGTGGAGTAAAACTGCAAAGTCACAGCAAATTTTCGTAACTCTGGGGACTACTTCACATTTCTTCTGCCACGCTGTCTTTCAAAAATATATTTCAAATTTTCGGGAACATTCTCCTGTGAAAAATTAATCATCAACATTTTTTTTTTCATTATAAAATTGACCTATTTGTATTTGTAACCAACTTTACTACAGTTTCGTCCTATATGGACATATCAAACCAATATACTATGAAAAGTTTGCAATATTCATTTGATAATGTCGAAAGTAGGACGAAACTGCAGCAACATTAGTTACCAATAGAAGTGGTGTAAAAACGTATATAGGAGGTCATGATAATCTTCTACCAAAAAGTAACGAATACATCCATCAATTTATTGAATTATGTATGTTTCTTGGAATAAATAAATGAAGAAATAATAATTATCTTCTTACTAATAATGTCAGTCGCGAGGGGGAAACCGCTACTAATTCCCAAAAATCCTAACTAATTCCTCTAATACCCAAGTAATTCCTGAGAATACCCAAGTAATAAGTCTGAAGTAATGCCAGTCAGAAAAATAATAAAATTATCGAATTGTGTCTTGATGTTAGGTTTTTGTCAATTACAATTTTTGAAGGCCTTTTTTTTTCATCATTAATTTATGATTTCCTACAGTGCTCTCGAATTTCCGGATAATTCCTGTAGATCCCAAATCCCATGTTTTGGAGACCTTTTTTTTATTACCTTTCAACGATTATAATTGTACTGTAACTTCCGAATAATTCCTGTAATACCCGTGTAATATTCGAGTAATACCTCCTTTTCCCGACTAATACCTGTAACCGCTCGTACCCCTGCCTTATCTGTTCGTCTAAAAGACTGCCATGTTGATCGTCATTTGTCTATCGGCTTTTCTGCTACGAAGTCAGCTTCCTGTATGAAGTAGGCACGCAGCCTAGTATGAAAGAAGCCCCCCTACATATTTTTTTTATATGTTTCGGCACGCAGCCTTAGGAAGTCAAGGCTGAGATTCCCCTGTACCGCAGATTTCCATGACAGACAGTTCTGTATCTGCCTTTTCATGTATTCAACCCTAATGTCATTCCACTTGTTCTATGCAAAGTAGAATTCTACGGCACTACGGATCCCAACCCAGACCTGCCTTGCTTCAAGACATTTCCCCCCACGTTGTGTTCTTTTTTTGTTTGGTTCTTTTAGGATACAAAGTTCTGTCAGCTGAAGGAAAATAAAATGCGACATAAACAAAAAGTCATCTATTAAAATTATTTAATACATCAATCAACTTTTTTTTTAGCCTTAAACTTCTGGTATTATAATTTATTCTTATAAAGGTCTCATTTAAAAATACGAATGTTCGAAATGATTTGAATCTGAAGAGAAAACTCTAATTCAGGGAAATACCTGGGATCTGATAATTTATTAGAAATCGACATCTCCAAAGTATAAGAGTCTGAATAGTTATAAAAGTTCGATGAGAATAGATTTTGTCGCCAATCGTGCTAATGGGCTTCAAGTAAGTCCGTCACCCACTACAACCATGGAGTTCTCCCAGGTTCATCACACAAAGGGTTCATCTTTTTGGGTGCACGCCATCTATGGGAACCAACCCGATACCGCGTCCTCCCCATCTTTTTGAATTATTATTTGTGAACAGCAAAATAATGGTTTTATTTTTATACCTCTTTTTGACTTCCAATAGTGGGGAAGGATACATCTCCATTTTGGGATGAGGGTAACATTGCAGTAGGTGGAAACATACTTAGTTCAACCATCTCACAATTTAGCGTCAGATGGGAAAAATAACACGGATAAGTTTTTCTGCAATCGAGGTTTCAAAACCCATACACACATAAAACAATTTTCAATACTAGTGATTGTAGATATTTCCCCAGTTACAATCTCTGAATTTAAATTACTGAGTTTGAGAATTCGAAAAGAAGTTAATAAACTGAAGGAATAAAAAAATGAATTCAGGATACTTGGCTCCATATTCTTACGGACCTGTGCTTCCTTGTTCAGGGGATGTTTCATCCCATCTTGTGGGTGACGCCATCTTTTGTTCGGATCCCGTACCGAGGAAGGATTCAGGCCCAGGCCCAGGTTTAGTTGTTGCCAGCTAGAAGGTCCCAGATGAACTGCCTCTCCAGAATTTCGGCTGGGTATTTATAGGGAAAATGATGTATCCATAGATACCGAGGTTGTCATGTAGAATTTGATGTATTTTGCCGGAAAATGAATTTTACTAGGAATCCACACGAACCAGGAATCTGAAACTTACAGAAAAAGATGCTTAGATAACTAGACTTTCATTAGAGACAGCCCTTCCAACTAGTTGTGTCCCATTTACTCACAAAACCCCCTGAAAGTGGGACAAGTACGGGTTGTTGACAGGTGAAGCTTCGGTACAAGACCTCAGAAAAGACCCCAGTGTGCCCCCTTTTGCCCAGAGGAGTGATTGATTTTAATGTCAGCTTATGAGGAAGAGTACCTAATACCATCCCAGAGTGGTAATTTGTATGCGAAGCTGATCAGAACTGCCCCATGTCTCTGTGAAGTTGAACTATGGTATCAGCAGCACATTGAGCAGTCAACTTTGTTTTTTTTTTTGTTATGAAACCCATTCGATTTCACCTTGAGGGTAGTGTTGTACATCAGAGATGGGTATCCGACCTGCACGTATCCCTACGTACAGGGTTTGATACTTTTATGGGCAATACCTTTACTCCAAAGAAAAGAACTCCTCTGGGCCCTTCCCTTTTTGTACAGGTATGTTCACTGTAGCGTCTTGTATACTGTACCTATTACTTAGTACTTATCTTCTTCCTGTCCATGTAGAGTCTTCAGATTTATAACAAGAATAGCCCACCCCGGGCTACTCTATCTCATACCCAATAATTTCCAACTAATTGCTCTAATACCCGAGTAATACACTAGTAATACCGGTAATAATACCCAATAATTTTCAAATAATGCCTCTAATTCCCGACTAATACCCAAGTAATACCACTAAAATACCCTAAAATACCCAAGACATGTACACCAAAATTCCCCAGCGGTTTCCCCCTCGGTCAGATGTTTCGTTATACATTCAAACTTTGAAATTTGGGTTCGTAGAATATAGAGAAAACTAAGGATACTACTCATCATAATAATATGTTCTTGTGAGCATATAAAGTAAGATAATTGAAATATAATTGATTTTCCCCAATTATTGTGCATATTAGTGCATATAGCCTTTTCAACAAGTAGACATATCTATCAAGTATTAGCAAATTAATAATTTGGACTGTCACATTGGTGACATGTCCTTTTCTCAAAGACCTTAGAATTACGGCATGCAGGGATTTATCTCCTAGTAAAACATTTCATATAACTCCCAACTTTACAGTTTCAATTGTGTTGTTTTCATTACTAACTTATGTACTGTTATTTAAAAAACACAAAATAAATATATATATGATTGGAAAAGTATACGTTACCGTGAGACGATCATATGCACCACTAGATATTAAATTTCTGGACTTCAGTTGCCCCAGAAGTTGTTTAAGGCTGGCAATCTTCTTTTTTTGTCGTCTGTTCTTCTGCTGAAGGATTCTAATTTGTTTCTTTTGGTTTTGTACTCTCCTGCAGAATTTGTCTGTTTGGTGAAATATCTGAATAAAAAAATAAAATGCTATAATTGAAGTTATCAAATCAAATTTCGGTATCCCTGAAAACAAGGATTGAATGGCATGTTCAAGTTCTGGTTCCCACAAAAAGTAATATCCTGTATTGTTCAAAGAACATCGTGAGAACTGAGGGAAAGTAGGTAGGAATTGGTGTTCTTGAATTTCTGAAGGCTGTATGCCTCAGGGAACACCTCCCGAGGCAGCGAGTTCCAAAGCTTTGCCGTTCAGTGAAAAAATGAGCACTGCATGGGCATGTCTCCAAAGTGACGGCATATGGATGTGAGGACCGAGCTCGACGGGTCAATCTCGATGGGACCGCCAACAGTGGAATGACTGATGATATTTCAGAAGAGCATCGTCCATAAAAATATCTATAAAACTGAGACAGGTCGCCAACTTTTCTGCGATGTTCCAGAGAAGTAAGCGAGCTTGTGTGCAAAGTATCACTAACGAGAAGAATGGCTCTCTTTTGAACTGAATCTAAAAGTTTCAATTGTGATTGGGTGCTGAACTCCATATATGGGAACAGTATTCCAGAGCACGTCGAATTTGTGCCTTATAAATCATATTCAGTTGACAGGAAGTGGAATACTTCTTGGCGCGAAACAGAAAACCAAGTTTCCAAGAGTGCCTCACAAAAACTTGGTTTTCTGTTTCGCCAAAAAGTATTTCACTTCCCGTCAAATTGCATTATAAAAAAATCAGACTACTAGCATGATATACCAAAAGAGATCGCTCCTTCACAGACAAAAAAAGTAATACATTAGAAAGTCAAATGTATCCAATATAGTTCTTAAATGTTTACTTTCATCTACTACATGTTATTCAGGAATAAAACAAAATTTGTTACATTGACTTCACATCATTATCAACTTCAAAACTTTTGCTTATATCTTGCTTCACCTTTTGGCCTGATTACTCAACAAATTATCAATTTGCCTCTTTCATAAACTTGAAAATTTCTTTGGTCATCATAAAACATCCAAAAATTCGGCCATATCTTCTGGAAGCCAAAGGAAAGGTTGTTTTGCTGAAGAATCAAGAGAGATTCTTTAATAAAAAAAAAAATAAGCAATTTTTTCACGTTTTCAAGAAAACATAAGCTATGTGTATTGACAGCACCACAGTAGACATTAGATAGATGTCATCTATTCATAAACATATATGTTTGAATCACCCACTACATGTGTATTCCATTCATTTTTGTTACTTACTTGTGTTCTCCCTTATAACGACTCTTTCACTGATATTTCCTTGTTCCTCTATGCTATAATCCGCTATGGAATATAAAGAATTCGTTTCACCTGAAAAACAATCATTTCAAATGATACTATATTTTGCAAAAAGTTTTAAAAAATTATCGAAAATGACTATTTGGAACCTTTGGTGTGAATACAATTCAAGAAATAGAAGCTACCCAAAACACCAAAACTACGGCACTTTCACTCGACGCGCGTTTCGCCAACAAAGTTAGCATTCTCAAGAGCTATAAGCTTACTATGCTAGTTAACCCTATTCTAATTCTATATATACCTTCTACTTATCTACTTAAAATAACAACTTTTATAGGAACCAATAAGAGTAGAACTGTAATGATAAACGAACTATATGGTTTCTTGTTGGATAACTGCTTCTACTTATTAGCCTCATAAATAGTGCTAGTATTACATATGTACCTTAGGCGCCTCCCTCATATTCCTATAATAATATTTCAATGCAAAATTTGGTCTGATTCATTATTTCTACTAGAATATAAATAGATGTCTGTCAAAAATGGTTTGAATTTAATGATAAATGCTATGGTATAGTATTGACTGGAATAAACTGTTCATTATTATTATTATTATTATTTTAATAAAAAATAGCCTGGACCACAATTTGATAGGCAAGCCATTTTAGGCGTATTTGTTTATTTATGAAACTTCATAGAAAATTGTTTCATCCAGTTAACACATAGCTGAAGGTTGACCTCCCTCCCGCTCTTAAGACTATATATTTTTGGGAGTATGTATATAAAATTTCAAACGTACCTATACTATATTCATTTCCTTGTCTATATCGAGGCCAAAGCGTGGGCGAGTCAATATTCCGTGAGGGAAATGCATCTTTTTTCAAAAATGTCCTTGAACCAGAGATTTTGAAATCCTCCGGGCGAAAATGATCTCCACATATTCTTGCATTAGACACTTCGTCATTGCTGTCCAAAATGCAAACGGTCTTCCATACTAATAGTCGTTGTGGATCTTTAGGGAATCTGAAATGAAATTCACTGACACGGATGAATATTTCAAAAGAAATTCTCACTTATGATAGGAGCTGGAATTTCTATTATCACAAAGTAAACACACTTTTTTTTTCGAGGGGGCCATCATACACTACGAACTAGAAACCGAAACACAACAAACAATAAACAAACTTCAAAAATAAACCCAAATAACGAAAACACTTCAAACAACTAGAGGAACTATGAAAATTGACATATAGAAACTAACGAACTAGAAACTGAAACACAACAAACAATAAACGAAAACGAACTTCAATAACAAACCCAAATAAATAACAAAAACACTTCAAACAACAATAAGGAAAGAATTAATATATGATAATAATTGATACAGAAACTAACAACGCTCGGAACGAAAACTGTAAATTATGAGGTTATGTTGGAATTTGCCGAATTAGCATCATATGGGATAATGCTCCTCACATCTTCGATAATTGTTGCTGCCGAACCATGCACGCTGGAAAGAGATGGAAAATCAAAATCGTGTCGCTGAATTGGACTCTCCTGGCGCAAGCGCATTAATTCAGTAGCGCCCAATTCGAAGTCGATGCTCATTTTTTTTTGGCTTCACATAGGCTGTCCTTATTATCCATATTCGTAGTTAATAGATATATGGGTCTGATCCCAGATCCGGGGTTTCTTCTACCGAGAGGATGTTGTTTTGTATGTTCTCTGTATGTAATATTATATCTGGGGTCGTGTCTGTGTTGTTGGGCATAATGAAGGTTGGAGCTGTTTCCAATTTTTTGAAATTGGAGTTTTTCAAGAAATTCTTCAGTTGTTTTTTTTTCACTCTGTTGTTGATATTGAAATCTCCTACTAGGAGTGAGTACTTATAGCAGTTGGCCTTGGTAAATATATTTTCTTCTATTCTAGCATAATTGTGTATATAAACGAGGAATATGTGGAGCTTGTCATCGGAAAAGGGAATGGTAAAATGAAGGCATTCGTTGAGTTCTTATTATCCATATTCGTAGTTAATAGATATATGGGTCTGATCCCAGATCCGGGGTTTCTTCTACCGAGAGGATGTTGTTTTGTATGTTCTCTGTATGTAATATTATATCTGGGGTCGTGTCTGTGTTGTTGGGCATAATGAAGGTTGGAGCTGTTTCCAATTTTTTGAAATTGGAGTTTTTCAAGAAATTCTTCAGTTGTTTTTTTTTCACTCTGTTGTTGATATTGAAATCTCCTACTAGGAGTGAGTACTTATAGCAGTTGGCCTTGGTAAATATATTTTCTTCTATTCTAGCATAATTGTGTATATAAACGAGGAATATGTGGAGCTTGTCATCGGAAAAGGGAATGGTAAAATGAAGGCATTCGTTGAGTTCTTGATTGATTGAAGGCGGATTTGCTTTTCCCATTTTGAATTTTGGATGTGCCTGTATTAAATATCCACCTCTTGCTTTGTTGTGAATTTTTTTTCCATTGAATTGTATGGTGTCCCAATTTCTATATGAGGTGTTTGTTTCGTTTTTGGTTTTGCTTTCCACGATCATTGCACAATGTATATCTTGATTTTCTATAAAGTGGTTTATTGTCAGTTTCTTTCTTGAATATCCATTTATATTGCAGTAGAGAATATTATATTTATGTTGTTGTGTCATGTTGGATGTTATAGGTGCTGTCGATTGGTTCAAATATAAGTATATACACTCTATTACCAGAAAATACTGTAACTGAGTCCATGTTTTTTCTGAGTTTTTGTATTAGTTCTTCTCTATTTGTTGTGTCTGGCCTGTTGATTTCATTGACATAGGTGTTTATGATTAAATCATGTATTGTGACAGGACTGTGTACTCTAGACTTCTTCTTCTTTGCTGGGATTTGGTGTGATTTCTTGTTGAGTGTTTTAACTTGGATGTTTGGTATACCTGGTATTGGAGCCGTAGGTCTTAAGGCACATTTATGTGATCATGCTTGGTGATCTTCTTTTCCACATGCACTGCATTTTGGTGGTAATGTTGATGATCATTTGGAGAAGTGGTGTGAGCCAAAACATTCAGTGCATTTTGGAGGTGAGTCGCATTTTTCCGTTATGTGGGTAAACAGATTGCATTTACTGCAAGGTTGGGGGGTGGGATTGGGAGGTTTTCTTGGATATACTGGGTAGTGACGAATTTTGTAGAATAGAACATTTTTCAGTAGTGTTTCAAATGTGTTCAATGAGCCACTTATTATTCTAATCAATGTTGTTGGTTGTCTCGTTTGTTTTGAGATGATTCTTTTGCAGAAACGGTGTTCTAGGTTTAATTTATTCAGATGTTGACCAATAAGTGTTTCGTCTTTTTCGAGTTCCATTGATCCTATGACAACTGAGTAGGTTGCTGTTTGGGTGGATGAGGGGGGCCTACTATTTGGAGATATTTTGTTGTAGTTTAGGATCTTTTTGAAAGCTACTAGTTTCAAAAGAATTTCTATTACTTTTTCTTTGTCTTGGTTGGTTTTCAAAAGTATTCCATTTTTTGTTCTCAGAATTTCATCATCTTGATCTGGCCTTAATTTTTCCCATAATTGGCAAAAATCCATTCTAGATTTTTTTTTCAAATTTTCTACAAATTTATGTTATGAATTCAGGTGATTTATTACTGTACGGCATTTGTATAATTGAATTTGTATAACTACGTAGATTCATTTTTTAAGCAATGCCGTACATATTTGCCAGTACAGGGGTGAGGAGCCTCGCACTCAACCCCTTACCCCTAACTAGTACAGTTGGGTTATATGATATAACGCCAAACTCAATGATATGAATACTATTTAGAAAAGTAAGTGACAGCTCTCTGTCTATTGTTTTACTGAACATTCAATCTCTTAGAAGTAAATTGAACGGGTTGTATATATTCCTTGAGAATTTGGATTTTCCACAAATAGTTATATTAACTGAACATTATTTCAAAATATAGTAGAAAAACATCAACTCATGACGGGACCTTGATATTGGAAAAAAACTCATCAACTGATGAATTACATTTTACCAATTTCACCAAATTTGATAATCTATCACAGGAAAAAGCATTTGAATTTTCCATTAGCTTCTGTAGGAAAATCAATGTGTACATATTATGGATTTACAGGTCAGTATATCGGAAGGTGATAAAGTTGGCAAAGGCAAATTATTATAAAGATCATATTGATGGTGCCACCAACAAATCAAAGGAGAGTTGGAGGATAGTATATGATCTTTTAGGAAATAATTTTATAAAGAAGGTAGATTTGGAGTTGAATCCAGACATTTTAAATCAGTACTGTTCAGTTGCAGAAGAATTGACAAAAAATATAACTATAATTTTTTATGACACTAATATTGATGAATTGAAAGTAACATTACATGATATTAAAATTAAAACGACAACTGGAATTGATGACATTTCTGTTAGGATTTTCGAAAATCTTCCAAATATGCCCTTAATCAACTAGAATCTCTGATGAATGAATCCTTCTAAGAAGGCATATTTCTACCCTTTCTCAAAACGTCTATTGTTATACCGATCTACAGTATCTGAAACTTTTCATCTGGGGTATAGACAGAAATCTACGTGAGCAACAAATAAGAAAAACGCACTACTGCGCGCTTCTCCTGTTGCCTGCCCGACGAATTAACAGCTCAGGTGATATCCCTTCCAAGTAGAGGAGAAATTGTAATGCTCTCTCAATTATAGCAAGCTATTCTTCACGCTCTCATAAAACCACCATACCCCAGATGAAAACTTTCCGATACTGTATAAAGGTGGTGAAGTGAACTCTCCCATGAATTTCAGGCCCATTTCTCTTATTCTTGTTAAGAAGAGAATCTTTGATTTTTGCAGGCGTGTGATATATTGAGCATCAAACAGTTTGGATTTCAGTGCAATAAAGATACCAGTGATGCAATATTTTCACTGTTATGTGAACTGTATTCTGGGATCAATGACGGTGGAGTTGCCGCGGCTGTATATTGTGATTTATCGAAGGCTTTTGTCTGTGTGAATCATGAGATACTGTTGCGGACACTTTATTATTACAGATTTCGACATAAAGCACATTCATGGTTTACGACATATTCATCTGGTCGCACACAAGTAGTTAAGACAAAATCAATTTCAAATTTGGGAAATGCACAATGTGGTGTTCCACAAGGATCAGTCTTGGGTCCAATTTTGTTCTTACTGTATGTCAATGATCTGATAATGCTAGACATTTCACTCTTCAAAGTAATCATCTCAAACTACCATTGCCATCTTCCACTCTCGTTAAAGATTTCATCATATATGTATAATGGCTGCAAAATGTACAATCACCTCCCAAATAATATTAAAGATATATCATTGAACGCCAGCTTCAGGAAAGCAGTTAAAAGAGTTCTTTCCATTATAGTTTGAAAGAATATTATATGGATGTAATAGAAGGATGAATAAACCAAAACTATATATTGTGATATCACATTATCATCATTGTTTGTTTATTAAATTCTTCAATTTTTAAATTTCCAAGTTTTTGAATTTTTAAATTCTTAAACTTTTTAATTTTTAAATATTAAAATTTTTGAATTTTTAAATTCTTAAATTTTCAAGTTTTTAAAATTTTAAATTTTTCATTTTTAAATTGTTGAATTTTAATTTTTTAAATTATTGCATTTTTAAATTTTTGAATTTTCTGATTTCAAGTGTTCTTTATGAATTTTTAAAATTATGTGACTGTTTATATATAGAGAGAGAGAAATATACTTTTTTGCATTGCATTTGCAAAGCTTGTAAAAAATATTAAAAATAAACAGCCATTCAGAGTCACGAATATGCCATAAAGTTAATACATAGACAATGTATACTAAAAAAAATAATAATTTATGATTCAATTCACAAACTCGTGATATCAAAATAAATAGTTGAAAATAAACTTTTAACAATTATATACAATATATATAATTGGGAAGATTATTTGGGTAAGCAGCAAGCAAAACGTGTACCTAATCTTTTAACACTATATTTCCAATATTTCAACAGTGGTTACTGTCATCTTCAGGGAAGCTACAATTAATAAGCGAATGTATACTAAAATGGAGTGACAGCTATACTTACTGTGTCTTTGAGGTTGATTGCAAAATGATGTGATGAAAGTGATACAACATTATCGAATGAGAAACATGAAGTTGATAATAACATAACATTAAAAGGTCAATAATTAAAATAATTAGTCAATTAACACAAACATTTTTAAATTTTATATGAATAATTTCCACGTGTGGAAATACTCAGCACGTGTCTATCATCTTGGTTAGGAAACAGACAAATGACATATGTAATTGAAAGAAGAAAATTATGAATTGAAGTTTGACAGGTAGAGCCCACGATTTGGCCTCTGCTTGTGAGTAAACCAGCCAATTGTACCAACTCAGAAGGGCGAGCATATTTCTTATTGTATTGTTAGAAGAATTATTCAAAGATTATTTGAACCATTATTTGTCGGTTTTTTTATCAATGAGTAATAAATATGAATAAATTTCACTTAAATGATTGAGATCTGTTTTTTTTATTTAAGCAGTTATCTGATTGAGAGATGAAAGCCATTTCCATGAAAAGTCTCTTAGTAGAATTACCTTCCTTGGTCAAAATTTTAGTGTTACTATAATTCATATTATGTCCTGTATTCAAGGACGTCGATATGGGGGGGGGTACTGGGGGTAATTACCCCTCCAAGAATAGTTATATACTAGTATTTTTAAATTAAATTTAAGCCTTTACTCCATCCCAAGAAAAAAAATTTAAGTCTTTACCCCCCCAAGAAAGCCTTTACCCCCCCTAGGAAAAAAAAATAGCGACGCCCCTGCCTGTATTATTTACATGTTCACTTAATGCACATCTTTCAGGATGACATCTGCAATCACTTTTGTGTGATGTAATTCTACCTTTAAGAGTTCTTGAAGTTTGACCTATACAGGTCGTATTTTTTATGTGGTACCACTATTGGCATCTCGAAAACGGCAAATGATACGAAGTTGGTTAAATTAGACAAAAGTTGCCTATTTTAGTGAACAATGAAACGATGTTTCCAAATCGGAAGTATTACGAACCGTTTTCAAAATATACGGGGAAAACCAAAATTACCCGTTTTCTGTTCTTTGCGCTGGCGCCTCTATTTTTAGGAATAGGGACATGTGTTCAGGAAACTTTCTTCTCTGTTTGGAATTTGCTTTCATGTGCTATACTTCAATTTTCAAAACGACGTTTCGTTCCTCGGGGCCACCCTCAACTCTATTTTTTCGAATACGGACCTGCATTTTTTTTTAAGAATTTAAGTAGTCCTTATCTTACCGACTTCAGATATGTATCTTACCTGGTATTTGTTTCTACATTTCTGCCCCTAAATGCCATTATCAAGGTCCGAACGATGAAAATTCCAAAAAAAATCCACTGATTTTGCTCTTACCTTTGCAAGCAAAAGGCGATATTCCACTTTGAATTACATATTAAATTTGAAACTATTTATTAAAAATTCAGATAAAAAACTATAATAATAACAAAAAACAACAATTGATATCTTAAGTACACATTTTTTTTAGTCATCGCTGCCGACGTCTGACAAGGTGTTCAAATTGACGCCCACCATTTCTCAAACATATTTTGGCCCTAAAAATGGTATGTTTGTGGCAATTTTGAAGCATTCGGTGAGTTATAGCCATGCAAGCTCGTGTAATTGAATCTTTCAACTCTTCCACATTCTCAAAAGTTGTACTGAAGACTTTGTCCTTGATGAAACCCCATATCAAATAATCAAGAAGAGTGAGGTCAGGTGAACGGGGTGGCCATTTAATAGGACCGTTGTTTCCTATCCATCTTCCTGGCATGGTCCTATCGAGAAATGATTTACAAATTCGTGTTCGACGTGGTGGTGCTCCGTCATGTTGGAAATATTCATATTTCCTTAGGATATTCAGAGGCAAATCTCCCAAAAAATTATCTAGAATCTCTGATAGGAACTCAAGATATAACTCTCCCGTCAAAGGAGTATCAAAAAAGTAGGGACCAATTATTTTGGTATCCAAAACACCAACCCAGACATTAATTCCGAACCTCTCTTGAAAATTAGTGGCTCTATGTAAATAAGCATTCTCCTGGCGCCAGTGATAATGAATATTTCTGTTGAACCATCCATTATTTGTAAACCGACTTTCGTCGCACCATAAAATTTTACTACAAATTTCATCATCTTGCCGAAAATGTCTCAGTAGCCATGTGCAAAATACTATCCTTTTATTGTAGTCTGTTGAACGCAAATGATGTACTTTTCTCACTCTGTAAGGCTTGAATTCATGTTTCTTCAAAATTTTTTTGGCTGATGAATGCGATATACCACTATTCAACGCTATCTCTCTAAGTGATACTTCCTCATTCTGATTTTTCTTGTATTCCACGAATCCTGATTCAAATTATCATTTTACCATGTGTGTAACATGAAACTTAAAAACTTACCTAAAACGTCGATTTCATTATCACCATTTCCAGTAATAGGGCAAATTTTATTTTTTGGTTTCACAAATGAACCATGCTCTCGTAAATTTCTTTCAATACGTTGAAAAATTCTGGCATTGGGCTGACGACGTTCGGGATACATTTCTTGATACATAGCCAGAGATCTGGTGCTATTTCTCAAACACCTCGAATATACGAACAACATATCCACTTTCTCATCATTAGATAACTCCATAGTTTTTCGTTCAACTTGTAAATAATTCACCCTTCAGATATGGATTCATTAATTTGTAATTTTACATTCACTTTCTTTTATTCCATGGCTCACTACATACTTCATGATGTTTCAAACTTTCCGTTTTCATTTGAAAAAGGTTCGTTTGGGAGTACGTATTGGACTCAAAGATTAACAAAAGAATTGCCTATTGCCTACGAATAGATACATAAGAAAAATGCCTTTCGGCTCTTTGACTTAAAAAAATGTATAAAGTAAATGTACCAATCGTTGTTCCTCGTTATTCCTCTGCTTTCACATTTTCATCACATTGGATTTGATCTCGATTTGATTTCGCATTTGAGTATTCATTGGAGGTAAATTTATTTTGAAATTTTTTCTCGCAACTTGAGTCAAATACCCTTTCAAATACGAACAAAAATAAAATCAGGACCGTATTCTGGAGGGAAGGATTTTCATTGTTCGGACCTTGATGATGGAATTTATGGGCAAAAATGTAGAAACAAATACCGAGTGAGATACATACCTGAACTCGGTAAGATAAGGACTACTTAAATTCATGAAAAAAAATACAGGTCCGTATTCGAAAAAACAGAGTTGAGGGTGGCTCCCGAAAAACGAAACATCGTATTGAAAATCAAAGTACAGCACATAGAAGCAAATTTAAAACAGAGAAGAAAGTTTTCTGAACACATTTCCATATTCTTAAAAATAGAGGCGCCAGCACAAATAAAAGAAAACGGGTAATTTTGGTTTTCCCCGTATATTTTGAAAACGGTTCGTAATACTTTCGATTTGGAAACATCGTTTCATTGTTCACTAAAATAGGCAACTTTTGTCTAATTCAACCAACTTCGTATCATTTACCGTTTTCGAGATGCCAATAGTGGTGTATATGTCTTATCACAATTTGAGCAGGGAATACAATATAATAATTGAGATTGAGAGGTTGTAGGAGTTTTATCCTTCACCTTGGTAAAAATGGAATTAATTGTTAAAACTGTTTTATTAGCAATTTTTATATGATCAAATTCTCTGAGAATTCGAACAAGCTTAGATGAGACATCTGTTATATAAGGAAGTGAGGTAAAGAAAAATTGTTGAATTGGATTCCTGTCAACTACATCATTGATAGCTGTGACATTTTGAGAATTATTAATATTATTTATTGTATTAGGTATATTTATGGTGGAAGTACTAAACAGGATCTTTTTTAATAATGTAGAAGGGTAGGAACTATCAGTGAATAAATTATATAAAATTTTAAGATTTTTTTGATGAATAGAAGAATCAGAAATACAGAGTATTCGATGTTTCATTTGTTTTACCAAATTAACTTTCATGGACTGCTTGTGGTATGAATGGTAATTCATATATCTTCCACTACTTATAGGTTTTCTATACCAATCAATGAGAATGGTATTTTACCTTGTGCGTCGAAATTTTGTGTCCAAGAAGGGAACACTACGTTCCACATCTTCACGTTCTATGGTAAACTGTATGAACGGATCATAACTATTGAATACATCAACTACTTCTGTAGTTCCTTCAAGTGGGAACGCTATAATTGAGTCGTCCACATATTTTTTGATAAAGATAATGGGATTTGCCCTAAATTTTATGCATTGCCAAAAATCCATAAGCCCACACTTACAGCTAGGCCTATTATCTCTTCGATAGGTATCCCTACAGAATCGTTGGCATCGTTTTTGACAGATATTCTGACTGCATCATACGACTATAGTAATGAATATTATATCAAAGATTCTTTTGAAGTTTCAACAATTTTTAATGGGATGAAACTCCCTGAGGGCTATGTTCTAGCCAGCTTGGATGTAGTTTCCTTGTTTAGCAATGTTTATTTAGATGCTTGCATACGAGCCATTGATAAAAAATGGGAGCGTATCAGCAGTCATTGTAGTATTAACAAAGATACCTTTTTTCAATTAATTACTTTCCTCTTTAACAATCCATATTTTTCATTTGACAACAAATTTTATAAACAGACTTTCGGAACCCCCATGGGCGCGAAGATAAGTCCTATACTTGCAATGTATGTCATGGATGACATACTAGACATGGTCTTACAGGTTTTACCGTTCAATTTAGTCTTTATCAAAAAATATGTGGACGACTCAATTATAGCGTTACCACTTGAAGGAACTACAAAAGTACTTGATGTATTCAATAGTTATGATCCGTTCATACAGTTTACCATAGAACGTCAAGATGAGGAACGTAGTGTTCCCTTCTTGGACACAAAATTTCGACGCACAAGGGAAAATACCATTCTCATTGATTGGTATAGAAAACCTATAAGTAGTGGAAGATATATGAATTACCATTCATACCACAAGCAGTCCATGAAAGTTAATTTGGTAAAACAAATGAAACATCGAATACCCTGTATTTCTGATTCTTCTTTTCATCAAAAAAATTTTAAAATTTTATATAATTTATTCACTGATAATTCCTACCCTTCTACATTATTAAAAAAGATCCTGTTTAGTACTTCCACCATAGATATACCTAATACAATAAATAATATTAATAATTCTCAAAATGTCACAGCTATCAATGATGTAGTTGACAGGAATCCAATTCAACAATTTTTCTTTACCTCACTTCCTTATATAACAGATGTCTCATCTAAGCTTGTTCGAATTCTCAGAGAATTTGATCATATAAAAATTGCTAATAAAACAGTTTTAACAATTAATTCCATTTTTACCAAGGTGAAGGAGAAAACTCCTACAACCTCTCAATCTCAATTAGTATATTTTATTCCCTGCTCAAATTGTGATAAGACATATATAGGTCAAACTTCAAGAACTCTTAAAGGTAGAATTACATCACACAAAAGTGATTGCAGATGTCATCCTGAAAGATGTGCATTAAGTGAACATGTAAATAATACAGGACATAATATGAATTATGGTAACACTAAAATTTTGACCAAGGAAGGTAATTCTACTAAGAGACTTTTCATGGAAATGGCTTTCATCTCTCAATCAGATAACTGCTTAAATAAAAAAACAGATCTCAATCATTTAAGTGAAATTTATTCATATTTATTACTCATTGATAAAAAAAACGACAAATAATGTTTCCAATAATCTTTGAATAATTCTTCTAACAATACAATAAGAAATATGCTCGCCCTTCTGAGTTGGTACAATTGGCTGGTTTACTCACAAGCAGAGGCCAAATCGTGGGCTCTACCTGTCAAACTTCAATTCATAATTTTCTTCTTTCAATTACATATGTCATTTGTCTGTTTCCTAACCAAGATGATAGACACGTGCTGAGTATTTCCACACGTGGAAATTATTCATATAAATTTTAAAAATGTTTGTGTTAATTGACTAATTATTTTAATAATTGACCTTTTAATGTTATTTTATTATCAACTTCATGTTTCTCATTCGATAATGTTGTATCACTTTCATCACATCATTTTGCAATCAACCTCAAAGACACAGTAAGTATAGCTGTTACTGGGCTTCACTCCATTTTAGTATACATTCGCTTATTAATTGTAGCTTCCCTGAAGATGACAGTAACAACTGTTGAAATATTGGAAATATAGTGTTAAAAGAGTACACGTTTTGCTTGCTGCTTACCCAAATAATCTTCCCAATTGCATCCTAACTAGTCAGCAAAGACTACCGTTCGACATATATATATATATATATATATATATATATATATTATAATTTAATATTATGATTTCAGGAAACATATCACTGAACAGCCCATTATTGTTATACTCTACAGCCAAAGATATTCGATTAGTGAATTCTACTCGAGCAATTAACAGAGGAAAACCGATTACCATCGTGAAAAATTATACATATGTAGCCGCCATTGAGTACCATTATGAACTGAAAAAGATATTTTGGGCTGACCATGAAAGCCAAACTATTTTCAGTATTGATTATGATGAGGGAATAACAGCAAATAAGGTAAGATTACTAAGAATATTAAATTATAGGGTCTCATCTTTCTACATATCACAAATTGGAGCAGGCATATTTTCAATATATAGAGTGGGCCATTGAAAAAGAAACAGTGGCTCTGTAGTTCGAGAGAACGGAGTTATAAAAAAACACTCAGACACGTCAACTACATTTTCGAGGGGAACATCGTTTGCGATGACTACATTTAATCCCTCGGTGCTGTGAACTCCACCCCAATATAATTTAAAATGGTAACAGGCAAGTAATACCTCATTTGAGGTATTTGTCTACTGAATATCAAGCTACAAAGAAAATTGGATTCTGTCGATTGGTTTGTGAGATATTCAATGAATGTTGAAGTTACAAAATCACTTTGTTTATTCAATCAATAAAAACGATCGGATAATGCAACTTAGTATGATTATTATTGCCAATAAATGAAATATTTCCTCTGTCTACCATCAAATACAATCCAATTTCACGTCACCTTTTCATTCCAGTCTCATTCACTAGATGAAAAAAAATTAGGGTTCCTAGGAATTGTTAAAAAAGCATTGTGTTGAATTGGAGTCAATAACAAAAAAAAAATCTAAATTCTATCTAATTTTTTTTTGTTATAATGTAGGTGTTGAAGGTTATCAGTGTCAAATTTATCCTCGGTCCATTCATATGGCACAGCTTAATAAGCACACTGCTAGGAAACTCGTTGTAGTGGGGGTAGTTGACGCAGATCCTCGCGCACCCCCCACGTTTGGAGTAAAACCTATCAAAGCAGTGGCAACGATCGGGATTTCGAATACTCCGAATTCATGAGCTTCATAGGCGTAGTGACGATAGGGTCGATGGGTAGTTTTTTTTTTTAAGTTGTGTGTTTGCTGTGTTAAGTTTTGTTTTCTGTTTTATTTCGGACGTCTATGCATGGGCATGTCGTTTATCTGTAGTGTATATTTTTTTTGGAACACGGGAGTGCCATGTGCTGCCAGATTTACAAAAGTTATAGCTGTAATATAAGTTTCTTCAGATTTCCCACTAATATTGCAAGGTAAATAACTTTTTCAGTCACAGCAGAAAAATATCTGAGGATTGTAAATTATGCATTAGGAAAAAATACTTTTTGAGAGATTGTGGTGAACATTTTATTTTTTATTTAATTAAATTGTTATTATTGAAATTGTTATATTTCCGACAACCGGCTGCATCCATACGAGAAATCATCAAAAGTCCTCGAGAGAGCTAGAGAAGATGTAGCCGACCAGCCGTCCTCGAGTGTCTTATGCGAGCCTTTACCCACCTTTTAACGTGTGATATGCCATTCACGAAATTGGAATTGGAAAGTAATGCAGTGATGAATTAGAGCATCATGAAGTCATCAAAGAATAAGATACGTTGTAATGTAGTTAAAACAGATGAAATTGAAATCATTTTATCTTGATTAGGGGTGTGACCGTTCATCTGCCTTGGAAGTGTTTTTCGGAACTTGTATAGACAAGAGACGATTTGATCTTCATAAACTTTTATTTAACCACACTATCACAGTAGCTTCTTCAGGTGATTACTTGAGGAAGCTACTGTGATAGAGAAATATGTCGAGGTTAAATACAAATTTGTGAAGATCAAATCGTCTATTGTCTATACAATTACTATGGATCTTCATCAAGTAACGGCCGAATCAATCCAAAACCTTAAATTCACACAGATAAATATAAGATGTCCTTTATATTTTGATATCGATAGATGAATATTGTTATGAAACCGTTGGTTTCAACCATAATTATATAATAATAATAAACACTCATGGAGTGTTATAATTATTATAATTACTTGCCGTGGTGCTCTGGGCGACTTACTGATCTTTGATAGCTTTTTCAATTTTCAGCTGTAGGAGAACCCAGAAAACCTTTAGCACCACTCCATTTCCTGTAACAAAACCGCGAAAATCAAGTTTTATTTGGTGCATACCTATTTCATATGCGTATTTTGAGAGTTTCAGAAAATTTTAACTGAGAAAATTAGGATAAATGGGTTGATATTACTATCGGTATCAACTTTCACACCTAAGTTTTAATAATGACAACATTGTCGCTATAACTTAGCAAAGCATTTTGAACTTTATATGTATTTGCCTTATACAAGTGGTAAACAAAAATATGCCATTTTTTAACACTGCCTTCTGTAGAATTTTCTTTGTATTTCAAAATGTCATTTTCTTCTGATGTTTTTAGAAATTTCGAAACGTTTTTGTCCACGGATGCATAGTTTTCATCTAAAAATGAAATCAACTTGATACTAAACTCACCCCCACATTTTTTGAAAAATGCACTGCCTAAATGAATATAATTTTAAATTTTCACTGACGGATCAGTAAATTTGGTTATTCTTAGTTGAGAACCTTGAGTAAGTTGGTATTGTCGCATGACAATATAGCGACGATGAATATGGTCAATTGGAATGAGAATGAACTCGCCAGCATCACACCATTTAAACATAAAGGGTGTCTTTCGTTTCTTCAACCTTCAATCTGTGAAATGTAATTTTTTTTGTATAGCCAAAATTCTAGAACGGGGATCCAACAATTTTGTGGAATTCAATGCGTAAAACCCAAGCATGTCTTTTCTCTAGAAAGGCCGATCTCATAGTAGCCAGCGTAACTATGTCAGGAGTATCTATACCAATGAAATCTTCCATTTCAATGCTCGGTATTACCATCAGCAGTACCCTCTCATGGGAGAACCATGTTTGGTCCATTGCCAAGAGCCCCTCTCAAAAACTCGGTTTTTTGTTTCGCGTCAAGAAGAAATTTTTTTTAATAAAATTAATTTAAAATTCAAATATGAATTTGACACTTGACAGTGTTGATATATGTCAGTATAAGAAAACATAGTGACGCAAAATATAAAAACAAAATTTATTACCAACCTGACAGCAAAAAAACAATCCACTATTTCGAGTCACATTAGGTTTATTCGTTTGCATCGAGGTGTAACACTTTCCTACACCTGATGTAATTTACACTCGATTTTAACATTCGTTTGCAAATTAATTTGACACATTCCTTTGTTTGAACTGCACCCAGCTACACTCGATTCAAAATGTGGTGTAAATTACTACACTATACCTTGATGCAAACGAATAAACCTTTTGTATTTCAATAAAACTGAACTACACACCACTGCAGTCTTATATAACAATAAGTTATTGGTCCAGATGCATTGGTTCTGTTAGAGAATTGAGTTTATAAGTGTGGAAATTTGGAAATATAAAAGTATGAGAGGAGCATGGCGACATTAGTGGAAAACGATGCGTTCAATGTTTGATAGTTCAGGTTTTTATACCTGGGAATATCGGGTGATTCTTATTTTGGAACAGAAGAAGGTGCTGGATGTTGTGGAGACCAACACCCCTAGAGATGCTGAGGAACTAGCAATCTTCAAAAAGGCTGCTGTTAAGGTCAGGAACACAATTGTTCAGTGTCTTGCTGATAACGTCGTGGAAATGATAAGAGACAAGAAAAGTGCCAAAGATATGTTGGAAGCCCTGAAGTCCACATACGAGAAGACTGGCATGGCTGTGATAATTTTTGAAATCAAGTTATACATCAGGATGGATGCAATAATTATTTATTATAAATCCAGCAGCACATTACAAATTACATTATCAAGGACGAGTGCGATTCATGTGTTATCTATGCTAGATGTTTGACATATGTCTAAGCAACATGCCAGGTTACCAGCAACTTGAGGTACATTCACAATGGCCACGCAAATACAACTGTAAAAGAAACTACGAAGTTTACAGTTCACAGACAAGGAGACACTGAACGAATATTTTATTGAATTCGAAAAGACAGTCACAGATTTGTGAAGAGCTGGTGGAAAGCAAGTTTAAGCAATTGACACACTCTTCAGTCAACAATCTCTGAAATATATATATAAACCAGTTAGATCAAAGATACTCTCAACCAAAGTAGGGGATATCCTTTGGGGATACCGTCATAAATAAAAGGCCTGGTGGAAGAACAACTCTTGGTTAAATTGTCAAGCTTTCGAAAAACTTTATTTTCATTATCAAGACATCTGCAATATTAAAAAGTGTATTAACATCACTATTAAAATATTATGAAAAATCAAACTTACTAACGTGAGGATATCCAAAAGAAAATAGCCATTGCTTTTTTCTTAGTCAGCAAGCATACACAGTTTTTTTAATAAAACCATTGGAAAAATTAACATATTAAAACACTGTATAAGTGGCATCTTATCTCAAACAGAGACAATTATTTAAAATACTTGAAGAGTAAAGAGGATTAATTATGATTAGTTTTTTAAAAACAAACTTATTTCTAACGGACCCAGCGTCGGGACACCGCTCGTGTCGAGATGCACACAACAGATCACAGAAACAAGCAGAGCACGGAGAGCAACTAGTCAGTTGTCAGAATAACTTGTAGCTACATATATATTTTTTATATTACTTACACATGCAATTTGTAGTATCCCTGATGATGGAAATGATTTATTAAATTTCCGAAAGCTTGGACAAACTTTAAAGTAGTACTCTTTGATTTTGCTGCAAAGCCCCACTATTTACTAGTTCCATATATATATATATATATATATATATATATATATATATATATATATATATATATATATATATATCTATATATATATACAGGAAAGAGACATCAACCAGGGTAGACAAACCATGTGCTCCATATAAAATAAGGTTTTTTTAAAATATTGTAATGTTTCAATTAACAAATAATTAATTTATACTGATGTATCCATGTCTAAGTGACTATTGAAAATATGGAACGTTTCATGTTGTGCACGTTGACTTTTACTTTTAACCTCAAGTTATCTGTCCTGATGAAGGAATAAATATAGTTCCGAAAGCTTGACAATAAGTATAACAAAGAGTTTTCTTTGACAAAGCCCAGTGATTTGACTGCATCCTCAAGATTGTCCCAAGTTTTTCTTTAACTAGTCAGTCAAGACTACCTATATATATATATATATTTTCGGTAACCATACAATCCTGAGCCGAGCATAGTAAAACTTATTAACAACCCTGAGCCACAGTGACAAACCTGAACCAGTATATTGGTTCAGGATTGTTTCTCCTTATTTGTGCCTTCAAACGCATTAGATTACCCCTTGTCTAATGTTACGATGACGTTAAGATATGAAACTAGTTGCGCAGTTCTGGCTAATTCCGCCGTAATCTCCCGGTAATCTTGCAATTTTTTAAATTGCCGTGGTTTGGGAATGTATTATTCTTCAATATTTTAGTTTCATGATTCGCCACTCGTAGCGCTCATGATGATTGGCAATCTTCGTAAAATTATTACAATTCCAAGCCAGTCGATTTGACAACAGTGCTTTATTTCCCGCGTAGTGCTGTTTATAAGGGACCTATATTCTTTGAAGTGAGTATTGTGTTTATTATGTGGAAAATGTCACAAAGATGTAGAAAAATGGTCAATTTATGTTTTCAGACAGGACAGACAGGTGAGCAAGAATGAATCAATTAATTATTCTGTTTATTATCACTTATAATCTCCCTAGTGCTTGAATTATTGGCGGAAATTTTTCGAGTACATGAATTTTCTTAAAAAATGCATGTACGAGATAAATTTCCAGCAATTAATTCAAGCACGCGGGGGATTCGGTAAGAAAATTTCACACCAAAATATATTAAATTAATGGTTAATTCAACTGACTTGTAGATTATTCTGAGAGAAAACAAGTTGTAACATCAGTGGGCCATGAATGGTTTTTGTTGATATAATGACATTTACGCGTTAGTATCAGTGGCGGTGTTTGTATGTGAGAAAGGAAAATTCATTTTGCGACATTTTCAACCTAAAATTACATTGCACGCATATATATATATATATATATATATATATATATATATATATATATATAGATTTAAAAAAAGGAAAGATGAGATCATTTGACGATAAATATTAGCTAAGGTGAGATCATTTTGGAAAGTAGAGATCCATTTTCGGATCTCACCTTTTTTAGCATGTATATCGAAGTTATTCGGTCTGAGTCAATAAAGTAGAGTTCAGTTTTGAATTTTATTTCGGATCTCATCTGCAACTTTTTTTTCCTATTTTATACGCCAGTAGTTCACAGCTTTTGAAGTAGGGGGCGCTTATGAGGAGAGTATGAAAGTGGATAAATGTCAACCAAAGTGAGATCCGAGCTTCCGGCAACGTCGCGGAGCTCATGATTCGCGGATTTATCACAAGCTTTTATTCAACTTGCCGTGTTATTATGTATTCATGTGTGGGTCAAATCTTAAAACTGAATTTTGACCTACTTCTAGTTATCCGATTAACTTGAAATTCGGTAGGGGTTCATAATTCCGGTGACAATGCTTTACGGGATTTTTGATAGAAGAAAAAAATTGATTTGTGATTATGGTCCGATTCGATTCTAAACTGGTACCTATGTGGGTGTTTTTGGGTCGAAGATTTTGAATTTTTTGTCAACATTCATAAATTCATTATGGCGGCTCGAAGATGGAGGTCGAGTTTTGTGATTATGGTCAGATTCCGTTCAAAATTGGTATGTGAGGGTATTTGAGGTCGAATTTTATGATAACATTGTCAATATCGAGAAATCCAAGATAACGGCTCCTATACGCATATTGCTAGAGAATTAAAAAATTCGAAATAAAAGTAATTACTTAAAAATTACTAATGTTCCTTTTTGAGATTTGATGTCTTAAATTAAAGATAACTCTATTTCTTTGAGACCAACGTTTCGTCAATTAATTTCGACATCTTCAGGACAAAAGGGGTGTAATATGTTTACTATAATAATAATAATAATTCTGAAAAACCGTGTTTTTTAATAACTGCACGAGTTTATTTTTTTCGTTGTTTCAAAGCATAAATTGCTCGACTCCGATGTTGGAGGGCAATTTTTTGAATCAACGAAAAAAGTAACCGAGTGCAGTTTTTTCACAGCGTTCATATGGTACAAGGATTGCATGAACAATTTGAGATCAATTGCGAAGGCAGGAAGGATAATTTGGTGAATATGATGTGATATGCCCACCAACCTCCCACCTGTTTTTTTTTAATCATAGCGTTACTGCACTTGTGATAACTCAAATGAAAGATAATGGCATAGTGATTGCAACTATTGAAACTCCCATTCGATATTTTGAACACCATATGATAATATAATATAATAATATGATAATGGAAGTGCCTGATTAAATTTCACTGTTTTTACAGCTGTTGCATACCTAACATCAATATTTCGAGGTGCGGTTTCAACAGACATATCCAATGTTCAATCACCTCTCATTACCACATAGTTAGATAGTTAGGTTTTGGAAATGGGGGTTGCTTGACAGGTAATGGATGGTTCATAGACCAAACTTTAATTTTTTCGATCTCATTTATCTCGCGCATGTAAATTTGAATAATTGTTTAATGTATCGGAGTTAAATGGAAGAACAGAACTTGGTATACTGAGTGTCTGAATTCAGCCCCGGTAATTTTTCCACATATTTTAAGATACAAAATGTTCATTTTAAGCACAATATTTTCTGTAGAATACTTCGTGAAATAATAAAGGAATTTTTTTTGTTTCTTTGGTGTGTTGGCGTCGACTGCTTACGCCACCTTAAGAGCAGTACTGTTAATTTTTAACGCAACAGTTAATTATTATTTAAGGAATCGTTAACGTATAATGATTTTTACATTGTACGTCAATGCTCCAACAATATAAATAAAATAATGAGGAAAACAAATGTTTTAAATCAAAACACCTCAAATTTAATCATAGGGCGCATGCGTTACTACTTCTTTAAGAAAAGTTGAAAGTGAAAATTTCATCTATGAACCAGCCACGTCGTGTCGTCAAAATTATTCTTTCTTTATGTATCAAAAATGATTTTGAAAACTTTTTGATAGCTACCCATTCTATTTTCAAATTTGTAAGCATTGCTCGTTATGAAATAGACACTCGACATAATTAATGATGTTTTGCTCTGTTCAAAAGACCTTCAATTTGTAATAGATCAAAGAGTCACTCAGCGCCCGTCTATTCATCAGGGCCAGCTGTCCAAGAATGAATAAATTTTGAAAATGAGATGATATGTATTGGAAACTTTTTTTCCAGTCATCTGCAGTATGGTTAGTTATGAGGATTTCAGAATATTTTTCCAAGAAATTAGTGGCAGAGTTCTCTTAACTCTACAGAGAGACCAAAGTGATTATTTTTTATACTCAAGAGGTTCACAATGTACTCAACGGAACTATTGATTTGTTTTGGAATTTTGTTAGATAAATAAGAAATAACTAAAAATCGCGAATATTCTGAATTAAACTAAATTATCAAATGTTTCTGTTGTTTACCTCAAGAAACGGGATGAATATGAAAGAAAACAAGTTATTACATTTTGAGAATTTATTGACAGATAACTAGTAAAATTATGAATATGCAGTCGGAAATTTGACTAATCTAATTTAACCAGAATTCTGATTTAGTATCTATAGCAAAAATAATAAAAAAAAAGAATCGTGAATCTCATGTTTTAGTTCTGAAAGTGTTGTAAACAAAAACTTTTATTTGAACCCAAGTTTTATCTTCAAACTTATTTTGGTATTCACTTTTGAACCGTAAACACTCTTCCTTTTTAGGGGTAACCTTTTTGGAAATGTGTTTTTTAAAAAACTCTTTCATTAGAGATTTTTGTTTGTCATTCCACGATCCACGTTGCTTCATATTTGTTGTCTTGCCCTTTTTCTTCCTATCACGACTAGTTCCTATAAAAAAAAAATCAATCTGAAATTCTCGAGTGGAGGAGTATTTTACCTTCGTTGGATTCCGTACTTGAATGATTATCCTTGTTTTCTAAACTTGAATGATGAACCTCGTTTTCCAAATATTCAGCTGTTTGAGATTTCTCCACCTTATCAGTCTCTATAAAAAAAATTCAGATCAAGTTCAATATTTGATTTGATGCAAAATGTATACCGGATGTTCCATTCAAGTTACAACAAATATAGTTCTATAACCAGAATTATAACTTCTGAATTATCACGTGAAAGATGGTTAAATTTAAAATACTTGAGTTGTTGGCCATGGGGAAATAGAGGCAGAGTGAAATGAATCTTTTAATAAATATTTACTTTTGAAGTCATCTGGAGTGTTGCGATTCAAATGGGATAAACATAGTGGCAAACTGTCTAGGCATGACTATTTTAGATAAAAACTGAATTCTACGAACAAAAATATCAGCCTTTTACTGAAACTGCAAATTTACCTATATCACTTTCTATTTCTGCACAGTCTTCTTCCTCCAAACTATCCAAATGAATATCTATTTCTTCTAGTGTTTTTCCTTGAAACTCAGCCCCCTCTCCTTTATCCATCATCAATAATAATTTAGCAATTTTCGCTGTTTGATAGACTTCTTGTGGAAGCCTGAATATGAGTAATCGTATAAATATGGTGCGTAGTAACCTACACCATATTTGAGAATGAAAATTCGTAGATTTGGAAATGAATGTGAAATGCCATTATGCATAAAAAAAATCATTATAAGTAATATATGTAGCTTTGATGAAAGTTATTTAGCATTACCCGTGTACTATGGCAATTTACTTTCATTACCAAATTAACTCTCTTTTATTCCCAAATACAGCATGATTCCATTGTAAATTGGATGAGAAGGCAATTCAAAAATATAACTTTACCTGTAGAATTCTTCATGGGTCTTCTTTGTGTGACCCATGAAAGAGGCAACCTGTTCTTTCTCAGTTTCATTTAAATTGATCACTTGCAGAACTGTAGCTATCTGTTTTCTCAGACGCGAAGATGTTAAAGTTTTTGGATTTTCAGCACCACATAATGCTGCATACTTCCGAAGAACTGATGATCCATCCATCCATTTGTCTTTACTTCCAATCAAAGCGAAAAGAAATGGATTTTCTTTTGGTACCAAATGATTTTTCTCTCTGCTAGATAAAAGAACTTCAATATATGTCTGAACATTTTTTGGGAAGAGAATCGGAATAGATTTACTACCCTTTCCAATGGTTATAATTCTTTTAAAATGGGCCGATAACAGTTTTTCTGTCTCAGATAATACATTTATGCATTCTTCTTGATTTATGCTGGTTGTACTGTCCTGGTAGGAATCAAGTTTAATATATTGTACATCACCAACTCTCTTTCGATTCAACAGAACAGTCAAAACAAGAACAGCTTCCGTTAATTTTTTGAAAGATATCTTATCATTAATATTTTCCTTCAAAACATTAATGCTCTGTTCAGCAATATTAACAACATACTCTCGAAACTTCATGACGTCACTTGTTATAGGTAGACTGTGTTTTTTTTTGCCGTGTTTTTCATTGAGGTCTTTCAATGCCAAACTACTCATGTCAAATTTCCACCTCTCATCTACCAGTAACCGGAATTTTTTTACATTCTTGAGGGCTTCGTTGTAATCTGTAACTGGAAGAACAGGATCTTCCTTTAATAATAGTGTTTTTGCTGCTAAACATGCAAACAATAGAATTGTTCTCAGGTGCATTGCTAAAGAAGGTGATTGAAATGTTTTCAACGTTACATCATAACCAGAAATTATTTGGGCTGCATGTACAACCTTATCATAATGTTTCGTATTCATTACTTCCAGCAATGTATTGATACCATAGATATCCTGAAGAGGAATAAGAAGTCTACCAAGTTCTCGGATTTTATTAGAAACTGCGTAACTAATATGAGGTCGTTTGTGTTTTCGCAAATAGTCTTCAGCATATTGACAAATAACAGGGTCATTTTTACCATTGAACGAAGCTCTGTCTGCGTGCATCTTTGGAAATACCTCATTCTTCAATCTCAGTCTATCTAAAAAGGATCTTCGAGAAGCTTTGAAAACCAAGAGATTCTGTCCTAAACTCGCAACGTTGCATTTTTCGCCTTTACGTGGATTGCATGAACATATTTTTGAGTGCTTTCGCAGAGACCTCAAGCGATATATGCCCTTGCAATGAGGGCATGGCATAAACTCAGTAGCTCCTTCACTATTTTCCTTTTCTTCTTCATATTTGCGTGTTGCTCTTTGAACAGGTCTAATTTTGTTTTCATCAAGAAGGGTTAAATTTCCTTCTTTTCGTAAAATATCGATCATTTTCCTCCTTTCCTTATCACCTTTCGGAAGCTGAATGATTTTTCTTACAGAATCTTCGTTTTCGTGATTTCTGAGTAGGTGCCTCGAAAAATTTGTGCAGTCCCGATCACAATAAACACACCTGTCTTTTTTATCCCATATTCTACTTTTCCGTTGACTAACATCGACTAGTTTCTTTGAATCGCCTATCAGTCCAACATTCTACGAGTTTAAAAAGTAAATAAGAAAATAGTGAACAAATAATTTAAAACCATACAGAGTAGCCAATTTAAAACTTTCCACCTTCGATTTTGACTACCTAGTTTGAAAAGACACAAAGTCTAATTATACAGGGAGTCTTAGAATAGAAGGGGGCGAACTCCGTTGGTAGAATCTTCTATTGATTTTGAGGCTAAAAGTTCAAATAAACATATCTTCTAAGATGAGTATTAACTGAGTTACAGGGCGAAGAAAGTGGTAAAAAACAAATATTTTTCGAACGGCCCAATATTTCTCTCTCCAAACTTCACGTCACTGGATTGAAAAAGATGTAATATTTTTCTAAATCCTCAACATTTTCGATACAAAAAACGGATAGGTTTCGTTATCGAAAATGTCAACAGTTTTCAAGATATTATTTGAAGTCGAGTAAATGCGTGCGTGAGTGATATGTTCTATATCTGTCCAGTGGCGTAAAAGATGGTGAGGGCAGATTAGGGGAATCCATTTGCCCCTGTTCGAAGTAACAAACACCTGAATAACATCAACATTTTCGACTAAATGCTATAAAATAAATCGTACCAAGTTACATGAGGAATTGCTGAACCGTTATGGAGGTTATCTGAAAAACACATATTTTTTCAACACTTTAAACACCTTGTAACTGAGTTAATACTCATTTTGGGGGATATGTTTATGGAAGCTTCAAGCCTTAAAATGGAGTGAGGATTCTGCCATAAACGTTTATTCTAGGACATCCTGTATAATAGGCAACAAAGGATTATTGAATATCGTACTATTTTCTAACTTGAACGGTTTTTATAGGCAACTGAATTTTTTTTCATTGCCATGTTTCTTAATTAACTTTCAAGTAAAATCGTTACCAATAGTTCTCATAATAACACCCCTGTATAGCTCGATAGACCTTCGAAATAAATTAGTATATGATTCCCATCGGCAGTGAGAATATTAAAAAGATTCTATCATGAGGCAGTTTAAGTGAGAAGTTTAAGTGTTATTAGAGCTCCCCTTCAAATAGAAATTGAATCGAGCACAACTCAACAAAGGCGTCATGATCGTGGATGGAAGTTTCAAATGGTTCGCCCTATATAACTTGGCATTTTAGCATTCCTCTCTACATATTAATATAATTCAAAATTAGCTTTGGCCTTCCCAACATTTCTCTTACCTCAATTATTATTCTTTTCCTTTCCGGCTTTATGGGAGTTTCTTTGTTTTCTTCTGTTGGAGTTAACTAAAATTGAATCATATTATTTTCATAATTTCTTTCAAAATTTTATTTTTGTAACTGAAACTAGTAATTTCACTTACGATAATATTTTGTGAAATCTGCAACTTTGGTCTATCTTGATGATGTTCATCAATGATTGATACTCGGGTTTGTTCTTCATGAACTAAAGTCATACTTGAATTTTGGACATTATTTATATTGTCTTGCGTGAATTTTTTTTCCTGAAACGTATTAATGAAAGAATGTTAATAATTTTTTCTTTAGAGCTGAATGCTTTTATTCCACTTGACATATTAATACAATTTATAATTAGCTTTGACTTTTCCAACATTTCTCTTACCTCAATTATGATTCTTTTCCTTTCTGGCTTTATGGGAGTTTCTTTCTTTTCTTCTGTTTGAGTTAACTAAAATTGAATCATATTATTTTCATAATTTCTTTCAAAATTTTATTTTTGTAACTGAAACTAGTAATATCACTTACGATAATATTTTGTAAAATCTGCAACTTTGGTCTATCTTGATGATGTTCATCGATGATTGATACTGGGGTTTGTTCTTCATGAACTAAAGTCATACTTGAGTTCTGGACATTATTTATATTGTCTTGCGTGATTTTTTTTTCCTGAAACATATCAATGAAAGAATGGTAATACTCTTTGTTTTAGAGCTGGATGCTTTTATTTCAGTTGACATGTACAGTGAGTCTGCTTAAGTTGGCTAAATATGGGAAACTTTTTTATGATTGATTTTAGTAAAAAAAGTTATTCCTAATAAAAAGTTCTACATGGTCTGAAACCCAAAATGCAACTATCAAGTACCAAATTTTATCAATATTATACGAGGTATGTCAGAAGATATGAATTTTACTCAAGAGTAAGTTTACTCTTATATTATATTTCACAATATCGAAAATTGTTAATATAAAAAGTTGTTCGGAGTTAAAAGCTATATGTTTCAATATGCAATTACATCCTTCTAATTGAAAAAAAATATTTTTTTCTCAAATTATCAATACCGAAAATCATTTTTATTTATGACAAACATATTAAACTTTCCGTTCTGTTTAGAAATTATTAAGCAAATTTTCATGAAACAAAATTTGTGGTGCCCATGCCACAGTTAGTTAGGTATAAGGCAAATTGAAAATCGGTTTAATGGAAGAGATATTCATCGGTTTTCTGAAATTTGTTGGCCTCCTCGATTTCCTGATTTGACGCCACTCGATTTTTTCTTGTGGGGTTACCTGAAGGAAAAGGTGTACCTTCAGGCCGTTTACAGCCGTTGCTTATTTGGAAAGAGTTATTACAGAATGCGTTCAGAATATTAAAAAATAAAAAATGTAAAAATAAGTATTTTTTTTTTCAATTAGAAGGATGCAATTGCATATTTAAACATAATTTTTAACTCCGAACAACTTTTCATAATAACAATTTGCGATATTGTGAAATATAAAGTTAGTTTATTCTTGAGTAAAATTCTGACATACCTCGTATAATATTAATAAAATTTGATATCTGATGGTTGCATTTTGAGTTACAGACCATGCCGAACTTTTTATTAGGAATAACTTTTTTTCGTAAAATCAATAATAAAAAAGTTTCCCATATTATGTAGCCAACTTAAGCAGGTATAAATCATTAAACCAACAATACCAGAGCGGTTTGATTATTTACTGTTAGTTTGTAATTCCTGCTGATGATGATAACTTAGTTATCGAAATGTGCATTAAGGATAAAAATGCTTGCGTGGTAAAGTATAGATAGTTAGTTACCTGATAGTGCAAAAATTCTTGGATTGGGATTTCTTGGGAAATACCTGATGAATACTCACTAGTTGAGTTAGATTCATTTTCCTTATCTGGAATCCAAGATGTCTGAAAGATACAAATAATTCATTTGTATTTATAATATAACTTATTTTTTCCGAAAAACAATACTGAAAGAATGGAAGAAACTTACAGATGAATCAATGAAATCCACCGATGATTTATATTGTTCTTCAGTACAGTCTAATTCGACTTTTTCTGACGATTCAATTTGTTTTTGTTTCCATTCATTGAATTCTTTCCATGGATTTTCCTTTTTTTCTAATTCATCCTCATAGTACTCGTCACAAAACGAATTTTCGTTTTCAGAGTTGAGTTTATTATTCGGGCAACCTGGTTCTACAAGAATCAATGCAATTCATTCTTTATTCAGTGCCATACATCAATCATTCGTCGCATAAAAATAAACTTCCAAGATATACGTTTTCGAAACATATGAAGTTATGTTTTTGGTTATGCCAACGTTTCAGAAAATTCGTATCCATAGATCAACTTTTGATACACTCAATGATAATAAATTGTCATTTCTGAGACACCTCTCTCTATTTGAATTTGGTTCGAAAACGATTGCAAAATTTGTACCGAACGGATAAACATTAATATTATTATTATTAATTTTTTTCCATAAACGGATATCACATTCAGGCACTGTCTCCGGAGCTCCAATACTTCCAGAGGGCGCACTGGATCATTTACTCAGATAACCACTCCCCACGTCCGTGGGGTGAGTGATTACTGGGTCCGAGAATCATGTGCCCCGAGTAGTAGCAATCAGCCAAGGTTGACGACCTTCTGCATTCGTCCGGCTAAGACTATCATTATTATTATTATTATTATTATTTTCCAAAAAGGAAGTTCCAGTCAGGCTCTGTCTCCGAAGCCACGATATATCCGGAGGGCGCGCTGGATCTTTTTCCCAGATAACCACTCGCCACGGCCGTGGGGTGAGTGATTACTGGGTCCGAGAATCATGTGCCCTGAGCAGACGCAATGAACCAAGGCTTATGATTATTATTAATATTACTACATTATGCAATAGTATTGCATTGTCATCCAATTCTGAGCTATGTTTGAAGGTTGTTTCAAAACTATTATTATTATTATTATTTTTTTGTTCCATTAGGAATTTGCCAGTCGGGCCCTGTCTCCGGTGCTCCGACACATCCGGAGGGCGCGCTGGCGTCATTTACCCCATTAGCCACTCCCCACGTCCGTGAGGTGAGTGGTTACTGGGTCCGAGAATCATGTGCCCTGAGTAGACGGCCTTCTGCATTCGTCCAGCTAAGATTTCTGCCGCGTCACGGGAAGCTGGTATGATTTTCAGATTCGAGAGCAGTGTGTCCATCATACCACCAAGTACCCCTATGATCAGAACCACCATTTTAACAGAGTGGTTTGGATAAAGCCTGCGGAGTTCAAAGAGTAAATCTCGATATTTAGTCCGTTTTTCCTCCTCTTTTCGGACGATATTCATTTCGCCAGGAGCCGAAAACTCTATGACAAACATCGTCTTACTTTGGTGGTCGAGGAGGACCATATCAGGCTTATTGGCTTGTATTTGCCTGAGGGTGGGGAATGAGTAGTTCCAATAGATTCGGCACTTCTCATTCTCCACCACGGACTCAATATCCCCCGGAGCATAAGGCAACACCGGTATCTGGTCTATACCGTACGAGTGTCGTAAGTGGTAGTACAACACTCGTATGGCCGCATTATGTCTGTGGATATAGGCTGAGACCGCATACGCTGGACAAGCTGACAGCAAATGCATTACGGTCTCAGGAGCCCCACGACACGCTCTGCATCTAGTGTCAGGGACCTCTATACTCATCACGCGACTACGGTAGACCAAGGTGTTGAAGACACCATCCTGGCATGCCATAAAAAATCCTCTTATTATTATTATTATTATTATTATTATTATTATTTCAAAGTATTACGTAATAATATTGCATTGCCATTCAGTTTCCAGCTCGGTTTGAATTTTCAAGTCTGTTATTATTATTATTATTATTATTATATAATTAATATATTATGCAATGTTACTGCATTGTTATTTAGTTCTGAGCTATTTGGAGTTAGTTCAAATTCTATTGTAAAATGTATACCGAGGAGTCAAACATTATTATTACATTCGGAAATGGGTTTTTGGCAAAGCAGACGGAAAGATGAAAATCAGAACTAAATAAAAAAAATGTGGATCAACCGGGTTCGATTCCCTTCCCTTCGTTTGATTTTCTTTTGAATATATTATGCAATCAATGATATTGCATTGTCATACAGTTCTGAGGTACCTTTGCTGAGAATTGGTTCGAAATATATTGCAATATTTGTACCGAATTGACAAGCGTTATTATTATTATTATTATTATATTACTGACATGCAATAATAAGTTCTGAGCAATGTATGAAGTTAGTAAAAAGTATTGCAAGATTTGTACAGAAGAGACGTACATTATTATTATTATTTTAAAACCGGCTGCAAAGATTCTTCCCAACAAACAAACAAATAGCCGTGAAAAAAATCAAGTTAATAAAATCGCAGTAATAGTACTGAAGAAAATCATCAATTAACTTACCTCTCTTTTCTGCATTTTTCAGAGCCAACTCCACCATTCGTTTACTACGAAAACTCATATTTGGTATAAAACTTCACTCACTCAATGGTCAGTCCATACTAACTAATGAAAATAAAAAACGCGCATATAAATCACCCGGCGGTTTGAGAAATTTGAGGTTATAATACAATTGGCAACAGCGCGGGATCTCACCTTTACCAATAAACATCATTATATACATATCAGGATCTCGACTTATGTGTATTTTTCCGTGGATCGCACCTTGGTTTAATTTCATCATATTTTTTTTTTTATTTGAAAACCTTTCCCCTCTCTAGCAGTAAACTTCGACATAGTAATTTCCTCAATATTTATGAAAAATATACTCTAAAATTCATGATAGTTAGGGTGGATCTCAGGTTGTCCACGATTTATACGGATCTCGTCTTGGTATAAAAATGTATATATATATATAGATCTTTGTATCAATCCTGAGCCTGCTGGAAAATCATACAATTCCGAACCATGCAGAAATACTATAGAGAGAGAGATGACGGTTGCATATATATGATAAAAATTGTACAGTGATGCTTGTAATGACATTTATACACCGTAATTCCTTCAAATGTCAAAGTTGTATATTGTATGTTTTTAGGCTTAAATGATACATTTCTGCACCATGGCTCTTTTATTGCATTCCCAAGCCAAAATATACAGGTTTCAGTTGAGTTAATTACAAACTTGAGCCAGTGCAACGTTGCCAAGTTTATGAATTGCATAGTATGCATACTATGCTGTGAATTTCGTGAAATGAATAGTTATTCAAACTTGCTGTGAAAATGTACAAAAAATGTATTGATTTATTTCAATTGAATGAAGGAGCTTTCATGTGCACATTAATGGCGTCTTTTACCGTTCTATTTTAAAATTAAGTTGTTTTACGAAAAAGCAAATGGTCCATGTCAAAATAACGTTAAATTACGCCAATCAATAAAAAAGTTATAAGAGAATTTGAGAAAGTTAACATAAAATTTCATTAGCAGCATATTTTTAAATTTTATTATCCACAATATTTTTATTTATCAACCGATTTCAATGAAATTCTCATCAGTGATATTTCGATACTTTCAAAATTTAGGGTTGCAATCTGAATTTTTGATTAAATTTCGGATATTGAAGTAGTAGGTTGATTAAACGGCATATTTTTCAATAATTATTCCCTTATAACTTTATTACGAATGGATGCATTCAAACGAAATTTTGATAAAATCCATTTGAAAGTATCGTGAATCCAGTGCAGTATTCAGATTTTTTTCAAAAAAAAACGCCAATGAATTTTTCTAGATTTTTTACCTTGAAAATGAAGACTCATTTATGAAATTTGGTGTCCTAGTAGACATTTTGAATGTGTACCTAATGGAAGAAGAATCATTCAAATCAGTTGAAAATGTTAATTTTATAGCGGTGGTTCAATTTTAAATGGGTCATACCATACGCATACGGGACTATTTACTGGTCCAGTATTTACAGGTACGGGAAAAATATAATAGGTCATCAATACCCCGCAACAAACTGTTTGTTGGGAAACCAGATCTATCAAAGGAAAATACAATTACAGAATTACAAATGAAAAAGCATAGACAGTTTGAACGGTTTATTAACATAAAGAAATATTCAATATAAATAATTTGCAGGAATGCAAACCTTCAAACTAATATTTCAATTTGCCTGTATACATATTATAAACCACTGCTTTTACCGAAGTCCACTTTTTGTCTTTAAATATCTCGGGATACAGATCCACAAATTCTCTAACTTATTGTTGTTTAGGAGCTCTTCTTTCTTTAATGTGTTGGGAAATGTTTTCGCTATCAAAAAGATACTTTTCCGCACGATTATTCGTTTTGAAAGTTTTCCGTACTTTTCCGTACGATTTAAAATCGCGCGGAAAAGTTACTTTTTCGCACTATAGTGCTGAAAAGTTACTTTTTGTATTGTTGAAAATAAGGATATTTAGAACTTACTAAATGGTCTATGTAACTATTCTGTCCTATGTGTCATTTTGTAGCATTATTATAAAATCTTGTTAATTGAAAACTTTTTTTTTTCATAAATAAGAATGACAGAAACACTCGTAGGAAAAACATTGTACCCAACTTTTACGGAAAATGTGTTTTCCACCCTTAACGGCTTGCCCGAATTCTGCTACGCGTCTTTCGTGCAACTGCCGTCGCGTACGGAAAAGTACTACTTTCTGCACTTGAATTTGTAATAGTAGTTTACTTTTCCGCACGCGATTGCAGATGGCCGAACGACGTGTCAGCGGAGTTCGGCCAGAAACCGCGTGCGGAAAAGACACTTTACGCTCGTGATAGGTACACTATTTTTTTCTACTAGCGGAAAAAACACCCAAAAGTTAACATAAAGAACATTTATCATTAAATATATATTAAACTATACAACCATACTTGGTAAGCTTTCTATTTTAACCTTCTGCGACGCAATATTAAAATGTCAGAATAATCCGCAAAAACTAAACGAATCTACTTTTCCGCACTAAAATGTTTGAGTGCGGAAAAAACTTTTCCACACTAGTGCGGAAAAGCGACTATTTCAAAACTAAAATGAGTGCGGAAAAGTGGATTTTTCCGCACGGGAGTAGAAAAAATTGTTATTTCCATTATTTTACAAAATTGAAATATTTAAAAAAAATAATGTTCTTTGTGTTTTATTTTTTCTTGTTGACTATTTTAGTATCACTGTGAAAGAAGATTGGTTACCTAAAGGGGAAATTGGAATAGCATTTTTCATCAGTTTGTATAGCATAACCTGATTTTTACTGAAGTAGTTTGTCTGAGTCAATTCACTTGAATTCACAATTTTTTCTTTTCAGTCATATCGGAGACAGTAACTATGTTCTCAACTTATCTGGAATCATTGTTTGTGGAGAATAAAAAAATCGAATATTGGTAGAGAATAAAATGGGCATCTTGAAATAAAAAAAAACTATCTGTCCGGAAATATTTTGGAAATATTTCTGATCTGATTACATACTTTAAACAAGAAATGTGGAAAAAAAAATTAATTATTGGGCAAAATAACATCACGATAATAAGAGACATCAAAATCGAACTGCCCTTTTCATAAACTTTAGGTTCAATAAAGAAAATGCGGGAATACCACAAAGTTAACCTATAATAATGAATGTGATTTCTCTGATAATAAACAGAATAATTATTAATTATTATATATATTTATATATATATATATATATATATATATATATATATATATATATATATATATATATTTGTTAATTGAAACAATACAATATTTTAAAAAAACCTTACATACATACATATATATATATATATATATAACTCTTTAAATTAAGATATTCTCAACCTGATGAGTAAGAATATCCTTAGGGATGCAGTCAGGAATAAAAGGCCTCGTTGAAGTAACACTCTGGTGTTAAATAGTCAAGCTTTCAAAATTTTTTAATTTCTTTATCAAGACATTAACGTGAGGATAGTTTGAAGAAAATAGCATGTGCTTTTCCCTTGGTCACTTTATACACAATAGGTTTTACGGAGAAAATATGAAAAATATGCACTGGTTTATAAAATCGGAAAAATTAAAAAGTGACACAGTGTGCATTTTGTCTCGATCGAGAGAAAAGCAAACGTAATACATTAAAACTGAAATCTTGTTGGAGATTTCCTTAGATTAAAAACATTTTTAAACACAAAACAACATTTTCATTTGCTCCAGCAAAATGTTTTTAATCTAAGGAAATCTCCAACAAGATTTCAGTTTTAATGTATTACGTTTGCTTTTCTCTCGATCGAGACAAAATGCACACTGTGTCAGTTTTTAATTTTTCCGATTTTATAAACCAGTGCATATTTTTCATATCTTCTCCGTAAAACCTATTGTGTATACAATGACCAAGGGAAAAGCACATGCTATTTTCTTCAAACTATCCTCACGTTAATGTCTTGATAAAGAAATTAAAAATTTTTGAAAGCTTGACTATTTAACACCAGAGTGTTACTTCAACGAGGCCTTTTATTCCTGACTGCATCCCCAAGGATATTCTTACTCATCAGGTTGAGAATATCTTAATTTAAAGAGTTTTTTTCAACTAGTCCAGTCAAGAGACTACCCTTCTCTATATATATAATATATATATATATATATATTTAAGATGGAAGCACCCTTCTAAAACTTACATTTTTCTACCGATTGGAATGATTTTTTTTTCGTTAGGTAGACATTCAAAAAGTCCACCAGGATACCAAATTTCATGAATCTCCTTTTCCAGGGCCAACTTAACTTATCTAAAAAATGTCTCAATATATCACTGGTCAAAATTTCATCGAGGTCTGTTCATAAATAAAAAAATCATATGATAATAAAATTTGAGAAATATGTAAATGGAATTTCACGAAAATGTAATTTTATCTCATAATTTTTGTTTATCAACAAATTTCAATGAAATTATAGTCAGTGATATTTCGAGACTCTCTTAATCCGGTTGTGTAGTCAAAGTTTTGATAAAAGTTGTGAAATTGAATTGGTGGGTTGATTAAACGGCATTCAAATTTCATTCCCTTTTTTTAGATTTTTTACCATGAAAAAATAAGATAACTTGGACCTGGAAATGGAGATTTATTAATGAAATTTGCTGTCCTGGTGGACTTTTTGAGTATCTGCCTAACGAAAAAAAAATCATTCCAATCGGTTGAAAAATGTAAGTTTCAGAAGGGTGCTTCCATCTTTAATGGGCCACACTGTATATAAAACAGATCTCATGGAGGAACAACGTCAAAATAAAAATACAGATAATGATAAGAAAACATCTCATGCCTTCATGAGACACTCTAAAATACATACTTGACAGATGCTACAAAAAGATTGACTGCCCCAAGAAACAGCAGAAAAAGGCCAACCTGAGTGTGGAACAAGAAAAAGAAGATGAATGATTTGCATTTCTAAACATAGACAACATTGACAACAGTGAGAAGGTTGTGTTCTTGTCAACCAAAAGAGATATAAATTCAGTAAACTTTATTATAGATAGTGGTGCAATCAATCATCTTATAAATAGAAATACAGGACAACTCCTTGTGAGTGTAAAATATGTGAATCTCAAAATAAGCATTGCAAAACGTGGTGAAACAGTTCTATTAAAAAGACAAGGTGATTTACCATTGATCACAAAAGATGGGAAGAAAGTGGTCTTGAAGAACATTTTGGAATGTGTCAACAAACCTGATATCTGTTGAAAGAATAGAAGAACAAAACTGTGAAGTAATTTCACTTATGGAAAAAGTGTTTGTGGAAAATGGACAGTAAATAGTGATGCAGGGTGAATTGACTGGAAATCTTTACACTATTGAACTAAAACCCAAAATAAACAGTGCATATAATGTATCAAATCAGAATGCTCAGGATATTTCACATAAAAGAATAGGACATTCATCAAGATACCCAAGTAGTAAAGTATGCGAGAGCTGCTTGAAAGGTAAACGAAACACAAAGGTAAATGTTAACGGTGCCGTGAAAGGTGCTACAAAAAGATTGACTGCCCCAAGAAACAGCAGAAAAAGGCCAACCTAAGTGTGGAACAAGAAAAAGAAGATGAATAATTTGCATTTCTAAACATAGACAACATTGACAACAGTGAGAAGGTTGTGTTCTTGTCAACCAAAAGAGATATAAATTCAGTAAACTTTATTATAGATAGTGGTGCAATCAATCATCTTATAAATAGACAGGACAACTCCTTGTTAGTGTAAAATATGTGAATCTCAAAATAAACATTGCAAAACGTGGTGAAACAGTTCTATTAAAAAAACAAGGTGATTTACCATTGATCACAAAAGATGGGAAGAAAGTGGTATTGAAGAACATTTTGGAATATGTCAACAAACCTGATATCTGTTGAAAGAATAGAAGAACAAAACTGTGAAGTAATTTCAGTTATGGAAAAGTGTTTGTGGAAAATGGACAGTAAATAGTGATGCAGGGTGAGTTGCCTGGAAATCTTTACACTTTTGAACTAAAACCCCAAATAAACAGTGCATATAATGTATCAAATCAGAATTCTCAGGATATTTCACATAAAAGAATAGGACATTCATCAAGATACCCAAGTAGTAAGGTATGCGAGAGCTGCTTGAAAGGTAAACGAAACACAAACACGTATATAGATGATAAAAAGAAGGCAAAATCTCTTTCACAAGTTGTCACATCAGGTGTTTGTAGAAAAATTAATCCTGCAACTCCAAATGGTATGCAATATTATGTTCTTGCAGTGGTGTATTTGTTAAATAATAAATCCGATGTTACAAAATTCAGAAGAATATGTTGCTGTTGTGGAAACTACAACTAAAAGCAGAGAAAGAAACCGTTGGTGTGGTAGTGGAGGTGATATACTTAGTAGTAGAGTAAAGAGAAAGGTATACAAATTGAATACACCATACCCCACAATCCACAGCAAAACGTAGGTGGCCTGACTGACCTTTTTATCCTTTAAGGCCCCTCAAGTAATAATAGAAATTTCTTAGTCACTCATTTGGCTGCCAATAAATGTACAGAGCCTTCATCTGTCTTACCTCTCAATAATACTGCCGCCGAATAAGCCTCTTGGCTAGCATCAACGAAGCAATGGAAACTGTATTTTCAATTGTTTTGAGAGCAATAGCTAATCCAGCTGGTAATTTATATTTCCCTCAAATACGGGAGCTCTTCAACCCAACGAATGAAAACTTTCTTAAGTTCATCGTCCACAGGTGCATCCCAATTCATAATGTTACTGGGAAGGTGAAACCGATTGGATCATATATTCGTTGTGCTATCTAGAGAATTATTCTTTTGGTTATGATTTGCTCATTTATGTTCCAGATATTTTCTTGGTAGACCATCGACCATCAACGTGTCTTTACTAATGTTCTAAGTCAAACCAAGAACAGTAACCAACGTTTGTTCATCAGAATCGAATTTTGTACGCTCCCACCCTCCCAGATCGAACTTCGCCTCTGCCATGCGTATACTTGATTCTAGAATGAATTTCTGAAGTGTTTCTTCATCTGTAACACTCGTAATGCACTGATCGACGTAAAAACTGTCTGATAACTGCTCCACTGTTTCCTGTGAATAATTTGAACCTGGTTCAACAGATCTTTTCAAAAAAATAGAGATGATATTCAATTGCTTCTCAAAGTAGAAAAGCACTTCAACTAATACCAAACACCACCCTCATATTGCGGTATATTCTCTAATTTCCATCTGGATTTACACATAGAAAACGTAAAAAATCCCTATCAGCTTCATGTAGACCAATCTGTATAAATGCTGTGCGAATGTAGTTGAACTGTTTTCTTTTACGACCCGTCTGTGGGGTAGGTAATGGACTTGACCTGAGAGACAGAAAGACCTTACTTCTTCTATAATCCCTTCTCCCAGCGACTCATCAAATATATTATTGTAAGAGTCATAGAAATCGTCATTCCGCAGTTTTTTCATGGTTAGTCTTTTTTTAGCAAGAGCATAGTTATCGGGTATAGGTGGGGGCCCTCCTAACCATGGCATTCTCCCTTCATATCGACCATCGATATCAATGGTGACAGTTTTAAGAAAAAGTTCCTTCGTGGCACTCTACTTCTCTTCTAGAGATCTTTTTTCTGCAGGTTCAGTGATCCCCACAACGTCAAGTTCCCACAAGTCTGCTATGCTAGCATTTCTATAAGAAGTAACAGCGCAGTCATTGCAAAAGTGGAACCGTGATTATTGTAAGATATTTTCTCCATCAGAGTCCACCCTAAAAGTGTTTCGATAGCCACGAGACCACACTTTAAAATATACCTCCTCCCTGTGTATAGTTTTCCTGCTACATCAGCACTAGGAGTTCACTTGGGAACTTGACGTTTTAGGGATCAGCGAATCTGCAGAGAAAAGATCTCGAGAAGAGATGGAGAAGGCCATGAAGGAACTTTTTCTTAAAACTGTCACCACTGATATCGATGGTTGATATGAAGGGAGAATGCCATGGTTAGGAGGGCACCCACCTATACCCGATAACTATGCTCTTGCTAAAAAAAGACTAACCATGAAAAAACTGCGGAATGACGATTTCTACGACTCTTACAATAATATATTTGATGAGTGGCTGCGAGAAGGGATCATAGAAGAAGTAAGGTCTTCCTGTCTCTCAGGTCAAGTCCATTACCTACCCGACAGACCGGTCGTTAAAGAAAAGAAAAGTTTGGAGAAAGGGCCAAATCTTATATAGCTCATACCATTCATACTGCAAAAATTCAGAAAAGAAAAAATCGGAGTAATATCCGACATTCGCAAAGCGTTTTTACAGGTTGGTCTGCATGAAGCTGATAGGGATTTTTTACTTTTTCTATGGGTAGATCCAGATGGATATGAGAAAATATATCGCCATATGAGGGTGGAAGTTTTCATTCGTTGGGTTGAATCCCGCATTTGAGGGAAATTTAAATTCCCAGATCGATTAGCTATTGCTTTAAAAATATGGAAAAATACGATTTCTGTTTAATGCTAAAAGACCTTCAGTCATACGTCGAGGTAATCTCACTACCAAGGAAGTTGAAGATGCAAAAAAGTTCATTTACACGATTGTCAACAGGAATGTTTCGGAGGTGAAATTTTCAAAAATATTAAGTCTCTCAATCCTTTCAATTTGGTGATCGTCGTGCAGTACGCTCCATGATTCACTCATGTCTCATTTGCAACAGATGCCGTTCTAAACGATTCGATATGGAGTCACTGCCTCTTCAAATGGATCGTGTTCGGGAAGCTGTGGCCTTTGAAGTTGTTGGTGTCGACTTCGCGGTGCCATTTTATTCGAAAAATGGCGAGAAAATGTGGGTATGCCTCTTCACGTGTGCGATTTATCGGGCAGTGCATTTAGAACTTTCCACATCGTTATCTGCACATAGTTTGATCAAAGCCCTTCGCCGATTCATAGCGAGACGTAGTCGAGCTAAAACTATTTACAGTGATAACGCGACAAACAGAAAACTCGTTTAAACGACTGGATTGGGAGAGTATTTTCAATTTTGCTTCAGTACAATGTATTGATTGGCATTTCAATCCTCCAGAAGCTCGATGGTAGGGTGGATTCTGGGAACGCCTTGTTGGTGTTATGAAAAATTTGTTACGCAAAGTACTTGGTCGTACTTCGTTATTTTATTAAGATCTTATCATTTAATATGCGATTGCGAAGCTGTTATCAATTCAAGACCCCTCACGTACTTGTCTGAAGACTTGATAGCCGTATCTCCTGCAATGTTTCTGCGCGATCAAGCTGAATGTGGAATTCCAGACTGACGTTGTAGATCAAACTTCCCTGACTCACAGTGAGTATTTGGAAAAACTTACATATTACCTAACAAGGAACAATGTCGACAGATTTCCCTCGGTGAAATAGTACTTGTCGTTAACGAAAACCATGAAGGACTGGACTTGCCCTAAGGTCGTGTTGTAGAACAGATTGCAGAACCGAATTCGTCTAGTTCGAGTTAAAACTGCAAGAGGATCTTTAGTCAGACTAATTCAGATTTATCACTTAGAATGCATCGATAAATCGGATACTGCAGAATTCTCAACATCGACTGACAAAGAAGAAGTGAGCAGTCAAACTACTGGTCGGGATAGTGCGGGAGTGACAGATATCAAAAGCTGAGTATCCGATAAAGGAGTGGTCGTCAAACTCGGAGACCTGAAAGATTCATTCTATAGTTTCAGTTCTACTCCCTGTATATTATTTTGTAAGAAGTATGTCCCCGTCGATGAATGAGTCACTATTTTTTGTGAACGTTCATCAGGTGGGAGGATGTTAGAAACATTCTCTATACCATTACATTTTCGTTTTTGATAGTTTACTTTGGGGCTAAAAAAAGTAATTTTGACAGTTGCTGAAATGAAAAAGAAATGTCACTTGTACTTGTAAGAACTTATCAACAGTAATTTTTTGAGCATTTTAACTAGATGCACGAATCTTTGTTGCTATAGAAATCTCATGAGTCCACTAGGTAAAATTATCTCAAAACCGATTACCACGAATGTACTTCAGCTTGATAGTTTTTTTCCCGGACATGTCAGTGTCATCTCGACAACCAAGTCAATGGATAACTTTCGTATGCATTCATTTAAACAAAGATCCAATCAAACAAGGTAAAGTAAGGTGAAAAATTATCGCTGTAATTTGCTACTAAAAAATTATCAGTGTAATTTTGATACTATTGGTCAATTTAAAATGTTTTGTCATGACGATTGGCTGACAGGATGGTATACAAAATAATCTTTTATATTGATTAAAGTATATACAGTTCAGTTGTATACTTTCCGGAAGAACCTGGTGATCCGGGTTTCAGCGTTTAGCTATTCATTCGGATCACAACACCATGAAATTTTCGGAATTTTTTTAGTTTTTGCTCGATATCTCAGTGAAGGAAAGATCTGACCGGTATAGTCACTCTACATACTTTTGAGGTAAACTAAATTTGCTACAATTTGAGACCAGGGCGTCTAAAATACGCATCTTACGTCAAATATTATATGAAATGAAGTTGTGTAAATTTAATAAGCGTTCATTTGAGAACAGATTTGTTTCTGTCGGTCCAGCGGTTGTTACAAAGATGGCAGATAACCAAAAACAGTAATAAGAGGGATTGAAACAGTTAAAATTTACTTATATTTGTTATTTTAAAAAAATTGTTCAATGAAAAAAGAAAAAGGTAATAGAATCAGGAATGACGTCATCATCCAAACATTGTTTTATATACCTACACAATAAAATGCTTGTACAAACATGGTACCTGCTATATAGTCGGGGCGCTAGAGGGGGGTCGAGTATCCAGTTTTAGGTCCACGAGGTAACTTGGTGTTATAATACGTATTTTGGTCCCATTTTGAACTATAGCCCATTTTAAGCCAAAAAAACGCGAATTTCGGACTACTCACCTGAAAATTTTATTTCTCAGTAAGTTGATATTTAGACCGTTAAACGAACAAATGAGATAAAATTGAAGTATGCGCTGGAACTGTCTGGAACTTTCTGCAAGTATTTGTATTGCATTTTTAATAGGAAATGCACGTTACCCCAGACAATCTACAACTGCATTGTTTTGTAGAGCAATATTTACAGTTACATTTAGGAGGTAATTCCTTGATCGACGGGTATAATACATTAATCCTGGCTGGATTTAAACAGTTCTCTTCTACGAAATATTCAAATTTCAAAGGAACTAATTGTAAGAAATTCGAATTCAACAAGTTGATTCGTCGATATGTGATATAAAACGCTCTTAAAATGCGCAATCGTACGACTGGCATGTAGGTGGAAGTTCAGCAACTGAAACCGAATTGGCGAAGTGGTACAAGCAATATCTTGGGCTATCGAAAGTTACAGATACATTGTTCTTTTTGAAAACTCATATAGTGTTAGATATTCTTTGTAATCCTCACTAAAGTCCACAATTTGGGAATAAGGGTAATATAAATAATACCAACAAAGTAGTGCTGAACCCGCACTCAATTCTGTCCGACGTCTCTACCGTCGGCCTGAGTCAAATGCCAGGATTATTTATTTACTGAAATCACCAATGAATAATCATTACAATTACGTGTACACTACAACTTGCACTAAGTATGGTTCATCGTTGTTTACAGCAGCATTAACCTCTGTTCAACTTTACTAAAATGTAGTCTGCACCAGGTATATCGTGTAAAGCGGGTAGTACCGAACATAGTGAATATTCATTTTTTTGGCCAAAGTGTGCAAGGTGGGAAATCTCTTTGTAGCAGCTGCGAATCCAAAGTTCCTGAAATGAATGTTTGGTGAGGATGAAAGTATGAAAAAATTGGTGTTATTCCGAAAATTTAATATAAAAATATTTTATATTTTATCCAATAGTATAACAGCAGAACGACTACATCTGTTTTAGCAGTCGGTTTAGGTTTTTAATCAGATGCCAATACTTAATGGAATTAGATATAAATTTATTGACTGACTTTTTACAAAGTTTGAATGACAATAATCTTTTTTTTTTTGAATAATAACATCAACAACATGTACAGGGTGATAAAATATATAACACAATAAATATTTTCTTGATTGGCATGATTCCAACACCCCTCGTCAATGCTGATCAAGAAAATAAACCAAGCTTTTGTCTGAACTTGACTATCTCTGTGCTTCCAGTGGTTTAGTGAAAATATCCGCTACCATTTCTTCAGTAGGACAATACACAAATTCAATTTTCTTCATCTTCATATCTCTGGTGAAATAAAATTTTGTCTCGTTCGTCCATTTATTTTCTCGTTATCCAACATCTTCAAACAACTCTGATTGTCTTCGAATATTACTATACTTGTAACTTTCTGTCCGAAATTAGTTATTAATTCTTTCAGACACATAGCCTCCTGGCATCCCTCAGAAAGCGTGATAAACTCTCCTTCAGTTGATGAGAGTGAAACGCAGTGTTGCTTTTTACTTCTTCTGTTGAGTAGACCTCCATGAAATATAAATCAATATCCTGAATTTGATTTCCGATTTGTGCTATCACCACACCAATCGGCATCAGCATATCCAAATAAAGTATCTTCTTGTTCATTCTTTTCTCCCACTTTCATTTTCAATGTCTTCGCACCTTTGAGATATCTAAATACCCTTTTCACTTCTGTCCAATCACACTCTCTGGGATTACTCACTCTTTTGCTGAGAATTGATGTGCTTAGTGCTATATCAAGTCTTGTATTGACTGCTAAATATAATAATGCTCCAATTGCTTTTCTATATTTTTCATTTGTTTGTAATTCCTCTTAATTTTTTTTATTCTTATAATATCCTAGATCTAGTGGTATTTTCGATGGTTTTGCTTCAGAAAGATTATAATTTTTCAGAATTTTGTCAATGTAAATCTCCTGATTGATACATCCTACATCCTTTCAACTTTAATTCACAAGTAATAGCTCAAATTTCCCAAGCAATTTAAATGGAATTTCTCATTCAGACTATTTGCTATACTACCAATACTTTGCTCATCATCACTGGCAATGATAATATCATCAACAAATATCAAAATATAGATTTGAAATTTGTCTCTCTTCAGATAATACATGCCATATTTCGTATAAAATCTAAATCTTTCAAATGTGTATCTATCATATCGTTCCAAACCTTTGCTGCTTGCTTCAAACCATAATATATATACTTTTATTCAGCTTACATACTAGATGTTCGTCTCCATATTTCATAAATCCTTCTGGCTGCCTCATATATATGTCTTCATTCAACTCGCCATTAAGAAAAGCTGTCTTAACGTCGAAGTGTTTCACGAACATATTCATTTTTCCAGCTATAATAAGTAGTAATCGAAATGTTTCTTGTTTTACCACAGTTGCAAATACTTCGTCATAGTCATTTCCGAACTTCTGAGAATAACCCTGGGCAACTATTCTTGCTTTATATCTGGTTATAATTCCTTTATCATATTTTTTCAATTTATATATCCAACTATGTTTTTATTTTTAGGAGGAACACATAGATCCCATGTTTTGTTTTCATCATTCATTGCCTCAATCCTTAGCTGTTTATCTTGTCTAGAAAATATTTCTTTGTATGTTTTTGGCTCTTCCATATGATTGCAAATTTTCACGATGTTGGTGTGTCTGATGGGAGGTATTCCTTTAGTGGATCGTTCTGATTTCCTAACTTTATCCGACTGGTGTGTTGTGGTAATGTCTCGAATATTTTCTTGTGAATCTTGAAGGTTTTCTTCTGAAATTTGTTCATCTGAAGTTTGTATATGATCATTTCTTCTGAATTCTGTATCATTTCCAAAGCATATTTCAACTTCGGGTCTCTCTTCTTCTGGAGTTTTCATCGTTTCAGTTTCTTCGATTTTATTCTCACTGTTTAAGAAAATATCATGATCATTTTCTACAAATTTCACATCTCTACTGATGATAATCCTATTAGTATTCAAATCTAATAATCTATATCCTTTCGTCCCTTCCTCATACCTAACAAGTATATATTTGTTTGCTTTATCATCTAATTTTCTACGTTTTTCATTGGGTACTACAGCATAAGTAGTTGAGCCAAAAATCCTCAAGTGATTTAACATAGGATATCTTTCCCACCACAATTTATAACGAATTTCATTGGTAGTTTTAGTCCATATTCTATTTTTAAGATAATTTGCTGTAACTACTGCTTCTCTCCAATATTTATTATCTATTTTTGCGTGTAGTAGCATACACCTAGCCATTTCAACCAAATATCTATTCTTTGTCTCAGCTGTTCCATTCTGCTGAGGGCAGTATGGTGCTGTACATTGATGAATAATACCTTCCCTCTTAAACAATTCTTTCATTTGATTTCCTATATATTCTCCACCCCTATCGGATCTAATGATTTTTGGTTTCTTGTTAAACTGGGTTTTAACCTCATTTATATATTCCTGATTTTTATCATGAACTTCATATTTATTTTTCATCAAATAAATCTTTGTGAACTTACTGAAGTCATCGATCATAGTGAGAATATATAATTTTCCGCTTGGAATTGGAGTGTGCATTGGCCCACATAAATCAGTGTGAAGTAACTCTAGAATACCTGTTGATTTGCTACATTATGCCTTCTGGAAAGGTATTCTGGCCATTTAACCTCTAATACAGCTATCACATGTCAGTTTTTCTCAGCATTCCTTCAGCTTCAAATCAGGTAAGAGAAGTTATTTCTTTACTGCGTCCGGATCACGATGTCCAAATCGTCGATACCACACATGAATGCAACTGCTACTTTCTTCATTCCATATGAAATAAGCTTTTTCTCGTACCTATAACTTATATAAATGACCTTCAGGTATTGCAACTGCATATACTTTATTATTTTTCTTTATTTTACATATTTCATGGCAAAAATCAACTGAAAACCCTTGTTTTGCTAATACCCTAACAGACAACAAGTTCCTTTCCAATTCTGGTACATACAATACACGTTTAATGGGTATTTTTGAAGTCGTTTCATCATTTATGCATTGTAATACTCCTTCACCTATGCCTTTCGATTTCAGTTTCTTATCATCAGCTAGATATACATCACTATTATCTTCCGATGATAATTTAATGAAAAAATCTTTATCGTTTGTCATATGACTAGAACATCCTGAATCAATGTACCACTGATAAGCATTAGAAAAATTGTTTGTACTTACATGAAAACAAAAATCTTGTTCATTATCAGTTTTACTGGCTTCCCCAAATTCTTCTTTCACCTGATTTGTTCTGTGATTTTCGGTTCCGTTGTCCATTGAAAAAATAACAATATTTTTTAAATGGCCCTGTTTATTATAGAAATAGCAAATTAAAGTAGTTCTTGGTTTGCAAAATCCCTTTGCTATATTTTTAACTTTTAATACTTTTTCATCACCTACCTCATTTTTCTCGGTTTCTTTTCGTCTTCTATATTCCTGCAATAATTTTTCTTTCACCATTTCCAAAGTTAGTTCTGTTTCTGATCATCTTTCTAAGGCCGTGACTAAAGAATCATAACTTCCAGGCAAACTACATAGTAAAAATGCAACAATCAGATGTTCTTCCCCGAGATTTGACAATTGGTAGATCAAATCCATCATCAGATTTAGATGTTCTTCTATGTTCCCGTTTTCAGATAGTCTCATCCTGCAAATCCTCTTCAACAAAAATACTTTGGTGGTCAAGGTTGATTTTTCATAGTAGTTTTTTAAAGCATTCTCTTGTTCAAAAATTATGTCAGTTCCAGAGGAGAAAAATGAAAATTTTAGAGGAATAGCGTTTTTTTTGCCTAAAATGGGCCATAGTTCAAAATGGGACCGGAATTGGGCCTGGTAACCTCAAAATTTCGAATCGGCGACCCAAAATACGTCTTATAAAATCAAGTTACCTCGTGGATCTAAAAATCGATACTCGATCCCCCCTAGCGCCCAGACTAATAAGGACAAACTTCATTTACACAAAAAATAAAACTAATATAAATCATGTAGGAATTGTGTTGGTTGCCAAATCATGCCTTTCTTTTTATCTTAGGTGGGTCGGTCTTGGGCTCGCACGAAGATGGCGTCTCGGATGGCTGTGATGGATGCGGGGAGAGGCACCCAGTCTGTAGTCGGGTTATCTTCATCGTCCGAGCATTTCACCTCCATATCCGTGACGTTAATTCACAATTTGCCACCGCATGAGTGGCAGAGGACCATTTCTTGCATTCACATGAAATTTTTTGCAGAAGGGCAGGAGGTGCGGGATACATGGTGGTGGGGATGGTGTTGAATCCCTGAGAAAACAGCTTCCATGCCCAATCAGTGGGATTCAAGTTAACTCCCCGCACTTCTGCACTTGGAGTTAGCACACTGCTGCTTAGTGGCCTACGGCATCTTCTGTCTGTGGCAAACAGGCGAGGTTTATTCTCGTTGAAGTAACAAACGTCTTATACCTCAGGAAAGTATCCCTCACGATGTCACCTTCACATGGAGCTACAAAACACTTGATGTCTGCTTCTCTCTCAGCTTGTGGGGTGGAGTCTGGCCGAAGGAAGACCTTCACTTGCTAAGCAAGCGGTTCACTCTTGCTCAGGAGTGTGGTGATTGTGGTCTTTCCTTGACCAAACAGTGCTGAGGTGGTATCGCACCCGGTAAACGCGTCCCTGGTGATCGCTGGTAGTCCTGGTAGTTGTAGGAGGTCGTTTGACAGTAACCGCTTCGCCCTTCGTGGTCTTCTGAAGGTAGATGTTTGTCTTTTCAGGGCCTAGACCATTGAGAAGAACGAATAGGTCAACATCTTCTCCAACTATGACGACCCGATTGGCTACTGCTCTTTTTAAAAGCGCCATCATGACGATCTCTCGATCCGCATCTGCTTTGCAACAGCCACTTATATTCCCTCCTTCTGAAAGGTGTCACAAAGAAGAGTTATAAGGCGTCTCTTGTTGTTCTTATTGCCCAATACATGCCCTTGAGCAATTTGAATTACTAAGGATTCATCGATCGTCAATTCGTAGCTGGTATGAGCTGCGTAGTGCCAAATACATTCTGCTGTTTTGGTATTTTTTTCTCTTTGGTAGCCGTTAGCAGGGAAGCTGTTAGCAGGGAAGCCGTCAAAAGCAATGGTGACGTTCTTCCCAAAGTGGTTACGCACGTTTAGGTGGAATAACGTACCAAAAGTGCTCGAACTGTGCTCTTCCGCTGTCACACGACCTTGTGCAAGAGGTAGCCACCATCCAAAACGACGAGAGAGGAAAGAGGAGTTAAGGCAGAGTGCCCTTGCGCATCCTCCGTTCATTGAACGGAGACATCTAACGCATACTTGAAGGCATCCTGTAAATTCTTTTCAGGCTGATTTGCAATAAAACCTTGCTGGAAAATCGTGAGCGGATCCACAGCTACTCTTCTGTTTTTGTCCGGCAATTTAATGGGTGGGGTGATCGATGCCAACTTGTTTTTCCATTTTATTACTACCTTGTCGTACATTAGCCCTACAATTTCCATCACTGCCTCCGCCTATCTCATACCCGTACGAACGATTAGGTCTGGTTCTACTACTAATACGGGTCCTAAAATAGCCTTCCTTGCAAGATTAGCAGATTTTCAAAAAACAAAAATATTCTAAAATCAAAATGCAATGCTCATGACAGGTCTATGTAAAAAAATAATTTTCAGAGTGTCACCGCAGATGAAATATTTCCCTCATATCCATCACTGATTTGTATGCTTCTGAAGAGCTTGTTTTATTCCAATCCTATATCAATCCTCCTGAAGAGCTTGACAAAGCGAAATAGATTTTCGTCGACCAAAATGTATTGGGGATTAAATGCGAGAGAAACGAACCTTGCTTCAATGAAATGAACGATTTCTGTGAGTGATATTTTTTAAAAACATTCGTTATTATGATTACTTAATGATTTTTTCAATGAAAACTAGAGAGAATAAAAAAAATCAGAATGAAAATGCGAATTTTCACTTTCAGATTTTTTCTTTTCTTTTCAGTTAGTCTTTTCAAAATATCTATCAGATGTAGTCTAATGTCCAGCGTGGCTTGTGCCGGGGAAGTAGTTATTTTCTGTTAGATATTACAAATAAATCACATTTTTCAATTTTCGTGGAGAATGTTCCCCTTTTCAACAAAAATATTCTTATTGCCACGGTGTCCTTTTGTTTCTGTAACAAAAAACATATAAAATTGTGAATTGTAGGGTATCAAATATTTTTTTAACCATAACAAAAATAAATTAATTTTAACTGTTTGATAAATAAAACCATTAAAAAACGTGGGAACAGTTTATTTGCATTTTCCTCAAAACCCACTTATGACTATTTTTGGTTATCTGCCGTTTTTGAGAGAACCGCTGAGCTTACAGATACCAGTCTGGTCTCAAATGAAAGCCAATTAAATTTACTCATATAATATTTGTCAAAATAAGTGACCATTTCGAAGAAATTTACCTTTTTGGAAAAAATGGACTATTTTATTTATATTTTATTTATATTTTATTAATGTTTTATTACCAGTATCGTGGGAACCAATGGTTATATATAGCTCGCCTTGGTCTCATATTGTATCAAATTTAGTCTACAAAAGTATGTAGAGTGACTATACGAGTCAGATCCTTCTTTCACTGAGATATTGAACAAAAACTGATAAAAGTCCGAAAATTTCATGGTTTTTTAGGTACACCGCCGCTCGCACAGCACTTTGGAAATTGCAAATCTAATTTTTTAATATTAGTTCAGGTCCTTATTCATATTCAATTTAAACGGGTATTAAAATCGATCAACAATATTCAAATATGTATGTGGTGGCAACAATAAGATTAGTTCTTAAAGGCTTGAGGATAAACATAATTATTATTAAGAGGCCATGAGCGTGATCTCATTTGAGACGCTTTTAGGGTGAAAGAGTCAATTGATAACTCAAAAACGGTTCGACTTATCGATTTCAAAAAAGGACAGGCTTCTAGAGGACATTTGATTATACGTACGTGCTGTAATAGAAATTGAATTTTCAATCCACTTTTTCACAAAAAAATCTTAAAAATGTCCCAAAAATGTATTTACTTTGAAGCAATTTTTTTAGTAGAAATATTTCGAAAAAACATTGCAGCACGTACATAGATCAACGTTTTACCTTTCTTTTAATACCAAATTCATTTCGATTGAATAAAGATTGCTTCAAATTTTAGTGGAAGAGAAATGCCACTGCAGCTACCTCGACTATCTATGAAAAGCATCGTGAGGTGTTGCCGCACACATAGGTACATAGGATCAAACGTCCTCTAGAAGCCTGTCCTTGTTTGAAAACGATACGACGAACCGTTTTTGAGTTATCGACTCTTTTATCGCAAAAAACGTCCCAAATGTGATCGCGCTCATGGCCTCTTAATGCTACTTACATCTACTTCCTCTTCATTCTTCAACTTGCATCGCAACAATTTTTTATTTTTTTTTCTAAATAATAATAGCTGACTAGTAAGCACGATAAATCAGATGTTTGTTTCATTGAAAATTACGAACTGGCTCTCGAATGGCGATGTCGTGTGTTACTTACCTCCGTACTAACCTCTAACTTACTTGTCATAGCTTATAGCATCTCTATGAATTGAATTTTCCTTAAAAGTCCTTTCCCACACTAAAGGGGATTAGTTTTCACATGTTAAATTAAATTGTTTTTTACTTTTATTCGGTGCTTTATTACCTAGAAAACTTATTACCACGGTTTTATTTCATATTGATACAACTTTTTATTGTTTTGAGTAATTAGTTCTAACACTTTTATCACTCATTTAATAACACCATTAATTTGATTTTATAGGTTGAAATTGTCAATGACGTTAATCCTGATGGTTTAGCATGTGATTGGGTCACAAATAAAATATACTGGACTGATAGTGAAACTAATCACATTGAGGTTGCCACTATTGAAGGAAACTATAGGAAAGTTTTATTCTGGACTGATATTGATCTACCGCGTGCCATCGCTGTAGTTCCCATGGAAGGGTAAGTTTAATTTTATGTTGTAAAAAATAAAACAACATATGGACTTCAACCAAGTCCATTTTTAAATGGGAAAATATTACTAACCTTTTTTTTAAATACTTGAAAAAAAGTCTGTTCCAAATTTTATCGCCCTCTTCTTGGATGAGCTTACCTACAGATTTCCTGAAACCAAAATATAAAGGTACGGTGTTCACATATGCGGTTTTTGTATAGTCAATCTTGCCTGACCTGCATATACTTTGTGCAAGATCCACTCAACTTATAACTTTATTCTATTTGATAAAGTTGCCCAAGGTGTTATCAGTAGTAATACTATACGTACTTCAAAATATTCGGTTATACATCGATAACTTGTTGCATAATTTCAAAGAGTGTCGGTTTAACAGTTTAAATAATCCGACCGCGAAGCGGGAAGATTATTCTGTTAAATTGACACCATTTGCAATTGTGCAGGGAATTTGAGATGTATGAACCTAAAATATTTTGAAGTACGAATTGTACGGGGTGTTACCGAAATAAATTCCAGTAACATATTTTTAAAATTTTACTATCTTATGATTTTCTTATTAATGAATAGATTTATATAAAATTTTGGCCAGTGATATATCGAATCCTCCTGAATACAGTTGATTAAGCGGCATATTTTTCATATTTCATTCCCTTCTAACTTTTTTATTGATTGATGCATTTCAACGTAATTTACACATAAATCGTTTGAAATTTTCGCGAATCCAGTGGTGTATTTAGATTTCTTCTGAAAACATCGCTACTATTTTTTTTATATTTTTGACCTTGAAAAATAAGATTTGTTGGCACTGAAAAAGAAGATTTATTCATGAAATCGGTAGACTTTTTGAATGTCTACCTAATAAAAAAAATCATTCCAATCGGTTGGAAAATGTAGATTTTGTTTTTAATTTTTGGATGATTTGTGTTGGTGCCTATTTACCCGATCAAATAAATTTATCAATTATGTGACCTTGAATTTTATTGACGCGTGTAATTCATGAATTTTACGGCAATTTCTAGTAACTTTCAGTCTGTTAAAATACCTGTTAGTTGGAAAATAAATTCAGTTCAAAACGATTTTTGTGGGTGTTATTTACCGATTTACATGTATAAAATTACTTTATGAAGAAAAATGAACAATTCATGTTTGCTAACATTCGCCTTAAGATGGGCGTTTAATGTCGTGTATTTTGATTTGGAGTAGTATAGAGAAACGGTTGCACTTAGAGAACTCAAATTTGGTAGGCAAACTCGGAAAGGATTGAAGTACCTATTGAATATATTGAGATTGATTTCATTTCGAAAATTGATATTTTTTTATTGGCAGTTGAAGAAAATAAGCCAATACTTGCTTTTGTTTTATGTCATTGGGAAGACCCATAAAAATTGTGCAAATTGTGTTGGAATGTCGTTCGAGGGACTAATTCCAAATACGGAATGGGCGGCGAATAGCCAAATTCAAACATAGCGGGAAATATTTCGTACTTTACCAACATTCTTGGTGATTTTTTAGTTCGGCAATATTCGAATAGAAAGCACCACAGTATATTTCATTCATTTCATGTTTTGTATGAGATAGCAATGTGATTTTTGCTTGTCGGGATGTTTCCGATTTACCGGCGTGTATAGGTATATGAATAACGTGTAACATTTTATTTATAATATTCCCGTATAGTCTATTGGAGAGCGTTTCTGCTTGTCAGGCCGGCGATCGGGATTCAAACCCTGGACAATTTTTTTTTTACTTTTTAGAGATATGGATTGTATTGCCAGCAATTTGGATACCGACTTTAGCAATATCTACTAAAAGGTGTCGAAATGGTACATTCAATTTTAATCTAGTAAATAATAAAAGAATAGTTATTCATGCAACAAGTGCAAAAAGTAAGTGGTTTAGGCTGAGTTGGACAACACGTCGAGTGCAATAAACAATTTTTGCATGAGTTGCGTACAACATTTTTTCTACGTTCATGCAAAAAGCAAAACATTATTTATTAAGGTCCGGCACTAGGTGAAGGAAAATGAAAAGCGCAACGTAAATAATAACTTGTCCGAATTAATTCTTCAGTGACGTTTCTATAACCACAGTTGCATTATAAAAATCAAAATCATAGTAGCATTGACCGCGTATGTTTATGTTATCACGAGGTGTGGTCATACTGGTCATAGTACAGACAGTTTGCTCTATGCAGGTAGACGGTTTAGAACAAACCGGATCAGTTTTGACTATGGAGTTATTCTCAGGAAGGCATTGTTTGTTTAAATCTTACTGCTAACATTAATACAAAATAATATAAAATATGTAACTGTTTAAAACGTGTATTGCCAATCTCATAGAATATCTGCTAAAGATGTAGTAGGTTTGAACGTTTATGTTTGTCACGATGACAGCACGTTGAAGTACAATGACAGATGAGTGCAATTAAAACATGATTGCATTAGTGCACTAAAGATCGTCTTTTTTTACTAAATATAGTCCAATAAAGTTATGCATTTTGCATGAATGTAGAAAAATTATTTTTATTAACAGGTAATATTGTATGATCAATAAAGTATCGAGTGTTTTTTCTGTATCTGAGATCTGCGTTTGTTTAGTAGTATCATGGGTGAAGTAGCAAGATCAAGAAAATGAAACGAAGGCACTGTATTCTTTGTTATACGGAGATTATTCAAAAGCGCATCACAGAAACAATTTTGAGGAGCAATAAATAACAATCAACAGTCAGTAAAACGGTCTGGATTTTCAATCTATATAATGTAGGTAACGAAACTTTTCCTGAAGAATAAAGGGCACATGCCCCGGAATTTCTCTAAACTTCTTTCTAAGGCAGTTAATTCATTCAATATTTCTAAACTTGCGTTTTTTTCATAAAAAAGCCAACACTTTTTGAGCTTTTATTCAACTTGCCCTGTTAATCCACTTATAGTTTTCCTATTAACTTGAAATGTGGCAGGTGTTCATAATTCCGGTGACAATGCATTATCAAATATTTGTTGAAGAAAAAAATGGCGGCCCCAATATGACGGCCGAATCTTGTGATTATGATCCGATTCGATTCTGAATTGGTTTTAAGGGGCATTCGGGGTAGGAGATTATGAATTGTCTGTCAAAATTCATGAATTCTGTATGGTGCTTCCAAGATGGAGGTCGAGTTTTGTAATCATTATCAGATTTTATTAAAAATTGCTGTATAGGGATTTTCGAGGTCGGAGATTATGATTATTTGTTTAAATTCCCAATATCAAGATGGCGGGCGATTTTGTGATTATGGTCCAATTCTCCTGAAAAGTGGTAGGTATGTGACGGTTTTTGGCGTGGGATATTATGATTACATTGTCAACATTCAAGAATCTAAAATAACGACTCTAACTGTGACATTTTGCTTCAGAAATAAAAAATTTAAAATAAAATCGGGTAGAAATATTTTTTAAAGACAATCTTTCATTCATATGCACTGAAAAGTTGAAAATAATTTCTCTAGATGTGTGACGTAAGTTATTGTGTGAGTGACAGATTGAAAATTTCGTCGCATTTGCATTCAAACTGGACACTGCTTGGCAAGCTTTTGAATAACCTACGTCATATATCTCAAGAAATTATTGATTACTTTTCAGTTCATTTGAATAAGAGCTTGTCTTGAGAAAAAAATTACCTGATTCCATATTAAACTTTCCTCGTTTGTTTCTCTGTTTATTTATTGTATGTTCGGGTGAAATCAATTTTGCAGTTGTCGAAAAATTCCACTGAAAATGTATTTTTGTTTTGAACTGTGACAATTTTTAGAAATTTGAAGTACTTATATGGATCTAGATTGAAACGTAATATGATCTTGGGAGTTTTCAAGGAGCGCCGTGAACATGAAAGTATATTTAGTCTAAGAGCCGAAGAGAGGTCGACCTTCACCGTTCTGGTTAAACATACTTCTTATGAAGTTTCATAAATAGACAAGTACGCCTAAAATGGGTTGCGTATCAAAATGTGATCCAGACTATATACAGTCACGAGGCATTAGACCGCAAGAGATGGGCAATATTCGGGAAACCTAGAGTAACTCCCGAAGAATACAGCAATCAACCGGTGAAGAACCTGTATAGACTGGTACAGGGGACTAGCGCTATGGAGTGGGTGCTGTAAAACTAACACGGAAAGCACAAAAAGCCCAAGAGGGTGAGGTGTAGCTGGCGAAAGTACAGCATCTGAGAAAAAAAAATATACAGTCACAATCAAAAGGCATAGTATGAACCTACAACCTACATAAATTCAACTGCACCTAGGATTCAAAAGTAATAAATGCCTGGTTGACAATGCCATGTTTTCAATTTCAAAACATTCAATACAAGAATATCGAAATACAAAATCCAATAACGATTCTGGTGCTGGATGGAATAATATTATATTCTGCGGTAAACAAGGTCAGCGACGTCTGAGTGCACCTGCAAATTCTCTATTGATTGTTTGGTAGACAGTAGAAATTAGTTTTGACTATAATTTTTCATTTGCTTGGTTGGCGACTGTAATAAATATTCAACATTTCCCTATACTGAAAATACTACAAGCTGTGCACTATTATTACTTTCTGTATATTATTACACTGCCACTATATCACTCAAATAAGTTCAAAAAACACTATTTCAATACAATAATCCTACAAAAAAGCAAAAGTTCACTTTGTGGAAAACATAAACAATGATATTCAACAGCGTTGACAAACGATCAAAAACAACAAACTTTACACAGCCATTTGAAGATGCAAGTAATGATTTTTTTTCGATAGTTTGGATTTCGAAAAGTCTTAAAGGTGTAAGTTGTTTGAAAATGTTACCATCACTATACTTAATTTTTTAATTGTTATCGAATGGAATACGTACAGTGACTCAATTTTGTCTATGGTGAAGACTTATCACCTACGCGATGTGACAACGCCCAACTCAATATCACGACTAAATATTGTGACCATTCACGACTTCAGACCAGGATGTCAAGAGCTAGGTTCAGTTAATTTATACGTCCATGGTCGAGCGTCATCAGTTGGATAGTTGAAATTGACCTACTCGCTCGGGACAACACTTTTTTTACAACGCATTGCGAAATATTCCCATGTATTATAATAATAAACCTGAAAATTCATTAAACAAAATTCTTCAAGTTTTTCAAGTGGTTTAGGTGAACTCATAAATTCTATAAATCCCCTTTTATAGTGGCGCTCCAACTTAGTGGCCAGAACATTTGAAGAATTCGTTGGATTCCTAGTGGATTCTTTTTACCGGTTTCTATTCGTATCGCGTGTGACGACAAACTGTAGAATTGTTTTCTTTGCTCCCGGTTTACCGATTGACGGACGTGAAACATTTTATGAATATTTATTGAATCCACCAACGTGCTTGTCTTTGCTTCTGAATCAATTTTAAGAACTCAGATGACTAGTTTATTGCATATAACCTATTCCGAGTATTAAAAATACAAGTGTGTTCTTCAAGCTTGAAGGTATTCATTTACTGTTGTGATACCTATCAGACTGCCAAACGAATACTGGAAGGAAAATTCAAGCTGGAACCTGGTATAGTATTTACCGTAATTGCAAAACGCTTTATACACTTTATACTTTTTTACTTTTGACTGGCTGATCGTTGTGGAATTCATGCACAATTACGGACCAACAGGGTGGTTCGTGGAATAGTTCGCACGGCTGAAAAACTAAAAAGTTATCAAGAAAGTAAAACTATGGCAAGCGTTACTTCAACAAATGAACAATTCGCGGACCTTATGTCTCGAATAGCACTGGTAACGTTAATCAACCTGTTGTTGGTGGGAATTTTTCGAAGTGCTCATCACGTTTTGACGGTTCTAAAGACTCAGACGTGAATGCTTTCATTGTATATGCAATTGGCATATACAAGGATTGTGCTCAAGTGTCTGATGACAATGCTATTAAAGGACTTCCGATGCTGTTTTGGTTCGCGGCAAAGTGATATCAAGGTGTAAAGACTACAGTGTAGACATGGAAGGATGCGCTAGATCTCTTGAGAACCATATTCGGTCCACAAAAACCACCTTATAGAGTTTATCGTGAACTTTTTGCCACCGAGCAAGATTTAAATACTCCAACAGACATTTTTATTTGTAAAATGCGTTCGATCCTAGCACAGATTCCTTCTGGAACTTTAAGAGAAGAAGTTCAGTTGGACATGGTTGGACTAAATCGTATAATAAGAGAGAAAGTTCCCAGAGATAAAGTGAAAACTTTCAATGAACTTTTGACAAATGCTAGGTTAATCGAGGAAACTTTTGATCGTAGTGACAATGTGATGATGAAAGACACTAAAGACATTCAAAAACGCGTTCGCTGCCTATATTGTAAAAATCCAGGCCACAAGAAAGATGAATGTAGAAAACTTCTAAATAGAAACCCCAAGTACAACGAAAAATCCAAAACAGCTGTTCGCGAGCAGGAGAACACCCGTAATTCGAATACGTCTCGATTGAGTTCGTCCAATTCAACGTCAACTAATAGTTCGCGAAGTAACATAAGTTCCCCATTATCGTGTTCTGGATGCGGTAAGCCAGGATTTATCAGAACCAATTAATTGTCCTTCATGTAACAATACTGAAACGGCCTCAATAGAATTTTTCAGTATCGACACGCTTATTGCCCCTCGTTCAAGACCAATTATTCATGTCAATATTTTAGGACATCAAGGTCAAGGTCTGATTGACACAGCCGCGAAACAAAGTGTCGTTGGCAAGGTACTGTATGATCTTCTGACACGCGAAGGTCAAACATTTCACGAAGAAAATATTTTGGTGAAGTTTGCTGATGGTCAAGGTAAAATGGAAAATGTCCTTGTTACTTGTGTTGACGTGAATGTCAAAGGCAAGAAAATACCTACCAAATTCATCATCTTCCCAGATGCACCTAATAAAACCCTTTTTGGTGTAGATTTTATAAAGGATGCTAAACTCGTCCTAGATATTCATAATAAAGAGTGGTACTTTTCAGAAGACCATTCAGCTCGTCATGAATTGATGTTTGAATCTGCATCTAATTACTCCCATCTCGCGACCGGACGAAGGAACTATGCTCACAGATGACCAACTTAATCTTTTTCTGAATAAGCACGAGAATATATTCAGTCTGGGGGGAGAACCGACTCCCTACGAACAGCACCACATAAATATAGGCGATCATCCTCCGATTGCCCTTCCTCCATATCGAATGTCACCAGCTAAGAAGTCATTATTGAAAACCGAATTGGATCGACTGTTAGCTGAAGGTTTAATCGAAGAGTGCGAAAGTCCACGGGCTGCACCAGTCGTACTTGTGCCTAAGAAGGATGGTGAAATTAGATTATGCATGAACTATCAACGGTTGAATGCCGTAACAATAAGTGACTCGTATCCGTGACTTACTTCATGCAGCTAAACGAACATTCTACATGACCACGATTGATTTACGATCGGGTTATCACCAAGTGAGAATAAACGAGCGCGACAAAGATAAGACTGCTTTCGTTACGCCTTTCGGGACTTATCGTTATGTTTATGCCGTTTGGTTTGAAAGGAGCTCCAACGGTTAATGGACCAGTTTCGACGTGGTATTGGCAGTGTCGTGATTCTCAGTTACTTAGACGATCTAATTGTTCTTTCTAGTACGTTCGAAGAACATTTACACGATTTAAAGCTCGTGTTCGAGAGACTTGAACAATTTAAACTTCGCGCCAACCGCAAAAAGTGCGTGTTCGCGAGTGCAAAGGTAAAATACATAGGACATTACATTACTCTAGATGGTATTTCGGTCGATCCCGAAAAGACTTCGGCAATAAGTGAACGTTTACCACCGCGGAATGTCAAGGAAGTGCAATCCTTTCTCCAAACTGCCAGCTGGTATAGGCGTTTTGTAGAAAACTTCGCAGAAGTATCTCGTCCGTTCAGCAATTTAACGAAGAAGGCAGTGTGGAACGAAACTACTCCACGTCAGAGAGAGAGACTTTAGCTGTTGTGTGGGCTTTAGGAAAATTTAGAGGCTATATTGAAGGTTCCCCAATAATCGTGCAAACCGATCACCAACCACTTCGATGGTTACTCAGTTTGAAATCACCAACTGGTAGATTAGCACGATGGGCTTTACTGATACGATATCAAGATAGAGTATTTATCTGGTAAACGAAACGTTGTTGCCGATACTTTATCTCGTCCTCCTTGCGACCACGAAGAACAAGAGGCTTCCGAGTTGTGCGAGGTTATTATTGAATTGCCTCATAGAAAGGCTGATGAGACAAGAACCGAACAAATGAAATATCCTGAACTTGCAAAAATTATAGTTTATAGTTTCGAAGATCCTTCAGACACAGGACAGAGGTTATATCCTGTCCCAAGGAGTATTATACCACTACTCACCAGAAGAGAATGAAGAAGAAGAAGCACAGTTGGTCGTGCCTATTCATGAAAGAGACAGAATTCTCAAGAAATACCATGACGCACCAGAAGCCGCTCATTATGGTGTCGAGCGTTCACTCCAACGCATTGCGAAAAGGTATTATTATAGGAATGCGTCGATATGTTGTAGGCTATGTTGGTAAATGTCTCGATCGTCAGCGCTAGAAATAGACAAACCAAAAACCAGGTGGTCCTCTCCAAACTCATGTGTATGCATAAAGATTTGAAACTCTAGCAATTGATCTTTTCAGACCAGTACCAGAGGGACCAGGTGGAGAAAAGTGGATATTCATTGTTGAACACATTTCTACGAAATGGGTTGAGTTATTTGCTCTTCAACATGCTACTGCAGAGGAATGTGCACGAAATATTTTTTCCGCTATGGACTTTCTCGTAAAATCATTAGTGACAACGGTGTACAATTTGTATCCGCCGTCATGCAACAGGTATGCTATACCTTAGACATCAAGGAAACATTCACTCCTCTTTATTTTCTTTCAGTTGATATGGTAGAGCGGAAAAATCGTGATCTCAAACCACGACTTACCATCCTGGTAGGGAGCGATCATCGATTATTGGCTGAGAAGCTTGCAACGACTAGATTTGTCATGAATTCTGTATGATGCGAAACTACAGGAAAGACTGCTGCCTATTTAACTTTTAGGCGTGAGTTACGAACTCCGGACGACGTCAAACATGATCTCAGGGTAGTTACGGAGACAGAAAATTTCCTTCCTCAGATAACTCTTTATCTGAAGAAAATTCCAATAACTTGGCAAGAGGCCAAAGCGCTGAACGAAAGGACGCAAGACCGACGAAAGACTTATACAGATATCAGAAGAAATGGTGTGGACACTTTCAAGGTTGGAGATCTAGTATGGGTACATACACATGCTCTGAGCAATGCCGTGAAAGGACTTACTGCAAAGTCTTATCCAAAACGAGATGGCCCTTATAAGATACTGAGGCAGGTATCTGCAGTCAGGTTGGTTACCCAGATAACTAAACGAAACCGATGGGAGTATACCATACTTCATCCCTCACGAATGCAAAAACCAGCGAAGCTGAGAAACCTGCACTTGGATTGAGAAAAAGGGGGCGACCCCCGAAGAAGGAAGAAAACAATGTAACTGGCCCCCTTCTCGAGGCGAAATAATCCTAAAAAATTATTAAGAGTTCGAGGCCAAGGGGGAAGACTGTAACAAATCATCTTTACCCACCCTTACGCCGGCCCTGTCGTTCCATTTCACCTGCTGCGAACCTTCTGGGTCGAGCGTCATCAGTTGGATAGTTGGAACTGACCTACTCGCTGGGGACAACGCGTTTTATTTGCATTGCGAAATATTCCCATGTATTGTAATAATAAACCTGAAAATTCATTAAACAAAATTCTTCGAGTTTTCCAAGTGTTTTCTGTGAACTCATAAATTCTATAAATCCACTTTTATAGACTGTATTTTATGAATCCTGTTTTAAGAATTTCAATAATATTGCTTTCAATCACTATTGAAAATAATACGTCGATAATAAGGGTCCAGGGTTCCTTCCACCAACATAGATGTTCATCTAGATACAAACTATAGGAACAACTGGTAAGCTTCTAGTTTTCTATGAATTGAGCAGCATCCTGAAATGAATCGAACAGCATCCTGAAATGAATCAGTGATGTCTATTGAATATTTTTTAGCAGTTTAAAGTTTAATGCCTACCTCAAATATCTGCCAACAAATATCTAGCTGTTTGTTCATGGTTTTATTCTTTCTACCATACTTTAGCTGGTACGAAAATCATATCACTCGCGAATTTGCAGTCCAGTAAGAATTTTCAATCAAAATATAGAAATGCATCAGATTATCCTACAAAAAAATGCACAATGAAAATTGAAAACACTCGCTCACAGCTTGTAAAATAAACAAGATGGTTTAATGTCATGAACGGGAAAATTGCATTTCAGAAACATTTTAAGATTATATTAATTCTAAGTTCTCAGTAAACATGTAAGTAATGTTTTGAGGTAGTTAAGCACAAACATCGTACAAATAACATAACTACTATGTCTGCCACATATCTGAAAAATATATACTTAACATTTTATCTATATTTCATTAAATATTATTTCAATGTGACAAACATATAGCTGAAAACATTATGAAACAACATTAATATACTGTTAGTTTGCCAATATTGATAAAGTTATCTCTGGTAAATGTTTTTATTCTGTATCATGTTTAGTGGGAAGAGCTATTTATATAGTACTGAACTATAAAAAAAATAATGGTTTTCAAATTAAAGGTATTCGGAAAATATGAATGAGATGATATCAGATTGACTGTCCACGGAGTCGATATGAGCAACAATTTTTTTAAATGCGTTCAAAAGATACCACTTGTAATTATTATTTTCTTTCTAATGACGTATCACTTATGGCGGTTTAATGTTGTTTCAGATACTTTTCAGCCATCATCACAAGTTCTAAAGAGATTTTCAAGTCATTCAAATATCCTGTGCACTAGAATACCTAATTTCCATTTTTTCAAAACTTCGAAACATGGAACGTAATGTCATATCTAATTTTATTATTGAATTCGGAATGAAACATTATTTCTAATATATCGAAAAAAAAAAAAAATTAAATCCGAAATAACTTGAAATATTGAATATTTGTTCATAAATAGACATACGTTTCCGCTATTTTCATCTGTCTATGAAGTTTAGAAAATCTAAAATATACGTATTTTTTCATTCATTCGTAAGATCATTTTCACTTCAGAAAAATAAAATAAAGATAATTGAAATTTGGCTTCTGTGCCACTCTGTGTATATCACACGCGCAGAAACTATTTTGCAAGCGTTCAAAACCATTGACTGCTGGTCGGCTAGGTTCGAATCCTTAGCGACTTCAGATTTTTATCTGATGGCCTGAGAAAGTGCTGGGAATCGCACGTTAAAAGGTGAGATCTCGTTAATCCTTGGCTCGCACAAGTTTCGACTTTTGAGGGCTGCCGTTCGTAAGGGGACGACAGCTGGTTCATGGAAAAAAACTATTTCAACAATTTCAATTTCAACTATTATAATTGAGACACAAGAAATGTATATATTGATTACAGTGATCATACATTTTCCTTACCCGATTTCAACATATTTATATCACACCACTTAAAACTTGCAAATATCTAACGTTAATAAATACACTTCTACACAAACTTCCAAAATGATCAGAAAACTGAAACATTAAATATTAACAAATAATACCCAAATCGATTGATATGAGCGGATTTCAGTTCCTCTAACTCTTGTGGTCTGTTCTACTCCAAAATGGTTATAATAATTCGCAAATCGACAAGTCCATTCGCCATCAGCTGACCCGCTCTCCAAAAACAGATGATCAAACAGACAGTATTCGGCCCCAAAAATACCAAATTACCCTTCCCAACACCTGCAAGCCTCTCATTGCTCGCATCCCCTCATTTCGCGCCAACCCAGTTCCCGCACAAAGCTCACCACACTCCAGCCTCGCCCACAGGGATATAAATACAGATCCACCACCCGCTAATCCTCAGTTCTCTCGAAGGAATAGGCATATTGAGACCAGTGACGAGACTTGGGGAGTAGGCAGATTGAGACCCCGACGTGAAGTTACGAAAACCTAACGTGATAATACCTGAGGAGTAGGCAGATTGAGACCTCAGTGTAGAATCACGTTTCCCCGCCTTTTTATACCTTTTTCATTTCTTGAAAATGGCTCCAAAATCGGAGCCGAAACGTCGAATTTCTACTAATTCCAGGCGCGGTTCAACCCGCACTTTAATTTTCAAATATCCTAACTCATATCTATATATATATATATATATATATATATATATATATAAATATAAATATATATATAAATAAAGTAGAAAACCATAGAATGGCTTCGTAAGGGGAATAATAAATACAAAGGAGAAAATTAGTGGGTAAACCCTCATAATCCGTCTACGGTTGCATTATGAGGGTTTACCCACTAATTTTCTCCTTTCTATATATATACAGGGTGTTCCAAATTAAGTCGGCACCATTGCCAACTCCGTTATTATTGATGCTACGAATTCGGTTAAATGGGCAAACTAGTAGCATTTTTAATGGCCTTCTCGACGCCGAAAACAAAAAAAAATTGACAGAAATGATATTTTCTTAAATGGAACACTATATTTTATCATATATTTCGACTCGTAACTACATTCTCAATAACAAAGCTCCTATGACTTTTTTTCCTAAAGTTGAAAATAAGTCAGTTTTGTCAATAGGAAACATTTATAAAAATCGGATTTGATAAAGCGCTATAAAATATCGAGTAAATGTTCAAAAAACACCGCCTTCTGTTTTGTCTAGAGGCTAAGGCTCCTTCACCTCACGCCGGCGACGCGTGTTCTTGACTTGGTAGTGAACAAGAATATTACTAATATGAGTGAACTCAAGGCCATCCACGAGATGACTTCGGATCACGATCCAGTAGTGTTTCGGCTAAAATGCAGAATGGACATCCGTCCTCCGACTGTTAAATACGACTACCGAAATGCTGACTGGAAAGAGTCCCGAAGGCTTTTGAATGCTATGACATTAATCAAGTCAAACATCTCAAAAGATGAAATTGAGGAGGTTACCCTTACTCTCATTAGAAATATTCAAGTAGTTCGTGAGCGTTCTGTCAAGAAGACTGTGGTTAAGAGTAACCGGAATATCCTTCCACCCCACGTTAAGGAGATGATCACTCTGAAGAACTCTCTTCGCAAAAAGTGGCAGGGTACTCGAAACCCTGCCCACAAAAACGACATGTTAAATTTGGGAAGAGAGATCTCTCAGATGATCAACGAAAATAACGACAGGGTGTGGAAAGATAAACTGAAGAAGTTAGACCCTCGTGATAACTCTCTGTGGCGGATGACGAAGCGAATATCAAAACGTTTCGCCCCGATTCCAGCCATGGAGAGTGGGAACGAGCAACTAGCGACGGACCCTCAGAAGGCGGAACTGTTCGGGGTACATTTCGCCAGCGTTCACAAAAGGGTGCCGGACGTTAGTGAGGGACACAGACGAAATACTAAGATAACGGAAGACTTTAGAGAGTCTGTCTCCCTCCCTATTGGTCCTCATAGATTTGCCAAAATAATGACAAACTATGAGGAACTGACGAAAGTCATAAAAAGGCTTCCGACGAATAAGGCACCTGGGCCGGATTGCTTGGATGTCATTCTACTTCGGAATGCGCCGCGGAAAGTCCTCGCCCAGCTCATCCACTTGATCAATGCTATTATCAAATGGGGGTGTTATCCGGATTGTCTGAAGAAGGCACTGGTGATACCTATTCTGAAACAAGGTAAGGATGGCCATAAACTTGACAGCTATCGCCCCATCTCACTCTTGAGTGTGATCGCCAACAAGGTCGTGGAGAAGATCCTTCTGAGACGGTTGTTGAGTCTCGAGGAGAAACTCAAAATGATCCCCGATGTGCAGTTCGGCTTTATAAAGGGTCATAGTACCACTTCTCAGGTCGTTAGGATTGTACACGGGGTGAAAGAGGCAGCTCATCGTGGACTCAACACAGTCATGGTCCTGCTGGACATGAAAAAGGCCTTTGACTCAGTATGGGTAGAGTGTCTCTAAAATGCTGTTGGCAGGCATGCCCTCATACATGGTAAGGCTAATCAACTCTTACCTTGTTGGGAGAACTTTTATGATGCGAGTGAACAACACTCGCTTCGCTGAGTTTCCGATCGAAGCAGGTGTCCCGCAGGGTTCAAGTTTGTCACCACACTTGTACTCCCTAAATACGTATGACTTTCCTCAGTGCGAGAGAAAGGACATGGGCACTGCGGTATACGCAGATGATACCGCAATTTTTGCCCATTCCTTCTCGAGCGTCGCTGCCCAATACAGGATCCAAGTTCACTTGGATAGGAAGGTTATACCCTATTTGGCGAAGAACAAGATTGTGGTGAACCCGGCGAAGTCGGAGACCATCAACTTCACTAAAAAGTATACATACTCAAAGCTTTATAGGAAGTTGATGATCAACGGCGAAGCTGTTGAAAACGTGAACACTGCGAGATACCTGGGAGTACAGCTGGACAGGCGTCTTAACTTTGGTAGGCACATAACCTTGGCTATTCAGAGGGCTGGAGCGGCGCTGAAGCGCACCTACCCTCTGAAAGCTAGAGGCTCAAGAATGAGCCAAGAAAACAAACTGCTCGTTTATAAGCAGATTATTAGGCCCGCGATGACATACGCCTGTCCAGTGTTTTGCAGTCTGAAAACCACCCCACTTATGCGGTTGGATAGGATGCAGAACAAGGTGCTCCATATTATTACTAATAGTAGGAGATACCTTCGTTTGGAAACTTTAAGGGAGCTTGCTGGCGTCGACTCAGTTCTGACATACATAAAAAACTTGTCTTACAAGTTCTATAAGTACTTCATCCATAACAGTCCTCTCACCAAGGACATTACCAAGCTTAGGGTATATGATAATGAGCCCCGCAAGCACGGCGGGCTCATATATCAGGCGCTGGATATCTTCCAGGAACGACGTGATGAACCGGTTCCGTAGGGAACCAAGACGAAAGGTATAACCTGAAACGCGAAGTACCTTGACCCGGTTTTTTGCCTCAGCCTTTTCCGGGGTTTGTCATCGAAACAACCAGCCTCATAAACTCATTGCAAGGAATTTTTTACATCGAATTTTATACACCACACGCATAAGCAATGCAGGAGGCGTGTTTCTTATCAGTCACCACCGCAATTTTACAAAATGTCTGGTCATTCCGTTAACATCAGCGGGGCCGGGCATCAGCGCCCCCTTCTTGGGGGTTTCTGTGCCCGACTTGGCAGGGCGCCCTTCTAGCTCCCCTGAAAAGGAGCGGAAGGGTTGCTACTTCTGCACCTATTTTTCCATCCTCCCCTGACCCCCCTGGGTTAAGAAGCGTGGAAAATGAAATGTGGCATGTTATTAATTGTGAAATGTAAATTGTCAACTTTGTAATAAAACCACTATTTATTTTATTTATTTATTTACCCGTGTTCAAATCGTGGTCGAGCCATTTCTTTTTATGTGTTAGAGATATGGATTGTATTGCCAGTAATTTGTATACCGACTTTGGCTATATCTATTAAAAATTGTCAGAATTGTACATTCAATTTTAATCTAGTAAATAATAAAAGAAATGAATATTATTATGAGGTAATCAATGATCAATAAAGTATCGAGTGTATTGTCTGTATCTGAGATCTGCGTTTGTCGAAAAAATATTGTGTGTATTTCGAGCACAAAGTGTAATTGCCGCTCTCCAATGATTACCGCGCTCTGCTTCGCGTCGCGCGGTAACTCTTTGTTCGAGCGGCAATCCATCACTTTGCGCTCTAAATACACGAATAGCTATTTCCAACCGCATTAATATGACGCTCCAGCATTTTCTGTTCTGTACAAAAACGGCTTCAAAGTTATCATTATGGCAGAAATGTTTTGATTCACAAACTAAATACGGCTAGTGGAATGGTTTTAAGATGGAAATTATCGTTTTGTAAATTAATACCAACTAGCTCAGTTGTGTCAATTGACGGGTTTCACGAGTTCAAATCCCAGCGCAATTTTTTCTTTTTATTGTCTTATTTTGCTGTTAGTAACAAAATTTTGTCATTCGTATAAATACCAAAATTGGGTGTTTGGACAATCATGGGGATTTATTCGCCAAAACAAAGAAATTTTTTGTACTAGTGAAAAAAAAATTTCCACATAAGTCGCTCATTTTCAACTTTAGGAAAAAAAGTCATAGGAGCTTTGTTATTGAGAATGTAGTTACGAGTCGAAATGCATGATAAAATATAGAGTGTTCCATTTAAAAAAATATCATTTTATGAAATATTTCGAAAACGCGACTGTCAATTTTTTTTTTGTTTTCGGCGGCGAGAAGGCCATTAAAAATGCTACTAGTTTGCCCATTAAACCGAATTCGTAGCATCAATAATAACGGAGTTGGCAATGGTGCCGACTTAATTTGGAACACCCTGTATATATATATATATATATATATATTGTTGTGAAATTAGATAGTAGAAATAGATAATAAAGAGTTTCAAGATAAAAATACTAGTAATCAATAAATTTCATCATAAAGCCCAAGCAAATACTTATTTTTTTACACTAGATATTACACATTTACTTGAAAACACCATGCTTATAATTATAAAATGAGAAAAAACCTTTCAACACACGAAACAACATAGAACTACTAACAAAACATAAATGTAATCGTAAGTCGACGGACAGTACAGAACCTTTCAAGAATGCCATTTTTGCCAAATTTCTACGAGAACAACTTTGCAATGCTTTTTTGATAGCTGAATTTATTTTTCAATTTGAATGGGAAAAAAAACTTACGTACCGGTTTCATGGTACTTGCCAATCACCAGCGAAGGCTAGTTGGAATTCCTAAGATAGGTACTGAAATATGTATGTAAACGATTGATACTTGGAAAAATTTCTACGAGAACAACTTTGCAATGCTTTTTAAATACATAGCTGAATTTATTTTTCAATTTAAATGGAAAAAAACTTACGTAACGGTTTCATGGTACTTGCCAATCACCAGCGAAGGCTAGTTGGAATTCCTAAGATAGGTACTGAAGTATGTATGTAAACGATTGTCCTTTTGGGCGCCAACTAGTTCAGACGGTTTTTGTGAAAATAATAAATATGACTAGATTCGGCTGATTCTTTCTAATTTTTGGATTCACACATTTTTCCAAATGTGACAAAACACTGGTATCATGGACATCATTTTCTTCTGGATAGTCAACAGTCAATATTGTAGTACTCACAGTTTTTCTCGAACCTAAAACCAGGTTCTTCAGTCCACACACCACAACACGTTAGTTTTAGTTTATCGAGTAACAGTCAACATGAATGAATGACACTAGTGTTCTTCTAGGCTCACTTTCACCATGACTACTTGAAGCACTTTTTATTTGTCTATCAACCCTACAGTGGTTGCGACACGCTTTTTTTAAGAGAAAACAAAAACAACGGAAAGTGTTTGTTTTCATGGAAGCCATTACATTCTTTCCACGGGAATACCTAACCTATATGTATTACAGCGTTGCCAGAAGCAGTTTTTGCGGCCGTGGCTATTAGCCCGAAATAGTTAATACTATAACATTAACCCACTTCCACAGATATGTTATTTAATTGTTCAAATTTGGCTCAATGTCATTAGACATTCAATGCCAAATTAAGAATTTGAGTAATGTGGATATGATTTTGTTCTGTCGGTATATTTTCGCACTGAATGCAGAGCTCTAACGACTGCCCAATCAAAGCATGCTTCATCTTTATTATTAATATTGATGCATGTTTGCTTTTTGGCAATTGACTTTGGCAGCTCGATGAAAGAGGAATGATTTTCCATGTCTGATTTATTGATATATATATATATATATACTTCCAAACTAATAATTTTTTGAAGTGTCCAACCTCTCTCCGTCTCAAAGAATTCCGATAAGTAATTTGGAATATTACCAATGACGTTTTCGAGAAACCACGCTTTTATATCAGTTCTTCTGGCGTGATGAATTCATTTCTATTAATAGTGGAGAGGCGCATTTAGTAAAAGATGTAAAATTACAAGGTTGGCTCACCCTGAAACGTAACCAGCAACCACTATGCTAGATTTTATATTACGGTAGTACATATGATATTTCGACCGGTGGTCACTGTGTACGAGTGGAACCCTCTTTTCTGAACGCTAGTTTGGAAAATGGCGGATATATCACATAACCTCACAACACTCTTCCCTGAAGATGACAATAAAAAATTGTTGAAAGCTTGGAATCTGTGTATTAGAGTACTCTTATTGGCCTGCTGCATATCCCAAATATTAAAAACTCATTTCCTAACTAGTCAGCAAACAAGACTACCCTTTTCTATATATATATATATATAGAAAATATATATATATAGAGAGGTCGTCTATTGCTGACTAGTTAGAAACAAATCTTGACAATTTTTTGGGGCAGCAGCAAAACGCAAGTGTACTCTTATAACATTATATTTCCAATATTTCGACAGTGGTTACTGTCATCATCAGGGAGCTACAAAAATGGATGAATCTATGGTAAAATGGTGAGGATGAGAGTCCAATACTTACAATGTTAGTGAGATTGGTCGCTTAACAACGATGTTGAAAAATTAAACAAGACTAAAACCATGTGCAACATGGGGTACTGAATAAAAATTATGTAAAACATTCTGAGATCTGAGATCTATTCTTATTTATTAATGTTGGACAAGAACCCAAGTGCTCTCAACAACAGTTCCTTTGGCATTACTTAATCTCAATTTTGTAATTCTTTTACTCTATGACATCCCATAAATTTCCCAATTGATTCTCAAAATTAAATATTTAAATTCAAATAATGTTAAATACAATTTTCTCATCTATTACATGAAATCCATAATTATACTTTCTCTTTAGCAGTAATTGCAACTGGACTGGAAACCCCAGCAGCTCAGGCCAATTGTTCCCTTGTTCCATAATTTCTATGAAAATTTGACTTTTGACTTTTGACATATAATTAATTTTAATAATTTCTAACCAAATCATTTTCTTTTCTCCCACGCTCCTCGTGGTATATTACAGGTGTTGTCTGCATCCGACACATTTTTAGATTTTTAATTGTTATAAATGTTTTACATAATTTTTATTCAGTACCCCATGTTGCACATGGTTTTAGTCTTGTTTAATTTTTCAACATCGTTGTTAAGAGACCAATCTCACTAACATTGTAAGTATTGGACTCTCATCCTCACCATTTTACCATAGTTTCATCCATTTTTGTAGCTCCCTGATGATGACAGTAACCACTGTCGAAATATTGGAAATATAATGTTATAAGAGTACACTTGCGTTTTGCTGCTGCCCCAAAAAATTGACAAGATTTATATATATATATATATATATATATATATATATATATATATATATATATATATATATATATATATATATATATATATAGGAGAGAGGAAGTCTTTGCTGACCAGTTAAGATAAAGCTAGGAAAACTTGTTGGGTACGCAGCATGCAGGAAGTATACTCTTATAACACTTGTTCCAATATTTCGACAACGTTTATTGTCATCCTCAGGGAAAGCTACAATATTATTAAAATACAATGAAACAATGACTAACAGTGGATTCCAAAACTACTTACAGTGTCGGTGAGGTTATGTGCATAGATATTATAAAATAGACGTTAACAATTGCAATGTACATATATTAAAACAATTTGTGAGAGTCCTTAAAGGTCATCATCAACAATTATTGAACTTTTATAGTTAAAAAACATTAATTATAATAAAATTGAAAAATTATTTCCTCATACCGGTATTTTAACGTCGGCATGGGAGAAGAAGAATTTAATTTAGGTTAACAAGTGAGGTTAAGTACGATCCTGCATGGAACAGTACTAAAATGAGGAACATTGACAGACTGAACCTACCATGGAACGAGACCTTGTCATTCAAACATGGAATGGCACAGAACACCATAGAAAAGACATCATATCATTAATTAATTATTTCCACCTATAGAGGGAGTACTCCGAATACTGAAATTATTATTAAAAGTAAAAACAGATAATATGAATAGTAGACAAAATTATGTAACAATTATTTTGATTGAAGAAGTCTTAGTGACTCCTCAGATATCTAAAAAAAATATATTGATAAAGATTTACGTTATAAATTTGTAAAGTTTAAATTACTGGAAGAGTAAAACATATTTTAAATAGATTGGGAGTTAAGGTCCCTTTCATTATGTGGATTTTGACCCAAGTGCAATAAGAATGAATATATTTCACTTAAATGGTTAATTTCAGTTTTTTTGTTCATACATGAGGATGACTGTGAGATGAAGGCCATCTCTAGAAAGAGTCTTTTATACTTGTTAGGTTCTTTGGCTAAGATTTTCGCAGCCTCAAAGTTGATATTATGACCTTCTGTCTGCACATGATCACTAAGTGCACATCTTTCTGGGTGCAATCTACAATCACTGTTATGTGAACAAATTCTATCTTTTAATAACCTGTTATTATAACCCATATCTGTAGAAGTTAGGAGAGAGGAAGTCTTTGCTGACCAGTTAAGAACCAGTTGGGTTTCTACCAAGACGTGATTGCTACGTATGGAACAACAGTGGTGAAAAAACTGAAATTATGGTCCCGCACCAAAATGAAATTGGCTAAAGAGTATAATAGAAGATGTTTCTTACTGAAATGCCGCTCGATGGGAATCTCTCCGAAGCATTTGGAACATTCAACAAAACAGATAAATAGATTACTACAACGACAAGATATCAGCTTTTGTGATATATCAAGAAGGTTCTGCCTCAGGTTAGGATCAAAGCTTTTAAATCTTGAAATTGATATGAATCATAAATTAATAAATATTCTTGAAAATAGGTTGAACGTACTAAGGACCGAGATAATCCCTTTAACGAATGAGTTGCTTTTTGTTGAATTTTCTGCAAGACAACAACCTAAATTTTTAAAACTTTTTCATAAAATTAAATCCTCAAATATTAATAAATTAAATAATCTTTCACTTATTCAATCCAGGAATAACTTAAATGTTAAACCTGAATGGGTAAAAAATATTTCTGGTACCGACATTCCTTCGGATGTGGTACAATTCTTAGCACTAGGTCCTAAATTCAGTATAGAACCCCGTCTAAAAAAAGATTTCTCGATAAAAAAATATATTGGCAGATGTTGATTACATCACGTCGTCTATTCCAGATGACCATGTTCGTAAATTGACAATTGCCAGATCTACCAATGTAATCACTAATTTTGTAAATGATTCGTCAAATTCCTCACAATTTCAGCATTTATTTGATAAAACAAAAAATTTCTTAAAACAAAATCCAAATTTAATTGTTACAAAGTCAGATAAGGGTAATGTCACTGTTATTATGGACAGAGATCAATACATTTCACTCTCTAATGATTTAATTGAAAATAATGATTCTTATATTATGTTAACTAAAGATCCCTCACAATCAATACAACCTAAATGTAACCTCTTAATAAAATCTTTATTCACCTCTAAGCAAATAGATGAAATTACTAAAAAAAGGCTGACCACCTATAACGGTATAATTCCAAAATTTTACTCTCTTCCCAAAATACATAAACCAGTTTTGTCCATGAGACCTATAGTAGCTTCGATAGGCTCACCGACTGAATTTTTATCTGCCTTTTTAACTGACATTTTAACAAAAGCTTATAACTTTGATAATGACTATTATATAAAAGATTCCTTTGACGTCTCCACAAAATTTAATAGATTGCAACTCCCTGACAATTATGTCCTTGCTAGCTTAGACGTGGTATCATTATTCAGTAATGTTTACTTAGATGCTTGTATTAGAGCAATAGATAAAAAGTGGCACTGCATTAGTTCCATTTGTAGTATCCAAAAACAATCTTTTTTTGATTTAATAACATTTCTCTTTAATAATACAGTTTTCTCTTTCAACAATAAAATTTATAAGCAAACTTTTGGTACTCCAATGGGAGCTAAAATTAGTCCTATACTTGCTTGTTATGTAATGGATGACATTTTAGATACAGTTATTAATGTTCTTCCCTTCAATTTATTTTTTATAAAGAAATATGTTGATGACATCATCCTCTCGTTACCTGCGGGCTGTACTGCAGAGATACTTGACATTTTTAATAGCTATGACCCATATATACAGTTCACGTTGGAATGTGAAGATGATGATCGTAGTGTTCCCTTCTTGGACATGAAACTCATTCGCTCACATGACAACAGTATTATCATCGATTGGTACAGGAAACCCATGAGTTCAGGTAGATATATGAATTACTTGTCGTACCACAAGGAAAATATAAAAGTGAACCTGGTCAAGCAGATGAAGCAACGTGTTCTCAACATCTCTGATAGTACTTTCCACAATAAAAACTTGGGCATTTTGTACAACCTATTTCGAAATAATTCATACCCTCATGTCCTTCTTAATAAAATTCTTTTTAGCTCCACAATGGAACCTGTCATAAATAATAATAATACAGATTTGGATATTGCTGATGTTGCTGATCCAAAACACATAGTCAATACTTTTTATGCATCTCTACCCTATATATCAAATATTACTCCAAAACTTAGTAGAATCTTTAAACCTTTTGATAACAATAAAATTGCAAATAAAACTGTTCTAACGATAAATTCTCTATTCACTAAAGTGAAAGACAAAGTTCCTTTACTTCATCAATCACATGTAGTCTACTGTATTCCTTGTTCTAACTGCTCGAATGAATATATTGGACAAACTAACAGGTTATTAAAAGATAGAATTTGTTCACATAAGAGTGATTGTAGATTGCACCCAGAAAGATGTGCACTTAGTGATCATGTGCAGACAGAAGGTCATAATATCAACTTTGAGGCTGCGAAAATCTTAGCCAAAGAACCTAACAAGTATAAAAGACTCTTTCTAGAGATGGCCTTCATCTCACAGTCATCCTCATGTATGAACAAAAAAACTGACATTAACCATTTAAGTGAAATATATTCATTCTTATTGCATTTGGATCAAAATCCACATAATGAAAGGGACCTTAACTCCCAATCTATTTAAAATATGTTTTACTCTTCCAGTAATTTAAACTTTACAAATTTATAACGTAAATCTTTATCAATATATTTTTTTTAGATATCTGAGGAGTCACTAAGACTTCTTCAATCAAAATAATTGTTACATAATTTTGTCTACTATTCATATTATCTGTTTTTACTTTTAATAATAATTTCAGTATTCCGAGTACTCCCTCTATAGGTGGAAATAATTAATTAATGATATGATGTCTTTTCTATGGTGTTCTGTGCCATTCCATGTTTGAATGACAAGGTCTCGTTCCATGGTAGGTTCAGTCTGTCAATGTTCCTCATTTTAGTACTGTTCCATGCAGGATCGTACTTAACCTCACTTGTTAACCTAAATTAAATTCTTCTTCTCCCATGCCGACGTTAAAATACCGGTATGAGGAAATAATTTTTCAATTTTATTATAATTAATGTTTTTTAACTATAAAAGTTCAATAATTGTTGATGATGACCTTTAAGGACTCTCACAAATTGTTTTAATATATGTACATTGCAATTGTTAACGTCTATTTTATAATATCTATGCACATAACCTCACCGACACTGTAAGTAGTTTTGGAATCCACTGTTAGTCATTGTTTCATTGTATTTTAATAATATTGTAGCTTTCCCTGAGGATGACAATAAACGTTGTCGAAATATTGGAACAAGTGTTATAAGAGTATACTTCCTGCATGCTGCGTACCCAACAAGTTTTCCTAGCTATATATATATATATATATATATATATAAGAGTATACTTCCTGCATGCTGCGTACCCAACAAGTATACTCTTATAACACTTTATTCCAATATTTCGACAGGTATTATTGTCATCATCAGGGAAAGCTACAATAATGTTAAAACTATAGTGAAAACAATTGACAACTGTGGATTCTAAACTACTTACGTGTTGATGAGATTGATTGCAATAGATGATATAAAAAGACGTGTACAGTAATTAAACATATTAAAAAACAAGTTATGAGATAATCTTAAAGGTAATCGTCACACATTATTAAAAACTCAGTTATGCATAAAATCTAGTTCTATTCAATTTTATTCAAATGGATATCATACCGATGTCACACCGGTTGATCGGAAAGCGTGGAAAAGAAAGAAAATTTATTTGAGGTTATGTATACAAAGTGAAGTTTCTTAAGGTACGTTCCTGCATGGAACTGTACTAGAATCTGAAATTAGACAGATTGAACCACTCAGATAGATGGTAGATACATGAATTACTTGTCGTACCACAAGGAATCTATCAAAGTGAACCTCGTCAAGCAAATGAAACAACGAGTCCTCAACATCTCTGATAGTACCCTCTGGAATAAAAACTTGGGTATTTTGTACAATTTATTTCGAAACAATTCATATCCTCATTCTCTTTTGAAAAAAAATTCTATATAGCTCAACAATGGAGGCTCCCTCAGATAATATTAATAATACAGGTGGTTTGGAGGTTGCAGTTGGTGACAATGCGGACCATGTAGTTAATACTTTTTATGCATCTCTTCCTTATATAACTAATATGACTCCAAAATTTACTAGAATTTTCAAATCTTTCAATAATATTAAAATTGCAAACAAAACTAGTTTAACTATCAACTCTCTTTTTACAAAAGTGAAGGACAGAACTCCTTTAACTCATCAATCTCATGTAATTTATTGTATTCCTTGCTCCAATTGCTCAAATGAATATATAGGACAAACCAATAGGTTGTTGAAGGACAGAATTTGTTCACATAAGAGTGATTGTAGATTGCACCCAGAGAGATGTGCACTCAGTAATCATGTACAAAAAGAAGGTCACAATATGAACTTTGAGGCTGCAAAAATCTTAGCCAAAGAATCCAACAAATATAAAAGAACCTTTCTGGAGATGACCTTCATCTCACAATCATCCTCATGTTTGAACAAGAAAACTGACATAAAACATTTAAGTGAAATATATTCATTTTTACTGCACTTGGATAAGCAGAAACATAATGTCAGAGAGCTTAACTCTCAATCCATGTTATAAATTTAAAAAAAAATAAAAAAAAAAAACTTTAATAAACGTTATTAAATTTGAATACTGATCTGATAATTTTGCAATAGTCATGTGTCATTTTCATGAAACAATGTCTAGTCTTTTTGTTCCAAGCTTGATGTACACTTTTCTCGTTCTGAGTGGTTCAATCTGTCTAATTTCAGATTCTAGTACAGTTCCATGCAGGAACGTACCTTAAGAAACTTCACTTTGTATACATAACCTCAAATAAATTTTCTTTCTTTTCCACGCTTTCCGATCAACCGGTGTGACATCGGTATGATATCCATTTGAATAAAATTGAATAGAACTAGATTTTATGCATAACTGAGTTTTTAATAATGTGTGACGATTACCTTTAAGATTATCTCATAACTTGTTTTTTAATATGTTTAATTACTGTACACGTCTTTTTATATCATCTATTGCAATCAATCTCATCAACACGTAAGTAGTTTAGAATCCACAGTTGTCAATTGTTTTCACTATAGTTTTAACATTATTGTAGCTTTCCCTGATGATGACAATAATACTTGTCGAAATATTGGAATAAAGTGTTATAAGAGTATACTTCCTGCATGCTGCTTACCCAACAAGTTTCCCTAGCTTGATCTTAACGAGTCAGCAAAGACTACCTCTCTCCTATATATATACATCTATTTATCTTTTTAGCGTCTTTCTATTCAGTACGCTTTCAGCGTCCGAGGAAGTATATTCAACTATTCCGCCTTCAATAGGTGGCACTAGGTTCAAAGAGCACAAAAATGTAAAGTATATTGAAATATTAGTATTGGATCACTCACAATTTAGATTTATATATTCTGCATATTTTTTACGTCCTTTCATTATACTATCATTTGAACGCCCTCAATATACACTACTTTGTACTATCCTTACTACATCCCCCCGTATGATTATTGGATGAATAGAATACTTTCGGCGTCCGACAGTGTTGCCATGTCTGGTATTTTGTAACTTAATATATGCAGACGTATTATTCCACATCATTAGGAAATAATGTCAAAAGATTCGTGAACCTGTGAAGCGCCATGAAGTGAATAAAAAAGTTAAAAAAAATGAAGAACACGCTTTACTTTCAACATGGACTGAAAAGTAAAAAATTATTGACAATGTAATAACTCAAATGTGAAAAAGCGTGGGTGCTTACAAAGTATTTTCTTATATTACTGATTTCAACTTTACAATACTGAGCGTTCAAAAGCTCAAGAAAACTTAAGTCAAGAACCCCACTATTTTTTGCATTTGAGCAATTACATTGACAATTATTTTATACTTTTTAGTCATTGTTGGAAGTAAAGCACGTTCTTTAGTTTTTTAAACTATATTTAAAAAACTATTTTGTTTTTTAATAAAAAATCAAAATCTCCGACCCCGAAAACCCCTATATACCAATTTTGAATCGAATCTGACCATAACCATAAAACTCGTTTACCATCTTAGGCCGCGATCTTGAATTCATGAATTTTGACATAGAATTCAAAAAACCTCCACATACAAATTTTGAATCGAATCTGATCATAATAACAAATCTCGTCCGCCATCTTGAATTTATGAATTTTCACAGAAAATTCATTATCTCTGACCCCACAAACAGTTACATACCAATTTTGAATCGACTATTATCACGAATCTCGTCCGCCATCTCGGCACCGACATTTTTCAAATTTTCCTGGAGGAGAATCATATTATTCAAATTGAAGAATAAATTGATAAAATGTATACAGTATCGGAAACTTTTCATCTGGGGTATAGACAGAAATCTACGCGAGCAAAAAGGAACGCAATGATGTGATAATACCACATAATTAAGAGAGACGTACTACCGTGCGCCTCTCCTGTTACCCCACCCGACGCATTAACGGACCACGTGGCAATGCGACACACCACACACAGATCACGTCGATATCCCTTCATCGAGGGAGTAGAGGAAAAATTGTAATGCTCTCTTAACATATAGCAAGCTATTCTTTACGCTCTCATGAAACTACCATACCCAAGATGAAAACTTTCCGATACTTATATATAGAAAGCCGCCCAAAGTTTTCGAATACGAAAGTGGCAATAAGCTTTTGAATCTAACTCAAATCTCAAGAAATTACTTTTTACTTTTTAGCGCCATCGAATAAAAGCTTGTCTTTAAATTTTTTTTTTAATTATATCATTCTGTGCTTTTTAGTTAGTACGCATTGATCTATGCATTTCAAAGAAAGCATGGTTATTACAGGAGCTGTTTCCTGTGAGTTTTGAACTATCTAGCTCTTCGCTGAGGAGGCCACCTAAATATTCACTCGTCCGCCATCATATGAATTTTAGCAAATTATTCATGATCTTCGACCCCTAATACCCCACGTACCAATTTTGAAGAGAATCAGACCATGATTACAAAACTCGCTCGCCGTCGTGGATTTATGAATTTTGATAAAAAATCTATAATCTCCTACCCCAAAAACCCTCTCCTATCAATTCAGAATCGAATCGGACCATAATCACAAAACTCGTCCGGCATCTTGGAACCGCCATATTGAATTTATGAATTTTGACAAGAAAATCATAATCTACGACCCCAAAAACTCTCACATACAAATTAAGAGTCAATCGGACCATAATCACAAAACTCGTTCGCTATATTGGAGCCGCCATATTGAATTTATGAATTTTGACAAAAATTTCATTATGTCCGACCCCAAAAACCCCCACATACCAATTTAGAATCGAATCGGACCATAACTACAAAACTCATCCGCCATATTGGAGCCGTCTTTTTTAATTTTTCTCTAACGAAAATTTCATAATGCATTGTCACCGAAATTATGAACACCTGTCAAATTTTGACGATTAGAAATGTCTTATATTTGACTAGCAAGATTTGATTAGAAACGCACAGACACCGTGACAGGTGAAACTAAATAATTTTCCGTTTAGTATGCAGTATTCAAGTCTACCTACTATAACATACATTTTGGGTGTGGTGCATATCTCGGTGTGATATTCTAGAAATACAAGAAATACTCAACCAGATGTTCAAAGTGAAATCTCACAAGACTGCCATAAAAAAAATCAAAATGGTGTTCAGGGTCGCCCTCTTGAGATATATAACAATAATATAGTTTTGTCAATCCATTGAGGGGCATTTACGATCCAATAAAAAATTGATAAAGTTGTATGATATTCATTTGATTTTTTTCATATACAAATTACTATTTTCGGCAACCGTCCGGGAAGAACCTACGTTCTGGACGCTTTTTCTTTCAGAAAGTAGCACTACCCGCTCCAGTCCAGGAAGTACGTACTTCCCGGACTAGGCTGAGAAGTGCTCGAATTTTAATGTGAATATTAATCTGAATAAGAATTAGAATGTTTCTCTTAGTACCTATCTTCTGTTCAAATTTCAATATATAATACAAATAAAAGGACTAAAATGTTCGAAATTTTGTCCTACAAAGAAATATAATGAATAAATTATTCTAAGAGCCGGAATATAGGTCGACCTTCACCCATCTGTTAACCGGATGAAACATACTTTTTATAGAGCTACATAAATATACAAATACATCTATAAAGGCTTGCCTACCAAAATATGGTCCATACTATATAAAGTGAGTTTAAAAAATTTGCACCATATGGAAAACTTTTTTATTATCGATTTTTCAGAAAATTTTAATCCCCATAAAAATTGGTGCATGGCAGACTACTTGCATATCTATGAGTTGTCAAAATTTCAAATTTCCAGTGTACAGGGGAGAACAAAAAATAGGAATTTTGATCAGGTGTAAACTACCCCTTATTTTTGACATTATAAAAAGTGGATTCAAAGAGGTTATTTAGAATTGAAAACAATATTCAAATTTGGAATCGCAGCCATGGTAGTTTATTCTTGATCAAAATTCATTTTTTTGTCCCCCCCTGTACACCGTTAGGAAATAACTCGAATACAAGGATTCCGCAATGCACCAATTTTTATGAATATTAAAATTTTTTGGCCCGAATCGATAATAAAAAAGTTTCCATGTGGTGGCAAATTTTTTAAACTCACTGTGTATAGTTTGGACTACATTCAGATAGGCAAGCCATTAAAGGTATATTTGTCTATTTATTAAACTTCATAAAACGTACGTTCCACGGTTGCGGAAAAAATAGTGTACGCAACACGTCTGAAAACAGTTTTTTTGGACCCGCTGTGATTCAACAAAGCGTACAAGTTATATAGACAAGAGGCTTCATTGTCTGCTGTGAAGTTGCTCATATCTAATCCTTTTAGAGGAAAATCAATAGTGACCTTTTATTTTTCTCTAAATTTTTCTGTTTGAGAAAACCTTTTTAAATGGATTACCAAAATTTTTGGGAATTTATGAATCAATAGAGATTTTGTGCTTTTTCTTCTTCCTTTGCAAATCGAACATGTCATACTAGATACATTTTGCATTTCATCTTGAGTACAGAACTAAACTAGTCTTTTTCGGAAACTGAACTCAAATGTTGACTTTTCGTTAAAATCTCAGTAAGCGAAGTGACTCTTTGTTGTTCTAGAACGTAAAAGACGTACAGTTTTGTACATAAAAGAGTCGTACAAGGCATTGCACTAATTGCGCTGAAAAAATGTTAAAAGCGCGTTACTAACAAAAATAGTTTGAATTTTGACACTACTTGTCAAAGTCGATAAGAAGTTCAATTAAGATTGACTCACAATAGCTTCGTACAGCAATAACTGCTGTACGACTTTTTTATGCACACAACTGTACGATAGTCATGCAAAAAATATCACCTAGATATTTCATTTTGCTTCAAACACGAAATGTCAATTAACAATAACAGATACTCATTTATTAATTTTTTATTCTCATATTAGTTTTAATTCGAATGCAAAATACTGTTGCGTCCTCGAATGCGAATTTTCTTTCATCGTGTATTCATTGTTACCCCACTGAGTCCATCAACGATAAATGAGACCACGTAGAAACCTCCCGAATACAAATGGTGTGTTGCCAAGTGTCCGGACGCTGAAGAATCTCAGAATGTAGTCCACAATAAGTATACAGTATGCGTTTGTAGCGCTGCAACGGACATGACTTCAACTACACGTGAATATATTTTGATCAACTTGTGATACTTTAGCGTCCACATGATGGCGAATATGTAACTCCGTCAAAGTCACAGTGAAACTCACGACCACAGACAGTAATCTGTCAAATACGGAGGTTCGAAAGTAAAATGATAGAGGTCACTAGCAGTTCTTTCACACGAAATAATAAGGGATTACATTTGAGCGTCCGTATACGGACGCATAAAGGTGGGGGACGCTGAAACATATGTAAATTTAAAATGTATGGACGCACAAATGATAGAAAGCTATATATATATATATATATACATGCTGTACCTTGAGGAGGCAAACAACCGCGCAAGAGAATAATTTCAAATGAACTAACACATATGACATGTGACATGTGACACATGACATGACCCTTCACGGAATCGTGCCATGTTGCCACGTGAAGTGGGGGTGAATTGTTTTTACAGGAAGTGACAGATGACTCTATGCCTACTGCTACAGTTTTGTGATGGAGATACATGGAACATAAATCTATGAAAATTGTGAATTATTTGAAAAAATTGCTCTTATTATGAGAAAATATTGTACCTGACAGATGACATGAAACAACAAGGAATCACATCAAAATGCCAAGTACTAGTCCTAATGTTACAAAAATAATGAATTAGTCTTAAATGGAACAATACATTTATGCAAATTTGTTAATAAGTTTAAACAATTATATTAAGTTGAAGAATTGATTTTAATATTGTTGAAAGGGTTAATCCGTGAAGTTAGTATTCATGGAGGTAATCTGCTGATTATCCGTCATGTTAGGTTTGTCTACAAAAATTAAGTAAGAGTAAATCTCACTCAAGTGATTAACATCTGTTCTTTTATTAAGAGCATTATCTGATTGTGCAATGTGAACCATTTCTAAAAAGAGCCTTTTGGCAGTGTTTTTTTCAGTAGATAATATTTTTACAGAAAAAGATTTAAAAATTCTGGATAGTCCGGGGGTGCAGAGAGGCATAAGTTTATCAAAGATATCACCCCCGGACTATCCAGAATTTTTAAATCTTTTTCTGCAAATATAAAAATTGCCAATAAAAATGTTTTACCTATAAGTAGAATTTTCTCTAAATTGAAAGACAAGACTCCATGCATGTGTACTGTATACCATGTCAAAATTGTGAGAAACAATATATAGGGCAAACGGCCAGACCCCTTAAAGACCGTATCACTTCACACAAAAGTGACAGTAGGCTTCACCCGGAGAGATGTGCATTGAGTGAACATGTCTATAAGAAGGGACACTGTATGGATTACAATTCTGTAAAAATATTATCTACTGAAAAAAACACTGCCAAAAGGCTCTTTTTAGAAATATTTTCTCATAATAAGAGCAATCTTTTCAAATAATCTCCATCACAAAACTGTAGCAGTAGGCATAGAGTCATCTGTCACTTCCTGTAAAAACAATTCACCCCCACTTCACGTGGCAACATGGCACGATTCCGTGAAGGGTCATGTCATGTGTCACATGTCATATGTGTCAGTTTATTTGAAATTATTCTCTTGCTCGGTTGTTTGCCTCCTCAAGGTACAGCATGTGCTTTTAGTACTAACAAACAAACAAAAACATTTTTTTAAATCCATTTTAAAATGTATCATCAGTAATGTGTTCGCTCCCAAATCAACCCTATGTGTTACCAATGAAGTTTTATTCCCAGTTCTGTCCATATATTATGAATAATTTTAACATATACGCCACATAACCTCACAACACTGTAAGTTGATTCTTGGTTTTTCTTTACAAATATCTCAAAAATGTCTTTCCATATTGTAGCTTCCCTGAAGATGACAATAAAAAATTGTTGAAAGCTTGGAATCTGTGTATTAGAGTACTCTTATTGGCCTGCTGCATATCCCAAATATTAAAAACTCATTTCCTAACTGGTCAGCAAACAAGACTACCCTTTTCTATATATATATATATTATATATATATATATTATATATATATATATAATGCATATGGCCCACACTGTATATATGTATAAATTAATGAGTGTTTTGAATTCCTTGGCTCCAAAAACATATAATTTTATACCAAGGTCAAGTTTTTAGGTTGAGTGGTTTCCAAAGTACGAACAATCAAATATTGGCATCCGCCATTTTCCAAACTAGCGTTCAGAAAAGAGGGGTTCCACTCGTACACAGTGACCACCGGTCGAAATATCATATGTACTACCGTAATATAAAATCTAGCATAGTGGTTGCTGGTTACGTTTCAGGGTGAGCCAACTTTGTAATTTTACATCTTTTACTAAATGCGCCTCTCCACTATTAATAGAAATGAATTCATCACGCCAGAAGAACTGATATAAAAGTGTGGTTTCTCGAAAACATCATTGGTAATATTCCAAATTACTTATCGGAATTCTTTGAGACGGAGAGAGGTTGGAAACTTCAAAAAATTATTAGTTTGGAAGTATGTATATCAATAAATCAGACATGGAAAATCATTCCTCTTTCATGAGCTGCCAAAGTCAATGGCCAAAAAGCAAACATGCATCAATGTTAATAATAAAGATGAAGCATGCTTTGATTGGGCAGTCGTTAGAGCTCTGCATCCAGTGCGAAAATATACCGACAGAACAAAATCATATCCACATTACTCAAATTCTTAATTTGGCATTGAATGTCTAATGACATTGAGCCAAATTTGAACAATTGAATAACATATCTGTGGAAGTGGGTTACTGTTATAGTATTAACTATTTCGGGCTAACAGCCACGGCCACAAAAACTGCTTCTGGCAACGCTGTAATACATATAGGTTAGGTATTCCCGTGGAAAGAATGTAATGGCTTCCATGAAAACAAACACTTTCCGTTGTTTTTGTTTTCTCTTTGAAAAAGCGTGTCGCAACCACTGTAGGGTTGATAGATAAATAAAAAGTGCTTCCAACAAAGTCGGGTTACAACCTAGGCAGGTTCAATTTGATGTCCATGATACCAGTGTTTTGTCACCTTTGGAAAAATGTGTGAATCCACCAATTAGTTCTTTCTTTAATCTGAAACTCAAAAAAAGAACGAATCAGCCGAATCTAGTCATATTTATTATTTTCACATAAACCGTCTGAGCTAGTTGGCGCCCAAAAGGACAATCGTTTACATAAATACTTCAATACCTATCTTAGGAATTCCAACTAGCCTTCGCTGGTGATTGGCAAGTACCACAAAACCGTTTCGTAAGTTTTTTCCATTCAAATTGAAAAATAAATTCAGCTAAGTATTTAAAAGCATTGCAAAGTTGTTCTCGTAGAAATTTTTCCAAGTATCAATCGTTTACATACATACTTCAGTACCATCTAAGGAATTCCAACTAGCCTTCGCTGGTGATTGGCAAGTACCATGAAACCGGTACGTAAGTTTTTTTTCCATTCTAATTGAAAAATAAATTCAGCTATGTATTTAAAAAGCATTGCAAAGTTGTTCTCGTAGAAATTTTTCCAAGTATCAAACAGACATAATTCAACGGCAGTAGCTGTTTTATGTGGATACTTGCCGACGAATCACCTAGTGTATAGGTTTTTTTGCGGAAAATTAGATTATATAATCCATTTTTCATCATTCGAGATGAAAGTCGAAATTTCGAGATAGAAGTTGAAATTATGGAAGATCAGATAAACAAATAGTCCTTGTCCCTTCTACGCTTCCATATGATTCACTACGAATGATCAAATATCAGAAAAAACCTTTGCTAGAACAAAATGCTTTTAAGTATGTTGCTGGCTACCTAATTTATCAATATTTAAAAATCCATTTTTGGCCAACCCTTGAAAAAAATTTTGAAAGACAGAACTTGGATGGATCTAATTTATTTATTCTCCAAGGCATATGATAATGACAAACATGTCTTTGGTGGATTGAAAAATCCTCATGAAAATTTTACCATTTCATTTGCAAGTTGAAAATTTTTTTTTTCGAATACATTGAAATATTTATAACAAATAGTCCTGCCAATCATATTGTAGTAAATCTGACGCCGACTCCAGAAGCATAAAGAAAAATGTAGAATAGTCCGAATCACCGCACAAACTGTTTATTTATAACCATATATGTAATGCTGTTATTACTAACGTCATTGAAGGTTGGGAAGTGTCACATTACACAAGTATCCCGACCTCACTTCCCGCCCTCATTTCATCTATTCGAGATGAATATTTTTTATATTTAAAAAAATAACACATTTTTTGGCAAATTTTATAATACCTGTTTAATGGCAAACAATAAAAAACAAGAATGAACTAAAATACAACAAACTACTTATTGATATCAATCGTTAAATTTGAATTATAGTATGCGTTTATTGAAATATTTAGGCCTGTACCAGCGCTGAACACTCCAACAGTTGTCTCTTTGGACGACAAATTAATTTCATGTTGAATGACTGAGGTTTGTGAACTACTTGATAGTTTTTTTAATACTTATTTAAAAAATCACAAATAACTTACCTTTATCGGTAGATTATTTGGAGCTTTATTTAAAAAATCTTCTATATTCTTCCTCGAAAATACGTTCGATTTCTTGGGCCTAAAGCCCACATTTTGTCGTTTTAGGAAGTATAGCAGTATACCATGTTTCGAAATATCAGTTTTTTCTTCAATTTCTAGCATCGTTCGTATCATACTATAAATTACCTACAAAGTAGACGGCTTCTTTTTTCTGGTATGTTCTCCAAAATATGCAAGGAGTACACTTTCGGAACCGATATTTTCAACCTTTTTTTTCTTCGCACCTCTTCCTATTTAATTCAATGGCTTATAGATACAGATGCTTACTTTTCTCTGGCACCATGCCCTGGACTGCTGCGTGAGCAGCCTGTCGTACTTCTGGTGGGGGGTACAATCCATAAATTCTTCGTCGGAAGACATGTTTTTCAATTTATTATTCGCGTATTTAATATCCGACTTTATCTGACATTTATTTATATTGGTGACAATTGTATACCCGGTAGTCACGGTAACAATATATCTACTTGATTATTCTGAGAAAACCGCGTTCTTGGTAATTTGTCGTTAAATGTAATATTTTAGGTATGTTCAGAACGAAACAGATTTATTAATTTTGATCGAAATATGATGGTTTTAAATAAAATAGTATACAAACTTCGGTAGGAAGTTTCATTCCTGTCTCGAGATCATAGCTAACCTCGACGCTTTTCGTCTCGGTTAACTAACTAATCTCACGACAGGAATGAATCTCTTCCCACCTCGGTGTGTAATATACTATTACAGCTACAAAATAGCTCGACACTGACACATAGTGTTGAAGTAATTTGAAGTATTGTGTTCTGTTTTTATTGTCAAATAAATTATTTCAGAGTTAATTTGTGTTAATTTACTACAGTATACAATATACAGTATCGGAAAGTTTTTTTTTGGGTATGGTGGTTTCATGAGAGCGTAAAGAATAGCTTGCTTTATGTTGAGAGAGCATTACAATTTCTCCTCTACTCGCTCGAGGAAGGGATATCGACGTGAGCTGTTAATTAGTCGGGTGGGGTAACAGGATAGGCGCACAGTAGTGCGTCTCTCATATTTATGTGGTATTATCATATCATTGCGTTCCTTGTTGCTCGTGCAGATTTCTTTCTTTACTGTGTCGCATTGCCACGTGGTCCGTTATTGCGGCGGTTGGGATACCAGGAGGGGCACACAGTAGTGTGCCGAATAATGTAAGGCTTCATTAAAACTGTTTATTTGTGGTTGAAAAGTTGTAAATGTGATTTTACTGAGAATACATAACCAATTTTGATAAAAATCCACTAATAAAAGTTGAATGTATTATATGGGAGCCAGGGAGTCTAATCAAACTACCTTCCAATGATTGTACTTTAAATATATATTGAATTTCATGTTTTCATTGACAAATCATTGACTTCAATATGTCACCATGATAGGACCTGACATCAGGATTTAACGAAAGTAACAAAACTATACAATTCAAACTAATATAATATATCCCCTCTTATAAATTGAGTCTGTCTGGTTTCTTTACAGATCGACCAGATCTTGTTTTGGTGGACTGATTTAAAACTGTTGGAGGCTCAACAGCACTACTCTGTTCATTTTGGGTAATTTCTGGCCATTGCTCCATTGAGTAGAAATTTGATGTGGAACAGAAGGATTAGTAACCGGTTCAATAGAGGGTTCACTGACATGAGGTGCGTTTGTTTTTTTAACATGAGTGTGAAGACTCTCTGAGACCTATTCGATTTCTTCGTGTTACATTGCCTGTCGAGTCTTTGACAAGATCATATCTAGGTGATTTGTGTTGACACACAACCTGTCCAGGTTCCCATTTGTGTCTGAGATGGTTAAAAATTGTCACATTGCAGTGAGGGTCCAACGGTTTTAAATCTTTAGTGCCCTTGTTGTAGTAAGACTCATAGGTACATTTTTCCTATATAACAACTTATAGTATACGTTTTCACACAGTTTAGGTTGCAACAAATTGGAATTTATAGGTACAACAGAACAAGGATACATTTGTTTTCAATTGAGAAAAGATATTTTAATTTTAACGAATATATCTATATTGTTACATATACTTGAATGGAATGTAGCTTTTATTGAAGCTGTTGTCATATCAATCCTGCGAATACATATTTAATATATACCCAACAGAAGCAAAACAAATTATTTTAAACCTTCTTGAAAAGTTTCGATGAAACTCTTCTCATCTCTAATTTAGGTATATTCATTTTTGCCCTGGAGTTCAGGAAATAGTCCTTTTGAAAATAACTACCTATACTTAAATAATATTTACCTTAAGAAGAGACTGACTTTTGTATAATTTCTTATTCCAGTCATTTTTCAGCAAACTGATAATTTCCTCTCAAGCTCCTAAATAGTCTCATTAAACTCTGCATATCCACCGAATTATCGAGCTTTATTCTGTCCTAATGGTTACCTACTGAATTGGCCAGAACTCCCTTAACCAAGCCCTGAGAAAGTGTATCTGTGCAAGCTCCTTGAAGCAAACGCAATTGGAAGACCATTTTGAGATAAACACGAGCCTAAGCCATCCTTGGAAGCATCTGTCTCAATTTCAATACGCTTAGTTGAATCGAAAAATGACAAGATTGGGGCATTGGTCAACAATTCAACAATTTAAAATTTGACAATGATTATTCGTGTCCAATTCCAGCCAACATCATGTCTGGTTAAATTTCGAAGAGGCGCCGTTACCGTAGACATGTTGGGCACCCCGATCATTTGGCCATACCCAAAATGCGCAATAATTCAATTTTATCTATAGGTTTAGGCATTTCTAGCTCTTATGTAATTTTTATTTCAACTCCATTTTTGGAGTAGACATTGAATTTTTTTACTCTTTCCAATACTAGTCGTAAATTATTGTCGTGTGTTCAATTTCATTGGAACCAGTTAAAGTTAAAGTTAAAGATTTACTTTAACTTTGGGAGCCGAGCAAATCCCGAAGGGAAGTCGACAAAACGCGAACCCGCCAAATGGTGTTCATCGATATAAATTTGAAAATATCCGTCTTTCATGTCCAATACTGAAAACAATTCTTGGTTACTCAATTTAGCAGAAATTCCTCCTGATTTTGGAATGAGAAATCTTTCCCTTTTAATTGCCAAATTTAAAATTTTTTGATCGAGACACAAGCGTAAATCTTTGTTTTTCTTTTCAACCAATACTAACGGGTTCAGCAACTCAGTAGGCTTATCAATTTTTCTTATGACACCTTGTCTCTTAAGATCGTTAAGTTTGATTTTCAAGCGTTCACGTAACGTAATCGGAGTGAGATATGATGCTCTCTAGGAAATGAACCTAGTCCCTCAAAAACTGTAGGATATAACTCAATGACATTATCAAGAGTCCTAAATTTACAATTGTGAACTAGCATTGATTCTACTCTCTTAACTAAATTCAGTTCAACACAGTCAGCACAACTGAGCAATGGTAGTTCATTATTCAAAATATTTCCGATAATGTTGTTAACTTGACATTTCAATGTAATTTCTCCTAAAGGAGCAAGCATAAAATCCGAACTGCCATAAGGGGCTAATTCGACGTTTGTTTTGCTAAGTCTGTCACGCAACTTCAACTTTTCAATCAAATTTAAAGTGAGAATGCTAACTTCACAACCCGTATCTAATTTAAATGTTACCTCATGTCCTTCAATATTGATTTTCTGCAACCATAATACTGGCTTTTTCGTACTTACAGCAACAATGTTGCGCATGGACTGAACATAAAACTCATCAGAGCTGCTCCTGGAATCACTATTTTCAGGCTCGTTGTCACTATGCTGCTCTCTCTCTCTCTGCACTTGATTGACCATTTTCTGACTGGAACTTTTTTCTACTCTTCTTTTTATCAAATGGTTTCGACTTTTGTTCCATGCCGGACACACATTTTTTTCTTTATGAACATAGCCGCAGAATTCGCACCCTTCCTCACTTCTTCTTCTTGCCTTCTCTTTTGGAAATATTCTGGACTTGACTGCACCAACACTAGCTTCGCTTTGTAACACTTTGCTCTACAAATAGTGACTGCTTGGTCCAATGTCAGGTCAGAATTTCTCAACAATTCCTCACGAGCACTTTGGTCAAGAATGCCTATAACAATACGGTCTCGTATGAACTCATCCAACAACATACCATAATTTGTTGTTTTTCCCGCAGTTCGTAACTCTGTCAAGAAGTCGAAAGATTTTCCATCTTGCTGTATTATGCTATTAAACAGGAATCTTTCGAAAATTACATTTTTCTTTTGCTCACAGTGATCTTTGAACTTTACGATTACCAAATGTTCTTTCTACTTCTGGCAAAGGATCAAATGAGTTAAACAAGACAAGTCCATCATCACCCATTAAATTCAGCAAAATAGCAATCTCCTTGTTATCAGATTCTTTCATTAAATCTACCGCCGTCAGAAAATTTTTGAATTTTTGCTCAAATTTATGCCAGTTATCGGCTAAGCTGCCTTCTAGGAACCATGGTTCATGGAGTCTGAAGTATGACTCCACTTTCAACTGCTACTGCACACGTAATTTCAGGAACTAGAACTTTTTCTGAGTGAGATGCTAACTATCTGCCTTTTTCTGTTTTCACACCTGACACCATGTATCCAGGGAGTCTAATGAAACTACCTTCCAGTGATTGTACTTTAAATATACAAATCATTGACTTCAATATGTCACCATGATAGGACCTGATATCAGGATTTAACGAAAGTAACAAAACTAAAGAATTCAAACTAATATAACACAATAATTCACAAAATATTCAAAGCAGAAACATGCGAAGATATTTTGGAAAGGTAAAGATTTTTTTATAGAAAAATCGCTTTTTAAAGTCTACTCTTTAGCCACCCTGAGATTTTATGTCATTGAGTCTAAAAACTCCTATCGATATTTCTTTACGAATCAAATTCAAAGTTAACCGATTATGAATTACCAAATTTCAAGAATGATGCGATCTTTAATGGGTCTCACTGTATAGTAGACATTTTCCTTTTAAGCACTTTTTTTTTTCACTTAATTCTGATGTTTCAGCTTCATGTTCTGGACTGATTGGGGTGAATCACCAAAAATAGAAAGAGCTGGTATGGATGGAAATCCTCGAACGAGAAAAGTAATAGTTTCGGATAATATATTCTGGCCAAACGGACTTACCATCGATTATAATACAAAAACTGTGTTTTGGGTAGATGGCCATTTGAAATTCATCAGCAGAATGGACTTTGAAGGAAAAAATATGAGAACTGTTTTAGACAGAGGTTTCGACTATCCATATGCGTTAACTCAGTTTGAAACAAAACTGTTTTGGACCGATTGGAAAACTGGGTAAGCTAAATACGGAGCGTTCGTGCTCTCTTACTTTAATTTTTTTATTATTCAGTTCCCTAGAAAATATAACTTTTTCAATCAACAAGAATCAACTCTTCACAACATAACTTTTGTCATTCTTGATATAAACATGGTCTCAAATTAAAAAATGTCATTAACTGGAATTTTAATCACGATCTCATAACTCACCTATGATAAATAAACTTCAGGATATTTTTTGGGTTGGCTCAATAACACTCGAGATGAACAATTACAAAAAACATTGATTCACATGATCATTTGCTGAACATTCTAGAGTTCAATATTTATACAGTGATTTTCAAAAAGTTTGCACCATATGGAAAACTTTTTTATTATGCATTTGTCAGAAAATTTTATCATTCATAAAAGTTGGTGCTTTGCGAAAAATTCGTATTTGAGTTAACAAGATTCTGAATTTTCAAACTGTGCACAGGGGAGAACAAAAAATAGGAATTTTGATCAGGAGTAATCTGCCATTATTTTTGATATTATCGAAGATTTGGAATCACAGCCACCTACGCAAAAATACTTTTTTTTCCAATTTTTCATAGTTCTAGCCTCATAAAGAGTACTAAAATCTCATATGCATGCTTCCCTAATATTCCTACAACGATATTCAATGCAAAATTTGTTACAATTCATCATTCGTACTAGAATGTCAGTGTTTGTTGAAAATTGTTTGAATTTTTACTAGTTTTTTTTTTTGTGAAAATTTGATATATCACTCTGTATTTATGTCCATAATAACTATCAGGATGATTTTATGGAAGGAAATTAGTGGTAAACTATTAAATAATAAAATTTTGCAACTTTGGGATCACTTTACAGAATTGTATTATTTAATCGTTAAATTTTAACTAATTGATTTATCCAATGATTCCCTTCCATAAAATCATACTGATGGATATACATACAGAGTGATATATCAAATTTGCACCAAAAAACTAGTAAAAATTCAAATAATTTTCAACGAACGTCGATATTCAAGTACAAATGATAAATTGTACCAAATTTCGCACTGAAATATCGTAGGAATATGAGGAAGGCACCTAAGGTGCATATGAGATACTAGTACTCTTTATGATGGTTAAAACTATAAATAATTAGGAAAAAAAAAATTAGTGCTTAGGTGGTTGTGATTCCATATCTTAATATTGTTTTCGATTCCAAACAATTTTTCTAAATAAACTTCTTCGATAATATCAAAAATAAGGGTAGAACACTCTCGATCAAAATTCTTATTTTTTTATTTAGTTTTGGTTGTTAACTATAATTACATATGATGTTTCTCTAATGAAGATTGAATAGTATCCTTTCTCGCGGTCTGAATAAAAATAAAAACAACAAAATGAAAATTATGTATAATAATAATCTCGGTTTTATATCGTTTTTTCTCTATAAATCTTTTTTAGGGCTATCCATTATTTTGAAACATCTAATCAGCAGCAGCACCCTCTAGATTTATTATCCGCCCAGCATCCTATGGATATTCGTATATGGAATGAACAACGCCAACCAAAACAGAGCCATCCATGCCAAAACAATAACGGGGGTTGTTCTCATTTATGTCTTATTTCTCAAGAATTCTCTCGCTTTACTTGTGCTTGTCCAATAGGAATAAAACTGATGGACAATACAACATGTTTCAGTGGACCACAAGAACTTCTATTATTAGCCAAACGAACTGAAATTTGCGTGATTTATCTAGATTCACCGGAATATAGCATAAAATCTATACCTCTTGGTGATGTGAAATATTCTATAGCAGTAGATTTCGATCCAAATGAAAATTTCATCTACTGGTCAGATGATGAGGTGAAAAAAATACAAAGAGCTAAATTAGATGGTAGTTATCAACAAGATGTGATCCAGACGGAAATACAAGATCCAGATGGTATTGCTTTGGATTGGATATCTCGTAATATTTATTGGACAGATGCAGGCTCGAATAGGATAGAGATGGCCAGACTCTCTGGAGGGTATCGTAAAGTTATTGTCATGGATAAACTTCTAGATCCCAGAGGTAATATTTCATTTTCTACCCAATAAAAGGCTGCCTTTAAAAAGGTTTCATATTGGTTTTATCAAACAGCTGCAAGTAGTTTATCAGTTTTGAACTCACAATTATCACCACCCACTTCTATATTATTCCAATAAATCATTGCTTCCTGTTTCTCACAGTTCTCCCCGATTATTTTTATTATTATATACAGGCCATCTCTTTTTAGCTGATCTCGTAAACGGAGAAACCTTCAAGGTCGGTTAAATTGGACAAAAGTTTCCTATTTTGGGGAGCAATAATAATCTCTTCAGATCTTGAATATTAATGATTGTTTTTGAGATATTCGCCAAAAACTAAAATAGTCGAATTTCATTTTTTGGCTCAATCGCCTCCATTTCGAATAATATATGAAAAAATCAGGGGAGCTTTTAATAATGTTTCTTTTTTGTTATAATATAATGTGAACCAAATTTTCAATTGCCATTCACTTGGTAAACTTATTGCATAAAACTTCATGAATTGAACAATTTGATGTAAAGCCCACGTATAGTAATGAACGTTAGCTATCTTCGCATTTAACAGTTTAGTCAATTTTGAGAGTACATTCATGAATCACCTTCATTTTGATTTTTTACCCTAGGCCAAGTGGATTCTTAAATTGTTGCTGTAATTCGAAAGAGCCTATCTACTATTTTCTATTTAAAATTTCAATATATTCAACGTACCCTGAATCAGGTAGATTCTTAAAATGTTTGCTTTAATGCGAGAAAGCATAATATTTCCTTTTTCAAATTTTCTTGGTGTCCTAACATAGAAAACTCCACATGAAGTAATTTCTATTTGTAAATTAATTCAATAAATGGTGCTGGTATAAATATATGGGATTTGGGTAAGGTGGTGTTTTATTCCAGGTGTATCTCAATAATTCGGTTATGAAGTGTTGAAAGTTGCATATTTTTTTTCATCTAGTCTAGTTTTCTCGAGTCAGGCAGGACTTTAAATTACTTATCATTATTTCTTTGGACCCTAGTGGCGCCCAAATTTAACTCTTTTATTCGAAATACTTGATTGACAGGACTTGACTCCGACCACATGAGTCACCGACTACTATGGCTAAACGGATAGTATCATTTCTTCCACAAGGGATGTAAAATGCTTACAATATCTCGACGTTTTTCTCATGATAAGGGATAGTCTAACAATTCCCGTTCAGAGCTACCTCAAAAAAGTAATTACCAATATTTTTTGAGTCTAGAACTGTTATACATAAACTCCAATATCAGAATCGAATGTAATATACCAAGTAACAAACAGAAGAAAATATCAAAATGCTCCTAATCATCAACGTCGTTCACGATATCTAAATAAATGTTCGAATTGGCGTCCATCATTTCTTTGAGTTATAGCCAAGCAAGCCCTCCTTATTTTTTCTCTCAATTCGTCAATATTGCCAATAGTTGATCCAAATACCTTGTCTTTAATGAAACCCCACAATGAAACGTCCAAAAGGGTCAGGTGAATGTGGTGGCCATTTGATAGGACCATTGTTTCGTATCCATCGTCCTTGCAAAGTCGTATTGAGGAAATCTCTGCAAATATTTCTGATATTTCTGAAAATTTCGGAGATTATTTAAAGGCAAATCTTCCAACAACTCAACTAGAGTCTCCGACAAGAATTCCAAATATAATTCCCCCGTCAACGATGTCTCAAAAAAGTAGGGCCCGATAATCTTGGTGTCTAGAACACAAAGCCAAACATTAACTCCAAAGAAATTTTCTTATCGCCAGTGAAAATGAATATTTCTGTTAAACCATCCGTTATTCGTGAATCTACTCTCATCTCACCATAAAATTTTATTACAGATTTAATCTGCATCTACAGAATATTTTTCTGTCTTGTATGATCTGAATTTATTTCGAATTGACGTAGTGGATATAGTATTATAATGTACAGCAATCTCTCAATGCAATGCAATGCAATTTTTCTCAATTTTTCGGTATTCCGCAAATCTAGAATTGAATAAAAAACACTCTATTACTATCAAGAATGTCTTCTGAACTTAATCCAAAACGCCAATTTCAGTATCGCCACCTCTGTTAGTTACTGTACAACTCCACTCAATGCGTTGAAAATATCTTTCGGATGGCTGATGCCTCTCAGGGTACAATTCACCATACATAGCTAGAGGTCTAGTAGCATTTCTCAAACATTTCGCGTATACGAAAAGCATATCAGCTTTCTTGTCATTAGAAAAATTCATGATTTTCACCTCACAAATTAACTAATTGTCAATTGTTATTCTGTTAATTCATGTCACTTTAAAAAAAATCAATTCATTTCAGTATTCTCAGAACTTTTTTCCAATATTTCTATTTGCCAAAAAACATCAGAAACAAACCATAAAAATTGGCTTTCGAACAGTTCTTCCATAGTCATACGAAAACCCTGGAATGCATAGGCGTTTAAGTCTACTTGCAAATTTTCAAAAAATGTGTTGATGAATCTTCAAGTTCTCAGATTTTACTTTCTACCCTTTTCAGACTAGAATAAGGGAAATTGTTTGACCAAATGATGATGTTTTTTCGGAGAAAAAAGTCGAGAAATACATGTATTATAATTGATAGTTGAATTTGTTAAAATGAGATCAATTTATTCAGAAGTTAAAGACAAAATTCCACTAACATCTACTTCAAATGTTATGGCTAGCATTCCTTATTAGGACTGTGATAAGAATTATAGTGGTCAAACTTCTAGATGCCTAAAAAGTAAAATCTCCTCACATAAAAGTGATTGTAGACTTCATCCTGAAAGATGTGTTCTTGCTGACCATGTTAACAGCCTTGACCATCTAATGAACTATAATGTAACAAAAATATTAGCAAAAGAGTGACACTTGAATAAGAGAACCTTTCTAGAAATGGCCTTCAATCCCAAGATAAAAATTGCATTAATAAAATAACTGATATAAATCATTTAAGTGAGATTTATTCCTTCTTACTGCCGTTAGACAATACTCTTCAAACCAACAATAGTATTCCTACAATAACTCAATCAAAATTGTAATTTTTTCCTAATTTGGGAAACACCAATCTTCTGGAAATACCTTTTCAACAGTTGGCACCTAATTATAGTTGGTAACACTGACTTCAACATATTACAGATTCCTTTTTCAACTACTTGTCATATGACTTGGATATTAGTAAACAAGTCAATTGTTTTTGACGAAGAATTTTGAAATTCTTTTGATTAATATCCGCAATTTACATTTTTATACAATTTCAACCATATTTTTACAATCTACCACTATGTTGTCACTTCATGATTGTTAGGAACATGTCAACCAACCTCAAAATAGATGTAAGTAAGATCATTTCAAATAATTTAATTTAGAATAATGATTTTTTTTTTAAAAATTTCATTTGGTAGACATTCAAAAAGTCTACTAGGACATTAAATTTCATGAATAAATTCCATTTCCAGGGCCAACTAATCTGAGTTCTCAAGGTCAAAAATCAAAAAAATCACGAGATTTTTTTAAAAAAATTCCGACTACGCCACTGGATTCGCGACATTTTCAAATGGTTCATAGGTAAATAACGTTGAAGTGCGTCAATCAGTAAAAGTTATAAGGGAATGAAGTTTGGAACATATGCCATTTAATCAACCCACCAATTCAATTTCAAAACTTTTATCTGAACTTGGACTACACCACTGAATTCAGGGAGTCTCGAAATATCACTGACTGTAATTTCATAGAAATTTGTAGATAAATAAAGAAAATAAAAAATTATGAGATAAAATAACATTTTCCTGAAATTACATGTTTTTTCATGAATTTACATGTTTTTTAAATTTCATTATCCTATGATTCTCTTATTTATGATCAGATTTCGATGACATTTTGGCCAGTGATATATTGAGACTTCCTGAATACATTGGTGTATTCCGAATTTCGATGAAAGTTCTGAAATGAATTGGTGAGTCGATTAAGCGGCATATTTTTTAAATTTCACTCCCTCATAACTTTTTTATTGATTGACGCATTTCAACGTAATTACCATATGAACTATTTCAAAATATCGCGAATCCAGCAGTGTAGTTGGAATTTTTCTAAAAAAACTGCTAGTAATTTTTTTAGATTTTTGACCTTGAAAAATCGGATTAGTGGGCCCTGGAATGAAGATTTATTCATGAAAGTTGGTGTCTAGTAGACTTTTTCAATGTCTACCTAATGAAAAAAGAATCATTCCAATCGGTTGGAAAATGTAGATTTTATAAGGGTCGGAGCACCCTTAAGTGGGCCCGACAAAAAAATGATTTTTTTTTTAAACTCCTGAGAAAAAAATTCAAACGTGGTGCACTAATCAAGGTTCATCAACGTGATAATTTGAAGGTATAATTTTTAATTTTCGTAAACAAGTGGCGTAGTTACGATGGTATGTGGTCATATTTTCTTTGGACAACTGAATTGACAACTGAGCGTTTGACATCAGTTAGGCTCATTGATAGTCAACTAAAAAGTCATCATTCTATGTGCCTAAAAGGGAAGGTTTCTGAGATAATTGAGAAAAACTGAAGAGATGTCCCGAGTATCAACGCAATTTCCTATGTGCAATAATCGCATAATGTTCATTTCTTAGAAGATATCGGAATATTTGTCAACTCCCAGAACATTTTTCAATGTAGGGAGAATCGAAAACATCATTTGGGTGAGCCCGAATGAGGCCGACAACTCCATTTTTTCATTCATTATAAGTATCATTTGATCGAATCTTCAAAACTACGTCAATTGACAAACGACACGCGTTTTGCCGACATAGTGAGCATCTTCAGAAGCTAATGCGGGGAGAATTGAAAAGATGGTTGAGATGAGTTTGAATTAGACCGTCATTGTTCCCGGTAGAAATAATCTGATATATCGATACTTACTTTAGACATGATTGACAGTAACCCAAACAAGTTTGTATTATTGTCAAATCATCTGTCATCATTTCAGTGAATGAAGATCGTTTCAAAATGGATTATTCATTTGAAAAATATACAGATATGCATTTCGTTTATGGTGAAACAGGGGGAAATGCCAGGACCACTGCTGAATTATATCAAAATAGATTTCCAAACAGACATCATCAACATTTCACCACTTTTTATTGCTGTGCATTGACGATTGAAGGAAACGGGGTCCTTTAAATTCAGTAAACACCATTGTGGTACGAATAGAACAAGAAGAAATAATCTTACGGAAGAACCAATTCTTGAACAATTAGCAGCAGATCCTTCTATAAGCACTCGAGCCATTTTTTATAGTTTACAAGTGTCACAATCAACAGTAAGTCGGGTAGCACGTGAACAACTATTGTACCCATTTCGCCTGCAGAAGGTAATAGCCGTAGATGTTGGTGATTATGGTCCTCGTATATTGTTTTGTGAATGGTTTTTGAGGATGTACGAAGAAGCAAACGACTTTCCCCAGATATGTTTTATTCACTAAAGAAGAATATTTCAATAGTAGGAATAGCTATTTATGGGATGAACAGAATCCGTATGGAATGTTTCAAAAGGGCTACCAACAGAGTGTAGGTAGGAATTATCGAAAATCATATCGTTGGCCCATATCTTATTCCTCCCCGTTTGAATGGACAGAACTACCAACTGTTTCTTGAACATGTTTTACCTGAGCTACTTGCAGAAGTTCCTCTATTGGTGCGTCAAAGAATGTGGTTTCAATATGACGGGCACCGGCACATTTCCAACGAATAGTTCGTCAATTTCTTGATGAAACATTCCATGATCGGTGGATAGGTAGGCGTGGTCCCATACACTGGCCTGCACGTTCTCCGGATTTAACTTCACTAGACTTTTTTTGTGGGGATACCTTAAATCCCTGGTTTATTCAACACCTGCAGAATCTGTTGAAGATTTGACGGTAAGAATTTTAGCAGCGTGTTAATACAGGATACACCAGGAATATTCCAAAGTGTGCGACAGTCAATGATACGGAGATGCCAATTATGTATCGAACAAAATGGTGGTCCATTTGAACATTTTCTTCAACTTTTTTTTGTTTCTATCATTTGAGTAGATATTAATACACAATAATTGTTTTTCTTCACCAAAAACATGATGATTGGAAAATATTTTCCTAGATAATTCAATCTGAAATGGCTTTGATAATGATACTCCAACATAAAAGTACTTATTTTCAGTTTTTCGAAAATATTATTTTACAACAGTAGTATTATTAATTTGGGACTGGGTTTGTCAGTTGATCTTTCAAAATAATCATTATGCAAAAATGTATGGTCACATATCGGTGAATTTACGATATCGATTCGTTCAAATAATATGACGAAACGGTCTCACTCTTACTTACCTGTACTATGTTATGAATATTAAAAAATGTTCAGGAGGTTGACAATTATTCCTATATGTTATAAGAAAGTTGCATCATGCGATTTTTGCACACAGGATGTTATGTCTCTTCTCAGGACATATCTTCAGTTTTTCGCAAATGTCTCAGAAACCTTCGCTTTTAGGCATATGGAATGTTGACTTCTAGGTTGAGTATCGATGAGCCAAACTGATGTCATACCCTCATTTGTCAATTCAGTTATCCAAAGAAAATATGACTACATACCAGCGTATCTACGCCACTGGTTTACGAAAATTAAAAATTATAACACAGTCTATACTTTCTCTACGACTGTTTGGTTATTGGTCTAAACCTCTCAGTTATAGTGGATCCAGAAAATTCTGAATCTGTGATTGGTCGAGTGCCGTTGAATAATAATTCAGGATCCAGGATGCCTTAGAATCATCTTCATTCTTCAACTAATAATCAATATGTAATAAATGTAGAATACAATAGTCATAGACTTTTTATTTAATACTTTGTTTTTTCTTTTTATGAAATAAATAATTTATAGGGATTATGATTTTTAACGTGTGAAACAATCTTTTTCGATGTCATCAGGATTCTGCTCACAATACTTTGCCACCAGAAGGAGTTTGAATTTTTTTTCCAAATAGCATCTCTAAGGCGCACTCTCTATAACAGGAGTTTTGAAAGACACAACTCGACTGATTGAATAATTTGATTATCTGTCGATTATTTCTAGAGTTACTCTACTTTGAAAAATATACCAAATAGTAGTGCGGCCGCTGGACTAACCAAAATCCAACTGATAGACATTTGGAAATTACACTCATACCTATTAGCTTCCTGACGACTTCCAACAATGGAAATAATCATTCATTCAACTTTCTCTTTTGAATTTAAGTATGCAATGTTGAGGAACATTCAAATGCATTACAGCTTGACAAATCTAGCAATGAATGTCGAAAAACGTATGAGCGAATTTAGAATAAGAAAATATTCGGACGATGAAGAGGGTTGAATTGTACATTCAGTAATCAAACAATTACTTAACTTCACAGTGAAATTCGCAATGCTACAGATACAATATAACTGACAAGTTGTAACTCATACTTGTTTAACGGACTGTACTGAGCCATTCTGCTACCGCGCATCGATAGGGGAGGCGATTTCACATTCAGAGCTACATTTGCCAAGCTGTACTAATTTTGAAAAACAACCAATGCGTGGATAATGTGATGATAGATAGATAGATAGATCGATAGATAGATAGATAGATAGATAGATAGATAGATAGATATGATAGATATAGACTTTATTGTCCAAGAACAAGTTCTCATTGACAAAGTGCAAAAGAAACTCACATACAATATAAATATTCGTCAATTATGAATTAAAAAAAAAACGGCAGAAATAGATAGGGGCACCTTTTACTTGTTTGTAATAGGTTCCTTGGAAAAGGAAGTACGTGCTCTTCATACAGTGATTAATGAGATCCAAGGTGTCTTTTGGTATCTTATGTTTGGTTTTGAGGATTTCCAAAGTGTCTGTTAGGGGGATGTTTGTGAAGAGGGATACATCGAAGCTCACCAGGATGTCGGTTCTTTGGATTCTGTGGGATTTGAGAAGATCTATGAAGTGGAATGAGTTTTTAACATATAATGAGGCTTCCTCTGCTAGTGGCTGAAGAGTGCTTGCTAGATGTTTGGCTAGGATATGAGTTGGTGATCCGAAGGCACTTACAATCGGGCGGAGTGGTGTATTGGGTTTGTGTATTTTTGGTAGTCCGTAAATACGAGGGGTACGTGAGGACTTTTCTCTAGGTATGGTGGATTTCTTGATTTCTGCTGGTAGTTTTGAATTGTTGATCAGAGTTTTGGTTTTCTTTTCGAGGTAGGTTGTCGGGTCTCGTTGGGTGGTTTGATACTCGGAAGATTCCAATAGCGTTCTCATTTTATCCACATAGTCTGAAGTATTCAGCACTACTGTAGCATTGCCTTTATCTGCTGGGAGGACTAGTATGTCAGGGTTGTTGTGAATATTTTTAAGGCATCTTCTTTCGATAGGTGTAATGTTGGATGGTGGAGTTTTTGCTTTTCTTAATGTGGTAGCTGTCTGGTCTCTTCCGCTATGTTATCTGGAAGATGGGTTATGGCGCTTTCTACTTGTGTGATGATGGTTTCTATCGGGATTTTGTTTGGTGTGATAGAATAATTGAAACCTCTGGACAGTAGTGCTTGAGTGGTTTCATCAAGTGGTGTGTCGGATGGGGCCATTAATGGAGTTGTGTTCGCTAACAATGAACAAAGTTTCTTCGTCTGTGTTTCTGTTTTTGTTTTTTTCTGTTTCCAAATATCTGACCGCGGAAACCTATCCGAACATTGCAGATTGTGAATTGAAAGTATGATTGTGATATATCATCGTAAAGGTAATTCTATACCGAATTGTAATTTAAAAAAAAAAATAATAAATGTAGGATTGTTCTTGTTGTTAGGGTAAATTGAGAAATAAGGCCACGGATGCGACAAAGAAAAATTGTATAATTGAATAGGTTCGGTTAGATTATGTAGTAAACAAACGATTTCACTGGATTCACTGTTCACTGAGAAACATACACGGCATATAGATACATCAGAAAGTTAGTACACATTAAATAAGGTCCACCACTGAACAAAAACAGACTAACAAATAACACGACTCGGCTGTCGATACGTCCTTAGCGGCTTTAGCGTTTTACGTCCTTCTCCGTTCAGTGCATTCTCTCGACTGAATATTTTGACCTAGTGACCTGTATTTCTTGCGGCCGCGCTGTGCCGAAACCACCTGGGCTCGCGCATGCGACCTTCCCTCTCAGAGAAATGAGACCGTCCATCACCAAGCAAATGAAACAGCAACTCAGGGTATATTGGCGCTTTTGCCAATAGTAAATTAAAATCTTAGAAAGAACAAAATGATAATGTTTGTAAGAAATGCTATCCTACATTCGGCCGTCCTGACATGAATCCGCCTCGGATTCCGATTCTTCTTTTTGATTTCTAGGCCATAATCTTTTGTTATCTCCAGCATTAACTTCAATCTTTCAATTCCTTCTTCTTCGTTTCTACTAGGTATGATTATATCATCCATATAATAAACTGCAACATCTTTTGACGTCAACGGTCTGAAAATATAACTGATGAAACGCTGGAAAACTGCTGGACTGTTACAAAGTCCAAAAGGGCATTTTAAGAATTCAAACTGACCAGTAGGTGTAACAAAAGAAGTATATTTTACGCTGTTCGGTTCAACTGGCACATGGAAGAAACCGTTTCTCAAATCTATAGTACTGGACCCAGAAGCTCCTTGCAATTTGTCCAGAACATCCTCTATGAGTGGCAAAGGAAAGCGATCCTTTATAATATTCTTGTTTACCAATCTGTAATCGCAACATATTCTTGCCTGTCCATCTTTTTTCCTCACAATCACTATTGGACTTGCAAAATCGGATGAACTTGGTTGAACTATACCGTCTCTCAACCATTCGTCAATCTGCTTTTCTACTTCCTCTTTCTCCGGTACTGACAATCTTCTTGGTCTCTGGTAGATAGACTCTTCACTTTTCATTATTATTTTCATTTCTATTCCAGTGGTTTTGATCTTGTACGGCTTATAACTGTACATTATTTCCGTTACTTCCTCTCTATGCTCTTCGTTTTCAATATGCCTCAAATTTACTTCAACTTCTCTTTCTTCTTCCCTGCCTATAGTAATTTGCATTAAAAAGTTTTCCTTCTTTCTCTTATGAATTATTATTCCGTCTTCTCTAATATTTACTTCTGCCTCTTTCAATATGTTGTTTCCCACTATGACCTTGAATGCCGTCAACTTCATAGGTAATACGTGGAATTTTATATAAAACTGTTCATTTACCATAATATTTTTTGTGAAAGATCCTAATGTCTTGACTTGATTTCCTTCACCTAAACCTTTCACGATTAAGGTATCCTTAGATAACTCAATATCTTGAAAATAGTTCTTGAACACGTCTTCTCTTATTGTGCATACATCACTTCCGGTGTCAATTAATGCAGTTAAAACCACATCATTAATAGTTACACTCACGGCATTTTTGGGAATGACTTCTACGACGCTTATATTTGCGGTACTCGTACTAGTACTTGGTCTGGTCATTTCATTACTTGAGTTCGATACTTTGTTTGGACACTTCGTGGAAACTTGACCAAAGTTATTACAACTGAAGCACTTAGTACCTTTTGCTTTATTGGGACATTCTCTGGATTTGTGACCACCCCTTGAGGCTCTTCTTAGCGAATATCAATTTTTGGAGTTCGTTCCATCCTGTTAGTTCAACAATTTCTTCAAAATTCTGAATCCACGTCTCTACAAATAAACAATGGGTAATACAGGTATAGGTAGGTAGTTTTGTTCAGTGCGGATAAAATATCAAGAAAAAAAACAAGACAGTCAATATTATAGAAATACTAATCTAGATAGTACTTATCTAATCTAAATCTCAAACTAAAATTATAAAAAAAAACACTTATATTTTCTTTAGCATTTCAAAACACCTTAAATGACGGATACTCTAAATTTCTAATGTTTCACTCAAATTGCTTATCTGATATCAAAAATTTCACTCAATTTCTTCAATGAATAGAATGTCAAAATCAAGAAAACTGCCTCTCTTAATAAAAAAGTATACTGCGCCCTTACGTCTCCGCCACTGAACCAAAAATGTCTGCCTGCTCTGACTTGATCGCTCAGTATGTAATGGAAAAATGTTACCTTGACATCCACGTTACCAAAATGTACCAAGTATTCTTCATAAACTAATCCGCTTTCACTGGCTTGCTCTTGCTAACAGCTGACATCACACAACGGTGAATTATGCCGACCCCGACACACGAACAGTTCTAGAAACACTTGACTTTGCAGATGTTCACGTCAGTAAGTAAAAACGAACGCCTTCCATGAAAGTTCTAGAAGAATTATTCGCGTCAATTCTCAAAATTTCGCCGTATTAACATAAACAACACTTTCCATCTTACACGATAGTTTCCTAGGGATTTAACGTATTTCACTTATTTTCACCGTCATTTATTCAAAGTCCACGTGATGTTTTTGTTTTTATATCATCTAATGTCCAGCTAACTTGCTTTGCATCCCGGATGAGCCCCCAAAATGTAGGATTGTTCTTGTTGTCTAGGGTGAATTGAGAAATAAGGCCACGGATGCGACAAAGAAAAAGTGTATGATTAAATAGGTTCTGTTAGATTATGTAGCCCACCACTGAACAAAAACGGGCTAACAAATAACACGACTCGGCTGTCGATACGTCTTTAGCGGTTTTAGCGTCTTACGTCCTTCTCCGTTCAGTGTCTTCTCTCGACTGAATATTTTGACCTAGTGACCTGTATTTCTTGCGGCAGCGCTGTGCCGAAACCACCTGGGCTCGCGCATGCCAATAGTAAATTAAAATCTTAGAAAGAATAAAATGATAATGTTTGTAAGAAATGCTATCCTACAAATATACTTCCCATTTGAAATATAAAAATTGGATGTGCTTCCGGTCAAACCGGAAGTGTCATTTTTGGATTGATACTTGCTAAATTTTACATTCATAACATCAAATCGAAGTACCGAATTTGAAACATCCATATAAAATAACAACGAAGATACAGGGGGGTAAATTGTTTCCGGGTCACCCGGTATATCCCGTTCACCCGGAGGTAAGGTCGCTCAGTCAACATAGGTCACAACTTAACAGGCACCTATATATATATATATATATAATCATATACAGTGACAGCCAAAAAGTATGTACTATATGGGAAAAAAGTTTATTATTAGAGTATTGAAAAAAAGATTCTTTGAGAAAGTTTGGGCATGTCCGATAACCTATTTGACACATGTCCGTGATCCTTGGAATGGCGGCAAATTGAAAAAAACTACTATGAAAAGGCAAAAAGTGGGGTAAAATGACAAAATATCCAAAAAAGTTATTTGAAAAAGTTGCTTAGAATTAAATTTCATACACATGTACACAGTTTGAAAAGATAATGGGAGAAAATTGAAAATAGCAATTTTTTTTATATTTTCCTAGCTGTATAAAAATATCAAATTATTATCTTAGAGAGGAACCAACGAAAGGCATGTTGGGGTTATAAGAAGAAAATAAAATAATTTTCTTTGACAATTTACTTGACAGTCTTGACACACTGTCACTAGTTGGTTTTCATTCAATTGAAATATCCACATGCCCTTATAACCCCAACATGCCTTTCGTTGGTTCTTAGACCCAAATAAATTTTAAATTTAAACAGATAATGTTTTCACAAATCTCGATACATCCTGTTGCCTGACTAGTAAGTACTCACTAACCTTTCTAAATTTCAAAAACTCAAAATTCAATTTCAATTCAATTTCATTGTCAAATTTCTTCAATCAGAGTATTTACTTCCAGGTAAGCACTGAAGATGACGCAAGTCGAAAGCGCTTTGCAATAAATAATGAATGTATACACTTATATACAAATTCTTCGCTTCATTCACTTCTTCAGAAGTTCTACACAAATTTTATCTGGACTACTTTTATTTTTCAAAGAACCAACAATTTTTCCAAATCTACCATATCGATAAGACAATTTATTTTCAGTGATATTTATTATACTTTTGTTACTTACTTACTTTGTGATTTGGAATCAAGGTCACATCAGAAATCATTTCACTATTGCCAAAATCAATAGTAGCAAGATTTGATAATTTTAACTAGATGCACGAATTTTTGTTCCTAATAAGGAAGTTAAGATTTATTGCTGGAGTGAAGCCGGCCCTGGACGCCCGGAAAAATGATTCCGAACATGTGAATTCTTTTCTCAACTGATCCTGATTCCCACCCTGAAATTTGAAACTGGCAGAGTTCCTAATAAGGAAGTTAAGATTTATTGCTGGAGTGAAGCCGGCCCTGGACGCCCGAAAAATTATTCCGAATATGTGGTTTCTTCTCTCAACTGATTGTGATTGTTATACTGAAATATGAAATTGGCAGAATTCATAATGAAGAAGTTATGAATTATTGTCTGGGCCATACTGGTCCTGAAAACGTGAAAAATTATTACCAGTGCTAGAATCCCAAAAAATACTAATTTTGCTTAATTTCGTCCTTTGATCTACTTCGTTCCTAAAAAAATTCAAAAAATTATTGCTGAACTTTATTGCCAAAGTAACTAGGCTCAAAATTGAGATATATTTTGCTATGAAAGTTGTCTTGCTATTAAAACAATCTTGCTACTGAGAAACAGAATTGAACCGATTATGTGATAACTCATTTGGTTTTCGAAGTATATTTCACCGCACTTTCTAGTTTGACCCGAAAGCATTCACGTTGGAAATCATAATATCCTACGGAGTTGAAATTTCACACGTTGTTTCAGTTCCGATGACATAATGTCAAAAAACTTATACTTCCCTGCTCCCCGAAAGCTATATATAGATTGAGTAGGGTTTCGAAAGCTTTTTGACGAATTTGATCACGGAGAAAAAAAATTGGTAGGGGGGCTCGTCCCCCTTCCCTTTTCTCAAAAAAAGTTGAAAAACGCGCGAAATGAAAATTGGAAAAATCCCTAAAAATAGTGAAAAGCGTCTGATCGTCGAATGATTTGAATTTGATTTGATTTGAATAGGATTGTCTATTATCTACGAAGGTGTGCACTACAAGGGGCATAAATATTGAGTTGGATTATCGGCAAAAAGATTGTTTGTTGGATCGTACCTGGTCGCCCCTCTCCCTATCCATATATACAGGGTGTACCAGCAATAAGCGGACAAATTCTGGTGGTAGAATCATCACTTCATTTTAAGGCTTTATGTTCCAAGAAAAATATTCCCTAAGATGAATTATAACCGAGTTACAGGGTGTTGAAAGTGACAAAAAAATATATGTTTTCCAGAATAACTCCATAACGGCTCAACTTTTCTTAATTTGGAGTTGAATAAGTGCGTGCGTACAAAATCTCCTGACGCGTCGTTCGGCCATCTGCAATCGCGTGCGGAAAAGTCACTTTGCATATCAACAAATGAATTATTATTAACATTAATATGTTAATATGTTTGTAGCATTTTGTGAATTAATTGCAGAGGCTAAAATTGAAATATGAGAATAGTATTGGTTCTTCAGACAATGAAATTATGAAATGAATATGCGAATTAACCAAGGTTAGCAGAGCTACTGTTTTTAGAGTAGGTAATTCAAGCAAAAGACGTTGTCGATCATTCTGTCAAACGAAAGACGGACCGAAACTCAAAAAACTTGATTAAGCTTCCAAGGAACACATTCGCAGATATGTGTATAAGTTTTATCACGAAAATAAGGTGCCGACAGTAAAATTGATTTATGATAAATTACGTGATATCCATATTATGTTTATAAATCTTTAGATACTTTGGGAAACAATTTACTTGATTGTTGATAGGTTGTCTGAAAAAAATATTCAGCAATCATCTGCTGCCGTATGGGCAGAGCAGCAGCTCTTATCGAATATTCCATCATATTCGGGGACTAGAATGTCGGGTTTCGGTTTTCCACTGCTTTGTCGCAAGCACTAATTGTTGCAACCGTAGCCATGGGAGTAACTTGGCTAGAACTGGTACTGGTATTTTATTCGATAGGTCCTTTTAGAAACTTGGTGAATTTTCTACGTAACCTTCTGCGGCGCAATATTCAGTATACTCCCCAAAAACTAAACAAATTAGCTTTTTTCGCAATAGTGCAGAAAAGTGATTGTTTCAACACTAAAATGAGTGCGTACTTTTCTGCACGCCAGTAGAAAATACTTTTCATGAACACAGAAGAAATGCAATAGTGTTTTTGCAGTGATCATCTTTATTCTTATTTTCAGAGTAAGTATGCGATAAGGGGTACCTATTGAAGCTAAGGAACTTCTCAATGAAATCACTTTTTTAAAATAAATCTTCATTAGTGAGAAGTATTGTTACGGAAACATTCAGACCTGGCGCCATCTAGGTGGAGAAGAGCAAAATAGGTGGCGTGAGTGATCACGCCACCTATGGACGAAGAACGGTGGCTTAAGCCTAGAAACGCCCGGAAGGATGGCATAATTCTCTAAAGATCTGGCTATGTTTCTAACTATAAGAGGCCGTTCGCGTCGCTGTTGGGAAGTCTGGAAGTCGAAGTGAACCGTAGTACATATAAATTAGGTTTTGTAGTGAACTTATTCTGTTTTGAGTGTTGAGTAAAGAATTTTAGCCAATTCAACAACTTGCCAACAGAATTGGAAAAGTTAGACACCATCTCATCGAAGGACATTGGACCAGCTCAGCAGTCCAAACTGAGGGATTTACTCAAGGAGTATCAGGACATCTGATACTGGACAAGGAAAAGTCGGCAGAACGAAAGTGGTTCGGCATAAAATCGATAATGGGGATGCCCGACCAATCCGTCGATCAGCCAGAAGACTCCCTCTTGCTAAGAAAGAAGAGGCTGGCCAAATTGTCAACGGTATGGAAAAAGAAGTAATAATTGAACCGTTTGACAGCCCCAGTTGTACTGGTAAAGTAGAAAGACGGATCGACACTCTTCTGCGTAGACTTTCGTCAACTCAACAACGTGACGAAGAAGGACAGTTACTTCCTCCCAAGAATAGACGATACTCTTGACACCTTGGCTGGCTCAACAGTTTTCTCGGCTCTAGATTTTAAGAGCGGGTAATGGCAGGTAGAACTGGCCCCAAAACAGCAAACAGCATTCAGTATCGGCTCAGGATTGTGGCAGTTCACAGTTATGCCATTTGGCCTTTGTAACGCTCCAGCCACCTTTGAGAGATTCATGGAGACTGTGTTGAAGGGACTCTCATGGAAAACGTGCCTGGTATACCTCGATGACATCATCGTAGTGGGCAGATCGTTCGAAGATCATGTGAGAAATCTAGAGGAGGTATTCCTGCGCCTGAGGAACTCTGGACTGAAACTGAGCCCCAAGAAATGCCATCTGTTCCAGAAGGAAGTCCATTACCTTGGCCACATTGTCTCTGGGAAAGGAGTACCAGTGGACGGGCAGAAAATCAAAGCTTTTAGAGGCTGGCCTATCCCAAAAGACTTCCACCAGCTTCGGAGTTTTCTTGGCCTGTGCACCTACTACCGTCAGTACGTGCTTGAGTTTGCCAATATCGCCAAACCACTTAACTGACTAACTGAAGGACGGACTCATTACCAGTGGTCTCCGGAAGGCCAAAAGTCATTCAAGAAGCTGAAAGAAGCCTTGATCCACACACCGATCCTGAGCTATCCTTTACCCAATGGAAAATTCCTTTTGGACACCGACGCCAGTAGCGTAGGACTTGGGACCATCCTGTCTCAGATCCAGGAGGGACAAGAGAAGGTCATTGGGTATTTCAGCAAAACACTCAGCAAACCGGAGCGCAATTATTGTGTCACCAGACACTGTTGCCTGTAGTAAAAGAGGTAGAACATTTTTACAAATACGTCTACGGAAGGAGATTTTTTGTGAGGACTGACCTGCAGACATCAAATGGCTTTAACAGTTTGAAAAACCTGAAGAACAGGTAGCACGCTGGATCGAGCGACTTCAAGAATTTGATTTTGACATTGAATATCGATTGAAAAGCAGTCACAAGAACGCCGATGGACTATCACGGAGACCATGTCCAGACGACTGCTCACACTGTCGCCATGTCGAGGAGGATACAGCCGTTCGTAGAACCGCGGTGGTTGTCGATGACTGGAAAGATGACAAAATCCAGAAAGACCAAGAGAAAGATCCAGACCTTCGTCTCGTCATCAGCTGGAAAAAGGGCAACCGAAGACCATCATGGCAGGAAGTCACACGCTATTCTCCAGTGGTTAAATCATACTGGGCCCAATGGAATTCCCTTACGTTCGAAAATGGGGTCTTGAAACGTATGTTGGAGTCCGAGGATGGCGGAGAGGAGTGGTACCCAAGTCCAGGAGACAGGAAGTGCTCCGAGAAGTGCATGACGGTATCACCAGCGGACATCTGGGAGTGACGAAGCAAAAATTGAGACAACGGTTCTATTGAGCTAATTGTCAAGCTGACGTTAAGTACTGGTGCCGTATGCGCTGCCAGCAATGGACGTCGAACTAGACCTGAGTATAACGTAGGCAGCCCATTTGAAAGGTTTGCAATAGATATCGCTGGCCCGTTTCCCGAATCTGATCATGGAAACAAATACATCCTTGTGGCAATGGACCATTTCAGCGAATGGGCAAAGCCTACGTCCTACCCAATCAGGAAGCCATTACCGTCGCAGATGTCTTGGTCAAGGAATGGATATGCCGATTAGGTGTCCCATTGGAGCTGCATTCGGACTAAGTCAGAAACTTCGAATCCCATTTGTTCCAGGAAATGTGCAAAATATTGGATATTCGAAAAACCCCAGCTCCACCCCCACAATCCGACGGAATGGTAGAACGAATGAATAGGACAATAAACCGCCACCTATCCAAAGTAATCTCTGCCCATCAAAGAGACTGAGACCAGTATCTACATCTCTTTCTGATGGCTTATCGTTCAGCAGTCCACGAGTCAACCGACCAAACTCCTGCAAGTATTATTATGGGACGAGAGCTACGACTGGCTTGTGACTTGATGTTTCGGACGCCACCCGGACAAAACAGCGCGGGAGAAGAGTATGTCAGCAAACTCCGGCAGAAAATGGATGTCATCCACGACCGAGTCCGGTGACCTAGTCTGGCTGTACAACCCCAAGTGTCGCCGCGGTTTCTCACTGAAAGTGCAGAGTTCGTGGGAAGGTCCATACAAGATCATAAAAGTAATCAATGACCTCGTCTACCGGATCAAAAAGTCACCCCGAGGAAAACCTAGGGTCGTCCATTCCAATAGGTTGGCTCCTTATGCCGGAAATCATGATCAAGTTCGCACCCTCAGACCACCAGAGGGTGAGATGACCTTCCAACAATGCATGGCCTTATACTCTAATGGGCAGAAAGTTTCACATGGGGTAACTCGAGAGGAGCCACAAGATATTTTCCAGACACCTACTGACTTCGCGCTAGCGCACTGCGTGGCAGAAGACCCCCGAATGTCCATAGGCATAGCTGTGGTGTTCTCTAAGAAGTTTGGTCAACTCCAGGAACTGCGGAAACAACCGAGAAGTTGGCGGAGTGTTACAGTTACAAAAGAGCTAGAGAAACATCTTCTACCTGGTAACCAAGAAGCAGTCTCGAATTAAAATGAAGTGTGGAAGAGCCTCACCAGATTGAGAGATACGATGCTGGACCAAAATCTCATGGACCTGGCAATTCAAAAATTGTCATGCGGGCTTGATGGGCTGGAGTGGAGAGTCATTAGAAGCATGTTGGAAACGATATTCAGATCCAGCGGCATAAAGATTTGGGGAGTTATGTAGGTACCGACACACTCCAAGGACGATATTTCGGGACGAAATGTCTTTAATTTAAGAAGGGGGCAATGTCACGGAAATATACAGACCTGGCGCCATCTAGGTGGAGAAGAGTGAAATTATAACAGCAGCGTGAGTGGTCACCTATGGACGAAGAATAGGTCTAGAACGCCCGGAAGGATGGCAGAGTTTTCGAAAAATCTGGAACCTATGTTTCTAACTATAAGAGGCCGTGCGCGTGGCTGTTGGGAAGTCTGGAAGTCGACTGTTTGTACTTTGAAGATAAATAGAAGTAGTCCAGTGAACCGTAGTACATATAAATCATGTAGTGTTTTTATTCTGTTTTAAGTGTTGAATAAAGAATTTTAAAGTGAAATCGAGAAAGTTCTTCAGTATACCACTTCAAACAAACCCGAAATTATTAAATTTGTTTTTAAAGATCTCCAGTCTTCCTTGCCGAATTTATTGGTAGCACTGAGGATACTGACGATACTTTTAACATTGCTAGTGCCAATATCGCCAGTGGGAAACGGAGTTTCTCCGAATTAAAACTAATAAAAAATTATTTACTATCTACAATGTCTCATTACAGACTAAATAATCTATTGAAAATAATGTGTTCCAATCATTTTCTTTAAAAGATTTGATTTGAGACTTCGTTAAAGTCGAAGCTCGTATGAAGTCTCATTGGGAGATAAATTGTAGTCATTATTTATTTTTAGAATATTACGTCATTTAATAAATACGAAGTGAATATTAATAAATTGATGGATGTAGCCGTTACTATGTGGTAGGAGATCATCATGAAAAATGGGACCTTTCGTGCTCGGCACGAAAGGTCCTTCCTTCAGACTAGGAAAAAACGATTCTACATTTTCAAACCACTCCTTGGAATGCAAGCACAAATTTCCGAATCTTAACGATACGGAAATTTTGTACTACGCTGGCAAGGGTTGGAAAATGAATTATTTAGAATCCTTAGAAATTTATAAACATAAATATTGCGGTTGTAATCTATTGAACGACCAGGTAGATTTAGTATATTCGCCCGTATTTAATGCAGCCCTTCCACATTGTCGACCATAAACACATTTCCATCAGTTATAAGGATATAATTAGGGGTTAAATTGTTATTTGTAAGAGATGCCAGGTATAAAAGGCGTGTATTGATATAGTCAATTATCAGTTTGAATTATATTGAAAATGTCCATATAGGACGAAACTGCAGTAACTAAAGGTTATAAATATAAAGTGGTACAAAAACATAGAAATTTACTTTTCCCATTTTTCATGAATATTAATGTTAATAAAAGTGATTAAGTCAATCTGCTGAAACTACAAAAAAAGAGGCTAACTTATTCACTTAAAAGTGTATCATCCTGCTTTCTGTTCATAATGTTCATCATATTACGGAATAATAAGTTACAAGGGCGCAAATAAAATCTTGCAAGAGGGCGCTCAGTACCCTAGAGACGGCCCTGAGTAATACTGCTGAAAAAAGTTTCAATTTTCTTCAACAAATCTTGTAAATCATCAGCGCTCACTCTTCTTCTGGCTCAGGAAAATAAATACTTCCAATACATCTTGACGTGGTTTTTTGTCCCGATAAGTTATCGCTTTTAAAAAACTGTTTTGAAAATATTATTCCATGTTTTCGGTAAAATCGTATTAAAAAATCTTTCCTGTGTAAAAAAGTCCAAAAAAACTAAATTATACTTCTCTTTTCTATACAAGTTACAGTGGGTTTATACAGCAAATAAGATAAAATAAGGGATAAGATAAGAATCAAGACATAAATAGACCCATTTATACAGATGAATTAAATTAAATAAGAAATAAGACTCAACCATAAAATCACGGCTTTCTTGACATAGATCATCATGTCTTCTGTCAGTGCTGTCAAGATAAGAAGTTGAAAGTTGACCAAATCCTTAATCATTTGCGGTCCATTTATATTGTCATAACCAAGAAATTGAAAAACAGCCTATTAAAAAAAAGCAGAGAACAAAAACATGCCAAACCTAAAACAAAAAAGTAGCTACTTCGACCGAAGCCAGTGTTGGGGCTAACCCGACAACGGACCGGAAAGGGTGAATGTTATCAATACTTCCAATATAATCTGATCAAATTGTATTTCTACCAAGAAAGTTTTGGGTTAGTTTTGATTACTTCCATTCTCTATGTGTTTTGGGGTGCTGAATCTAAATCTGAGGTTTGCTAACAAATTTTCGTGACGGAACATTGAAGAAATTGCAAAAAAACCTAAACAATCTTTTTCTTCTGCGGTTTATTGCGTAGAAATTTTTTGTTAATAACCTTTATTTCAGGAATGAAAGAGCTTAACATTTTCTACAAATTTTGCCATACAAGTTTTTTTCTACGACGAACCGTTCGGGCTCAAGGACTACTTGTAAATTGACATATTTTAGCTGACTGGGGAAAATCCCACTATTTCACTACAAAACTTTAATTCATTATTAAAGTTGATTAGTGGATTCCCCTCAGTTCTCTGCGCAAACCTTATTTAGATCATATAATGAAGGTACAGGTCACTTATTCAAAAATTACAGACAAGTTATTAAATGAGGTCCGAAATCGTACAAAACTTGAAATTCAAACAAAAAATTTAAAAAATATTTCACGTGATTATATTATTCTATATCATATATTATACGATCTAGTTACCCCACTGCGCACTTTACTCAAATATAGAAACCTAAGAGAGACTGGAATACGAGACAGGGAGAGCCTTGAGAGGGCACTAGACGAAGTGGGCAAGGCAATAGTCGAAGCCTAAGAGGAAAGCTGTCCTGAGAAAAACAGACTCAAAATAAAACGGTCTGGTGGAATCACCAACTAAAAACCCTCGGAGGTACGGTGCGAAAGCTTTTCAACAGAGTAAATCCAACCAAGATTGGACCACATACTCACGCAGTACAACAAAGAAATTACTGAGGCCAAAAGAAGGTACTGTAAACCAAGTAGGTTTCTTGAAAAAGAACGACAATGCCTATAACAACATTCGAGGAGTCTAAGGATGCTCACAGAAGTATTTCTTAATGGCCCGTGAACAGTAGACAGCACCAGAAGCAGGCCAAACAGGCGAACAGCTTTAGAATGAATGCTTGCTGCAGAAATATAGAGACCAAATAGAATCAGGTGGGTTATCAGTAAATTCATACCATAAAACCCCTGGAGTAGATGGAATATACTCCATATTTCTCCAAAAGGGACAAGAAATTCCATACCTGTGCCATACCTGTGCCATATATTCAAGGCTTGTATAGCACTACGACATATATCTACGATGTGGCAAGAGGTGAAAGTCATATATCTGCCAATGGTAGGGAGAATAGGCGACAAGACACCCAAGGCATATCGTCCCATAAGTCTAATGTATTTTTTGCTCAAAATGTTGGAGAGGCTGATAGATAGATACAAAGGAGATGAGGCACTACAAACAAGCGCGCTCAACGATCGCCAATATGCGTATCAACCAGGGAAGTCAACAGACTTAGCACTGGACCACCTCAAAGGCTACTAATGAAGTTCTTCGAAGACAAAGAGAAGAGATAGATAGCCATGACATTTATAGACATCAAGGGTGCCTTCAACAATGCATCCACCGAGTCTATAGCAAACGCTCTAGTAAAGAAGGGGTTTATCTCCTACTTGCCAGTGAATAAACGCTAACTTGAAAAACAGGGTCATTATATCAGCAATCGGCGGAATAACACTAACACCTAAAGCAAATAGGGGATGTCCGCAGGGAAGGGTGCTATCGCCTCTACTTTGGGCCATCCTAATGGACGAATTAATTGAGAGGCTTTCATTGCTTAGGATATGCCAATGACCTCGCGATTATTGCAAAAGGCAAATTGGCAAGGACAGTCTCGGAGCTTACAGTCAGTCCTAGATATAATCGACATGTGGTGTAAGTAAAGATGAGGGGCTGACAGTAAACCCTCATAAAACCAGCGTAGTCCAAAAAAAAAGTACTGGATGGACTTAGGTCACCTTTACTGAATGGGATAGAAATTCCCAAGAGGCAAAATACTTAGAAGTAATCTTCGACCATAAGTTAACTTGAAAACAACAAAAGTTATAGAAAAAGTACAGTATCCTTCAATCTGTGCAGGAGAATGTGCGGAAAAAATAGGGGGCTACAACCAAAAAAAAAGTGGGTGTTTGCTGACTCAGTAGAAATACGCGACTTTTTATTTGGCGTCTGAACTGTTTGCCGGAAAAAAACTTGAACAGTGGAATTTGTAGGAAATTTTATGTACTTTCATTTTGAATGGAAAAGTTATTCACGAAAAAAAAAATGATAGTTTTCCGTCAAGAAATGTTGTTAGCAAACTTCAGAATCGGATTTAGCACTCCAAAAAACGTATGAAATGGAATAAATCAAAACTACCCCAAAAATTCCTCGCCCTGTCGAATACAAATTTACTGAATTAATACAATTTCACAGCATCCAGTAGCCTTTCTGTGTCGTTACTATAGAAACGGTTTGTTAGCACGCCGCGTGTTTGACTGTTTGTCTGTGTTTGCTCGTAGTTGCTTCCAATCCAAGTTAGTATATGAGAAAACATATGACCAATTTCGTGAATGGTGAGACAAGAAACATGTAAAAAAGATTTCTGAAAATGTGCTCATATGCTATTTTGAAGAAAATTCAAAACTTATAAAACCTCCTACGTTATGGAGTGTCTACTCAATGTTGAAAAGTACATTGAATGTTAAGGAAAATATTGATATAAGGAAGCTTTCAAAATTGGTCCTGCTCATTAAGAACAAAAGCGTCGGATACCGAGGAAACATTTACGCATCAATAGAGATGCAGATTTTTTTGACAGTTGTACAAAAAAGTGTTTTTTTTTCATTTCCTTGAAGTGGTCATGAATTTCCACAAAATAAATAAGCCATCAATTACACAAATTTTTGAATACATTCGCCAAGTTTAACATATACCATGGAATCAATTAATTTAAAAAGTATTTCCCAACAGGTATTGCTGTAGCATCGGAATTGGGTTGGCTGTTCTGGTCTGATTGGAATGAAAAAGATCCGAAAGTAGAAAGATCTAATTTGGATGGATCGGAAAGGATTCAAATAGTTACTGAAAAAATAGGATGGCCAAACGGTCTTACCCTGGATGTGGAAAATTTCAAGATTTATTGGGGTGATGCAAAAACTGATAAAATCGAATATTCTAATATGGATGGAACAGATAGACGAGAACTGATAAATGATAATGTGCCTCATGTTTTTGGGTTCAGTTTAATGGATAAGTATATATTTTGGACTGACTGGCAAAGACGAACTGTAAACAGAGCAAATAAAGATACAGGTAAATTCCCTTTTATTAATTCCTTTATTCAATTACATTGGATAAACCGCATTTTTTTGTACAAATTCAAATATAAACTACATAGGTCCTATCATGCGCCTCATTTAAATCGAGTCTAATTCATTGCAGAATGCAGTTATCACAAAGGAATGTGTCAATTTAATCGGGAAACGAATGCTGAAATCGAGTGTAAATTACATCAAGTGTAGGAAAGTGGTACACTTTGATGCAAACTAAAGAACCTATACAATACTTATATAAATGAAGATACAGATTGCAGAATGTTTTTATAGAACATATGTAATTAAAAAGTATAACATTTATAACTTTTTCAGTACTATTACTCATTAGTATGTGACAGTATAAATACTTCATGAGGTGATTGTTCACCTTGTTTTGGATTAATATTTTTATTTCACATTGATAGTAAATTTATAGCTAGGTTCGAAGGTTTCTTGGATAGTTGTAAAATATATATTTTTTAATGAATTGGGATGAGTTACTCCCAAGTTGTTTGTAAAATACTTTGATGAATGAAGAGAAGAAATATTGTCAAATTAACAATAGAAGACTCGACTCGGCAGGAACATCATAAAATTAAATGAAAAGACCTCTGCGCTTTTTTTGAAAATGAAAATGATAACATATGTGAAGTGATAATCAATATGGACATAGAAGAAACAAGTCCACATGATTGAACAAAATAATGAATGAAATTCAGAAATATTTCAATGATTCACTGGCTTTTTTGAAGAAGGTGTTTGATTTTTTTTTTGGATTGACGTGGCCTTTACTTGATGGAAATCCATAGTTATGACACTAAGGTAAAAAACGATTAAAATTTCCACAAAATTTATTGTCTTTGTGACATGTTTCGATAGCAAAGACAATAAATTTTGTGGAAATTTCAATCGTTTTTACCTTAGTGTCATGAAGGTGTTTGAGATGATGAATTCTCTTATAAGAAACAAAGTAACTGTGCTTTGTGAGGGTAACATTGAGCTTATCAACCTACTGACTGACAAACCAGTGACAACTCCTGTTGGATTTGATTGAGGCTAATATCAATTCTAATGCCCAATATAAGTACAGTTGTAATTTGTATATTAGGATTCCCATTTAATAAAGATCTATCTATCTAACTTATGCTGACAGAGCCGGCCTTAGTGAGCGCGAGGACTGGAGCCGGGTTTTTACGCTGCGGAGGGTGGTACCGATGTATAAAAAACCCGGCTCTCCGAATATCACAGACAATGTAGGCTAGCCCAGACGGAGAAGTCTGCTGTGGCATTGCACGCCTACGGAGAAGGTGCCCATGATATCCGGTTTGATAATACAGAAGTGCTCTCAACCGCGAAACACTATCATGCCCGCCTTAATAGAGAAGCCATAGAAATATACAAACATAAAAACAATTTCAACAGAAAGGAAGAATCCCTAAAGCTCAACAAAGCATGGTACCCGGCCTTGAAAAACACAAAAACAAAACAATTAAACAACACAATCAAGCAGGTAGGAAGGGGCAATCACGACTCACTAATTAGGCAGGTAGACAATGGCTACATTCCAGCCGGTCAGGTACCCCAGTCACCCCAAGCAAAACTAATTAACCAGGCTGCAACTATAAATTACGAACAATTTCCAACCGTTGTATCAGTTTTACGTCGTTCTTCGAGAATACTAAACCTATGCTGAAGATGCTCACCGCAGTTGTGAGCGAAACTTCCAAAGAAACCGCCTCCAGGGAGGTGAACCGACCACGGCCTCAAAGCCCGGAAACCATTCTTCACGATTTCACTTCCGGCCGTGAAAGCCTTCACAATAATTTATTTGGCGAGAAAAGTATTTTTGAATGTTTTGACAATATAATAATCAATACTAGATAAAATGATATGAGAAAGAAAACAAAATCTGAACAAAACAATATATAATATATTGTGTAATATACCTACCAATAACAAAAATGAAAATAAAACTCTGAATATTCAAACGAAACATCAAAACTCAAAATAAAATAATAATTTGAATTTGTACATGTGAAACTCATTAGATCTTATGAAAAAATCACCCGCCTAGCTTTAAATTTCGAAAATTCATCTATAATGGCATCAAACTCTAGCCTCGCACTTATATCAGACTCTATCGATAATGTGGCTAATGAACTTAAACGATCTTGAGACATGGATGTGCGTGAGTAGGTCTTGATTAATTTCAGGCGAGAAAATGACCTTTCCGCACTAGCAACTGTAACAGGAGCTTGGTTCCTTTCTGTTAAAGAAAAGCAGGCGTTGCGAGCATTAACTAGAAAATGAAATTTCTGAAGAGTGCACAAAGAGGCGCCATTCTTTATCAAAATTTCAGTGGTAGCAGAAAATTCATAACGTGTAAAAGTTTTTTTAAAATTCTATTTAGTATGATTTTATTAACGAAACCTTCGATAGCGCGAGGCCTCTGGAGGCGCGAGCCCCGGGGCCGGCGCCCCGCTTGGCCACCCTTAAGGCCGGCTCTGTATGCTGACTAATGTAACAACTCCTTTAAACCTACCAGGAAAATTAGTGGTAGGATCGGAACTCTAACTCTGTTTTAAATTATTGTTGGAAAGCGTAATATGATTGTTAGGTTTTGAAACTTGGATCAATCGGTTTTCTATAGATGGTCGTTCAACTAGTTTACGATTAATTTCTCTTGACATTAGTTTGTATGATATGTCTAAACTGAGATGGAAGTATTGTCACGAATTGGGCTTTATAGGCTCCACTACATGTGATTTATTCGTCACAAATTGGGTTTGCTCCCCTTAACCACTTAGAGTCGTAATAGTGGTAGAATTATTTGAACTCAATTATAGGGATAATCAATCCAAATAAACTGTTGAATAACAATAGAATGGAAATATTTAATTGAGAGTGGACAAGGAGCAAAAATGAATTCGTACTGCAGCAACTTTGCTGTCACTTTCGTTTGAGAAAATAAATATGTTAGCAATTTTCTGGAAAAGGGTTATAAAAAAAGCTTGAAATGATGCTTAATTCAAAATCAAAATTATCTTATGAGAACACAAAAAATATAGTAGATGTATACCTATTTCGGTAATTTTCAGGTAGTTTTTAGTTTTTTTTCACCTACTCAAGAATAAACTAAAAATATGAATTTTTTCAACAAACACCATTTGAAACTTCAACTACCTGAAAATAATTTTTGTTGATAAAAATATTCGGTAGTTTTGTCAAAGGAAAGTACAAGGCAGAGCTCTACCAATCAAGAAAACTACTCATATTCATCTGTTTCATGATCATGAATGGAAATAGTACTATTAGTAGTATGCTTGAATGAACTTAGCATTTATATGAATATAGTACAGGCGATACTAACAAAATTGTAAAATTGTTCTAAATATCGAATTCTTATTTGAACAATTATTGTAAATATGGTATTCCATAGGAATAAAATACAAAATTATTATTATATCTTCATTTTCTATTCCATTTCATATGTGAAAATCAAAGTTAAAAAAAAAACAAAAAAAAATCTTTATTGAATTATTAAATGTGTGTTCCCCAAAAGAAGGGAGAATTGTGGTGTACTGTGTGTAAATCCCTATGAGAACTATTTTCCCCCTCTTGCGTCGCGTATTCTACGGACTCGGAATTGGGAATATGTGAATTATCAGCATTTTAGTTTTCTCATAGTGAGTAATCAGTAACAACGACAACAATTGTCTATCAATGATATAACAAGATGTGGACGTTCATTTGGGTATTGTTATTATTTACGTTGAAATAATACAGATAATCTCACGATGGACGGAACATACGAGACAATGTGTGAATGTGGCCAATTAACTATTGTCTAACCCCTTCCCAATGGATAACGACAAGTAGATATGAAATAAAGAAATAGTTGAGTTTTCAGTTTCGCTGTTCACAATGACAATAACTGTTATCGTGACATCCTAACAGTTATCTAAGATGTGTATATGTAGTTCATTTAGAGACGTAATAGCAATTGTTGAACATGGTCCACAACTCTTTCTGCTTGTAATCCGCACCCTTTCTACAAACAGATTATTTCGCATAGAAAGGACACCGCACACTTTTATAGGGATAGTGGCCCTCTGTCGAATCGGCTGAATTTTTGATATGTTGTAGTCCAAGTTATTCCAAACAAAAAGTCCATAACTTTTTCTATAGGCTAGTTTTCACGCTAAATGGCGTTGAAAATTCAAATTTTTGCTCTATTGTTAAACAACAAAAAAAGTTACCCTGAATAAATTTCACTATTCTGAGCAATCAAGATCTAAACATTCATCAATATAAGATAGTATTAGAAGTATTTCTCGTTGGTGTCATTACAGATGGTCAATTATACAGTGTGCTCCATCTGGTATGAACAAACTAATATTTTTTTTTTTGAAGGAAGTAGTCCATACTCAAAGTGGAGTTTCAATGTCAAAGAAGTTAAGTAAAACTCAAAGTCGTCTCCACAATATATATTTCAGCCCAATGTTGAGGGGAGGTATGTAAACGCAAGTTTCCCAAGAAACTTATCCAAGGGTTTGCATTACATGAAAGTCAAAAACATTTTTTTGAGCATAGTAATGCTCATCTTCAGTTGAAGTAATACAGGGGTTAAACTGAAACCAGTAAAGAACAATAATTATAATTACAATTTTTGAAAACTAATAGTTCGAGTTGATGATGAAACTCAAGGAGGATGTTATAAAAATAGGTCTAATTAATTTATATTCGATTATTTTATTGATGCTCCAGGAGTATGATGGAGAAACTTCTCCTGGCGGGTCAACTAAGGCTCCATTCACACATTTAGCATAAGTATAATATGGAGACGATGATGGGCTATAACTCAATATATTATATGTTACATTTAACGTACCTTTCGAACCTAGTATCGTTGACCCTAATGAAGCACCGTCGAATTAACCCTAATAATAATTTATAGGGTGTGTCATTTTGGAACATATCGATACGATCAAAGAAACTGACATTGTAGTTGATTCACAGTTGTTATTTAATAGTATTTCGATGGCGAAATTTTACTCTCATCCTCCATAGACCTGGAATATCAATACGTTCGTCAAATTCTAATAAAATGTTTCTCAAATCCTGCCTTTTATCTTGTTCGTGAGATTGGGGTTTATTAATTTCATCGGTTTCTTCGTCCTCCATTGTATTCACACTCATAACATTTGAATCTCACTGCAAAATTATACGCCATATTCAACTTTACATTGACATGAAGTCACAAACAATCATTTGTTTTTTTTTTCTGTAGTGAATGTTTTCATATTATCCAGTATCCCATTCTTGAACATGATTGAACAGTTTTCAAAACGAATCTAAACTATAATATTTTCATAATGCGTCAAAGTTCAATTTCCCGAATACTGTTGTGATATCGAAATAAAAACGAAAGTTAACCAGACAGCAGGATCCAGAACAAGAATTTATTGCCTCATATACAGGGCAATACGAAAAAAATAATGGTGGAACGCATTAAATTAAAATGAAATATTAGTTATAACATCTGCGTTACTGAAAAGGGGGAACATTCTCCATGAAAATTAAAAAATGAAAAATGTGACTTATTTGTAATATCTAACAGAAAACAACTACTTCCCCGGCACAAGCCACGCTGGACATTGAACTACATCTGATAGATATTGTGAAAAGACTCTAACTGAAAAGGAAAGAAAAAATATGAAAGTAAAAATTTGCATTTTCATTCAGATAGCTGACTTTTTTAATTCTTTCTAGTTACCTTCACTCACCTCTTTACTACTATTATTTGTCTCTGAATCAGTTGGATGTTACGAATTTTTGGTCGAAATAAGTCCATTCGCAAATGTAAAAATCCCTGACGTTACAATGATAGATTCAGAAAGAATTTTTTCTACGGCTATTTTATTGACATATTTTTAATATATCTTGTTCTTTCTCATGCCTTCAAATTATACAGGATTGTCGAAAAATATTTTTCAATACGGAACTTTTCGAATTTAACTGTCGCTTTCTTTTAAAACGAACACTCGGTATAGTTTTCAACTTTGTGATGTAGAAAACGGCGTAGAATAAAATTTATAAAGAGTTTTTGATTGTAGATCCCTAAGGCGATTTGTAACCATTTTCGAATTACTGAATTTTAGAAATTGTAAGTAGCTGTAACACTGTATAATTGACCAAATGTAACAACTCCAAAGAACAATACTTGAAGAAGTATCTCATATTGATGAATGTTTACATCTTGATTAATCAGAATGCTGATGATTATCAAGGATAACGTTTTGTATTGTAAAACAATGTAGAACAAATAAAGGTTTTCATGGGCCTCTAGCTCCAAAACTAGCCTAAAGAAAAAGTTGTGCCCATTGGACTTTTTGTTTGGAATGACTTGGACTACAACATATCAAAAATTCAGCCGATTCGACAGGGGGCCACTTTCCCTATTAAAGTGTGCGGTATCCTTTGTCGACGTTGTTCGTTACCGTGGTCTCATGTTCCGTGAGCTGCGAGAAGTACTCTATATGTTCTAACGTCTAACATCAGAGCTCCCCCACTGATTAAAGTATCATTCAGAAACTGACAGATAAAAATTCTGCCAAATAATTTGAATATTCCCAAGTTTTCGTAAACATTTTCAACATTTTTAGTTTCTGCTCGCATATAAGGTGATGTAGATAAATACGATTTGGTCGGTGAAAGTTTATAGGAAATATCTGAAACATTATTATATTCATTATGAGAAGAACAATTAGTTCGGAGGCCAAGAACCTTTCGAAATACAAACAATTCCTTTGGAAATGATTATATCGATTTTTTTCAACGCTTTAGTTATTGTAAACATTTGGTGATTGAATGATGAATCGGAATGAAAAAAAATTCTCCAAAATCTGTTCAATTATACTTTGTGATACGCTTAAGCTCATTAAGCTACAGGTTTCTGTAGCAGCGTTTTTTTGGAAAACGACGTTTTCCCGCATAAAACCAGTACTATAGTTTCATTACGCACCACCAGTGACGTTACCAAAAAATTGAGGTTGGTTGTACTGTAGTGTAACTTCATGGTCAATTTCCAGTCAAAGTGCCAAATACAAATTGATTTGTTACTGTCATGAAGGTTATTAATAATTCCATTTAGATTATTTAATATTTTCAACGTTTTTGTGTGTGATATATATATATATATATATATATATATAGAGGAAGGGTAGTCGTTGCTGACTAGTTAGGTATGGAACTAGTAAATAGTGGGGCTTTGCAGCAAAATCAAAGAGTACTACTTTAAAGTTTGTCCAAGCTTTCGGAAATTTAATAAATCATTTCCATCATCAGGGATAATCTTTGTTGAGATTGTGAGACGCGATGTTATTCAACAATAAGTGACACATTGTGCAAGATGAAAGTTGATATAAACTGGTGTGCGGTGTGGGGGGGTAAAAAAAAGCTGTTTTTTGGGAAAAGGATATTAGGGCTCATTTTAGATAACTTTTTTTATCAGAATTAGAATCAGCATCCCCAAAAACCCCCAATCCATATTTTCGAAATCTCAAGAGCTGATTTGAGGAGAAAAAAAAATAAATTCACTTTTTTCGTCAATGCACCCGAATATCTGTTATTAGCGATTTTCTTGAGATTTTGGTGGTGATTTTATGTTAGAAAAATGAAGCATTTGGCATAGTGATCATATTCATTCACCATTGGCGTGCGAAGTTGGGGAGAGAAAAAAGGCATTTTTTGAGAAATGCTTATTTAAAACAACTTTTCTTATCAGATTCGGAATCAGCATCCCCAAAAGCCCTTTAATTCATATTTTCAACATCTCAAGAGCTGATTTGAACCAAAAAACAAGTTTAAGTCTTTTTTTTAATAAGTAAGTTCTTTATTTGTAACAGTGGTAACAAAATTACGAATTACTTTATTTTAGATTCTTGTGTTTTCAACATAACTACCTTCTGAAACTATACACTTTTCAACAATTCTTCTCAAACGTACATTCACTTTTCTTAAAGTTTGGGGAGTTATTTCCTGACACGCTTGCCTAATTGCAAAGCAAAGTTTCTCTCTATTACGCGGCCGAGTAGCATACACTTTATTCTTCAAATGCCCCCACAGAAAAAAGTCACAAGGGGTAATATCTGGCGATCTAGGGGGCCATGGTTCCAAAGGAGAATTTCTACCTATCCACTTCATAGGGAAAATTGCATTTAAAAAGTTCCGAACTATCCCAGAATTGTGTGCGGGGGCCCCATCTAATTGAAAGATTAAGTTTTGTCTTTGTGCTAATGGCAATTCCATGAGAAAATCATAGAGACCATTGTAAAAAATTAAGAAAATTTTGTCCGGTCAGGTTATCCAGGAAATAAGGGCCAACAATCCACACGTTAACTTTTTCACTGTATTGGTTTTTACAATGAATTACCCAATACGGATTTTCAGCTGCCCAAAACCTACAATTTTGACTAGACACCACACCCTTTGTTGTAAACGTTGCCTCGTCAGTAAACATCATGTTCTTCAGAAAAAGTCTGTCGTTAAGATAGTTACCCTGGAACCATAAGCAAAATTCAAACCGTCGTTCAAAATCACCATTTAACAGAGTATGTAGAAATTTTGGTTTAAATGCCCTAATCCTGTTGCGTTTCAAACATCTCCATACTTTGTGTTTCGTTAAATTCATTGTCCTCGCAACTGCCCTTACAGTACCATTTGGGTTGTTTCGAAATTCTGCTGAGATACGTTCGTCGTCTGGATAGTGTCTTTGATTTAAATTGTAACTCCCTGGTCTTATTTTGAAAACCACTCCAGTCCTTGCGAACAATCTGTTGATTTTGGCAACGGTATCGTGAGAAATTGGTTCTCGAACATGATGCCTTCCATTGAATATTCCAGCAACTTAACGCGTAGATCTTTCATTATTACCAAATAAGCGGATAATCTCTACTTTTTCTCCAATTGTAAGAACTACTCTTCAGTTGTGTGCCATCTTATTAACAGTTAAGTAACACTGCTTGACTTATTGACATTTCGTACTGATTACCGATGTCAAACAAAAACTTTTGTTTCAAAGCACTCTTTCATTAATTTGCATGAAAACTCAAATCGGCAAGCCAACGGTAACAAAGTGCGCGTATCTTCGGAAATACGGAAAGGGCAGTTGCAAAAGATACAGAATATAAGGAAACGAAGGTGTTTGAAATTTAATATAGGATTAGGGCATTTGAAATAAAAAGTTAGAAATAAACAATCTATTGAAAAAAAGTGAATTTAATTTTGTTTTCTAATCAAATCAGCTCTCGAGATTTCGAAAATATGAATTGAGGGGTTTTTACGGTCGCTGATTCCAAATTTGATAAAAAAAAATTGTCTAAAATGAGCCACTTATATCCTTGGAGAAGAAGTGGAGATTATCCGATTATTTGGTAATAATGAATGATCTACGCGTCAGGTTGCTGGAATATTCAATGGAAGGCATCATGATCGAGAACCAATTTCTCACGCCAAAATCAACAGATTGTTTGCAGAGACTAGAGCGGTTTTCAAGACAAGACCAGGGAGGTACAATTTAAATCAAAGACACTATCCGGACGACGAACATTTTGAATTTCGAAACAACCCAATTGGTACTGTAAGGGCAGTTGCGAGGACAATGATTTCAACGAAAAACAAAGGATTAGGGCATTTAAACCAAAATTTTCACATACCGTGTTAAATGGTTATTTTGAAAGACGGTTTGAATTTTGCTTACAAGGACTTATTGAAAAAAGAGTTGAATAATTTTTTATTCAAATCAGCTCTTGAGATGTTGAAAATATGAATTAAAGCGTTTTTGGGGATGCTGATTCCGAATCTGATAAGAAAAGTTTTCTTAAATAAGCATTAATATTCATTTCTCAAAAAATGCCTTTTTTCTCTCCCCAACTTCGCACGCCAATGGTAAATGAATATGATCACTATGCCAAATACTTAATTTCTCTAACATAAAATCACCACCAAAATCTCAAGAAAATCGCTAATAACAGATATTCGGGTGCATTGACGAAAAAAGTGAATTTATTTTTTTTTCTCCTCAAATCAGCTCTTGAGATTTAGAAAATATGGATTGGGGGGTTTTTGGGGATGCTGATTCTAATTCTGATAAAAAAAGTTATCTAAAATGAGCCCTAATATCCTTTTCCCAAAAAACAGCTTTTTTTTACCCCCCACACCGCACGCCTATGGTCGATGAAAATGTTCACTATGGCAAAATACTTCATTTACCTAACATATAATCACCACCAAAATTTCAAGAAAATCGCATTATTATTAACTGAGATATTAGGGTGTATTCATGAAAAGCGGGACACACTGTATATATACAGAGAAATAGCCATATACCCTACTAATTAAAATATATTGTTAAAATGTTGGGCACAGTGTCAACATAAAATGTTCAGTATTCGCAGTAAAAATATGTCACATCACCAAACAATTATTTTCATGTGCCAAATGTGACTGTAGTTGAGATTATGATAAGGATATTATTAGAATGAATTACCCCTACGGCAATTACTAGTCGTGTGACGTCACATTGATAATTTACAAGGGCTTATGAACTGAAAAAGAAGCCTTAGGGACAATCACTGACTTATAATCTAAACTTATCTGATAGCACTCTACGTAGCCAATGATTTTTAATGTGATTCTCTCAAAGAACCGTGCCACTAGTTTCCAGTTTCTCAATACAGTTACATATGAATTTAGGCCTTGGTGGTTATGTGTGCTCTGTGGGGACGACACAAATGTCACGAATATCAGGGAGATGAACGTAACAAGTGGTGAAGAACGAAGAATAGAGAACTAAGAACTAGAAAAAACCCTAAAACAAACAATACCAATCAGACTTCTGATTTCACTTCTGTTCAGGGTGAGAGGGCTATTAGTGGCGCCTAACAAAAAAATACTAACCTGCTTCCTTCATATCTTTTTCTGAATAATTAATTTACTGAAAATTTTGCAGCTAAAACAATACACTGCTTTGTTCAATAGAATATGGTTATTCCACTACAAATTACGGTGTGTAATAATTATAAACAATTTCTAATCACAAGCGAACAATTTCAAAATTTTTCAATTTTTCAATTATTAGATGGATATTTACTACATTATCGAAATAATTTTCAACTGATTTGCGTACGTATTTGCATAGGATAAAATAATAATTTCAAAATATAAATGCCTCTATCTTCTCTAACGGTAGGCGAAAATTGAAAATTCATACACAGTTGGATACAGAATTGAAATATCTTCCAAACGAGGTGCCACGTGACGTACCTTTTCATTTAAATGTTTTCCCCCAAATGACGTCACGCTTGTGCGGATGACGTCATAAAAAGTAGCATTTATATCACAGAAGTGTGCCAAATTTGGTTGAAAAATATCAAACCGTTCAAAAAATAATAGAGGGTGGACTATTTACGTCCGCACTGTATATATGTTTTTATATCGAGCTTTCGAAAATGTTTCTCTTCTAGGTATGGTATAAATATGTGAATAATCATTTTAAGGAAGACGAGGTGAAATATTTTCTTTATGTTTTTTTCAGTAAATATGATACGAAGATCAATGACAGCAAAACGCAATTGTACTCTTAAAAAAAATTCCAATATTTCAACAGTGATATATACCGGGTGGGTCACGGTCGATGGTACCTTAGACGTTTACGAAGAACGGGACATAGGATCATTCTGAAAATTTGGTTTCTCAAGTAGTTGCTCTTGGTTTATCGAACTAAAATATTTTCAGCAATGCAGCGTTGCCGCTTATACCAGAAAGTAGCAGCATCTTTGTTATTTCGAATGGGTCACCCTGTATATTACCGCATTTTTGAACTTGTCATTCCTTTCTGATTATTTCTGTCTCATACTCCCCTATACCTATCTCTTACAAGTGAAAATTGGTATTATCTCGGAATTCTGGCTATTTAGGTATAGGAACATGTTATATCAATTCGAAGGGAATTTAGTCATCTTTCAGGATATTTCATAATATACAGGATGTTCCATTTAAAAAAACGCACTCTCAACCCTTTTCGTATCTAGCAGTAAGATCATGAATTTTGAACGACCCTGTATAACGCAGAACAAACGTCTTTATACAGAATCAATGTACATGATCTTGATGAACTAAACACGAAATTGCAACTTCCTAGGAATCCAAATACCGCAGAAATAAACATTTAATTCGAGCTATGTTTTGGATAAAAAATATGGAAAATAAACAATATCTCAAAAACTGTTAGAGATAGGTATAGGGGAGTATAAGGCAGAAATAATCAGAAACGAATGACAAGTTCAAAAATGCGGTAATATACAGGGTGACCCATTTGAAATAACAAAGATGCTGCTACTTTCTGGCATAAGCGGCAACGCTGCATTGCTGAAAATATTTTAGATCGATAGACCAAGAGCAACTACTTGAGAAACCAAATTTTCAGAATGATCCTATGTCCCGTTCTCCGTAAACGTCTAAGGTACCATCGACCGTGACCCACCCTATATATATATATATATATATATATATATATATATATATATATATACAGGGTGATTCAAAAGTACTTTGACAAACTTCAGGAGGTGATTCCTCACAATATTCTAATATGAATTGTCCAAATAAATAAATGTCCGGAAACGCTTCGTTTCCAAGATACAGGATGTTGAAGTTTCATTTTTATTTTCGTTTTTTTCAAATAACTTTTGAAATACTGAACTTAATTAAACGAAACTTGGTAATAGGAGGTTTTTGAGGTGTCGAATTCGAACCTGATGTTCTTATTGCTCTTACTCGTAGGGGGCACCACCTACACGTCTTTATCTTTTTTAAAGATTCATAACTTTTTTGGGCGTACTTCTAGCACATTTTTCAGTAAAAAAATCGATTCCTCTATCATATCTACGTAAATAAGCTACCCTTGTTACTAGTCGCTATAAGCAACCGTTTTCTAAATATTTGGACTTGAAAACTTCAAGTCGATTATTTGATAATCGATGCATGTTGAAGTTATTACGAATATTTTGCTTTTTTCACAAGAATGCTTTGGAAATGAATTTGACGTTTAAGTAAGTAGTTTTCTTCCTTAAGCGAAATAGTTTATTTGTTTTAATAAAATTTGCAAGAAATGCCAACATTTTATTTCAGGAAATTTTAAATATGTAGAATAAACTAAAATAAACGAAACTAAATGGTATTCAAATAAATTGTTGGAAGTGTCCACCTTCAGCAAAGATACAGGCAGTCAGTCGTCTAGTCATTGAATCTCGTACCCGCTCAAAAATTATTGGTGTGTTTCTTATTGATTCACAGGCGTCTACTATTCGGTTTCTTAGATCTTCCTCGTTCACTACTGGAGTCTTATAAACTAGCGACTTCAAATGTCCCCAAAAATAAAAATCTATCGGGTTTAGATCTGGGGACCTTGGTGCCCACGCCTGGTTAGGTTCTTCTACACCCCTACCGATCCATCGATTTGGATAGACTGTGTTAAGGAATTCCCTGGCTACAACGCTAAAATGGGCCGGAGCCCCATCATGCATAAACCACATGCGGATACGAATTTCTAATGGTACATTCTGAAGTAGTCCCGGCAATTCATTTTCTAAAAAGTGTCTGTAAGTTGCGCCATTCAGTCGGAGCGGAAGAAAGAAAGGACCTATCAAGTAATTATCAATTATTGCCGCCCATACATTTACAGAAAATTGATACTGATAATGCCTTTCACTAACTGCGTGCGGATTTTCGAGAGCCCAAACATGGTTGTTATGAAAGTTTGTGATAGCATTTCGGGAGAAGTTTGCCTCGTCCGTGAAGAGTACATATCTTAAAAATTGAGGATTTCCAGCCAATTTTCTCAAAAACCATTGACACATAGTAATGCGTTGGGGAAAGTCTCGTGGCAAAAGAGCTTGTACCCTTTGAATATGGTATGGATAAAACTGTTGATCGTGGATAATTCTCCAAACTGTGGACTGAGTAGAATTGACAGCTTCAGCAATTACTCTTGTGCTTGTTTCTGGATTCTCCTCGAGAGCGTTCAAAACAGCTTCTTCCAATTCTGGGGTTCGGACTGCTCGTGGTCTTCCAATAATATCAGCTGCCCTCTTAAAGCTACCTGTTTCTGCCAAACGACGGTGGAGACTAGCAAATGTTGGAGCTGAAGGCAGTACTCGATTAGGAAATCGCTCCTGGTAAATACGTCTTGCTTCGCGCGCATTGCCATCCGCAAGGCCATAAACGAAATGCATATCGGCTAAATGAGCATTATTGTTTAAATAATCCATTTTTTCAAAATAAGTGTTTTCTACTTCTACTTACGGAAACTTCAACAAAACGTCTAACTGTCACAAAATATGTAATTACCAAAACTACTCACAAACGTCAAATTTATTTCCAAAGCATTCTTGTGAAAAAAGCAAAATATTCGTAATAACTTCAACATGCATCGATTATCAAATAATCGACTTGAAGTTTTCAAGTCCAAATATTTAGAAAACGGTTGCTTATAGCGACTAGTAACAAGGGTAGCTTATTTACGTAGATATGATAGAGGAATCGATTTTTTTACTGAAAAATGTGCTAGAAGTACGCCCAAAACAGTTATGAATCTTTAAAAAAGATAAAGACGTGTAGGTGGCGCCCCCTACGAGTAAGAGCAATAAGAACATCAGGTTCGAATTCGACACCTCAAAAACCTCCTATTACCAAGTTTCGTTTAATTAAGTTCAGTATTTCAAAAGTTATTTGAAAAAAACGAAAATAAAAATGAAACTTCAACATCCTGTATCTTGGAAACGAAGCGTTTCCGGACATTTATTTATTTGGACAATTCATATTAGAATATTGTGAGGAATCACCTCCTGAAGTTTGTCAAAGTACTTTTGAATCACCCTGTATATATATATATATATATATATATATACTGGAAGTTCGGGTTGAACCGCGTCTAGAATTTGTTGAAATTCGACGTTTCGGCTCCGAACTCCGAACTGAGTTCTCTCGACGGAGTAGGCAGATTGAGACCTTAGAGAGAACAAGTGACGAGACCTGGGGAGTAGGCAGATTGAGACCCCGGCGTCAAGTTACAAAATCCTGATGATACCTGAGGAATAGGCAGATTGAGACCTAACTTCACACCCTTTCAATCATTTCATCCTTTTTTCTTGAAAATGGCTCCAAAATCGGAGCCGAAACGTCGAATTTCAACAAATTCTAGACGCGGTTCAACCCGAACTTCCAGTTTTCAAATATCTGACCGCGGAAACCTATCCGAACACATATATATATATATATATATATATATATATATATATATATATATATATACATACATACATGAGCGTGAAGTTTGTTGAATGAGGCGCAGCGAACCATGTCGCGAGTTAAAATCTAGAAATTTTACCGTGTTTACCTTAGTGTCATATGATATGGATTTCCTTCAAGTAACGGCCAACTCAATTCAAAACGATTCAGTAGTTATGGTTAAGTGTGATGCGACCAAATCATTCAACTATTTACTTATGTGTATCGGTGTCATGGCATTTTTTATTTATTATAAGGATCATTTTATTGAATTTATACAATCTAGTTAAACTCATTTCATTCATGTGAAAAAGAGTAATTTATTAATATTTTCCATATGAGGATATTCTTTTTTAAGCTACTTATGTACATATTTTATTTCATTGAAGAGTCGCCAAAAAACCTTCTGCATTTATTTATGATTTTGATTTATTATTCTTATAAAGAAACTGAAAAAAATACTTTGGATGATTTTTCAGGTAGCAACAGAAAAATAATTGTTGAACGAATGGAAAACGTCATGGGAATCAAAGCAGTTAAACTTGGAATTCAACATGGTGAAAATCTATGCACAAGAAATAATGGCAATTGTTCCCAACTCTGTCTTTATAGACACAACCAGACAAAGATTTGTGCTTGTCAGATTGATAATGAATTACATAACGATGGAAGAACTTGCGTCACTCCAGAAGCTTTTTTATTATTCACTAAGAAGGGCTATATTGGACGTATTGGTATAGAAAATAATAATTGTGAAGTAATCATTCCAATATCCGGTATCAAGCAAGCAAGGTGGGTGGTTTTGATTTATTTGTCTCCACTAAAATATTTCCTATGATGTTCATATATTTATTATTAACAATAACTGCCTTCAATAGAATCAAATTACTTATTTCTATTATAAATAATTTACATGGCTACGAATGTAATCACTAACGTTTTCCCAACACCAAAACACTATTTTTTGCATCTCAACACCTCTTTTGGTCACTGGTGAACATCTTCTGGAGGAGGTTTATCTTCCTCAATTCTCAATTTATATTCTATAGGAATACAAAGGAATTTGGTGCATGACTTAATTTATACTTGGTGTGCATTCGAACTGAAATTTTTAATTTCAAACTTGATATGATGATATGAATGACGAAAAGATTCAACCTTATTGAATTTCTGATTTATGACTTCCCGGTTTGTTCCAATCCACAACATCTCGTGTGCTCAACTAGGAGAGAAGTCTGGAGAGAACACAAAATCCTTTTAAAATACTGAGAGGCTAGAAAGCCATAGAAATACACAAACACCAAGAGAACTTCAACAGAAAGGAAGAGAAACATTCAGTGTGACCCATTAAGATGGAATCACCCTTATAAAACTTACATTTTTCAACTGATTGGAATGATTTTTTTTTCCATTAGGTAGACATTCAAAGTCCACTAGGACACCAAATTTCTTAAAATTAATCTCTATTTCCAGTGCCAACTAATCTTATTTTTCAAGGTCAAATATCAAATATCAATTTTTTTTAGAAATAATCTGACACACCACTGGATTCGCGACATTTTCAAATGGTCCATATGTAAATTACGTTGAAATACGTCAGTGAATAAAAAAGTTATGGGGGAATAAAATTTAAAAATATGCCGTAAACCTACCAATTAAATTATAGAACTTTTATCAAAATTCGGAATACATCACTGTATTCAGGAGCTCTCGATATATTACTGGTAAAAAATTCCTCGAAATCTTGAATAAAAAAATCATAAAATAATAAAATTTGGAAAATATGTGGAATTTCAAGAAAATGTATTTTATCTCATAATTTTTATTTATCACTTAATCCAGTGGTGTAGTCAAAGTTTTGATTAAATTTCTGAAATTGAATTGGTGGGTTGATTAAACGGCATATTTTTCAAATTTCATTCCCTTATAACATATCCTCATATTACATATGAACCATTTGAAAATGTAGCGACACCAGTGGTGTAGTCATATCTACCTAACGAAAAAAAATCCAATCGATGAAAAATGTAAATTTTATAAGGGTGCTTCTATCATAAATGGGCCACACTGTATCTACCAAAGAACTGGCACAGAGCATTGAAAGGCGCCAAAATGAAGGAGAGTCACCCGAACGTACGCACGAACCCACCATCACAGAAAGTGTGCGCAAAATCAGTACTATAAATGACGTGCCAGAAATAAGAGCTTCAGTTTCAGTTGATACGTCAAGAAGAGTACGTCGACCATGCCGCTGATGATGACTGCCGTAGTTGCAGTTGAAACGTTTAGAGATTTTAACATAAGAAGGCCACGGCAAAACCCGGAAACTACTACGCTACTTTATAAAAAAAAGAAATTTTTATAATAACAATCAATAACCACTAGAAAGCAAATGGTAACATAGCAATCACTGACTAACTCAATCGGGGTGCCATGGGTTCTATCAAAAATTTATAACGCGCAAGTAATTTGAAAAGCCATCCCAAAACACAGACTGCTCCTGATCTCTTATGGAGATTTCTAAATGGAACTTAAATTGTTATAAAGTATTTAAAGCTCTGGTTGGTATATGTAGTATGATGACTATGCTGTTCGAGTGTTGGGGTTAGGATTGGAATGAAAAGCCAAACGCTCAGTTTACAAACCTCTATTTCTCCCCCAGGATGTCAGTAATAACCATTACTATCCACAAGGATTTCAGTAATATTCACAAGTAAGAAATATCTGGTAAGGTGTTGTCCAAGTGCCATCCAAACTCCGTTGTGATCACAAAGGGCTGACAAGTGGAAAGGTCACAACCTAAAAATTACTATTAAATGGGACTAAAAGTCCAATAGGCAGTAACACAAATATGGCTCGAAATAGATTAATAAAGGTAGGTTTGTAAACCTCAATATATACAAAACAACCCACAATGATAGGGGCCACAAATAAAATCAGTAATCCTATCAACAAACCAAAAGTATAGGTTTCGTAATTAAATCTGCACCCTAAGGTTATGCAGCAAATACTATCTTTGCACTGAGGGTGCGTACAAATATTCAAATAGGTCAAAACAGGTGCTTCTACAAGGCATGTTCTCCCCTGAAGTACAGAATCAAAACAATATGTAATATTTAAAAAAAATTAAGTTAGGCCAAGAAAGGTTTCGTATATCAAGAAAAATAATTTGCTCTCCGTTTGCTCTCTATTTGCTCTCCGTTTGCTCTCCCAATGCTTTTCCCACTCCCACAACCGTTACAATAGATTAATATTTGAATAAATGAAGCTTCAGAACTGAATTTAGGCCAAAAGAGGTTTTGTAAATTTGGAAAATATTTAATGAAACGTAGAATTGTCAAAGAATGCTATAGTTACAACATTATCTGCTCCTTCAGTCAAGATACTCAAGATACTTTGGCCTTAGTACAACTGGTAAGTCCCACACTTTCGTCCTATCCGAGGCAGCGTTACTACTAGACTACTAATGCCTGGTCTCTCCTGTCCCTCACAAGGCTTCCAGTGTCCTGAGGTGGATGGAACGGGATTTTTAATAACTACAGGTGCTACGCTACAGTACTGGGTAGCTCGGTCCAACAACTACGCCTCTGAGACTACCTATGGATGGTCTCTCTTGTACCTTCAAGTCTCCCAACGTCCTAAGATGGATGGAATTGACAGCTGGATTCACACAGATGATACAGGGCAACCAAGACAGTTTGGTATATCCAACCCTTTCACCTTTGGCCTTAGTACAACTGGGAAGTCAAACACTTTTGCCGTATCCGAGGCAGCGTTACTACTAGACTACTGATGCCTGGTCTCTCCTGTCCCTCACAACGCTTCCAGGGTCCTGGGGTGGATGGACCGGACTGCTTAATTCACACAGATGATACAGGGCAACCAAAGCAGTTTGATACAGCTCGAGATCCAACACTCGTGTCTTAGTAGGTTCAATGATTCGTTGTAACGTTTTTCGTTGAAACTGATGATTAATTGTTATTAGAATGTAAGAACAAAGGGGAAAATAAATATATAAAATACATAAATAATATTCCCATATTAGTGGATTCACCCCCTTTAAAAAACTCTCAACAACGATAAAAAAATATCCTGAAGTGAATGACTGCCCGCATTTCAATGAAGACATTATTTATTTAAACACAGGAAGTTTTCTGCCACATAAATCGGACATAATTGCTTATATTGTGTGTTATAACCCTACATTAATAGTATTAAGTGAATCGAGAGTCACTAAAGATATAGAAGAATTTGAAATACAAATTAATAACTACAGTGTAGTCCGCTGTGATAGCGATAGTCGACACACTGGAGGTGTTTTAGTTTTTATAAAACAAGGAGTAGACTACAGAATTAGAAAAAACAGTATTATTCCTGGAAATCTTTGGATAAGATGCGTTGAAGTGAAAATATCAAATAAAAAGTGGTTGATTGGAGGACTCTATCACTCGCCCAGTTCAAGTGATGCTGTGTTTATTGATTGTTTGGATGAATTATTTGAAAGCTATTTTCTTAAAAATAATTTTATATTGTTAGGAGATTTTAATATCGATTTTGAAGATAGCAATGCTTTTTACACTAAAAAAATTAAAAATTTGTTAAATATGTATGGTTTTGCTCAAATAATTACGCAATATACGTGAATTACAGCAAACTCAAAAACCCTTATAGATTATGTGATAACAAATTGTAGCGATGTTCAAGCATCTGTATTTCATACACCTAAGATAACTGACCATTCGATGATATCTGTCAGCTGTTTCAAATCCAATATAAATGTTCCTGAAAAAAAACTATATGTTCGAAATATGACTTCTGAGACATATATTCAAACATAAATATTGGACTAATTGATCAAACGTGGCTATTCGATTGATGTTAATGCAATCTTGAATGAAATGATTGTTAAAACTAAAATAATAGTAGATAATCATGCACCTGAACACACTATCTCCATAAAAAATAATCATTTACCGTACTATGATATTGAATTGAAAAATAAAGCCAAGGAAAGATACTCAATATATAAAGAATTTAAAAAAAGTTACAACTCTCCTCAGAGAGATCAATTCTGGGAACACTATAAAATTGTTAGAAATCAGTATGTGAATATGTTAAAACATAAAAAAATTCTTTACTATGAACAGCAAATTGACTCAAATCGTAACAATCCAAGAAAAATGTGGAAAAATCTTAAATTATTAATTAATAAAATAATCTTTCGTGAAAACAATTCAATAACAGTTAGTGAAAATGAACAAGAGATAGCCGAGAATTTTAATACTTATTTTGTTAACAGTGTTTCGAATATATCTGATAGTATTCCACAATCTGAGGAATGGTCATCTGCAAATTATGTAGTTATTAACAGTTCGTTTTCCGAATTTAAATTATTAACTATGACTGAACTTAGAAGGATTATTCATTCTTTAGATAATAAGAACACGTCCGAAGTACTGAATAGCAAATTTTTTAAAGAAACATTTTAGGTTTTTGGGCATGAGTTATTAAACCTTATAAATACATCTCTGCAAAAAGGAATTTTTCCGGATCAACTTAAGATAAGTACTGTTGTTCCTATACCAAAGGTGAATAATACAATTGAAGCAAACGAATTTCGCCCAATAAATACTCTACCAACTTTGGAAAAAGTTCTTGAAATGGCAGCGTACGAGCAATTAGTTGAATATTTTGATCATAATAAATTATTCTTAGGACAGCAATCAGGATTTAGAAAAAACCACTCGTGTGAATCAGCTATTCAGTATACTTACTCTAAATGGAAAAATGCAAATGATGACAATAAATATACTGTTGCTGTCTTTCTAGACTTTAAGCGAACTTTTGAAACAATTGACAGAAACATTTTAATAAAAAAATTAATTATTATGGAGTAGCACTGGCTTGGTTCATGAGTTATCTCAATAAAAGAAAGCAGAAAACAAAAATCAGTTCTACAATATCTGAAGAGAAAGATATCAGCGTTGGTGTCCCCCAAGGAAGTGTTCTAGGGCCACTTCTATTTATAATTTACTTAAATGATATTTATTATGTTCCTGGGGTACATGAACTTAATCTGTTCGCAGATGATACATTATTTTATACTTCAAATGTGGAACTGAATAATGCTGTAGGTGCTCTTAAAGATTCTTTGAAGAATATTGAAAAATACTTACATAAAAACAAATTGAAATTGAATGCTAATAAAACAAAAGTTATGGTGATAACAACTAAATATACTACAATGAAATAAAATTCGAAATAGATAGCACTGCATTAGAATATGTGTCTGAAATTAAATATTTGGGAGTTATTATAGACAACACTCTGAGTTTAAACAGTCATGCCGAATATGTGTCAAAAAAGATCTTTAAAAAATTATATTTTTTTTCTAGAATAGCAAATAATCTGACTATTAACTCCAGAATATTAACATATAACTGTGTATAATTAAGCCTCATTTTGAGTACTGCCCAACTTTAATGCATTTAATAAACCAAAACAGACTTTTCCAACTTCAAAAACTTCAGAATATAGGTATAAGAATTATTTTGAGATGCAGTCGTTATACTTCCAATGATCAAATGTTGAATATGCTGCAGTGGCTGTTAATTTCAAATCGATTGTTTTTTCTAACTGAAAGTATAACATTAATATAATTCAAAAAGTGTAAGTAAATAACAATAGAACTAAAAATGATCTCAAAGGTGCAATTTGGTGCCTTCCTGCTTGTAGACGAGAACATAGACTTCTCCGCTTACGAGGGATTTAGGTGAAGAAGGGGTCATTCGAGAATCATTGTACTCATGCCAGGTGCCTGCATACGGGTGTCGACAGTAAGCCGTGTAGTGTCCGCTGTATGTAGTCCCGCTATGGTTAGATAAGGCATACAGACTGTACCGAAAAGGTGCTACATTGTCTGCGGTATAGTTACTCATGTCTAACCCCTCTAGAGGGAAATCGATGGTAACGTTTAATTTTCCTCTGAATCTTTCCGTTGGAGAAAACCGTTTCAAATTTGAAAAATTAAAATAGTCATTGTTTTGAATATTTTTTTATCTAAACAAAAAAACATTTTCATCCCATGAATAGTCTGACTATACTGAAACATTTGTGTTTCAATGATGATGATGAACCTTATTTTCTCCATATTTAAAAAACTGGATTTTGTCAGAACCCTGACTGTTACATTGGTTCGTATCTAACAGTTATATCAGAATTCCACGACCATTGTAATAACAGGACATTCCAAAAACATGGTGTTTTCCAGAATATTATCAAGTTTCGATGATAATCATAAAATCTTGAAAACTCTAAGCCTCTTCAATTTGACGCACTATTTTTAAGATTAAGTGCGAAGTGAAACGCTCGTGCACGATTATAATCGAAAATTGATTATAATTGAAAAATGTATGATATATTTTGAATTGCCTTATCATCGCAATGATCGTGGAATTCTGATATAACTGTTCGATATGAACCAATGCAAAAGCCAAGTCTCTAACAAAATCCAATTTTTTTTATTCAGATTTTTTTAATGGAGATGAGGAGAAAGTTTCATCATTATCATTGTAATAAAATGTTTCAGTATAGTCAAGCTATTCATAGGAAAAAAATCAATAATTTCATAAAGAAACTATAATATTAAAAAAAAATGCTATTTTCAATTTTCCCGAATTATCTTTTTAAACTCAGTTCAGTTGTATAAAATTGAATTATAAGCAACTTTTTTTTTCAAATGACTTTTTTCGATATCTTGCCATCTTACTCCACTTTTTTCATAGTAATTTTTTACAATTTCCGCCATACTAGCGATCACGTGGTGTGTCAAAAACTTTTCCCCAGAATTTTTTTTCAATGCTCTAATAATAAACTTTTTTCCCATATGGTACAATCAATGCTTGGTATATACCTATCTTAACTGGGTTTGAAAATCTATTATTCCTACCTTAACCACCTGCACCTTCTTAAGTACCCTGCAAACCCTAAATAAGTGGGCGAATACAGTAAACCTTTTTGTCTGTAGTGCCTTCGCAGTAGCAGCTTTCGTGCAAATATGTTTTATAAATGATAGTGAAATGTCTATTCGAAACTATTTTAGAAATGTGTATAAATAAAATGAATGAAGCCGAAATCCCCCTCTCCACATTTTTCCACAAGGTGAAAAATTTGAGGCAAATATCTGTCAGAAAACAACTACTTTCTTCTATGAACATTGAATTACATCTGACATCTATTTGTGCAATGTTCCTCCAGGAGGTAGGTCAGAAAACATTGGGTTATCCTGGCCCTGAATGATAAAACCCAAAACTCAATAGCAAGAAGCACTCTTCAGTAGCACAGACTCCAGGAAGAGTTAATGCAAAAACTGTGCCGGAGAGTTTCAAATGAATGAAACAAATAATTTCGACTAAGCATTGAATATCTGAAACTCACCGGTACACTTTTCGAGCTTTGTTTCAATTATGCTTTCATTCTTTCTCAAGCCTGTGCTATAGACAAGTGCTTCTTGCTGTTGAATTTTGGGTGTTACATTCATTGGGTGGACCAGGATAACTGTGCACTGATGATTGGGAAATAATCCCTGAAAACATGTCATGCATGACATGACCAGATAGAGAATAATATTCAATTCATAATTGCAATGGGCCGTGGTGGCGCGTAGGTAATGGGATCGCTTCCTAATCCAAGATACGCGGATTCGATTCACCTTGCGGTCACCTGTGTCGTGAATGGCATCACACGTTAAACGGTAAGGGCTGTGTAAGAATATTGCACAAGTAGATGTCAGATGTAATTCAATGTTTATTTGGTGAAATCGTTGTTTTTTGATAGATATGTGCCCCAAATTTTTGACTTTGTGGGATAGTATGGAGAGAAGAAGATTTAGACTTTGTCGAAATTATTCGTTTCATTAGTTAAAACTCTTCATCACATTTTTCGAACTTTATTCGAATCATGAAATTTGTATAAGATGTATTTAAAAACCAGCTCTGCAAAAAATACTCGAAAAAATGTTGAATAATTTTCGTACCGGTGAGCCAAACAAACTTATGTATTTATGTTTTTCATTCTAGTTCCATTGACTTTGACATAAATACAATGCGTATTTATTGGAGTGACAGTAAACTTCGAACTGTAATGAGGGCTTTCATTAATGGATCAGATGCACAAAAAGTAATTGATATTGGCTTAGCAGCACCAGAAGGCATTGCTGTAGATTGGCTGGGCTTGAATGTATATTGGACTGACCCCATGTCACACCGAATAGAAGTATCTAGATTGATGGGGACGAGCAGAAGAACTTTATTATGGGATGAAGCTTATGAACCTCATAGTATTGTTCTAGATCCAGTGGCTGGGTAGGTTTATATCATTTATCCCGGTTCTTTGTCTGTTATCATACAGAGTCGCTGAAAAGATTTGGTGGAAGTCAACAAAATGTACCAATGAGTAGATATACGGAATAGCCATTCATATAATTTGTTCAATTGATGGTTTATATAATTTATGGAAATTGATGTTCATGTGCTAATAACTATTAGTTACTTGATAATTGTGTTAAAGCCGAAGTCGGTGAAAATTAAACAAAAGTTGTAGTTTTAGAAAGGCAGAGAGGGACCGTTACTGGTCTATAGTTTTCAAGCAATAATTGGCCCATTTTTATATATTGGAATAATCTTACCCACTTTCAAACAGGTAGGAAACTTTTATTTGTCAATTTGTTTTTAAGAAGTAAAAAAAAACATTGAAAGATGAGGCAATCAAGTGGTGATCACATGTTTCTTGATTATCGACTTTTATTGCTAGGTTAAGGTGTTTTTCATTTTTATTTGATATTTCATCTATCACTTTCCAAGCAGTTCTGGACGGATTGCTAGAGTTTAATATTTTATTTTGTTAATATTATTTTTTTACTTCTAATATTAGATCAGTGTTTTATTTTTGAATCTCGATAAGCTGGTTCAAGAACAGGATATTTTTTACATAAAAGGCTCAAGTCTTTAAAATTAGTGCTTGATCTTCTGACCTCATCATCTATCAATATCTTGTATATTACGTTTAATATATTTCCTCTCAGGAAAGTAAAGATTGAAATAATACAAAATTATTGAATAAATATACTCAAAAGCTGAACTCTAGTCTTCAATACAATATAAGGCTCCCAGTTCTCCTTTTCAAAACGTTCAACATCAACTGCAATGAAACTCCTGCGATACTTAGAATTGCTGCTTACAATGCTATTTTCATCTTACTCTAAATAAACAGAACGATATGACAATGATCAATAACAGATCATAGTCCTTCATTACTAAAATTGATAAAAATGTGGCCAATCATTGTACATGTGTACTCTGTGTCGTAAGGCATCGGTAAATGGATTACTTACCGACGCCTCTGGCCTAGCAACCAGTATTATGAAGACGTCGGTAAGTAATGTAGGTGTCGGTAAGTCCTACAAGTATTACTTACTGTCGCCTTTGGCCTAGCAGACAGTAAGCAAAATTTACTGTTTTAACAGATACCGTAAGTAATCAAGAAAACGATCGTGCAAAAAGTTTATGTCAGAGTTAAATGATTCCAAATTAAAATGATCAAAAAACATACATTTTTTATAATATTTATGAATTCACAGATATCTCCTGGGAACATTTGATTGGATACACGTTGTTAGCTTGGCGACTGTAGCAGTAGTATATTAATGTTTTAGGAAAGTTCTCCTATTTTTGAATTCGTAAAAAAAATTGAAAATTTGTTTTCTTCTTTTAATCCTATCCTAATCTTAGCTGTTTTCTGTCAAAAATAATTTTGAAGAGCTTCAACATATTCTCTTTGTTTTGAAATTTTCATAAACTAGCTGAATTCAAGATCAAAGTGAATTCAAGATCAAAGTGAATTCATTAAATTTGCACAAAGAATAAAAAATACAAGTACTTCGTTGCTGTGGGTATTCCCAGTCATACATTTATAACTTCATTGTGAGTCCATTGAGTTTCAACTTATACTTTTTAATCGTTACGATTTTCACCAATTTTCTCTAATTTCCGACTAATTCCTGTAGCTCTAATTCCCAAGGCATGTACCTACACCAAAATTTCCTAGCGGTTTCCCCCTGTGTAGACCTCAAAAGGACAAAACGAATGGGTACCTACAAAATACATATTGAATACTTTAAACAACAAAGTGAACGAACAAGAGTCAACGTATGTCTAACGTATGTCTTATTGTAGGTATATGGGATGTTAGACATACTAATCTTCGAAAATCAAGATGTCTGCTGGTGGTTTTGCCTCCGTCCGCTGTCACTAGTGTCGCTCCATCTCTCTATCATAATTCAAAAAATGTTTGTATACATTATCAAAAGTTCAACAAATGTCACACACTGAACGTTAATAAAAAATAGTCAGAGATATGTGGCAAGGTGGTAATATTGTTCAGATCATAAGTACTTCTCTAAAACGTTTTAATTTGAGTTGGTATTGAACGCTGCTTTGCGAAATCACATGGTTAACATTTTGGGCATATTATTGTCCCCAAAGCGAAGTCACAGGAACTTTTATGTAACATGGAAATGATAATTTACAATGGGATATTATATAAACTCTCTGTAGGGTCACTGGATCCAGAAGTCTTTGCTTCTACGGGTACGGCCAATGGGAGGAGTCTAATAGTTCAAATCTCTTAGAGAAGTTCGAATGTCAAAAATAACCCACAAAAGCACCAATAAAAAGGCAACGAAAAAGTTGGGTTATAATATAAAAAAAGAAGATTTGACACTCGTTTTGACAGTTTTATTCAATTTATTGTTTTTGGTTTTGGTTCAATATAATAATATTTCATATTTTACTCTTAAATGGATATACACCAGCTACTAATTCTAATTCTGTAATTGATTGAAATTAGAGGTATACAATAATTTCGAATTTCAAAGTAGCGTTGGTCGATTTCCGGGCCTTGCCCTATCTTGTGACCCGTTTAGCTGCTATTATGGAACATAAAGATAGTGCCGTCGACAAGGAACTTGAGTACCTATGTGATGATTTTTTGAAGTTCAATAAACAAAAAATTGGACTTTCTCATCCCTCAATCAACATAATGAACAGTTTTAAAATTGGCTGATGGACATTGTGCAGATGTCATCATAGCCAAATACTCTGCAAGATTTTCATTAGACTAGGAAAAAGCATTCATGATTTTGCTGTGAGTAGATGGAGGAAGTGTGTCTGACGAGGTCCCCGATTAATAAAATGTGAAGTGAGAAACAAATTAAAAAAATTAAAAATGATTAGACTGGGGAGACCATATATTTAAAATAGTTTTTAGGAAGCCTTTCGATCTAGCAGGGTACACCTTCCATTTTGAATGTGAGATACTTCGCAAAAGTCTTTTTCTTGCTCGATAGCATTTAATAATACTTCTTACCAATGAATAAATGGCTTATTTTGAAGGCTAGGTGTTTTTATATTGTCTTTAGTTTCTCATATGAAACCTAACATCCTCTTAGTTGAATAGACAATTTCTCAAATATGATAATCAAAGGTGAGTTTTTGATCTACAAAAATTTCCAGATGTATTTTGACCAATTGAGTTTATCATCTAGTGTGATACCTAAAAGTTTCACCCTATCACCACTTCTGAGGTATTTAAGTGAAATAATCAAAACATGTGTTTTTTAATTTTGAACAATGTGCGATTGTTACTTCTGAACCAAAATTCTATACTTCGCTTTGCAAAATACATTCAGTGTCACAACACAAGATTGAAGAGCCCATCAATCTGTTGAGCCGCATATATCAGTTAATAAAAAATAAAATTGGTTTGATCTTGTCGAATGTGAGAATGTTAATGACTGTCTCGATCTGCTCTATAAAACAATTCACATTGTTGGAGCAAGTCATACCGAAGTATCCAGAAAAAGCAACTGCATATAACCCAAATATCTATGCTCGACTCGGTGCATAAGATAAGAAAGAAAAATTATTTACACAAATTAATTAAAAAAAAATAGTAGGGACTCTAAACCTAGTGCACTAAAGCAAATTACAAAGCATCAAATCAATAATAAAAGAAATATAGCACAAGATCACAACCCTTTTTGGCTATTTGTAAGATCCATATCCAGAAGTGGATTGCCTAGAGAAATGCAGCTTGATGACTCAGTCAACAGTAGTGATATTGCAAATGCTTTCGTACAGTTATTCCACTCTGTTTATCAGGTCTCAGAAAATCATAGCTATTTCAAGTCTGTCTCGGATGCGTCATCTTTAACCTACATTTGGTAACGAATCTGATGTTCTCAAAACTATAATAAACCTAAAACCAAAAAGGTCAACAGGCAGAGACAATATATTTATTGAGTGTGGATAATTTGCTGACCAAAAAATAATTCTGTCTTTCAGAACCTTGGGAAATATTTAACCGAACCAAAATCTAAAACTAAGTTATATATGATGAGTTGTTCTTGCCACCATAGAAAAAATTCAAATCAACCCCCTCATAAGGGTAGTTTACACTTGTGATTTTTCGGAAAACTTTGCTGAACGATGGTTTCCAGTGAAGATATTTTATTGAAACTATAAATGATGATTAGCCATATCATACTTTTTATGCCACCATACAAAAAATTGGGATCAGTCCCAACATAAGGGTAGTTTATACCTGCGATTTTTTGAAAAACTTTGCGGACCGAGGGTTTCCAGTAAATATATTTCATTGAAACTGTAGATAATGATTGCTCAAAACGTACTTTTTATGCCACCATACAAAAAATTGGGATCAGCCCCCGTATAAGGGTAGTTTATACTTGTGATTTTTCAGAAAACTTTGCTGACCGATGGTTTCCAGTGAAGATATTCCATTGAAACTGTAAATAATGATTACCCAAAACGTACTTTTTCTGCCACCATACAAAAAATTGAGATCAGCCTCCGTATAAGGGTAGTTTATACTTGTGATTTTTCAGAAAACTTTGCTGACCGATGGTTTCCAGTGAAGATATTTCATTGAAACTGTAGATAATGATTGCTCAAAACATACTTTTTATGCCACCATACAAAAAATTGGGATCAGCCCCCAAATAAGGGTAGTTTTTACTTGTGATTTTTCGGAAAACTTTGCTGACCGATGGTTTCCAGTGAAGGTATTTCATTGAAACTATAGATAATGATTGCTCAAAACGTACTTTTTATGCCACCATACAAAAAATTGGAATCAGCCCCCGTATAAGGGTATTTTATACTTGTGATTTTTCAGAAAACTTTGCTGACCGATGGTTTCCAGTGAAGGTATTTCAATGAAACTATAGATAATGATTGCTCAAAACGTACTTTTTATGCCACCATACAAAAAATTGGAATCAGCCCCCGTATAAGGGTATTTTATACTTGTAATTTTTCAGAAAACTTTGCTGACCGATGGTTTCCAGTGAAGGTATTTATTTCATTGAAACTATAGATAATGATTGCTCAAAACGTACTTTTTATGCCACCATGTGGTTTTTCAGAAAACTTTGCTGACCGATGGTTTCCATTGAAGATATTCCATTGAAACTGTAGCTAATGATTGCACACGGTGATTAATCCCAATTTTTTGTATGGTGTCTTAAAAAGTACGTTCTGTGCAATCATTAGCTACAGTTTCAATGAAATATCTTCACTGGAAACCATCGGTCAGCAAAGTTTTCATAAAATTCACAAGTATAAACTACCCTTACGTGGGGGCTGATCCAATTTTTTCCTATGGTGGCACAACAAGTACGTTTTGAGAAATCATATTTTACTGTTTCAATGAAATACATTCACTGAAAACCCCCGGCCAACAAAGTTTTTCGAAAAATCACAAGTATAAACTACCCTTATGTTGGGTCTGATCCCAATTTTTTGTATGGTGGCAGAAAAAGTACGTTTTGGGTAATCATTATTTACAGTTTCAATGGAATATCTTCACTGGAAACCATCGGTCAGCAAAGTTCTAAGAAAAATTAAAAGAATAAACTACCCCCAAATGGGGGTGTATTTCAATTTTGAGTATGGTGGCAGGAAGATATTTCTCAATAGATGTCTTTTTTGCATTATCATTTTGATATTCGCAGTTCAAGTCTTAAATCAATGAAATATTATATTTCGGTCAGCAAACTATTTTTTCCCATATTTATTTATATGGTTATACCATTTTTACATAAACTACAATTATAATACAAAGCTACGTGAAAGTTTCACTAAATGAATTTATACAGAATACGTCAGATAGTTTAGCAGTATATATTTTATATTGCTAGTATAGATCTCAATCCATTCTTTAATTGGTTTAATGCATTATTAACTGGGTCAATAGAACCAAGGTTAAAATTATAAGGTATTCTTGCCAAGGGACTGAATTGATACGACACTATGGGTATCTTATTGTCGGTATTTTTGTAGGTTGTCACTGACCAATACTTCATTTTCACGAGAAAAGGATATATAAATTTTGTCAGTAGAAAGTAAACAATACTACACAACAATATTTTCCTATGCAATATGCTGTAACAACTGGACCAATAAACCAAGAATTGTCCGTTCCCGATTAGATAAATCTTGGAAATATTTTATTAACATAATATAAACTTTTTTCTATGAACATGTCATTCCGGAATTCCGGATTCCACTATTTTTGAACATTTCGTACATAAAATTGACATATGTCGGTAGTTCAAACGTTGGCTCTAACCTAACCTAACTTTTTCTGTGGGTTATTTTTGACATTCGAACTATTAGACTCGTCCCACTGGCTGTACCCGTAGAAGCAAAGCCTTCTGGATCCAGTGACCCTAATTCTCTGCGACTTACTGCGACCTCTCTGGTTGATTGGGTTGCAAACCTAAATATATGCCTCTATGTCTCTATGCCTAACTACATGACCTTATGTTTGTCTCTCTCCATGTTTATCTGTCTACCTGTCCGTTTGTCCATCTACCTGCCTGCCCGTCCGTCCGTATTTCTGTTGGTCTGTCTATATCTATCTGTTTGTCTGTCTGTTCTCATATTTTATCTGTCGGTCTGCCTTCGTGCCCTTTATTAGTTTTCTCATCCATTTGTCCTAGTTTGTATATCTAAATATATTCCTGTCTACAATGACTTCTGCCTATCTAACATTATATGTGTTAATATTGAGGATTATTTATCTCTCTGCAGGTCTACCTGCCTCTCTGCCTAACTACACGCCTCCATATTTGTCTGTCTCCATGATTATTTGTCCGCCTGGCTGCATCTGCCTGTCTGTCCGACTGTCTGTTCATCTGCCTGGTCGCCCATCCGTCTGTTAGACCGTCCGTCTGTTCGCATATTTTATCCGTCGTTATGCCCTCGTTGGATCTATCTCTTCATTAGCCTGCTCATCTATTTGTCCGAGTTTGTAAATCTGAATATATGCCTGTCTACAATGAACTCTACCAATCTAAAATTCTGTGTTAATATTAAAAATTATTTACCGCTGCGCGGGTCTAACTGCCTCTGTGCCTAACTACACACCCTTCTGTTTGTCTGTATTATTATTTGTCTGCCTGGCTGAATATCTGCATGCCAGTCTGTTTGTTCACCATCCTTCCTGTGTGTTTGTATTGTTTGTTCTTCTATCAGTAGGCATCTGTCTGTCTGTCTATCCGTCGGTCGGTTTGTCCGTCTGTATATCTATCTGTTTGCCTGACTATATCACTGCCTTTATATTCGTCTCTCCTTCGTCTACCTCTCTATATATCCGTCAGTATGTCCGTCCGTCTGTCTGCCTATATGCATCTTTTTCTTCCTCACCTTGAGAACCATTAATATCAATAAGTAGATCATCAATAAGATTGAAGCTTGACATGAGTAACCAAATAGCAAGCTAGAAACCTTTTGGACTCAATATATTTGAAATATGGAGGAAAATATTTCAGAAATATCGAGAATCTTTATTTATAATTATATACTTCTATTTAACAAACTGGAACAAAAACATGTGATCAAATAAACTTACGTGAGAAAAAATACATGAGACCATTCCTCAACAAAAAATGACAAAAGTGTTCCGCCTAATTATCCACGACTATCTTTCTAACCAGTTATACTCTGCAGAATCCACGAAAAATACCGGTTATTTTCCGCATTGACTATCTCGGTTAGAATATACCTGCCGAGGTAGGACCATTTCACTGTTTTACTAGAGATGTTTCAGCAATTACATGTGAAAATGTCACAATTTTTTATATTTTTCATAAAAAAAAATATATCCGGGGTAGTCCAACATTTTGAGAAGGCGTTACTTAGAGGGGCATAAATATTTGCTAGCGAAGTTTGTGAACATAAAAAACGAGATTCGTTCTGATTGGTCAGAGAAAAAATGGAGAGAGGGGCACCACTATCCCTCCAACCTCTACTTTTCTCCATTTCATTTTTGCATTCTATAGATCAATAGATTATACGACTTATAACGTTACTCATGTATTCCGAAAGTACCTCCAATTTGTCAACTCTCACAGAATTTTCATTGGCTAATCCAACAATATACCTCATGTTTTGAAGGTTGTAGACGATGTAGTAACTTGATTACTTGTGCTTCGGACTTCCATCGTCTTAATGGTTGAAAGATTTCTACTTCTTTCAATTTTTCACTACTTTTCAATTGCTTGAATCTGCAATCGTCTTCAGGTAAATTGAAAGAAGTAGGAATCTTTCAACCATTAAGACGATGGAAGTCCGAAGCACAAGTAATCAATATACCTCATAATTTACTCCATTTGAGACAATCTATCTCCAAGCTGTGCGTAGATAGTATCAGCTTGTTGTTGACATATTTTAGTGATTAATTCTTTAGTCGAGTTATTCTCGGGGTGTGTCCGCTGGATTTGGCTCCTTGTTGCCATACATGTATTATGCAGTGATGTAGTTATTGGTTATTTCTTTGCACTTCAATTCCACATATGTTGCGGTAAACAATAATACTAATAAGTAACTACCAACTTTTAAGAATTGCACTCGGATTTTTTGCCGGGGAAAAACGACTCAAATGTGGGAGTTGACGAATACGAGACTACTTACACATCTCACTCAGCGGATATTACATCAATATTTGCTTTCAGTTACATGTATTGGAGTGAGTGGGGTTCAATAAGAAAGGCAACAATGGATGGAAAACATCAAAAAATATTAGTAACAACCTTTGAATTGGCAACAAGTCTAACTTTGGACTATGATAGGAAGAGATTGTATTGGACAGAAAAAAACCCTCCTGAAATCAAATCAGCAGATCTAGATGGAAATGATCAAATTGTTATTTTTAGAAACGAAACATCTGAACCTATTGCACTAACACTTCATAAAGATTTTATTTACTGGGCTGATAACAGAACAGGTGAGTTATTTATTTTCATAATTATTTTTGGAGCCAAAGATTAGATTCAATGATTTACGTCTATCAATAATTATCAGATTTATTCCATAATTATTTACGAATGTCATCATAAGATTGTAGAGTTTTCAATAGTTGAAATCCCTTTTTCCGTATTGTTCGCGACCACAAAAAGTCAGGTATTGATTTAATTTTCGTTGCAGCTTCACGAGGAAATAATAATACTCACTTGGGGGTTTACTTGCGTGGGAGTTTACTTACGTGGGGGTTTACTTACCTGGACGTTCACTTACGTGGAGGTTTACTCCCGGGTGCTTTCTAGAGAAACTGGAGTTGTGTTTGATATGTTTGCTATTGTTCCAAGTGAGCCTTAACTACACGGAGGTTTACTCCCGGGTACAATACCGATTAGGTTTCAAATGATTCATATTAAGCTTTCGATTGCTGAGTATATTGTAACAATAATGCTAACCCTGTACTTCTTCACTCTGCGATAAATCAATTCCGCATGAATCATCAGATTGGAATTGACAGCTGTAAACTCGCAAGTTTATAAACATAGCATTAAAAAATGGGATGATGATGTCAGTCGATCGGCGATCGACTGGAATATTTAATTTTCTAGTCGAGATGTTCTACTTTAATCGGGAATACATTAGATTGCCTATAAATATGGTACTGTTAGTGAAATAGTTCAGTGAATCAGATTTTTGCTGTACATAAATTAGAATTGTTAGTTTGAAATTTTTTATATTCAAATAAATTATTTATTTATAGTGTCAAGGTGTTAATTTGTAACGTTGGTGACGGACGTGGGATATTAAAAGAAAAATAAATACAGAGTGTTCGTGTAAGTAGACGTTTGGGCATTTCGATTTTCGAGTTTTGTTTTCGTAAAAAATGGACAGTGACTGCTACCCACTTTCCTGGAAAAAGAGGACAAATGATTATTAGTGTTTTGTACGGAAACGCCCGGCTAAGTGGGGTGGTAAATAACTAAAAGGCTATGTGTTGAGTCTAGAGTGTGGTATTGCACTTGAGTATGAAAGTGGAAAAGCAGAAGAGAGAGATATGAAGAAGAGAGGAAGAGGTCTAAGTTGTCTTTTTACTGGTGGTGATATCACTCTCTTAGGTGTCACAAATGTGGTGGAAGTCTTAACTTGATGTTGTTCCTCACAGCAAATACATGTTTGCCAGTTTCGTTTTAATCTGACTGGCCTCCTACTAAGCAAATGAGGAATAAATGTCTCCTTTTTTGTTACAGCGACAGCTGTAGGGGTTTGATTTTCCCCAAAATCCATTGAGAGGTTAAAATCAACGGGTTCATCGTCTTTGTCCAAGGATGAATTTCTTGGAGATACATTGATTTTCGAAGTTTCATCATTTGCATGAAGAGTCTGGCTCATCAGATCCTCGTCGGAGCCATCCAGCTGCCGAATAGGGTACCGGTTATCCAACTCGGTGTTCTGTTCAACAGAATTCGTATCTGACAAGTTTTCGACCGTATTGGACTTAGATAACGGTAAACTCGATCGGTCTTTGGCCACAGGTGATGCTGAATATCGAAGTGAGCTGGCCACTTCAGTCTCTGAATCTTCATTACCGTCGGCTTCATCTTCTATTGAAAGGTCTGGTATTGGGACATTATTTCCATCTGGGGCAGGTCGCAGATCATCTACGTGTACAATAATAATTTGTCCGTCACGAAGGATGCTATACGTAATGTCTCCATGGGTAAAACATGTTCGGGGACAATAAGTTTATTTCCATAAGGTGTTCTAAACTATACGAGACCGTTAACGACAATATGATTGTGTTTAAAATATTTTTCTTTACGGGAAAACGAGTCTTCATCACCAATTCTATGCCAATGATAAATTTTGTGTTGAATTTTCTGACATTTCTGTTTTTGATAAATGTAGGTATTATTGCAAGGATTCAGGGTAGGAACGTAAAGTCGTGCTTCCAGGTTATTGGGCAAATTATGAGGTTCTTCAGGACTACGGGATAATAAATCGGGTAATTCATTATTTTTTCCTGCAACATCTTCAATTTTAAAAGAAAATTCCTGCAGTTATAATGACCATCGCGTGAGTTTTGTTTTCACGTCTTTATTTTCGTCTAACCATAAAAGTGCTGTATTATCTGTTCGCAGGATAAATAGTTGGTCTTATCAATAATTCCTGAATCGGTTGATAGTGCATACTATTGCAAGGCATTCTTTTTCATTGATATGATAATGAGTTTCTGTCTTTGTAAAAGTCTCACTAGCATATGAAATAACATGTTTACTCTTATCAGGACGTTCTTGGTCAATACTCATCACATGCCCCTGTCATAAGAGTATATTTGTAAAATAAAGGTTTTTGAAAATTCTGGCAAAGTTGAAGGTTTGGATTGTCATAACACCCCGTGTAAAACATAAATTTTAAACGTTTTGTTTGTGAAAAACCAATTTCCACTGCAAATAATATTCGAGCAAAAATCTGCTCGAAATTCTCGACGGAGAGTTTATCTCCGCCGCGAGCTCCATTAGGTCCCGCCCACTAGCGGCGCGGAACCTGATTGGCCGGACAGAATGTGCGGCCAACATATAAATATAAGTCGTTTTCGCGACTTAGTCAGTTCTATTTTGGCATTCTAAATAAAATAAATCCCGATTAAATATTTTCTCTTGCAGTAAGTCGGCTTTCCAGCTAGTTCCAGCCTACAAAAAGTTCTTCAGAACTAATAACAAAGAATTCGGATCTATAGTACTCTGGCAATTCAGACTATAAACATTGCAACATTTAAACCAAACTGTATATATTTATAGAAATTCTTGAAATTATTCTGTCACGTTCTGAATACGATTTAGAGTTTAAATATTCCGAACTTGTCCGATTTTGGATAAAAATCCGACAGTCCATTTTTCATCAAGTTTTACGATTTCAAATCTGTCTGATTTCGGAAAAAATCCGACAGTTCTTCGCGATTAAATTTTTAATCATTTTTATCTGTCAGATTTTGGATAAAAATCCGACAGATATAGCTATACATTTCGGGGATAGTATTTTCCTAATAGGACAAAAATAAAACATTTGGTTCTTGAATCATGGATTCAAAACAAGGGCGTAATGGCGGCAGGAGACCCACTGCTAGCCGGGTAGGTGAAAGTGAAACCCCTCTGGAATTTTACAATCACAAAACACCGCCTTTACGACAGAATACTATTTACTTCAATCTATCAAAAGCTACAGCTTGTTATCTTCCCCCCACTTATATCTGACATTTATGTGTTATAATCTCGTAAGAATAATAGTTAACTCTGCCATGTTTGGGGCATATTCACGCAACCAATTACAAGTTCCCAAAAATTATTGTAACTCTTTTCTTGTCCTGGGTTCGGAATAATTAACAATTTCTTCAATGTGTTTCGATTGTGGGAGATTTTTATCTTTGAAGATATGATGACCTAAATAGTCGTCAAGATCTTCAGAAGCAATTTGATGCTTTAGATGAGTTTTAAAACCTGCACTGTAAATGATTATATCATCAAGATATACTTGAACGAATTTATGTAGAAAGCCAGATAGCACCTCATGTGTCATCAGCCTCTGAAAGGTAGAGGGCGTATTTTTTAATCCGAATGGCATAACATTAAAATGATATAAAGCGCCATCTGGAGTGCAGAATGCAGTCTATTTTTTCGAATTGGGAGAAAGTTTTAAACACTTTTTGAATCGAAAACTATGAAAATCTGGGCAGATCCTTTTAAAGCATCAGAAATTTTTGTCAAATATGAAATAAGAAAAGGAAGAAAAAATATAACTTTTGTCCAGTTTCCACTAACACTTTACTACTCTATTACGACCGGTTTCGGCTGTTACACCATTTTCAAGTAACTACAGATTACATCAAGTTCGCGAATATATATACATAAGAAAGTAATTAAAGAAAGGTTGGGTTTGATTACCTAACTCATGTTTCAAACCAAGTTGGAAAATACCTGGAATCTACCTGATGAGTCAATCTAATTTATCCAATAGGGGTTCATACAATCGGTGGGTCCAACTTTGTAATCAAAAGTCACAAATTCAGAAGTGGAGAGGTACATAATTCTAACTGGTCATTGAGGGTATCAAAATTGGGTTTTTTTCAATTTATTTATTTCCAAGGCTTCCAACAAGTTCATTTCTCTTCCTTTATTGCACGTATGAAGGATTTTCATGTTATTTTTATTTATTGTATGATTCGTTTCTTGCAAATGTCTATATATAGCTGATTTTTTATCTGATAACACATGTTCACGGTACCTTATTTCAAAATTTCTTCCCGTTTGTTCTGAATAAGCTGCTGTACAATCACCACATTCCAGTCTATATATACCTGATTTTTACCATTTATCCTTTTTGGGTTTTGCATTGAATAGTATATTCCCTAAATTACTCCTACTAGTGAATGAAGTTATTATATTCTGAGAGTTTTCCCAAGTAGCTTATACTAGCATATTTTTTATCGCTTTTGGGTCCTATTTGATTTGGATATAATTCATTCCTGATCATTGTCTGCTGTTTAGTGGAGATGATCTTATCAATTAAGTTGACTGGAATTTGGTTATTTATTGCAATCTGTTTTATGATTTTTATTTCTTCTTGCAAAGCCTTATCCGATGAAGGAATCATAAATGCCCTATGTATCATTGATCTGAATGCTGATAATTTGTGTGATAATGGACTGAAGGAATCTAAAGGTATTGTACAATCCGTAAAAGTATCTTTTCTGTATATGCTGAAGTGAAAATTATTATTAATGTTTGTAATAGTAAGATCTAGAAAATTAATTTTGTTGTTTTGTTCTATTTCAACCGTGAATTTTATCTTATCATGAAGGGTGTTAAGGAAATTCAAAAATTGATTTATCTGTCTCGTTGAGCCATTAAAACCTACGAGAATATCATCAACATATCTGAACCAGAATGAAATATGCTTATGAGATAAGGCGTTATTTAGGACACGGGTGTTTATTCAGGACAAACGGGAAGAAATTTTGAAATAAGGTACCGTGAACATGTGTTATCAGATAAAAAATCAGCTATATATATAGACATTTGCAAGAAACGAATCATACAATAAATAAAAATAACATGAAAATCCTTCATACGTGCAATAAAAGAAGAGAAATGAACTTGTTGGAAGCCTTAGAAATAAATAAATTGAATAAAAACCCCAATTTTGATACCCTCAATGACCAGTTAGAATTATGTAGCTCTCCACTTCTGAATTTGTGACTTTTGATAACAAAGTTGGACCCACCGATTGTATGAACCCCTATTGGATAAATTAGATTGACTCATCAGGTAGATTCCAGGTATTTTCCAACTTGGTTTGAAACATGAGTTAGGTACTTGATGTAATCTGTAGTTACTTGAAAATGGTGTAACAGCCGAAACCGGTCGTAATAGAGTAGTAAAGTGTTAGTGGAAACTGGACAAAAGTTATATTTTTTCTTCCTTTTCTTATTTCATCATGAATTTCCACAAAATAAATAGATCATCAATCAAACAAGTTTTGTCAAATATGATGGCTCGTCAAAAGTAATTGCATTTATTGATCTGAAATCTATGCAGAATCTAGGCTTAGATCCTTGTTTATTTACTATAACAATGGGAGATGAATATTCGGAGTCACTTCTTTAAATAACCCCAGCTTGTAACATTTCTTTAGACAAATCAATAGAGCATGAAATAAGTGATGATTTAACAAAAATACGATTAGAAAACCGTCTGTGCCATCACATACAGTATCGGAAACTTTTCATCTGGGGTATAGACAGAAATCTACGCAAGCAACAAGGAACGCGATGATATGATAGTACCACATAAATAAGAGAGACGCACTACTGTGCGCTCATCCTGTTACCCCACCCGATGAATTAACAGCTCACGTCGAAATTCCTTCCTTGAGCAAGTGGAGGAGAAATTGTAATGCTTCCTCAACATATAGCAAGCTATTCTTTACGCTCTCATGAAACCACCATACCCAAGATGAAAACTTTCCGATACTGTAGAAGACAGTCCGTAGTTATATTCTGCTATGTTTTAGAATTTGTTATAAATGATTTAATAAAAAAAAACTGTGTTTTAGTGTTTTGCTTATAAAATAAAAACTAATACATCAATCTGGTTGCTCCAATGAGAACAAAATAAAATTTAGTACGACCCGATCGGATCATTAGTAACGGAGAAAAACCTGAAAATTCAGCGATTTTTTCATGAAAGTAGTGAATTACAAGTACTTCATTTATGAGTAAAACAGGTGCGTTCGGACCATTAGTTTTGGCACGATTGCAATTTGAATTTTTTTTGCACTATCTTGCAGTTTGCCTCTAGTGATGCTCCTGTTGCAATTTCTCAAATAGCTTTTGAAAGCAGAAGTATATTAATTCAAAATGTATATTCTCATTTATCGCTAAAATACAGCGAAATGGGAGAAATATGCTTGCAAACATGACTGAAAACGGCCGAATCCGCCTTATTTATCGTGTAGAAGAAGAAACCGTGAGAAGGGGGAGGCGTATTGTAGAGGGATTATCACCTCCCCTTACCTCACGGTTTCTCCTTCTACGCGACTGCTAAGGCTGTTTTTAATCATGTTTGCAAGCATTTCTCACCTATTTCGCGGCATTGTAGCGAGAAATGAGAAAATAATTTTTGTAGTACTATACTTCTACTTTCAAAATCTATTCGAGAAATTTAAATCGGACTATTACTAGAGAATCGTTTTTGGACATTTCAGAAACAGGGCTAGGATGGTATTGATCTTCTGATGTAGGGCTTAGTGATCAAGAGTTTTGCGGGCAATCTCTGTGAAAGTGCATTTCCTGGTAATATCTGTATGGAGATGAGGGTAAATCATCGGTTTTCACGTTTATATTTCTTGAACAGTTTGGTTCTAGGCCACTGGCATTTTGATTTATTCTCAAATGAGGAGGTACATAATTGTTTTTGCTCGCTTTCCTTTTTATCAGTTTCTACTTGGAAAACTATACGAACAAGTTATTCAGTAGTATTAAATTCATTTGGAAATCTTAAACTAGATCTAAGTTCAGGTCGCAATTGATTTAAGATTGTTGAAACTCTAATATTCTCAGGAGAAAAAGACTATATTTTTTTGTTATAAAAGATTCGGCTGATTCGTTCTCTTTTTGAGTTTCTGCGTATAATTTAGAAGCTATTTGAACCAAAACCTGGTTGGAATTAAATTTATTGAAAAATCTCTCAGTGGAATTTTCAAAACGGTAAGGTACAGCCCATTTTTTTGCGTCACCCCCAAGTCGATCAAAAGCAACTTCAAGTTTATAATAGTCCTCTCGAATATTATGTTGTGCAAAATTTTGTAACTGTGATAAAAACCGCAGGTCTTCCTAATAATATCCATTAAAAATATTCGATGTGATTGGTACCCTATTCGCATGCTGATAACTGTCGTCACTGTTTGCAAAGCTTTAAGGAAAGCCTGTGACATATTGTTTACAGTTTCTTCCAAAGAATAACTCTGTTCATGCAAATCTCTCAAAAATCGATTTTCTCTACTATAATTAATATTGACATCCTCTTTAGGAACATATGATGGAGAAAATAGATTTGTTTCAGAATAAACAAAAGAACTAATTGGTGGATTCACACTTTTTGCAAATGTGACAAAACACTGGTATCATGGACATCAAATCAAACCTTCCTAGGTTGTATCCCGACTTTGTTCGAATTAATAAAAGTTTGCCAATTATCCATTTTCTTCTGGATAGTAAACAGCCAAAATTGTAGTACTCACAGTTGTTTCTCGAACCTACAACCGGGTTTTTCAGTCCATACACGACAACGCGTTAGTTTTAGTTTATCGAGTTACAGTCAACATGAATTAATTGTCCTTTTGTGCGCCAACTAGCTCAGACTATTTGTGAAAATAATCAATATGACACTACTTGAAACACTTTTTATTTGTCTATCACTCCTACAGTGGTTGCGACACACTTTTTTAAAGAGAAATCAAAAAGAACGGAAAGTGTTTGTTTTCATGGAAGCCATTACATTCTTTCCACGGGATTACCTAAGCTATATGTATTACAGCGTTGCCAGAAGCAGTTTTTGTGGTCGTGGCTATTAGCCCGAAATAGTTAATTCTATAACAAGATGTGTGCCTAAAGTGAGATTCACAACCAAACTTTTTGCGTTTTGCTTTTTACGTTTCGTATTCTGATTGGTGAAGCAGAATCTGAAATTAAACTGACGCAATAATGTCATTCACATCAAAAAAACGTCAAAAATTTTCGATTTGCTTCTCAACAAGAAATATAAACAGAGCAAAATGAAGAAATCATCACAAAAATAATAATTTAAATAATGAATATAATACATGAAATTTGGAAGAGACGTAAATTGCTCCTTCTTTTGCACTTATAGGGAAAAATGAATCGTACAAAAAGAGAATATTGGGTGAGACCATCATTAAGATGTAAAAGTAGAAAATTAAACAGAATATACCATTCCCTGGAATCACAAAAAAATTGGGAGAAAAAAATTAACACAACTTTTATCGAATGTCACAACAATATTTGTATGATGATCCGCTCTCACATTGAAAAACATTTCCACAGAGAATCCATAAGCCCTGAAAGATTTTCACTGAGATGTAAACACAACGCATTTTGCAATGCAAAAAGCTGAGAATATTTAGCTTTTTGCGTTCGTTTTATTCCAGATTCTACTTCCACCAATCAGAATATGAAACGTAAAAAGCAAAACGCAAAAAGTTTTGTTGTGAATCCCACTTAATAATAATAGACTGGTGGCCCGTGAAATTAAAGTTCGCGTGGAAAATTCAATAAATCAAAAGACTTTTGTGAAAAGAAAATACAAAATGCTTTCGATGAGAGTGCGATTGTTTGACTTAAAAGTGGCCTAACTTGAAAATAAATTGGATGAGAGAGATCTTCCAACGACTGGTAAGAAGGCGGTACTCCAGAAGAGACTTTCAGGCGGATTGATTGTTGAAGGAGAGGACCCTGAAACCTTGTTATTTGAAGTTTCTGGAATTGATATGAGTTCCATAATGAGTAAACTCGACGGAATGGAAAACAAAATGCAACAGAATTCGAATAGTTTGAAGGGAGAACGTCAAGAAAGTTCGAAGAATTTGAAGGAAAACCTTCAAAATCTTGAAGGAAATCTGCTAGAAAATAGTTTGAAGGAAAAACTTCAAGAGAAACTTCTAGAAAATGCTAATAGCCTGAAAGTAGAATTTCAATAAAGTTCGAAGATGTTGAGGAAAGAGCTTCTGGAAAATTCAAAGAACTTGAAAGAGGAACTTTGTGATGTGGCGAGCCGGTTAGAAGAAAGAATGGAGACGGTCGGAACAGAGATGGAGAAAATCATAGATGAAATGAGGAGGAAATGGAAAATTTTAAAGAAACAATCAGTGATGAAATCAAAGGTGGAATCGAGGAAGAAATTAGCCAAATGATGGAAGCAATCAGCAAATTAAAAAACCACATTGACACTGCCTATGCCACAGAATATGTTGATGAAAATTCAATGCCGGAACTGAGTTGGGCGTTGGTAGATGATATCGAGAAAGAGGCAACCATCGGAATGGACATCATGAATAAAAATTCGACCTGAATTTCCTGTCCTGCGTGTGAACGGAGAAGATCTGATACTTCATGGAAGAAGTGAAGAAATGATTCGTATCCTGTTGGCTGAAGATGTAAGCTTACCTAAAATGGCTTAAAACATTCTGGAGGCTTGCATGGATGGCGGAGCGAGCCGTGGGAACGTGGTGATGTTCGAGCCCGAGCTTCATGATGAGAAAATTGGACTAGGAATCGCACTAGGAAATATCCTGCTACGTGTTGATGAATTTGTGCCAGTAAGGGTAATGAATGTCAATCAAACACCTTGGCAGGTATAACTAGCCCCAAAGGATACAGAGAAAACAGTCCTCACTATCGGCTCAAGATTGTGGCAGTTCACAGTTATGCCATTCGGCCTTTGTAACGCTCCAGCCACCTGAGCCCTAAGAAATGCCATCTGTTCCAGAAGGAAGACCATTACCTTGGCCTCATTGTCTCTGGGACAGGAGTAGCAGTGGACGACCAGAAAATCAAAGCTGTCAGAGACTGGCCCATTCCAAAAGATATCCACCAGCTTCTAAGTTTTCTTGGCCTGTGCACCGTACACCTACTGCCGTCGATACGTGTTAGGGTTTGCCAACATCGCCAAAATACTAAACAGATTGACTGAAGGGCAGGCTCAGTTCCAGTGGAATCCCATGAATCATTCAAGAAGCAGAAAGAAGCCTTGATCAACACACCGATCCTGAGCTATCCCTTACCCAATGGACAATTCTTTTGGGACACTGACGCCAGTAACGTAGGACTTGGAGCCGTTCTGTCTCAGATCCAGGAAGGACAAAAGAAGGTCATTGGGTATTTCAGCAAAACCCTCAGTAAACCGAAGCGAAATTATTGTGTCACCAGACGGGAACTGTTGGTTGTAGTAAAAGAGGTAGAACATTTTTACAAATACGTCTACGGAAGGAGATTCCTGGTGAGGATTGACCATGCATTCCTCAAATGGCTTTTACAGTTTAAAAACCCCAAAGGACAGGTAGCACGCTGGATCGAGCGACTTCAAGAATTTGATTTCGACATCGAGCAGGGAGCAGTCACAAGAACGCCGATGCGCACTTTCACGGAGACCATGTCCAGACGACTGCTCACGATGTCGTCGAGCCGAGGAGAAGGACGCAGCCGTTCTTAGGACCACGGTGGGTTGATGATGATTGGAAAGATGACAAAACCCAGAAAGACCAAGAGAAAGATCTAAATCTTCTTGGAAAAAGGGTAACCGAAGACCGTCATGGCAGGAAGTCGCCAGCGATTAAATCATACTGGGCCCAATGGAATTTCCTTACGTTGAAAAATGGGGTCCGAGGATGGCAGAAAGGAAAGACGCCAGGCAGTGGTACCCAAGTCCAGGAGATAGAAAGTGCTCCGAGAAGTGAATGACGGAATCACCGGAGGACATCTGGGAGTGACAAAGCCTCTGCAGGAACTGAGACAACTGTTCTATTGGGCTAATTGTCAAATTGACGTTAAGGACTGGTGCAGGAAGTGTGCCATATGCACTGCCAGCAATGGACCTCGAACTCGACCTAAGGCCCCGATGCGTCAGTATAACGTAGGCAGCCCATTTGAAAGGATTGCAATAGATATCACCTTTTCCCCTTTTCCCCTTTTCCCGAATTTGATCATGGAAACAAATACATCCTTGTGGCAATGGACTATTTCAGCAAATGGGCAGAAGCCTACGCCCTACTCAATCAGAAAGCCATTACCGTCGCAGATGTCTTGGTCAAGGAATGGATATGCCAATTCTGTGTCCTATTGCAGCTGCATTCTGACCAAGGCAGAAACTTCGAATCCCACTTGTTCCAGGAAATGTGCAAAATGTTGGATATTAGAAAAACCAGAACAACAGCTCTACACTCACAATCCGACGGAACGATAGAATGAATGAATAGGACAATAAACTGCCACCTGTCCAAAGTGGTCTCTGCTCATCAAAGAGACTAGAACCAGCATCATCATCTCTTTCTGATAGTTTATCGTTCAGCGATGCACGAGTCAACCGACCAAACTTCTGAAAGTATTATTATGGGACGAGAGCTACGACTGCCTTGTGACTTGATGTTTGGGACGCCACCAGGACAAAACACCGCGGGAGAAGAGTATGTCAGCAAACTCTGGGAGAGAATTGACGACATCCACGAGCGAGTCCGTTTGAATATCGAGAGTGCCAGCAACTGTTTGAAGAGGACCTATGACATCAACGCAGAAGCTAGAACATTCAAGACCGGTGACCTAGTCTGGCTGTACAACCCCAATGGTCGCCGTGGCTTCCCACCGAAATTGCAGAGTTTGTGGGAAGTTCCATACAAGATCATGAAAATAATAAATGACTTCGTCTACCGGATTCAAAAGCCACCCCAAGGAAAACCTAGAGTTGTCCATTTCAATAGGTTGGCTACTTATGCCAGAAATCACGATCAAGTTCGCACCCTCTGACCACCAGAGGGTAAGATGACCTGCGTGGCAGAAGACCTCCAAATGTCCTAAGGCATAGCTGTGGTGTTCTCAAAGAAGTTCGGCCAACTCCAAGAACTATGAAAACAGAACACAGAAGTTGGAGCGGTGCTACAGTTGAAAAAGGGCCAGAAAAACATTTTCTACCTGGTAACCAAGAAGCAATTTCGAGATAAACCGTCCTATGAAGACTTCTGGGAGAGGCGCACCAGATTGTGAGATACGATGCTGGACCGAAATTGTCCTGTGGGCTTGATGGGTTAGATTGGAGAGTCATTAGAAGCATGTTGAAAACGATATTCAGATCCAGCGGCATCAATATTTTGGTGTGTTCTAACTATCCTAAACGACCGAACACGAAGATTGTGGAATTTTACTTCCATCGGACGTCACGGTCTAGGTATGAGGAGTCGCGCAGGTAACGACATATTTGTAACAATATAGTATATCTCGTGCCTGAAGATAAACAAAAAGGTGGCTTGTAAAAACTAGTGGAGCTTTACCGAGTTGACCCGGCCTATTTGAATGAAAAAATTAAAGTTGTTAATTTCAATTTCACACAAGGGATTAAGTATTTAAGTTCCCCCATTGCGGATAATTGCATTAAAAAGGTTACATCTGAGACCAACTGGTATTCAGGTTCGAACCCATCAGGTACTCAGGTTCGAACCCATCAGAGGCAAGTAAAGTATGCCTCTCTGATGGCCACAGGGCTTTTGAAATTGTCAAGCTGTGTGCACGTATCAATATAATTGAATTAAACAAAATTTGTATTTCGTGCACAAATATATTTATAAAATCGTAGCAGAGCGCTTTCGACTAAAAAGTCATCATCAGTGCTTACCTGAAAGTAAGAAATGGTTGAGAATAATTTGAATTGAATTAATGACAATTGAAATTTTAAAAAAAATAATTAAGTGATGATTAAAAATGTGATTGGAAATAATGCAAAAAGGTTACTTACTCGTCAGGTGTACAAGAGCCAAACCATAAAAACATCATGCGTCCAGAGGACGATGGAAGTGCTTTCAAATTAAGACATTTTATAACATTAACATATCAAAGGGGCTGGGCCAGTATTAACCTGGATAAAACAATTCTAATAAAACATGTCTGTTTGAATGTCTCTTATGAAATGAAGTGAAAATTGAAATTTGACATTGTGTGACAAGGTGAAGTTGACAAATGAAATATGGTATGGTGTGTATGGTATTTTTTGGTGAAATGAAACGGGTGAATTAGAATCATGAAACGAGTTTCTAAGGTAGCAGAAACAGAGATCTGACAATTTTTTAGTCTTACGAGAACTTGCAATCATCAGGTGTGATCAAGTATACCAAAGAAACAATCATGATATATTATTAGTATATTTACGTTTAGTTCTACTAATTGTGAAATCCAAAGTCAAACTCAAGGTCATAGGATAAGTATGATGAGATCCAGTTGATTTTCTTGGGATTGGGAAGGTTCTCATGAGACTTATCCAATGACCTTGAATTTGATTTTGGATTTCCCCATTGGCAGAACTGAATATAATATGTAATAATATATCATGATTGTTTCTTTAGTATACTTGATCACATCTGTTTGAAAGTTGTCATCATACTGAAAAATTGTCAGATCTTTGTTTCTGTTGCCTTTACAAACTCGTTTCATGATTCTAATTTACCAGTTTTGTTTCAAATTCACTCACATTATCTTGATGGGGTCCTTTTGGGCCATCTTGGCATATATCTGTGGAAGTTCTCATCAGACTGATATTTTCAGAGATTTGACTTGGTTGCCTCAAAGACTCATAACTTGAGTCTGTCATAATAAGCTTTCATTCACAGTTCACTCATTCTATGTTTTTTCGATTCCATGCCATATTTCATTTGTCAACTTCACCTTACCACACAATGTCAAATTTCAATTTTCACTTTATTTCATAAGAGAGAGACATTCAAACAGACATGTTATTTTAGAATTGTTTTATCCAGGTTAATACTGGCCCAGCCCTTTTAATCTGTTATAATGTTATTAATGTCAAAAAATGTCTTAATTTTAAAGCACTTCCATCGTCCTCTGGACGTATGATATTTTTATGGTTTGGCTCTTGTACACCAGTAAGTAACCTTTATGCATTATTTCAAATGACATTTTTCTAATTCTTAAAAATTTCTATTCACTATTTTCAATCATCACTTAATCATTTTCAAAATTTCAATTGTCATTAATTCCATTCAAATAATTTTTAACCATTACTTACTTTCAGGTAAGCACTGATGATAACTTTTTAATCGAAAACGCTCTGCTAGGATTATATAAATATATTTCTGCACGAAATACAAATTTTGCTTCATTCAATCACAGTGCTTTTGTCCATACTATAGCGACCCAAGGGTATTACTTTCTTCACTGACGTTGCTCGGAGTCCGTGAAGCACACCACGCTAAAAGCTGGCGACCGAGGCAACCTGTATCCTGGACGTCAAAGTGACTTGTAACTACGAAAAAGCTGTAAAACTGATAATGACCATACATGCCTGTCTCTCAGTGGCTAGGCGCCATTTTGAAATATTTTTTTAAATGTCATGGGGGGTCGAGTCATACCTCATTCGATTCGTCTTTCAATTATCTATTCGACAGCAAAATTCCAAACAAAAATATTGGTCCGAAACAAAATAGCGGTTTATTATTTTAGAACTCTCACAAGAGGATCCTTTCGAATAAATGGCTATTAAAGAGCTTTAGTGCAATGAAAAAATATTTTTTCTTTTCTGCAAGAGCTTCTTGTCACTCAAAATGGCAGATGGATGCCATATTAGAATAAAATTCAAATAAGTATTAAATATGTTTTCATTTCAATTGAGCTCGTTTAAATCCATTTATTCAAAGAAATCGCGTGTGAAAGTTCTAACATAATGTGCCGCCATTTTGTTTTGGATTAATATTTTTGTCTGAAATTTTGCAGTCGTATAGAAAATCAAAAGACAATCCGAATGAGGTATCACTCGACCCCTCTGCCATTTAAAAAAATCTTTGAAAATGGCCTGGCCACCATTTTGAATGGTAGACATTTTCTACTACTGTCAAAGAGTAGCTTATAACAGACCATTTCACCAAAAAATATTTCAAAAGAAAATTCCATTCCGGTTACTTTATGGACACACTGTAGATCGAATAATGACCGACTGTGCCATCACATGAGGAACAGTCCTTAGTTATATTCTGCTATGTTTTGGACACGCAAATGTCATTTGTTAATTTGTTATAAACAATAATTAAATAAAAAAACGTGTTTTTTTGTTGGTATTTTGCTTATGAATTGAAAATCAATACATCAATCTGGTTGCTGGAGTGAGATGAATTTTAGAGAATTGAAATACGAACAAAATGAATTGTAGTACGATCTGATCGGATCATTAGTAATTATAATAATAATAATAATGTTTATTTCCGAAAAATTTACAAAGTGTAATACAAGAGGAAAAATAAACATGGTAAGTCACTGAAGCTTGAAGCTTGTATGTGATATTAAATATAATACCTAACAATAATTATACATGTGTATCATTTAAAAACACTAATCAATAAAATAAATAAGTAACAGACATAACCTATTTACTTGCATAACATTTCATAGGATAAATTAATCATTTTTGGTTATGTATAATGGACAGTTTACAGTTTTGTTATGTAGTCGTAGATCGGGTATGGTCACGTTTGGGTATTTTGGGTCTAATCCTGTTTTATTTCACATCGGGTGTGGTCAGGTTTGTGCAATGCAGACTGAAATTAATTCAGAAATTTCAGGTCGATGACGTCATTTAAGAATTTTCTCTCGGTGTTTGTTATTCATGCTTTAACGTTATATTTGAATGATTTGAAAATTTTGATATTCTTCAAATTGTCTGGTAGTAAATTGTATAACTTAGGAGCTAGAAATTCAACGGATCGTTGACTGATAGTTTTTTCTCGGTTTGGTACAATTGTGGATGTCTTCCTTGTTCGAGTATCGTATTGATGTTGAATTTTTTGTAATTTAATTTTGTTTTTATGAATATTCATTAATATTCGATGGCAAAATAATTGCCTAATATCGAAAATAGCTTTCTCTGAATATAATAGGTCATTGGAGTATCTTATATTTTTTTCATTCATGATTCTCAGAATCCATTTTTGAACAATACTTAAGTTATACAGATTACTTTCCGCTACGCCTCCCCAACCCAGGATTTCGTAATTCAGTTGTGACTGCACGAGAGCAAAATATAATGTTTTCAGATTTTTCGCATTCAGGTGTCTGAACTTACACAGTAAACCCCTCAATTTGTTTTTCACATTCTCGGTGTGGAGGTCCCATCTCAAATGTCTATCTATAGTTATTCCTAGGTACTTTGAGCATTCTTTTTCTTTAATGCTTGTGCTGTGTTGTCCACTATTAGAGGGCCTAGATTGGGTAAGTGGTTAGAATAGGAGGTGAAAGGAAGGTAATATGTTTTCTGTTTGTTCATAGTTAGCGTATTGAATTTGAACCAGTCACATATTCGTTTCAAGTTTTGTTCCGCCATTGTCTTCAGATCTGCCCAGATTTCCCCTTTATAGATAATGGTCATGTCATCTGCAAAGCTGATGAGTTTACCTTCAGATCCAAATGTCATCATGCTGCAGGTCTAATTAAAATCCAATTACAACCTCTCCTCATCCTGTCAAGGTTAAAGAAATATCTACACTGTGTTCAACTCTCTGCACTGCCAATTCAATTAGAATTCTATAATCTATGTATTATTTTATTATTGTTTGTATGTATCATTGTGTGTATTATATAGTTATTATTCTACTGATTTTATATGATATTTTTCTATTCTACTATACTTATACTTATTCATAGCTGTAAACCTTATATTTGTCTTGTAATTAGGATTATTCCCGTTAGACAATAAACCTTTTTTCTTTTCTTTTCTTCTTTTCTTACGTGAATTGTGAATAAAAGTGGCCCGAGGACCGTCCCCTGTGGAACTCCGTAAGTGACGGTTCTCGAGTCACTTCTAGTTCCATCAATCTCAACTATTTGTTTGCGGTTTGACAGATAATCTTTCAGTAGATTGTAGGTAGGCCCTCTTATACCGTAGGAGTAGATTTTTTTGTAGTAGACGTTCATGGCACATGGTATCAAAGGCTTTTGACAGATCCACGAAAATGCATATGAGCGTGTTTTTTTTATCTAGCGCCTTATACAGTGTGTCCCACTTTGAGCAGCCACCCCCTCGTATTTTCTTGACAGTAAAGTGATTTCCAAATTTGTTTTTTATTACATATAGTACCCAGAAATATCTACCTTCAGGTTGATGAAACATTCGTATATCCATTTTCCACGGCTACCTACGACCAATTGAAAAGTGAAAAATTGGGAAAAACACACTAGGCATTTTTTTATCGCAAAAATAACACCAGGATCTGTTTCAGAACACCCTAAAACCCCCAAATCTCAGTGATAATTCATTAAAATATACAGGGTGTCATCTGTAACTAACAACATTTTTTATTTGTTTTTATCCGCAATGTTTGGTAGTTTTCGATTTTTTTCCTTGGTCACGAAGTACCTGACAATGTCCAAATAATGCTGTAGGGAATGTTCCAATATTACTTTTTCATGGCTACCTACGACCAAATTGAAAGTGAACAATTGGGAAAAATATACCAGGGATTTTTTTATCGCAAAAATAACACTAAGTTGTATCCCAGAACACTCTGAAACCCCCAAATAGCAGTACTTAATTATTTAAAATATACAGGGTGTCACCTGTAACTGACATAGTATTGATTTTTATTCATCCGTAATGTTTAGTTGTTTTCGATTTTTTTCCATAATCACTAATTACTTAAGAATGTTCGAATAACGTAGAAAATATTCAAATATTACTTTTTCATGGCTAGCTATAACCAGTCGAAAAGTGAAAAAGTGTGGAACACACATCAAGGACTTTTGTAGCACAAACGTAACAGCGGATTCTGGTTCAGGAGACCCTAAAATTCCAAGACCCCAATTCTTGAATCATACAAATATACAGGGTGTCATCTTTAGCTGGCAGAATTGATAACGCTTATTTATTCGTAGCGTTTAGTTGATTTACAACATTTCTTCTCGAGTAATAAAGTACCCAAAAACGTTCAATTGATGCTGTACAAAATACCAAATATTACTTTTTGATGCCTATATGACCAGTTGAAAGTTGAATTATAAAGGAAAACATATACTGAACACCAAATTCTGGTTTAGAACATCATAAAGGCTCCGGATCTTGTTGTTCGAATGAAATTGCATAGGAAGTCATCTGTAAATGGAAACATGTCCAACTCTTTATTAAATAAATTTTGTTGCTAGTTTTACAGATGACACCTTGTATATTTTAATGATTTAAGTAATTAGATCTGAGTGATTTAGATTGTTTCAAATCACAATTTGGTTTTGTGATGTTTTCCTATTTCTGAATATTATAAATAAAAATATAATCACGAGTATAATCATTTCTTTCACAAAAGTACGGGATTCTCGTTCTCAACAAGCTGAACAAGATTTATGAATAAAAAGTGAGATATGTTACCATTTACAGGATGATATCCTGTACAATTTCATTACACGGGCAACGAATTCTGGAGGTTTTGCGGTATATTCTGAACAAGGATATGTTGTCTCGGTAATAAAAGTATGTTTACCACAATTTTTCAATTTTCAACTGGTCATATATAGCCATGGAAGTATAATATTTCGTTTTTTTTTGACACAGTATCAATTGTAAGATCAAATGACTTACCTGTGAAGGAAATTTGATCCTAATTATACGAGGGTTCTGTCGAAATTATTACACCTGGTAGTTATGCCTGAGAGTATCGTCTTCATACCACGTTCAAAGAAATATACCTAAAAATAAAATTTAGAGGTGGCAACCCTGTTGACCAGTCATCCCCTATCAACTGATCCAAAGATAGCCAAACTCACTTGTTTAAAGGAGAACACAACTAGATCGCTGTATGGGCGGGTAAATTATAGCTGCGGAACCTCAAGTTTTCTTGCATTTCCAAATTTCAAAAATTTGCCATAACCTAATTGGGAGGGTTTGTAATAATTTCGACAGAACCCTCGTATAATTAGGATCAAATTTCCTTCACAGGTAAGTCATTTGATCTTACAATTATACTTCGAGTTCTGTCTTCAATTATTACACCTGGTAGATGTTGAAAGTATTGCGATATAGTTGTAGGAAACTCTGCGAGTTCAATTATTGCCTCTCAATGTATACAGATAAAATAGAGAAACAGCAACTTTTGGTACCAGAAACTGAACTAAACATTACTTTCAAATAAAAATAAATACTCAAGTTAAGAAGCTAATATTTAAAATTTAAGCCTTTTTACATTCCCTTCGCGAATGTTCCTTCCCTTGTTGTTGAAGGTTTATTACACAAAATATTAAATGTCTGAATTTTCTGTCAAGCCTGCTTTTTTCCCGATTTCTTCCACACTTACTGCTATGCTATGCTATGCTATGCTATGCTACAGTTGATGGTTCTGTCAATGCCACTAAAGTCTAACACTATTTTCACCCAACCGCTAATGGCTTGGGATAAAGCTGGATGTAGTGGCTTTTGGAATTTTAGGATGAGTTTATTTTCATATTCTGATCTTACATCTCTTGCCCTTGAAATATATTCTTTCATTGTGGATGTAATAAAAAGTTCTGGTTTGTCTCTTAATAATGGCAGTATTAATAACGGTTCTGTACTTTTCTTGCTGCTGGTCTTAATCTTGTTAGGAATGAATATTGTCAGTGTAACTTGATAGTCTTTTATGTTATTGATTTTAATCTCCGCAACCATTTGCAATCTGTGAGCTGATATTAAGGCCAATAAAGTCACGAGTTACAAGGATAGATCACAAATGTTTTTGGGTATTGTTGGCCGGCTGTTATAAATACCTTTTAATTTTTCGCCTATTTCATTATTCGATAATAAAGCTGATTTGAAACTGTTCATGCTTGAATCCTTTTTCTTATTGTTGGTTAAAAAAAAATATTGACTGAAATTTCCTTCATTGCAGAACCTCCACCATCTTTCATAGCATATTTCATATTGTTTACCCCATAGATGAATGATTCCCTGACAAAATTCATGCCACCAGAAAAATGCTTTTCCACACGGGGTGTGGGATTCTGAAAGAAGAGCGCATAAGATTAATGTTTGGTTAAAAAATCAGTGATTCAGATATAAGTAGATTCAGAAACGTTAGAAACCAAACTTGTGTGGGCCATTTAGGTACCTCTACTATCTCAATAGCTTCCCCAGTGCTTATTTTTGCCAGGACTTTATTAATCAAGGAGAATGAAGAAAATACATGAAATCGTAAATCTTCTCATTTAATTGTGAAACTGTCCACTGCGACAGAATCTGGACCTGGCTTCCAAGATAGTTCATCTGGAAGTTTGGAATCAACTTTGGTGGCAAATAGGTCGATATATGGATATCCAAGAATTGAGCAAATAATCTGGAAAGCTTCATTTGATAGCTCATAATCCAGTTTCAACTGATTTGGGCCTAGATTCAGCATCTCTTTCCAGGTTTAGTTTATTATTTATATAAGATGCAAATCTCAATATATGAAAATCTTCTGTGCATCCATACGAAAATGAAACGGCTAGACAGACATTGATAATTTTTTTTTTTTTTTGTAAATTTGTTGAAAACTGCTGCCAGCGCCTTCGCCACCGGCTTCGTCATAAAATGAGTGAAAAGACTTCGCCATAAATACAATCGACAATGGGATAGTCAGCGAGCGGGACAACGTCTGCAGGGACCCGCTACTACGACTATATTTTTATTTTCAGTTATTCTAAATATCTAGTTATACCGTAAAGGTTTTCATACTGAACTAGAACTAGCCCCATTCTGTTGATATGAGTATATGTTTTTATCGATTCTCATTAGGGCATGTTCACCAGAAACATTTTTTGTGAAGCTTTTAAGAGCATTAAGTGATTTATGTGATTTTTTATTTCTGTGCTGGACCGGAAACCATGACATTTTGTGCTTTCACAAAATGATCCAAGGAGTATATCGGAGTATTATTTATAAACATGTGCGAGTTCAAATTATTCATCCACCAATTCAGATCTTGGTTTGAGATTCATTGTGAAATTCATTAAAAATGCTAAATATTTGAAAGACACTAAATTTATGTATTTCCAATATTTTTGTAGACGAGCATGCTGCTGCAGCACTCCCAACAAACCTAGAAAATTCTTGGATAGTATAGTTTTTTTTTGTTTTTTCGAGATAATGGACCGAATCTTTTGTTCTCATTTTTACGTTAAGTATAAGGTTAAATTTTATGTATATGGCACGAGTTGACTTTTATTCCGTTTACAATAAACCCTAACGAATACAACAATTTTGTTGTTTCTGAAGTATGTCTCATATGACACAAGTGATTCCTTCCATATGTAAATGTTTTAATAGGTTTCTGTAGTTTGTTGGAAATATATGGTTCAAGCCGAATGGCATAGAATTAAATTAATAAAATTCTCCAAAATATTCAAAAGAAAGTTTCCTAAACTCCCCATTTATGGCGACTAAGAAATATATATCTTTAAGATCAATGGTACTCATTATGAGACTAATAACAGATCTATAATCGTCTAATTTCAAAATGTTTTGGTTCAATGTATCTATTCAATGATTTCAAATTCAGTATAGCCCATATACCATCTAGTTTTGTCTCAAATCATTGGTTTCAGCACATCACAAGTGGATGTCACACATTTTTAAGAGTTTTTCAATAGCTTGATTGAAATGATTGGCTTCACCACCCTTTATATTTACTTTAGGCTCAAAACTAAAATATTTCAGTTTTTTAGTAAATTTTCGCAAACAGAAAAATATCTGGTCTCGTCGACCAGCATACCTGGTCTCTACCTTAAGTTTTCCACCTACCACTAAAATCATAGGATCTTGTTTTCTTGAACATCCTCTTTTGACTTCTCTCCCCTCTACTGTCTCTCCTGTCTCTCTAGTTTCTTCATTCTGTATTTTGCCTTTTGGCGCTGTTAGTTTAAATGGTTGATATTATTACCTTTAGATCTTATTCCAGATGGACCAGGTATTATAGTTACTGAAATTGTTAACTGGTTTTGGATTTGTCAACATCAGTTTATTATTTGTATATTTTTTTATTGTTTTTTAGTCTCTCTGTGAAATTGTATCCAAACAAGTAAGTGTCAATGGATGAATCATCAATGGTCTCTCAGATTTGGGTTCAAGTAAAGTAGAATAAAAAATCTGCGATGTAATAATAATTCATAAAATACCTACATCAGATAATATGCCTGGCAGAATTAGCCAAATCCTTCAAAAGGGGTTTGTCTCTTCCGATGGCGTGCAAAACAATTCATTGATGCCCAGCTGTAATTTCATCTTATCTGTCAACCAACCCTGAATGTCAGCATTCAGTGAAGGTGAATCAAGCCCCTTCCAATTTTTCAATACATATGATACTCATCCATATATTTTTTTTTCTTCCTCTCTCCAAACCCTCAGAAAGATAGTGAGTACACCACTACTGTATATAGTAGGGACCTCTGTAGTGTTGGTGCAAATTGTGCCTAACAACTCTAGATTCAACTCTGAAGAAGCCTCAACTACTTCAGACACGTTTCCGTCGTCTGGAAGTTGGGAGACTATTCTGTCTTCCGGAATTTGAGATAAGTTTCTATCCTCCATGTTCTGAGTTGGAGGATGGTTCAGATCCACATCGTACATTTTCCTATATTCATTTTCTTTTTCCTACTCACCATCACTATATTCTGTGTCGAACTGGTTTCTGAACCTGCATAAAATACGTGTTATCAGTATTCACTTGTAACACTAACAACGGAACCACATTTTCATCGTTACCAAAAGAAGGATATGAAACTGTGTTTTAGTATTCATGAATAGATGGGTTCATGCGAACCTATACCCCAGGGACATATGTATGCCCTGATAACAGGTAACTTGAAAAAGTAAACAACTTCGTTTCAGTTTATTCAAGTATTGAACACATAAATAAGTAACAATATATAAAATAATTGATCGGTGCTCCGGGACTGTGCATTTGCTTTTACATCTACGGTTAATACCTCATTTTCAAATTATCTTCCAGGAAGGGACATATGTATGCCCTGATAATAGGATGGCATGTCTCATTTTTGGAACATATGTTCACTATTTTTCACAGATGCAGAAAGTAAGTTGCAGCAATAATTAAAAGGTTCATGTGAACCCAAACCCCAGGGACATATGTATGCCCTGATAACAGGTACTTATATTTTTCTCTGGTCGCATATCATATGATAGCGAAATTGTCCAGGTTTTCTTTATATGCCATATTTGCTGTCAAACTATGTGTCAATTTTTCTTGGACTTTTCCTAAAACGTCAATTAAATTAATTTTGATAATAAATACTCACTCGACGTGGATTGCAGTTCTAGCAAAAGCCTTTTCAAGTTCTTTTCAACTTTTCAATTATTTTTAGAAGGCTTTTTCCTGTTTTCCTTTATTCTTCCCCTCTTTTTCTCTGTTTTTCTGGTACCAATTTGTGAACGTGTGTACGTCGTTCAATACCACAGACAAAAGTGAGTTTGGCTATCTTTGGATCAGTTGATAGGGGATGACTGGTCAACAGGGTTGCCACCTCTAAATATTATTTTTAGGTATATTTCTTTGAACGTGGTATGAAGACGATACTCTCAGGCATAACTACCAGGTGTAATAATTGAAGACAGAACCCGAAGTATAATTAAATATTTTGGGTGCTTCTTGATTGGAAAAGAAATATTCAGAAACAATTCAACATTACGGATAAATAAAAGTTATCAAATTTGCTAGCTACAGATGATACCCTGTATATTTTTAGATATAGGTATTGAGGTGGGGATTTCAGGGTGTTCTGATCCAGAAATGTTTGTGCTCAAAGTATCCTCAATGTATTTTCCCCATTTTTTCGTATCTCAACTCGTCATAGCAAGTCATGAAAAAGTAATATTTGGTTATTTTCTATAGCAGTGATTAAACATTTTAGGTACTTTGTTACTATAGAAAAAAAAATCAAAAACAACCAAAGATTACGGATGAACAAATTGGAAATGTTGCTAGTCTGTAAGACACCCTGTATATTTTAATGAGATCTGGGGGTTTAAGCATGTTCTGAACCAGAATCTGATGTTAGTTTCGAAGTAAAAAATCTTATATTTTTCCCAGATTTTCACTTTTCAACTGGTCATAGCAAGCCATGAAAAAGTAAAATTTGGGTATTTCTCATACTCAGCATCAATTGAACACGTTCAGGCCCTTTGTGACAAAAAAAATCGAAAGCAACCGATCATTTCGGATGAATAAAAATTAATAATGTTGCTAGTAACAGATGCCACCCTGTATATTTTAATGAATAAAGCACTTAGATCTAGGGGTTTTAGGGTGTTCTGAAACAGAATCTGATGTTATTTCTGCGATAAAAAAATGCCTAGTATGTTTTTCCCAATTTTTAACTTTTCAGTTGGTCGTAGGTAGCCGTGGAAAATGGATATACGAATATTTCATCAACCTCAAGTTAGATAATTTTGGGTACTATATGTTATGAAAAATAACTTTTGATGTTACTGTACTGTCAAGAAAATACGGGGGTGTGGCTGCTCAAAGTGGGACACACTGTATATATATATATATCGATGTAAGATTCAGTATGGCATCTTCTGTACTACTACCTTCTCTGAATCCGAATTGATTATTAGAAAGTATTCCAAATTTTTCTAGGAATTTATATATCCTTTCCTTAAGAAGTTTTTCAATAATTTTAGAAAACACCGACGACGATAATTTTCAATTTTTTCTTTACTTCCGTTTTTGTGTATGGGTTTGATGATTCCTAGTTTAAGACAATCTGGAAATTTACCTGTTCAAAACATTTATTATAAAATTCAATGAAATAACTTTTTGAGTAATTGTTTCGGATCTAATTAGATCCCATCCAGGTGATTTTTTTGGGTTTTGGTCATTGATGACGTCCATAATTTCTTTTTCATTAGTTGCGGTTTTAAGTATATACTATTCTGAATGTTGTCAATATTGTCTGTAAAATGTTTAGGTTTGATTATTTCTTTTGTGCATTTCTCTCCTACTCCACTGCAATTAATGTTAAATTGATCCACGATTTCCTTTTTAGATTTTATGATTTTTCAATTAATTTCTATAGTTTCAATTTTTGTATTTGTTTCTGGTTTAGGACATATGTCATTAATCGCGTTCCATAGGCCGCTGGATGTGTTTGGACTCTTTTCTATGATTTTGTTCATATATTCTTTCTTTGCTATGCTTGTAGTTTGTCTATTATGGGGATTTGAACGTAATAGAATGTAAATATTATTTTTTTCATTGGCTTTTTTTAAGATTTCCGGGGTTATCTAGGCTTTTTTTACTTTTCTATTTTCAATTTTAATAGTTTTTGTATGTATCGTTTCAAAGTATGTATGAGTGTATCCATCATTTCAATTATGTCTTGTGTATTGTAAATATCAGAGCAGTTTTCTTTACTGATGTCGGTTCTTAAAGAGTTCTAATTGGTGTACTTCTTATATTTATTTTCTTCGTGGTCTTTGTGTTTTTGCTGCAGTTGTAGTCCAAGGAAATGGGAAAGTGATCAGTAATGTCGTAGTCGAATACATAGGATTTGAAGTTATTTTGGTTATTGGGATTTTTCACAAATATATGATCCAGACATGTTTTGCTGCTCGGTCTTGCTATTCTATTTATATTAGATATAAAATTAAATGAATTTAATACATTTTTATAATCTTCAATTTCATTTATGTTGCTTTTGAGTAAATCGATATTTATGTCTCCGATAATTATGTATTTTGTTTTTTTTTCTTCGAGTCCAAGTAGTTGTAAAGTTCTGTATTAAACATATTCTTATCGGTACTAGGTGATCTATAGATTACTGTTATGAGTAGTTTGATTCGGTTAACGATAACATGTACTTCTATAGCAGTACTTATATTATAAGTTTCACTTGTGATAATGAAAGTCTGTGTTAAAATGATGATTTCAAATTGTTGTTTGAATTGGTTCAGGAAAATGAGTAATTCATCATAGTTTTTACTTACACTGCGGATATTCACATGAAGAATCTTGAGTTTACATTCACTATTACTTTGAAGATCATCATCAAAATTGTTTATATTGTCGATCAGTTGTCCCTGTATGATTTTATTCTAGTAGTTTTTTATATAAGGATCCATTATTGCATTCTCCACCCTCTTCTAGTTTCTGTTTTAGGACCTGAGGGATGGTTTCCTGTCTCTAGTTTGTGGCTGATTTGAAGCTATATTTCTTTCTTTTGTTTTGTTCTTCGCCTCTTCTTCTCTCTTCTTTTTCTCTTCAACTGGATCTTTCTTTGGTTCGTTCTTGTTTATATTAATTTCTATATATTACTGCTGGGGTGTTGTTTCAAAGAACTCGGTATTTCTTCTGGATGGTGTCTGTGGTTCGCTTGTTGATTTTTGAGTGTTGTTAATGGCGATTCTGTCTTCGAGTTCTGAAATTTCTTCGACTGTATAAGCTATGTCGTTCCTAAATAATTTTTCGCCTCTTATGTAGCAGTGATCTTGAGTTGAGGATCCAATTTCTTTCAAATAGTGTCTTAGGATTTTGTTCTTTTCTTGCTGTAATTTCGTTAGATCTGGAACTATGCTGATTTTGGTTCCCTTCAGCTTCTTACAGTTTTGTAGTACACTTATTTTTGAAATGTTGATATAAATTCTATTTTGATGGTATTTATTTCAGATTTTCCAAGTTTGTAAATATCATTAATGTTGTGTATATTTATATCTGTGCCTAATAAGGTATTCAAATTTCTGCAGAGTCCTTCTACACATATCTGATTTTCTTCTGTTGGTAATCGAAATATAACTATACTGTTTTTTCTTTCACTCCTTTCCAACTTTTCTACTTGCTCTCTGAGTTCTTCGTTTTCTTGTTCCAATTTTCTAATTTTTTTGTTCGGTATTGTTTCTATTTCAGCTTTATATTGACTTCACTTGCTTGTATACTTTGTTGTAGTTCCCTTTTGCTGTTCAGAATTTCTTCCCTTAAAGCTTCCATAATTTTGGGAGGTCTGGCAACTATGCGATTGTTCAGTTCCCATCAATTTGCATCTGGTGTGAGACCACTCAACGAATGCCGTAATTAGCTTTTTCAGTTTATTTCTTGTTTTTGTGTTTAGGACAACACAGTATTATTTTCATATTTGTTTAAGCTATCCCGTTCGAACGATTAGCACGATCAAAACTTCATATTTAGCGGAGCGATTTAATTCACGTCTGCTCCGATTGGAACTACTACTATACTAACGGAGAAAAACTGAAAAAACTGAAACATTTTTCCGATTTTTTAAAAAATTCACAACTCCGCCATTTTTTATTTGTAAGGTTGGCACTTTTCATGGCATTAGCTTTGGCACGATTGCAATTTGAATTTTTTTTAAACTATCTTGCAGCCTGGATGCTCTAGTGACCTAGTGCTTCGATTTAAATTTCTCGAATAGATTTTGAAAGTAGAAATATAGTACTACAAAATGTATATTCCCATTTCTCGTTAGAATGCCTCGAAATCGGTGACAAAATGCTTGCAAACATGACTGAAAACGGCCGAGCCCACCTTAGCGGTGATAATTCCTTTACAATACGCCTCCCCTCACCTCACGCTTTCTCCTTCTATACGATCGCTAGGCGGGCTCGGCCGTTTTCAGTCATGTTTGCAAGCATTTTTCCCCCATTTCGCGGCTATTTAGCGTGAAATGGAAATATTTGTTTTGTAGTAATATACTTCTGCTTCAAAAATATTTTTTGAAATTGAAACAGGAGCATCACCAGAGCATCCAGGCACGCTGCAAGATAGTGGGAATATTCGTTTTGTAGTAATATACTTCTGCTTTAAAAATATTGTTTGAAATTAAAACAGGAGCATCACTAGAGCATCCAGGCACGCTGCAGATAGTGCAAAAAAGTATTCAAATTGCAGTCGTGCCAAAACTGATGGTCCGACCGCACCTGTTTTACTCATAAAATGAAGTACTGTAATTCACTATTTTCATAAAAAGTGCCAACCCTGAAAATTGAAAAATGTCGAAGTTGTGAATTATTTTAAAAATCGCTAAATTTTCGTTTTTTTTTTCAGTTCTTTTTCTGTTACTAATGATCCGATCGGTCGAACTGAATTTAATTTTGTTCAATTCACCATAATTCATCTCATTAGAGTAACCAGATTGATGAAGTAGTTTTCAATTTATAAGCAAAACACTAGAAAAAATATGTTTTTTTTATTTAATTGTTTCTAACAAATTAATAAATGATGGTTGCGTGTCCAAAATATAGCAGAATATAATTACGGACTGTAGTAGTATGACAAAGCCGACTTCGCCTCATTAATTTGAATTTTCGCTCTCGATGGCATCTGGCCATCGAGATCTCCGCCATTTTGGTTCTTCGGCGAAGTTCTTCAGCAACTCCCCAACACCGAAGAAGGTGGGGGGAGGGTTGCGGAAGAAAAAAAAATAAAAAATTTTTGTCCCCGAGTGGGGCTTGAACTCACGCCTATTGGCATGGCAGCCGAGTGCGCTACCAATGAGCCATGACGGTTCCATACTAATGTCGATTTAAAACTCGTAGCTGATAATGAAAAAAAAAAGCCGATTGGCGGCAGTCGCAATAAACATGGCGGTGTAGGGTGTAGCGTGTGGGGGTTGAGAGAGAGAAAAATTGCAGGTACATGATAGGCGTAGAGAGCAATTGGGTGTGTGGGAGAAGAAAAAAACGACCTCATGTGATTCGTTGTGTCGAAAAATGGCCGTCGAAGCAACGCCCCCCTGCGGTACATGATAGATGTAAAGAGCGGAGGGCGGGGGGCGGGGAGATCAAAAAAACGACCTCATGTGATTCGTTGTGTCGAAAAAAATGGCCGTCGAGAGCCCCACGCCTACGATAGCAATGGCCGCCGAAGCATCTCTCTCGACTTAGAACAGGCAGCAGCAGATAAGTGTTGCAACATGTCCAGACTTGAGTTGGAATTCCGAGAATTGTGTGTGACGTCACCAAATGAACATCTGGTGTTTACTGGCGAGCGGCGTGTGTGATTCTAGGAAATGATGACTCTGCGAAATCGAGTCATGATTTGGCCTTGGACTTGTTTATCGCTCCACAGCTTAAGTAAACAACCACATCCGGTGGTTGTTTTCCCAAGTTGAAATTCCGAGAAATGTCCACTCAGCATTTTATTACTGCGTAGTTTGGGTTTTCCCCCCCAGCATATTCAGCGTGGGCAGACGGCGTGGGTCACGTGACCATCGGCGTGGGGTCACGTGACCATCGGCGTGGGTCACGTGTCCATCGGCGTGGGTCACATGACACAGACACATAGGTAAACGAGTTCAAGTTAAATGAATCACCGACGAGAAGATTCACTTGAAGACGAAAATGACGTGATAGACTTTTGACTGAACTCCATGTTAATTCAAATACACCTAGATGGTCCCGTAGCGACTGGGGCCTTGACGTATATTGTGTAATACTTGGAAAATGGCAGACGCATCTGAATAACCCAATCGAAGTCAATTAAAGGAGTCTTCGGCAGTGTTCCAGATAGGTAAACGAGTTCGAGAAAAATGAATCACCGACGAGAAGATTCACTTGAAGACAAGAATGACGTGATAGACTTTTGACTGAACTCCATGTTAATTCAAATACACCTAGATGGTCCCGTAGCGACTGGGGCCTTGACGTATATTGTGCGATACTTGGAAAATGGCAGACGCATCTGAATAATCAGATCAAAGTCAATTAAATTAGTCTTCGGCAGTGTTCCAGATAGGTAAACGAGTTCGAGAAAAATGAATCACCGACGAGAAGATTCACTTGAAGACAAGAATGACGTGAAAGACTTTTGACTGAACTCCATGTTAATTCAAATACACCTAGATGGTCCCGTAGCGACTGGGGCCTTGACGTATATTGTGTGATACTTAGAAAATGGCAGACGCATCTGAATAATCAGATCAAAGTCAATTAAATGAGTCTTCGGCAGTGTTCCAGATAGGTAAACGAGTTCGAGAAAAATGAATCACCGACGAGAAGATTCACTTGAAGACAAGAATGACGTGATAGACTTTTGACTGAACTCCATGTTAATTCAAATACACCTAGATGGTCCCGTAGCGACTGGGGCCTTGACGTATATTGTGCCATACTTGGAAAATGGCAGACGCATCTGAATAATCAGATCAAAGTCAATTAAATTAGTCTTCGGCAGTGTTCCAGATAGGTAAACGAGTTCGAGAAAAATGAATCACCGACGAGAAGATTCACTTGAAGACGAAAATGACGTGATAGACTTTTGACTGAACTCCATGTTAATTCAAATACACCTAGATGGTCCCGTAGCGACTGGGGCCTTGACGTATATTGTGTGATACTTGGAAAATGGCAGACGCATCTGAATAATCAGATCAAAGTCAATTAAATTAGTCTTCGGCAGTGTTCCAGATAGGTAAACGAGTTCGAGAAAAATGAATCACCGACGAGAAGATTCACTTGAAGACAAGAATGACGTGAAAGACTTTTGACTGAACTCCATGTTAATTCAAATACACCTAGATGGTCCCGTAGCGACTGAGGCCTTGACGTATATTGTGTGATACTTGGAAAATGGCAGACGCATCTGAATAATCAGATCAAAGTCAATTAAATGAGTCTTCGGCAGTGTTCCAGATAGGTAAACGAGTTCGAGAAAAATGAATCACCGACGAGAAGATTCACTTGAAGACAAGAATGACGTGATAGACTTTTGACTGAACTCCATGTTAATTCAAATACACCTAGATGGTCCCGTAGCGGCTGGGGTCATGACATATATTATGTGATATTTGGAAAATGGCAGTCGCCTCCGAATAACCAGATCTAAGTCAACTAAATGAGTCTTCGGCAGTGTTCCAGATAGGTAAACGAGTTCGAGAAAAATGAATCACCGACGAGAAGATTCACTTGAAGACAAGAATGACGTGATAGACTTTTGACTGAACTCCATGTTAATTCAAATACACCTAGATGGTCCCGTAGCGACTGGGGTCATGACATATATTATGTGATATTTGGAAAATGGCAGTCGCCTCCGAATAACCAGATCTAAGTCAACTAAATGAGTCTTCGGCAGTGTTCCAGAGAGATGAGTGAGTTCGAAAAATGAATCACCGACAAGAAGACTCACTTGAAGAAAATAACGACTTGAAAGATTTTTGAGTAAACTCTGTGTTATGTAAAATACGTCACTTGTCACGTATAATTCTCTGTTCTGAGGCAAGAGCCTATCATGTAGTCAGATGTCATCAGTCAGTCTGTCATGTGTCATTCGTCTTTCCAAGTCATCAGCGACATCTGAGAGCTTGTTAGATGTCATCTGGCAATCTGTCACATGTCACTTATCGTTCCAAGGCATCAGCGCCATTCATAAGTCTGTCATGTGTCACTTATCGTTCAGAGTCATCCGCGCCATCTAAGAGCTTGTCAGATGTCCTCAGTCAGTCTGTCATGTGTCACTTATCGTTCTGAGTTATCCACGCCATCTAAGAGCTTGTCGGTTGTCATATGTCGGCCCGTCATGTGTCACTCGTCTTTCCGACTCATCAGCGACATCTATAAGTCTGTAAACAAAATAATGTTCATTAAGTCAGCCAGTCAAGTGTCACTCATCGTTCCGAGACTGTACGTTTGTCAGATGTCATAATCATATTTATTACATCATCTGTCAGTCTGCCACATGTCACTTATCATTCCAAGGCATCAGCGCCATCCATAAGTCCGTCAGATGTCATAATCCTATTCATTACGTCAGCCAGTCAGTCTGTCACTTCTAGAATGTCGTCACGAGAATCAGCGAGTGGAGTGAGGGGGGTGGTGGGGGTATCATCGAACGCTAGGTATTGGAGAGAGTGCGGCTCATCACGAAGACGTTCACGGCATCTCATTTCAACTAATGTCTTATTATGTCTGTCTTTATTGCCTACTCGATACAGTTCGTGCAAGGTTTAAACATATGATGCATATACGTTTGGGGAAGAATGACGAATATTTCAAGTTCGTACGTCTCGAAATGCCGAATTTTAGGAGTGAGTCACATCTCTCACCTATGGTGTTCCTCAAGGATAGGATTTTCGACTAGAATTAGTATAGACAGTTGTCCAGCATTAGTTTCGTATTTCAAAACCCAAAACGCAATATTTGAGTGGTAGAGAGTAGGTTCGTAGGCACTTGAAGACAATAAAGACTCAAAATAATTAAGAGTGAACTCTTTGTTATTTCAAATACACCTAGATGGTCCCGTAGCGACGGGGGTCTTGACGTATATTGCGTGATACTTGGAAAATGGTAGACGCCTCCAAACAATCAGATTGAATTCAATTGAACAAGTCTGGTCAAACAAGTCTCGTGTAGTGTTGCAGAGAATTAGGCACATGGCATTAAATTCGTTATATTTATCTGTTAGATTTGAATTTGAAAGATGCTTTATTTACGAAAGGTTTGAACTAGATGGCGCTACGCTTATGTCACAATACTATACTCGTTTGAGTTCATATGATTGATTCAAAAGTGACCGATGATGTCATTTTTATTCCGACAGATTCACATTAGATGGCGCTACGCTTCTATCGCAACATAATACTCGTTTAAGTTCATATAATATGTTGAAATGTGGTAGAATTCGTTATTTGTAAAAAAAGTGAGGTGTTGGCAGAGTTGTGCATCCGGTAATTGAAGACGAAATTCGGTGAAATCGAAACCTATCTTGGAACACTTATACGCTGGTCTGTCGAGGTTAACAGGAGAGCAGCCTACCGAACCCAAGCTACTTGTTCGATCAAGACGTGCTGAACATACATTTATAATTAGGTATTAGTATTATCATTGAAGTAGTAAGTTTAGATTTTCCACGCATATTCTAAATCACTTTTCATTCAATAAAGAGAAAATTAATTTTGTAATTCGCACCACTATTTATGCTGACATGGTTGAAATATGTCGGGAAATTGAAATCGCTTCGAAACAATTAGAATCCGAAAGACTCAACATGTTGAGCACAAACATACCTACAAATTTGTGTAGAGCTATGAAATTCATGAAAAGTAAATTGAATTCCGATGATGCTGTATCTAGTCTGTTTGAAGACATAATCAAAAATTTGGAGCAAGTGAGTTCAATTCTCAAAAATGGCATCACAATAAGAGAACGTAATATTTGGTTGGCACACTGTAAAAGAACTGCTCGTATACTGAATAAATCTATATCATCAATCAACAGGGAGCATTCAGTGAGATTTTCACGCAGACTCCAAATTTTGGCGGGCCATTTGAAAATTGTTCGCAATTCAATTGAAAATTGTGGGGGTGGGGGTAATGCAGTGGGTGAAGGGGTCAAGTCAAAATTATTATCGAGAGTTAGGTGGGAAGATATTAAATCCTCTATCCCGCTACTCCTGCGTACAGGAATTATAATAAATTTGACCCATACAGATATTTCGAAATTTTTCCAAGATGCATATATCCTTTTCAAACATAGAATTCAAAATGTATTGAAAAAACAGGACATGAACGAGATAAATATAGTATTTTGCACTGAATTTGTTAACGATAGTTTGCATCTGGAACAAAACAAATATTTCAGCACTAAAAACGCTGTGATTACCAGAAGAACTGATATAAAAGCGTGGTTTCTAGAAAACGTTATTAGTCCTATTCAAAATGACTTATCGGAATTCTGTATGAAGGAGAGAGGTTGGACACTTCAAAAAATTGTTAGTTTGGAAGTATACATCAATAAATCAGATTTTGGCAACGGATCGTCTTACATCGAGTTGCCAAAGTGTATAGCCAAAAAGCAAGCATGCATCAATGTTAAAAACAGAGATGAAGCATCCTTTGCTTGGGCAATCGTTTCAGCCCTGCATCCGGTGCGAAAGCATTCTGATGGGACAACATCATATCCACATTACACACAAATTCTTAATTTGGAAGGTATTGAATTTCCAATGACATTGGGGCAAATTACCAAATTTGAACAATTGAATAACATATCTGTGAATGTGTACACTTTGGAATTAATTCCACTGAATTCGAAAAAAATTGAATGCTTCGCTACGGTTCTGAGCCGGCGCACGGAACAAAAAATGGATCGTCATGAAAACCTACTCTTAATTCAAAATGAATATCAACCAAAATTGAAGGATTGTGTAGCACCACCGGAGATGGTTGATGATACCAAAATTCGGTGCCATTTTTGTTATATCAAAAATATGTCTCGGCTACTTAGTAAACAAATTAATAGAAACAGACATAAAATATATTTTTGTGATAGTTGTTCAAATTACTTTACAAGTAACGAAAAACTCATTAGTCATACTGTTGATTGCCAGAAACATGATCAGGTGCAAAACCTGATCGCACCATGTCAGTTAGGAACCCTATCACTATCCGAAATGACGAAGACTGGTTGTTCTGAACCTGCATAATGATGAAACGTGTTTACGGAACATGCGTGGAAAATGAAACCAAACTTTGTCCGTACCAAATGATGTCAAATCATATATATGATGTACAAAATATATGTTGAATAAAAGAACTTTATATCTGAAATTTCCTGAGTATTCCTTTCTACCACCCTCATTGACCATTGTCCTTTCATTCATAAAATTTTCAGTTGATAATTTGAAAGTACATGCTTATTTGTCAAAATGGTAATCATTTTGATAGTAAAAAATGATGAAAAAGTACCCACATTTAGCTCAAAAAATGGGCACTTTTTGATAAAAAAAAAAGTGAGGTATCAGCGACATCTACACGTCAGTAAAATGTCATAATAATATTCATAACGTCATCTGTCAGTATGTCATGTGTCACACGTCTTTTTAAAGTCATCAGCGACATCTATACGTTAGTAAGATGTCATAATAATATTCATAACGTTATCTGTCAGTATGTCACGTGTGTGTCACTCGTCTTGTTAAGTCAGCAGCGACATCTAAGACCTTGTCAGATGTCATCTACCAACCTGCCACATGTCACTCGCCATTCCGAATCACCAGCGACATCTAAGAGATTGCCAGATGTCATTTGTCGACCCGTCGACCCGTCACGTGTCACTCGTTATTTTGAGTCCCCAGCGACATCTATAAGTCTCTAAGATGCAAAAATGATATCAATTACGTCAGTCTGTCACGTGTCACTTGTCGTTCCGCTACCATAAGTCTGTCGGATGTCAGAATCATATTCATTACGTCAGTCTGTCACTCTGTCACTTATCATTCCGATACCATAAGTCTGTCAGATATCAAAATCATATTCATTGCGTCAGTCTGACACTCGTCGAAGTCTGTCAGATGACATTACCATATTCAGTAACGTGTCGTCATTCCGATACTGTGAGTCTGTCAGATGTCATCTGTAGGCCCGTCACGTGTCACTTGTTGTTTTGAGTCATCAGCGCCGTCTATCAGTCTATCAGTTCATATTCATTATGTCAGTCTGTCATGTGTAACTCATCATTCTGAAGCAATAGCGGCCTCTATAAGGCTGCATATGCAAAAATAATAATAATTACGTCAGTCAATTATGTGTCACTCGTCGTTCTGAGACCAGAGTCTGTCAGACGTCATAATTATATTCATTACGTCAGCCAGTTGTGTGTCACTTGTCATTCCGAGTCATCAGCGCCATCCATAAGTCAGATGTCATATTCGTATTGCGTCACTTGTCAGACATGTCACTCTGGGAGAATATATAGTGAGATGTCAAACACATACAGAAGAGACCCGCTCATGTTTGGAGGCTGGGTTATTCTCGTATATGGTGAGAACAGTATTCTACCTGTTCCAACAACAGCTGCTTCAAACGACTAAAAAAAAAACAAAATGAAAGTATTTCATTGTTGGAAAATGAGTGAAATACTGTATGTTTGTAGGAAAATAAAAAACAATGATTAAATTTACAACATTTATTACCATCAATTAAATAAACTACATATCAATTGAATAATTAAATATCAGTTAAATACAAGTCTTCTCTTACATCGCTGATAGTCGTCTTCTGTGGAATCTGCAATGTAACCACATGTTCGTAGTGCTTCAAGAATCATATCAATTCTGGTACTGTAGAATCGCCTAGGGTATATTTCTTCCAATTTATCCTCCAACTCCTTACGGTCTAAGATTGGGGCATTATGTTTTGTTCTCGATTCTGAAAATTCTTCTGATTGATCATCCATTGGTTCCGTGTTCCTTGTCTGATTTAATTTTTTGTATGGAGAAAATATATATATGTTCTTCTTAACGATCGCCGCTCTATCCAGGATTTTTCTCTTATCGAATGTTGGATTCCGGGGAATGTCAAGCTTTGTATCACTGGTGGTGGTATTCTGTTTGTCCTGTGATTTTGCTTGTTCCATCTCATTTTGTTCATTATTGTTTCCATGTTTTCTCAGCACATGCATTTTGATACTGTCTGATCTTGTAAATTTTTGTGTACAGTATGGACAATCGTACAACATACCAACATGGGTACTGATGATGTGTCGTTTAAGACAATTCATCCATCTGAATTTCATTTTACATTGCTGGCAGGTATACATCTTCTTAACTCAAACAACCGAACGATGTTTGGGACGTCTAAATGACAACTGAAGGTTCTTCGTACGTCACTTCTATTTATAACCTTCAGTTCAGAGTGAAGACATTAACCCCCACTACCACTTTCAAGAATGACAGTTGATAGATCTCAATGATCACTGGAAGACGTAGCGAGCCGTCGCGAGCCGTCGCGAGCCATCGCGAGCCGACGGCTCTCACTGAATGACTCACTGACTCACTGACTGAACGCTGGGCGGTCCCCTCGTACGATGGGAACCTCCAAGCTGGTGGTTCTATGTTCTCCGTACGTCACTTCTATTTATAACCTTCAGTTCAGAATGAAGATATTACCCCTCCACTACCACTTTCAAGAATGACTGTTGATAGATCTCAATGATCACTGGAAGACGTAGCGAGCCGTCGCGAGCCGTCGCGAGCCGTCGCGAGCCATCGCGAGCCGACGGCTCTCACTGAATGACTCACTGACTGAACGCTGGGTGGTCCCCTCGTACGATGGGAACCTCCAAGCTGGTGGTTCTATGTTCTTCGTACGTCACTTCTATTTATAACCTTCAGTTCAGAGTGCTGAATGACTCACTGAGTGACTGACTCACCGACTGAGCACTCACCATTATGACATCTTACTAACGTATAGATGTCGCTGATGACTTTAAAAAGACGTGTGACACATGACATACTGACAGATGACGTTATGAATATTATTATGACATTTTACTGACGTGTAGATGTCGCTGATACCTCAGAATGACTAGTGACACGTGACGGGCTGATAGGTGACACTATAAATACTATTTTCTTGCCTCAGAACAAAGAATTAAACGTAACAGGTGACTGAATATGGTAATAACAATTCGAACACGCCATTTTCTGATATTTCCATCAACTATTCAGCACTCTCACAAAATAGAAACCTTCAAGCGGTAATATCACTCGACAGGTGGCGTTACTCCCCCCATCAAATCAAATTTGAAATATCACAGACTCTGAATTCTAACCATTATTGAGTTCAAGTAAGTCATCTCGGTGGTGAAATTTTTTCTCAAAAATCGCAAGAATCCGCCACCAAGCCCAAGACTTGTTCAATTGATCTCTGATGAATTGCACATTTCCACTGATGGAGACCGACTTCACGCCAAATACAACCAAATTCGACCACATTACTCGCCTGCAAGCTAATCAAGTAATAGCGGAGGTGACCCCTTGAACCTCGACACATGTGCTCTGAGTCAACGATGTCAAGCTTTTGTCTCAAATCACTCAGATTTCATCAAAGTCATCTCTTACTACTCGAACGTGGTGTTGGATATTTCTCACCCCATTTTTTAAAACGCTGTCTTAACCGAGCAATGCCCTCATCGCAACAAACCTACTATCTACCACTCAAATATTACTTTTTGGGTTTTTGAAATACGAGACTCATGCTAAACAGCTGTCTATACCAACTCTGGCACAAAAATCTTATCCTTGAGGAACACCATAGGTGAGAGACTTGTGAGCTAAAAATGGGTACTTTTTTTATCAAAAAGTGCCCATTTTTTGAGCTAAATGTGGGTACTTTTTCATCATTTTTTACTATCAAAATGATTACCATTTTGACAAATAAGCATGTACTTTCAAATTATCAACTGAAAATTTTATGAATGAAAGGACAATGGTCAATGAGGGTGGTAGAAAGGAATACTCAGGAAATTTCAGATATAAAGTTCTTTTATTCAACATATATTTTGTACATCATATATATGATTTGACATCATTTGGTACGGACAAAGTTTGGTTTCATTTTCCACGCATGTTCCGTAAACACGTTTCATCATTATGCAGGTTCAGAACAACCAGTCTTCGTCATTTCGGATAGTGATAGGGTTCCTAACTGACATGGTGCGATCAGGTTTTGCACCTGATCATGTTTCTGGCAATCAACAGTATGACTAATGAGTTTTTCGTTACTTGTAAAGTAATTTGAACAACTATCACAAAAATATATTTTATGTCTGTTTCTATTAATTTGTTTACTAAGTAGCCGAGACATATTTTTGATATAACAAAAATGGCACCGAATTTTGGTATCATCAACCATCTCCGGTGGTGCTACACAATCCTTCAATTTTGGTTGATATTCATTTTGAATTAAGAGTAGGTTTTCATGACGATCCATTTTTTGTTCCGTGCGCCGGCTCAGAACCGTAGCGAAGCATTCAATTTTTTTCGAATTCAGTGGAATTAATTCCAAAGTGTACACATTCACAGATATGTTATTCAATTGTTCAAATTTGGTAATTTGCCCCAATGTCATTGGAAATTCAATACCTTCCAAATTAAGAATTTGTGTGTAATGTGGATATGATGTTGTCCCATCAGAATGCTTTCGCACCGGATGCAGGGCTGAAACGATTGCCCAAGCAAAGGATGCTTCATCTCTGTTTTTAACATTGATGCATGCTTGCTTTTTGGCTATACACTTTGGCAACTCGATGTAAGACGATCCGTTGCCAAAATCTGATTTATTGATGTATACTTCCAAACTAACAATTTTTTGAAGTGTCCAACCTCTCTCCTTCATACAGAATTCCGATAAGTCATTTTGAATAGGACTAATAACGTTTTCTAGAAACCACGCTTTTATATCAGTTCTTCTGGTAATCACAGCGTTTTTAGTGCTGAAATATTTGTTTTGTTCCAGATGCAAACTATCGTTAACAAATTCAGTGCAAAATACTATATTTATCTCGTTCATGTCCTGTTTTTTCAATACATTTTGAATTCTATGTTTGAAAAGGATATATGCATCTTGGAAAAATTTCGAAATATCTGTATGGGTCAAATTTATTATAATTCCTGTACGCATGCGTAGCGGGATAGAGGATTTAATATCTTCCCACCTAACTCTCGATAATAATTTTGACTTGACCCCTTCACCCACTGCATTACCCCCACCCCCACAATTTTCAATTGAATTGCGAACAATTTTCAAATGGCCCGCCAAAATTTGGAGTCTGCGTGAAAATCTCACTGAATGCTCCCTGTTGATTGATGATATAGATTTATTCAGTATACGAGCAGTTCTTTTACAGTGTGCCAACCAAATATTACGTTCTCTTATTGTGATGTCATTTTTGAGAATTGAACTCACTTGCTCCAAATTTTTGATTATGTCTTCAAACAGACTAGATACAGCATCATCGGAATTCAATTTACTTTTCATGAATTTCATAGCTCTACACAAATTTGTAGGTATGTTTGTGCTCAACATGTTGAGTCTTTCGGATTCTAATTGTTTCGAAGCGATTTCAATTTCCCGACATATTTCAACCATGTCAGCATAAATAGTGGTGCGAATTACAAAATTAATTTTCTCTTTATTGAATGAAAAGTGATTTAGAATATGCGTGGAAAATCTAAACTTACTACTTCAATGATAATACTAATACCTAATTATAAATGTATGTTCAGCACGTCTTGATGGAACAAGTAGCTTGGGTTCGGTAGGCTGCTCTCCTGTTAACCTCGACAGACCAGCGTATAAGTGTTCCAAGATAGGTTTCGATTTCACCGAATTTCGTCTTCAATTACCGGATGCACAACTCTGCCAACACCTCACTTTTTTTACAAATAACGAATTCTACCACATTTCAACATATTATATGAACTTAAACGAGTATTATGTTGCGATAGAAGCGTAGCGCCATCTAATGTGAATCTGTCGGAATAAAAATGACATCATCGGTCACTTTTGAATCAATCATATGAACTCAAACGAGTATAGTATTGTGACATAAGCGTAGCGCCATCTAGTTCAAACCTTTCGTAAATAAAGCATCTTTCAAATTCAAATCTAACAGATAAATATAACGAATTTAATGCCATGTGCCTAATTCTCTGCAACACTACACGAGACTTGTTTGACCAGACTTGTTCAATTGAATTCAATCTGATTGTTTGGAGGCGTCTACCATTTTCCAAGTATCACGCAATATACGTCAAGACCCCCGTCGCTACGGGACCATCTAGGTGTATTTGAAATAACAAAGAGTTCACTCTTAATTATTTTGAGTCTTTATTGTCTTCAAGTGCCTACGAACCTACTCTCTACCACTCAAATATTGCGTTTTGGGTTTTGAAATACGAAACTAATGCTGGACAACTGTCTATACTAATTCTAGTCGAAAATCCTATCCTTGAGGAACACCATAGGTGAGAGATGTGACTCACTCCTAAAATTCGGCATTTCGAGACGTACGAACTTGAAATATTCGTCATTCTTCCCCAAACGTATATGCATCATATGTTTAAACCTTGCACGAACTGTATCGAGTAGGCAATAAAGACAGACATAATAAGACATTAGTTGAAATGAGATGCCGTGAACGTCTTCGTGATGAGCCGCACTCTCTCCAATACCTAGCGTTCGATGATACCCCCACCACCCCCCTCACTCCACTCGCTGATTCTCGTGACGACATTCTAGAAGTGACAGACTGACTGGCTGACGTAATGAATAGGATTATGACATCTGACGGACTTATGGATGGCGCTGATGCCTTGGAATGATAAGTGACATGTGGCAGACTGACAGATGATGTAATAAATATGATTATGACATCTGACAAACGTACAGTCTCGGAACGATGAGTGACACTTGACTGGCTGACTTAATGAACATTATTTTGTTTACAGACTTATAGATGTCGCTGATGAGTCGGAAAGACGAGTGACACATGACGGGCCGACATATGACAACCGAAAAGCTCTTAGATGGCGTGGATAACTCAGAACGATAAGTGACACATGACAGACTGACTGAGGACATCTGACAAGCTCTTAGATGGCGCGGATGACTCTGAACGATAAGTGACACATGACAGACTTATGAATGGCGCTGATGCCTTGGAACGATAAGTGACATGTGACAGATTGCCAGATGACATCTAACAAGCTCTCAGATGTCGCTGATGACTTGGAAAGACGAATGACACATGACAGACTGACTGATGACATCTGACTACATGATAGGCTCTTGCCTCAGAACAGAGAATTATACGTGACAAGTGACGTATTTTACATAACACAGAGTTTACTCAAAAATCTTTCAAGTCGTTATTTTCTTCAAGTGAGTCTTCTTGTCGGTGATTCATTTTTCGAACTCACTCATCTCTCTGGAACACTGCCGAAGACTCATTTAGTTGACTTAGATCTGGTTATTCGGAGGCGACTGCCATTTTCCAAATATCACATAATATATGTCATGACCCCAGTCGCTACGGGACCATCTAGGTGTATTTGAATTAACATGGAGTTCAGTCAAAAGTCTACCACGTCATTCTTGTCTTCAAGTGAATCTTCTCGTCGGTGATTCATTTTTCTCGAACTCGTTTACCTATCTGGAACACTGCCGAAGACTCATTTAGTTGACTTAGATCTGGTTATTCGGAGGCGACTGCCATTTTCCAAATATCACATAATATATGTCATGACCCCAGCCGCTACGGGACCATCTAGGTGTATTTGAATTAACATGGAGTTCAGTCAAAAGTCTATCACGTCATTCTTGTCTTCAAGTGAATCTTCTCGTCGGTGATTCATTTTTCTCGAACTCGTTTAGCTATCTGGAACACTGCCGAAGACTCATTTAATTGACTTTGATCTGATTATTCAGATGCGTCTGCCATTTTCCAAGTATCACACAATATACGTCAAGGCCCCAGTCGCTACGGGACCATCTAGGTGTATTTGAATTAACATGGAGTTCAGTCAAAAGTCTTTCACGTCATTCTTGTCTTCAAGTGAATCTTCTCGTCGGTGATTCATTTTTCTCGAACTCGTTTACCTATCTGGAACACTGCCGAAGACTAATTTAATTGACTTTGATCTGATTATTCAGATGCGTCTGCCATTTTCCAAGTATCACACAATATACGTCAAGGCCCCAGTCGCTACGGGACCATCTAGGTGTATTTGAATTAACATGGAGTTCAGTCAAAAGTCTATCACGTCATTTTCGTCTTCAAGTGAATCTTCTCGTCGGTGATTCATTTTTCTCGAACTCGTTTACCTATCTGGAACACTGCCGAAGACTAACTTAATTGACTTTGATCTGATTATTCAGATGCGTCTGCCATTTTCCAAGTATCGCACAATATACGTCAAGGCCCCAGTCGCTACGGGACCATCTAGGTGTATTTGAATTAACATGGAGTTCAGTCAAAAGTCTATCACGTCATTCTTGTCTTCAAGTGAATCTTCTCGTCGGTGATTCATTTTTCTCGAACTCGTTTACCTATCTGGAACACTGCCGAAGACTCATTTAATTGACTTTGATCTGATTATTCAGATGCGTCTGCCATTTTCCAAGTATCACACAATATACGTCAAGGCCCCAGTCGCTACGGGACCATCTAGGTGTATTTGAATTAACATGGAGTTCAGTCAAAAGTCTTTCACGTCATTCTTGTCTTCAAGTGAATCTTCTCGTCGGTGATTCATTTTTCTCGAACTCGTTTACCTATCTGGAACACTGCCGAAAACCAATTTAATTGACTTTGATCTAATTATTCAGATGCGTCTGCCATTTTCCAAGTATCACACAATATACGTCAAGGCCCCAGTCGCTACGGGACCATCTAGGTGTATTTGAATTAACATGGAGTTCAGTCAAAAGTCTATCACGTCATTTTCGTCTTCAAGTGAATCTTCTCGTCGGTGATTCATTTTTCTCGAACTCGTTTACCTATCTGGAACACCGCCGAAGACTAATTTAATTGACTTTGATCTGATTATTCAGATGCGTCTGCCATTTTCCAAGTATCGCACAATATACGTCAAGGCCCCAGTCGCTACGGGACCATCTAGGTGTATTTGAATTAACATGGAGTTCAGTCAAAAGTCTATCACGTCATTCTTGTCTTCAAGTGAATCTTCTCGTCGGTGATTCATTTTTCTCGAACTCGTTTACCTATCTGGAACACTGCCGAAGACTCATTTAATTGACTTTGATCGGATTATTCAGATGCGTCTGCCATTTTCTAAGTATCACACAATATACGTCAAGGCCCCGCTACGGGACCATCTAGGTGTATTTGAATTAACATGGAGTTCAGTCAAAAGTCTTTCACGTCATTCTTGTCTTCAAGTGAATCTTTTCGTCGGTGATTCATTTTTCTCGAACTCGTTTACCTATCTGGAACACTGCCGAAGACTAATTTAATTGACTTTGATCTGATTATTCAGATGCGTCTGCCATTTTCCAAGTATCGCACAATATACGTCAAGGCCCCAGTCGCTACGGGACCATCTAGGTGTATTTGAATTAACATGGAGTTCAGTCAAAAGTCTATCACGTCATTTTCGTCTTCAAGTGAATCTTCTCGTCGGTGATTCATTTAACTTGAACTCGTTTACCTATGTGTCTGTGTCATGTGACCCACGCCGATGGACACGTGACCCACGCCGATGGTCACGTGACCCCACGCCGATGGTCACGTGACCCACGCCGTCTGCCCACGCTGAATATGCTGGGGGGGAAAACCCAAACTACGCAGTAATAAAATGCTGAGTGGACATTTCTCGGAATTTCAACTTGGGAAAACAACCACCGGATGTGGTTGTTTACTTAAGCTGTGGAGCGATAAATAAGTCCAAGGCCAAATCATGACTCGATTTCGCAGAGTCATCATTTCCTAGAATCACACACGCCGCTCGCCAGTAAACACCAGATGTTCATTTGGTGACGTCACACACAATTCTCGGAATTCCAACTCAAGTCTGGACATGTTGCAACACTTATCTGCTGCTGCCTGTTCTAAGTCGAGAGAGATGCTTCGGCGGCCATTGCTATCGTAGGCGTGGGGCTCTCGACGGCCATTTTTTTCGACACAACGAATCACATGAGGTCGTTTTTTTGATCTCCATGCCCCCCGCCCTCCGCTCTTTACATCTATCATGTACCGCAGGGGGGCGTTGCTTCGACGGCCATTTTTCGACACAACGAATCACATGAGGTCGTTTTTTTCTTCTCCCACACACCCAATTGCTCTCTACGCCTATCATGTACCTGCAATTTTTCTCTCTCTCAACCCCCACACGCTACACCCTACACCGCCATGTTTATTGCGACTGCCGCCAATCGGCTTTTTTTTTCCCATTATCAAAGCTACGAGTTTTAAATCGACATTAGTATGAAACCGTCATGGCTCATTGGTAGCGCACTCGGCTGCCATGCCAATAGGCGTGGGTTCAAGCCCCACTCGGGGACAAAAATTTTTTATTTTTTTTTCTTCCGCAACCCTCCCCCCACCTTCTTCGGCGTTGGGGAGTTGCTGAAGAACTTCGCCGAAGAACCAAAATGGCGGAGATCTCGATGGCCAGATGCCATCGAGAGCGAAAATTCAAATTAATGAGGCGAAGTCGGCTTTGTCATACTACTGACTGTTCCTCATGTGATAGCACAGTTGGTTTCCTAATGGTATTTTTGTTAAATAATTACTTATTTCATGTTCTATTGATTGGTGTAAAATATTACCACTCTAATTATGGCCTAAAAATTGAGTAGTAATTTTGCTTCATCACGTTGTTCACGTTGAATAATCCAAACAATTTTGCTTCATTTTCAGAAATTCAGAATTTGGAGATTATGTATTTTCTCTATCTAGTTTGTTTTATCGCCAATAGTCACAATCTGATTCGAGTGAATTGTGAAACGAAAATATAATTTTTCTACGTAAACACCTTGTTTACGCACTGTTGACAGTGCGTAAAAAAATCAACTGCGCGTAAAATCATCAACAGTGCCTAAAGTAAATTTTTACACACTGTTCATACATTAATGCATTTAAAAAAAAAATACCATATTTTGCGTAAAATATAACTCGGAAGTCATCATTTGATAAAATGACCACATATATAATAATAACATAAAACGTTCGAATTGATGATAAAATTGCTACACTTTGGAAATAAAATAACTGTCGAAGAAAAAACTTTGGATGATACACTTTCGTAAAGGGTTTTTTGTACTCGCGTGTTTGTTGAACTCGGCCGCGCCTCATTCAACAAACTTCACGCTCATACAAAAAAGTCTTACTTTACGAACTTGTATCATAAATAGCTATTCTACATCTCATTTTAGAACAGGATATTTCATTTCCCACGACTTTCATGAACTACTAGACTGTCATTTCATGAATAATGTAAGATCGAATCAAGTTTGTTAACGTTCTAATAATTTGACATTTCACATCAGTATTTACAAAATTCGATTAAAAAAAATGAGTATTTGAAAATGAGGTAGTAATAGCGAGGATGATTTGACATTGACACCGCTAATTTCTGTATGAAGATTGATGACAATGGAATTCTATATTTTCGAATAGTTGGCAGGAACTTTCTATAGCAGTAAATTTCATCATATTATTATGTGAGCTCGTAGCAGCAGCGATTGAAGAGTGAGGGAACAGTCGGTATTTGGAAAGTTGGTGCTGAGGGTTCAATTCCCAAATAAACCACTTATTTTTTCTTTTATGAAATCGATTAGATTTCGATTTCGAAAAAAAAAAAGACGAAATCGATATTAATCCAGTGGCGTGAAAGTTGGGAGGGGCGAATAGGAGTACCCACCTGCCGTACGCCCCTGTTCAGAGTTACAAACACATGATTTGCCTGGAAATTTGAAACTGAATGCTGTCAAGTGACATACCAAATTTCATTAATAAAAGTTAAGCCGTTATGGAGTTATTCTGGAAAATCTATTTTTTTGTTTCACTTTCAACACCCTGTAACTCGGTTAATACTCATTTTAGGGTATATGTTTATTGGAACTTTCAGCCTTAAAATGAAGTGAGGATTCTACCCTCGGAGTTTGTCCCCTTTATTCTGGGACACCCTGTATATATATAGAAATATAAATGGAAAAGCTATTGGGTATAACCCTCAAATGGAAATGCAACCGTAGACACGTGTTTCGCACTTAAGTGCTTATCAATACGGTAAAATCAAATGCAAAGTTATGCACACTTGGATGTAAAATCAGAAATGGAAAGTGACAAACAGGAAGCCAACCGCACATTTGTGGCACTTGGCCAGGAGACCTTGAATTCGCAAGGCAACTCCTGGCAGCTACAGCTACCTGCGTGACAATTCTACCCAGGAATTTATAAAACTAGTATGGATACAGTGACGGACAATATATTGAAATATAAATGGAAAAGCTATTGGGTATAACCCTGAAATGGAAATGCACCATGGACACGTGTTTCGCACTTAAGTGCTTATCAATACGGTAAAATCAAGTGCAAAGTTATGCACACTTGGATGTAAAATCAGAAATGGAAAGTGGCAAACAGGAAGCCAACCGCACATTTGTGGCACTTGGCTAGGAGACCTCGAATTCGCATATATATATATATATATATATATATATATATATATATATATATATATATATATATGTAGTCGGAATGAATGAACTGTTGACATTAATATATTGATATAATATGCATGACTTGCAGACATTTTAAAAACTCAAGTGTAAGCATGCCTTTACATTAGGTAGCGAGAAATGGTTTCTGAAACTATTCGCTGGTAGATGGCGTTAACGATAATGCGAAATCAATTTTATTTGTTCAGACTATTCGTTGAAGTAAATTTTACGTGGGTAGTGGGCAGTTTTGATAATATATTGGCAAGGCTTGTCATTTGTTCAATTACCGAATCTCTTTCTGTAATATGATACTGCTCATGCAAACTTTCATTCAATTCGATAAATCGATACTTCGAAAAATATTTAAGGGGAAAATTCGCTGAATTACATATCCCCCCAGAAAAAAGGAAATAAGACCACCTTCATCCAATAAACATTGATTTGGAATGAAATATATATGATTTGTCTACTTTCGCTTCTGGAACGCCAACCTTTAACATTGATTTCAAATTCGAAAGTACTCAATTGTGCAGTGGGTGCGTCGAACGGAACCAATCAATAGGGAATAAAATGGATGAAAAAAATACTAGGAGAAAACCGACAATGCAATCATATGAAAGACACTCCGAAGTAATATTCTGTTATGTTTTGGACTCGCAAATCACTGATTAATTAGTTCACTGTGAGGAAATGATATTTCCTTACAGTTGTTGTCAAGTTTGACAATTCAACCTTAATACGATTCCATAGTAACCCAAGTAATTTCATTACGAATTTCAAAGAATCATTTATTGGTGAATGATATTATTCGCGAATTTTTCGGGGGTAATATAACAAGACCTCGTTTATCAGCGAATCAATTTTTCAATTTCAACGAAAACGATTCTGTTTGAAAATTTATCGAGTTGAATTCGGAGATTTATGTTCTGAATAAAACCCGAGAGCTTTTAAGCTCGAGGGTTTTATTCTTTGAACATAAATCTTCGAATTTAACGAGATGAATTTTCTAAAACAAAAATGTTTGAGTGAAAAAACGATTTGAACTTTTCCTTTTCCTTTTTTAGCAGAGTTATGAATATTCGGCGCCACCAAAACTTTCAGTGCTGGGTAAGCGTCAACCTGAAAGTTGATGTCGGCGTTCAATCACGTTTTCTGAGAAAACGAGCGCATTTCATAAGAAATTACTGGAGATAATTTCTGTGGAGAATTGAACTGTGTTTCACCTCGTTGTGTGGTTTTTCCGATAAATCATATATTTTCCGATATAACAGCAAAAATCCATTTATTTATTTTTAAATGAAAAAAAAATGTTCCATCCCTGGAATTTTGGTAAACAATTTTTTTTCGTGTTCATCATGGTTCCAACTACTAGCAGAGCAAAAGTTTGGTGGTGCTACAATCGATCCTCGTCTCAAAACTCAATCATACTGGATTAATAAGAGTGGTATTTTCTAGATTAATTTGAAATCTCACGAGTGGACGAAGTCCACTAGTGGAAACGTCGAAACGAAGACCTAATATACCCGCCACCAGATATTTCTCATTCATTGTCATTATTTTTTTTTTCATAAATAATAATGTAATAAAATTGACAAACAGTTACACACAACCTTCAGTGCCAAATCAGGACGATGTTCTGACGGCGCCTCGTATGAGTGCCTAGGGTAGCATTAATCACACTGACCTGCGTATGCCAGTAGCTTAAGTGAATAAGCCCTCATTGTGACAATGTCTAAGCCTGTTCTCTCATTTATCACCAACAACAGAGTTTGGAAAATGTATATGATATCCACTATAAGTGCCTAATCCACTTAACCGTATTTACATACATATATATAATATCTGTCAGAAAACAACATCTGACATCAATTTGTGCAATGTTCCTCCAAGAGGACACAATTGTAAGTGCTAATTGCAATTAAGAATTGAATCTGACTTATCCTTGCACTGATGAGTGGGAAACAAACCGTGAAACATGTCATGTCTACAGGTGGTCATTGTCAGCCAATGGGGGATACTATTCAATTTTTAATAATAGCACTTGTAACTGTGTTCTCTTGGAGGAACATTGGAAAGTAGTTGTTTTCTGATAGATATTTGCCTCAAATTTCCACCAATTCAACCTACTTTCCCTCAGCTATTACAATGTTTTCTGAATATTACAGGATTTTCCTTTTCGCGAGAACCATAACATGAAAGCGTTCCCAACCTACACTATAGGGACAGACGATTAGTTTCATTGTTTATACAAAGAAAACTACTCGTCAGACATATTGCTGATGATCGCAATTTTTTTTATATATTTATACACAACCCTTTTACAATCGCATTCAACGGTTCCAAATAATCGTCATTTTGTTAAATCGCCTCCCGGACTATTTTCACAGCGAACTCAGGCTTGCCAGATTGCCAGGTGTTTCAACAGACAGGGGTGTATTTAGTTTTAGCAATGTGTATTTCATTATGAATTTTTGGCACTCTAGTGAGCCATTCGAGTAAAAGCCAAATGAGTCGTTGTTACAAAACAGACAAATGAAGAAAAAATATTTAAGTATGAAAAAAATCAGCAAGGCTACAGGGGAGGCAATAGGAGAACCTTGAACGTACGTGAGACAGAGGAATAACACAGGGTGTCAAAAAACTCAATGTTATCCTTTGGAGGGGTGATAGTCCAGCTCATGACTGACCATAATATCACAATAAGACGTTATAGTTAGAGTGCCCATCGGCAAAAATTTTACTGATAGATATACTCTCCAAAGTCACAGAGGAAAACGGTGGCAGACTTGGTCCAAAGAATCCATACAGAAAATTTGGAGAGTATATCTATCAGTAAAATTTTTGCCGATGGGCACTTCAACTATTAGTAAAATATTGATGAATATGCATAGAGATATTGACCCTTTTATGAATTTCGTGAAAATCGAAACCTTTGTATTTCAGTATTTCGTGTGCCGCAGGTACAAAACTTTGTAGTTTAAGATTCTAATTTTTGTTACGCAACCTTTAATAACCCTTCTATTGATTACAATCCAAAATAAAAATATTGGTGAAATAACTTTGGAGAGAAAAAAAAAGTTTCCCCGATACACGTGTTAATTTATTTTATTAGCTTACTTAGACTCTTCATACTGTAAACAAAATCACCACGCGAACCAATCACCACGCAAAAAATAAGGGTAGTTTGTAAGAAATATTTAAATGAAACAGTAGAATGTGATTTCTCAAAACGTGCCTTTTGTGCTACCATAGAAAAAAATTGTTATCAACCATCACATAAGGGTAATTTATACTTTTTTCGAAAAACTTTGCTGATTGATGGTTTCCAATGAAGATATTTCATTGAAACTGTCAATAGTGATAACCCAAAACGTACTTCTTGTGCCACCATACAAAAAATTGGGATCGGCCCCAACTTAAGGATGGTTTATTCTAGTGATTTTTTAAAAAACTTTGCTGACCGATGATTTCCAGTGAATATATTTCATTGAAACAATATATTGTGATTGCTGAAAACGTACTTCTTATGCCACCATACAAAAAATTTGGAACAGCCCCCGCATAAGGGTATTTTATACTTGTGATTTTTCGGACAACTTTGCTGACCGATGGTTTCCAGTGAAGATATTCCATGAAACTGTGCATAATGATAACTCAAAGCGTACTTCTTATAACACCATACAAAAAATTGGAATTATGAAGTTTATACCTGTGATTTTTCGAAAAACTTTGCTGACCGATGGTTTCCAGTGAAGATAATTTACTTTTCACTGTTTCACTGTCGAATTGGAGCCAGAAATTATCCAGTCATCATGCACTTTTATGTAATCGAGGACGAAGAAGACGATGGTGGCCATAAAAATGCTCTATCTACCCGAAATTAGCCAAAAAGTCACTAAAACTTGATAAAAATTAGTCTGATCGCGAAAGAAGCGCCTCTATCTCGGAAACCGAGCATCTAGTCGAAAAAAGTCATATCACAAAAATTACGTAAAATCGTTCGAGAATTAGAGCGCTTCTTTCGCGATCAGGCCAGTTTTCATCGAGTTTTTGTGACTTTTTGGAAAAATTCGAGTAGATAGAGCATTTTCATGGCCACCATCGTCTTTTCCGTCACCGATTACGTAAATATGCATGATGACTGGATTTTTTCTGGCTCGAATTCGAGCGAAGGTCTTCTTAATATTCATAAAACACAACTCCATATTCTGGTCCATCGAAAACGGCACATGTTTTCGGAATCGAACGAAATTCTGGAAAAAGGAGTTTCTCGGTGAGAAAATTCGATTGGTGCTATCGAGAAGTTGATACGAGTTCGGAGAAGCGAGTTATAATCAAAAATGCCAATAATTTCTTAAAAACTTCTTTTCGCGAACCCCCGGTATATCGTAGACTTCTGAAAATAAAGAAATAGTATTTTTCGGACAATTTTACGTCATTTTTGTAGTGTGACTTTTTTCGACTAGATGCTCCATTTTTGGATAGAGCGCTTCTTTCGCGATCAGGCCAGTTTTCATCGAGTTTTTGTGACTTTTTGGCAAAATTCGAGTAGATAGAGCATTTTCATGGTCACCATCGTCTTTTCCGTCACCGATTACGTAAATATGCATGATGACTGGATTTTTTCTGACTCGAATTCGAGCGAAGGTCTTCTTAATATTTATTAAACACAACTCCATACATATTCTGGTCCATCGAAAACGGCAAATGTTTTCGGAATCGAACGAAATTTTGGAAAAAGAGGTTTTTTAGTGAGAAAATTTGATTGGTGCTATCGAGAAGTTTATACGAGTTTGGATAAGCGAGTTATAATAAAAAAATGCCAATAATTTCTTAAAAACTTCTTTTCGCGAACCCCCGGTATATGGTAGACTTCTGAAAATAAAAATATAGTAATTTTCGGACAATTATACTTCATTTTTGTAGCGTGACTTTTTTCGACTAGATGCTCCATTTTTGAGATACAGCGCTTCTTTCGCGATCAGGCCAGTTTTCATCGAGTTTTTGTGACTTTTTGGCAAAATTCGAGTAGATAGAGCATTTTCATGGTCACCATCGCCTTTTCCGTCACCGATTACGTAAATATGCATGATGACTGGATTTTTTCTGACTCGAATTCGAGCGAAAGTCTTCTTAATATTTATAAAACACAACTCCATATTCTGGTCCATCGAAAACGGCAAATGTTTTCGGAATCGAACAAAATTCTGGAAAAAGGGGTTTTTTGGTGAGAAAATTCGATTGGTGCTATCGAGAAGTTGATACGAGTTCGGAGAAGCAGGTAATAATCAAAAAATGCCAATAATTTCTTAAAAACTTCTTTTCGCGAACCCCCGGTATATCGTAGACTTCTGAAAATGGAAGTTTAGTAATTTCCGGACAATTTTACGTCATTTTTGTGGTGCGACTTTTTTCGACTAGATGCTCCATTTTTGAGATAGAGCCCTTCTTTCGCGATCAGGCCAGTATTCATCGAGTTTTTGTGACTTTTGGCAAAATTCGAGTAGATAGAGCATTTTCATGGCCACCATCGTCTTTTCCGTCACCGATTACGTCAATATGCATCATAACTGGATTTTTTCTGGCTCGAATTCGAGCGAAGGTCTTCTTAATATTTATAAAACACAACTCCATATTCTGGTCCATCGAAAACGGCACATGTTTTCGGAATCGAACGAAATTCTATATAAAGGGGTTTTTCGGTGAGAAAATTCGATTGGTGCTGTCGAGAAGTTGATACGAGTTCGGAGAAGCGGGTAATAATCAAAAAATGCCAATAATTTCTTAAAAACTTCTTTTCGCGAACCCCCGGCATATCGTAGACTTCTGAAAATGATGTATAGTAATTTTCGGACAATTTTACGTCATTTTTGTAGTGTGACTTTTTTCGACTAGATGCTCCATTTTTGAGATAGAGCGCTTCTTTCGCGATCAGGCCAGTTTTCATCGAGTTTTTGTGACTTTTTGGCAAAATTCGAGTAGATAGAGCATTTTCATGGTCACCATCGTCTTTTCCGTCACCGATTACGTAAATATGCATGATGACTGGATTTTTTCTGACTCGAATTCGAGCGAAGGTCTTCTTAATATTTATAAAACACAACTCCATATTCTGGTCCATCGAAAACGGCAAATGTTTTCGGAATCGAACGAAATTCTGGAAAAAGGGGTTTTTTGGTGAGAAAATTTGATTGGTGCTATCGAGAAGTTTATACGAGTTCGGATAAGCGAGTTATAATAAAAAAATGCCAATAATTTCTTAAAAACTTCTTTTCGCGAACCCCCGGTATATGGTAGACTTCTGGAAAAAAAAATTAAGTAATTTTCGGACAATTATACTTCATTTTTGTGGTGTGACTTTTTTCGACGAGATGCTCCATTTTTGAGATAGAGCGCTTCTTTCGCGATCAGGCCAGTTTTCATCGAGTTTTTGTGACTTTTTGGCAAAATTCGAGTAGATACAGCATTTTCATGGTCACCATCGCCTTTTCCGTCACCGATTACGTAAATATGCATGATGACTGGATTTTTTCTGGCTCGAATTCGAGCGAAGGTCTTCTTAATATTTATAAAACAAAACTCCATATTCTGGTCCATCGAAAACCGCAAATGTTTTCGGAATCGAACGAAATTCTGGAAAAAAAGGTTTTTCGGTGAGAAAATTCGATTGGCGCTATCGAGAAGTTGATACGAGTTCGGAGAAGCGGGTAATAATCAAAAAATGCCAATAATTTCTTAAAAACTTCTTTTCGCGAACCCCCGCTATATCGTAAACTTCTGAAAATGAAAATATAGTAATTTTCGGACAATTATACTTCATTTTTGTGGTGTGACTTTTTTCGACTAGATGCTCCATTTTTGAGATAGAGCGCTTCTTTCGCTATCAGGCCAGTTTTCATCGAGTTTTTGTGACTTTTTGGCAAAATTCGAGTAGATAGAGCATTTTCATGGTCACCATCGTCTTTTCCGTCACCGATTCCGTAAATATGAATGATGACTGGATATTTTCTGGCTCGAATTCGAGCGAAGGTCTTCTTAATATTTATAAAACACAACTCCATATTCTGGTCCATCGAAAACAGCAAATGTTTTCGGAATCGAACGAAATTCTGGAAAAAGGGTTTTTTTGGTGAGAAAATTCGATTGGTGCTATCGAGAAGTTGATACGAGTTCGGAGAAGCGAGTTATAATCAAAAAATAACAATAATTTCTTATAAACTTCTTTTCGCGAACCCCCGGTATATCGTAGACTTCTGAAAATGGAAGTATAGTAATTTTCGGACAATTTTACGTAATTTTTGTGGTGTGACTTTTTTCGACTAGATGCTCCATTTTTGAGATAGAGCGCTTCTGTCGCGATCAGGCCAGTTTTCATCGAGTTTTTGTAACTTTTTGGCAAAATTCGAGTAGATAGAGCATTTTCATGGTCACCATCGTCATTTCCGTCACCGATTACGTAAATATACATGATAACTGGATTTTTTCTGGCTCAAATTCGAGCGAAGGTGTTCCTAATATTTATAAAACAAAACTCCATATTCTGGTCCATCGAAAACCGCAAATGTTTTCGGAATCGAACGAAATTCTGGAAAAAGGGGTTTTTCGGTGAGAAAATTCGATTGGTGCTATCGAGAAGTTGATACGAGTTCGGAGAAGTGAGTTATAATCAAAAAATGCCAATCATTTCTTAAAAACTTTTTTTCGCGAACTCCCGGTATATCGTAGACTTCTGAAAATGAAAGTATAGTAATTTTTGGACAATTTAACGTCATTTTTGTAATGTGACTTTTCTCGACTTGATGCTCCATTTTTGAGATAGAGCGCTTCTTTCGCGATCAGGCCAGTTTTCATCGAGTTTTTGTAACTTTTTGGCAAAATTCGAGTAGATAGAGCATTTTCATGGTCACCATCGTCTTTTCCGTCACCGATTACGTAAATATACATGATAACTGGATTTTTTCTGGCTCGAATTCGAGCGAAGGTCTTCTTAATATTTATAAAACAAAACTCCATATTCTGGTCCATCGAAAACCGCAAATGTTTTCGGAATCGAACGAAATTCTGGAAAAAAAGGTTTTTCGGTGAGAAAATTCGATTGGCGCTATCGAGAAGTTGATACGAGTTCGGAGAAGCGGGTAATAATCAAAAAATGCCGATAATTTCTTAAAAACTTCTTTTCGCGAACCCTTGGTATATCGTAGACTTCTAAAAATGAAAGTATAGTAATTTTTGGACAATGTTACGTCATTTTTGAGGTGTGACTTTTTTCGACTAGATGCTCAATTTTTGAGATAGAGCGCTTCTTTCGCGATCAGGCCAGTTTTCATCGAGTTTTTGTGACTTTTTGGCAAAATTCGAGTAGATAGAGCATTTTCAAGGTCACCATCGTCTTTTCCGTCACCGATTACGTAAATATGCATGATGACTGGATTTTTTCTGACTCGAATTCGAGCGAAGGTCTTCTCAATATTTATAAAACACAACTCCATATTCTGGTCCATCGAAAACGGCAAATGTTTTCGGAATCGAACGAAATTCTGGAAAAAGGGGTTTTTTGGTGAGAAAATTTGATTGGTGCTATCGAGAAGTTTATACGAGTTCGGATAAGCGAGTTATAATAAAAAAATGCCAATAATTTCTTAAAAACTTCTTTTCGCGAACTCCCGGTATATCGTAGACTTCTGAAAATAAAAATATAGTAATTTTCGGACAATTATACTTCATATTTGTTGTGTGACTTTTTTCGACTAGATGCTCCATTTTTGAGATAGAGTGCTTCTTTCGCGATCAGGCCAGTTTTCATCGAGTTTTTGTGACTTTTTGGCAAAATTCGAGTAGATAGAGCATTTTCATGGTCACCATCGCCTTTTCCGTCACCGATTACGTAAATATGCATGATAACTGGATTTTTTCTGGCTCGAATTCGAGCGAAGGTCTTCTTAATATTTATAAAACAAAACTCCATATTCTGGTCTATCGAAAACCGCAAATGTTTTCGGAATCGAACGAAATTCTGGAAAAAGGGGTTTTTCGGTGAGAAAATTCGATTGGTGCTATCGAGAAGTTGATACGAGTTCGGAGAAGCGAGTTATAATCAAAAAATGCCAATAATTTCTTAAAAACTTCTTTTCGCGAACCCCCGGTATATCGTAGACTTCTGAAAATGAAAGTATAGTAATTTTTGGACAATTTTACGTCATTTTTGTGGTGTGACTTTTCTCGACTAGATGCTCCATTTTTGAGATAGAGCACTTCTTTCGCGATCAGGCCAGTTTTCATCGAGTTTTTGTGACTTTTTGGCAAAATTCGAGTAGATAGAGCAGTTTCATGGTCACCATCGTCTTTTCCGTCACCGATTACGTAAATATACATGATAACTGGATTTTTTTTGGCTCGAATTCGAGCAAAGGTCTTCTTAATATTTATAAAACAAAACTCCATATTCTGGTCCATCGAAAACCGCAAATGTTTTCGGAATCGAATGGAATTCTGGAAAAAGGGGTTTTTCGGTGAGAAAATTCGATTGGCGCTATCGAGAAGTTGATACTAGTTCGGAGAAGCGGGTAATAATCAAAAAATGCCGATAATTTCTTAAAAACTTCTTTTCGCGAACCCTTGGTATATCGTAGACTTCTAAAAATGGAAGTATAGTAATTTTTGGACAACGTTACGTCATTTTTGAGCTGTGACTTTTTTCGACTAAATGCTCAATTTTTGAGATAGAGCGCTTCTTTCGCGATCAGGCCAGTTTTCATCGAGTTTTTGTGACATTTTGGCAAAATTCGAGTAGATAGAGCATTTTCAAGGTCACCATCGTCTTTTCCGTCACCGATTACGTAAATATGAATGATGACTGGATTTTTTCTGGCTCGAATTCGAGCGAAGGTCTTCTTAATATTTATAAAACACAACTCCATATTCTGGTCCATCGAAAACGGCAAATGTTTTCGGAATCGAACGAAATTCTGGAAAAAGGGGTTTTTCGGTGAGAAAATTTGATTGCTGCTATCGAGAAGTTGATACGAATTCGGATAAGCGAGTTATAATCAAAAAATGCCAATAATTTCTTAAAAACTTCTTTTCGCGAACCCCCGGTATATCGTAGACTTCTGAAAATGAAAGTATAGTAATTTTCGGACAATTTTACGTCATTTTTGTAGTGTGACTTTTTTCGACTAGATGCTCCATTTTTGAGATAGAGCGCATCTGTTGCGATCAGGCCAGTTTTCATCGAGTTTTTGTGACTTTTTGGCAACATTTGAGTAGATAGAGCATTTTCATGGCCACCATCGTCTTTTCCGTCACCGATTACGTAAATATGCATGATGACTGGATTTTTTCTGGCTCGAATTCGAGCGAAGGTCTTCATAGTAATGTAACATAGTAACATAGTAATGTTTGTTGCAAATATGCATTACATTTTCTCCTGATACTTTAATATACATATACCCAGCATAAGTACCTACAAGAAAATTCTCACATTAAGATATGCCCGGATAGGGTAGAAATACCTACCTTCCTATTATATTTTATATTTTTCTGGAATCGAATAATACTATTTTCAATCAGTATAGTATTCTTTATTCCAATATTTCGTAATGTTCAAATCTAATTTTTTTCTCAATAATTCTGATGTCGAAAATTAGTTGCTTGAACAGATATGTTCAAGTGCCAACCCTGCTCTCAAAGCCTTTGGCAACATATTATTTACTGGCCTTGAACCTGAATAACAATGAAACCACTGCTCACCTGTTTATTTACAGATCTCAAAAAAGGGAGATTTTCTGGTTTTTTCCACATGTTTGAAAACATGTTGAAATGAATACCTATTTTGATACTGATCGTTTCAGTAAATGTAAAGTACAAACACACTTTTAATGCCGATATTCTTCCGAAAAAACCGATGCCTCCGAATATTTTCATCGTATAGGTTCAGTTAATCGGTCAATAGTATAAATTATTAAGGATTTCATTATATCGATCCCCAATATGAGCAGATAATATGAATACATCAATATAGGTAATTGTTGAAAATCATAGTTAACATCGCCATCTGTTGAGCAGAGGCAGAAATGTCTTCGGTTCATATATTAGCTAAATATTCTAAAGCTGGTCTTATTTTTAAGATAACTGCGTTTACGTCTATATATCCAGGTATGTAAATGTCAACATTTCTACGGTCTACCCTTCATGCATGTCAACATTTCATTCGCATACTGTCAACGTTTCATTGGCATTGTCAACATTTCATGCGTTTTGGAAAATTCACTGGCAGCATGTCTAGCGTTTGGACTATATATATATATATATATATATATATATATATATATATATGTATATATATATACATATAAGACGGGTAGTCTCTTGACTGGACTAGTTGAAAAAAACTAAGTTTTGGAAAGTATCAAAAAAGAAACTTTTCCTTGAGGTTGCAGTCAATTGGGAACGGCCAGTGGATAGAAAAACTATTTGTTAAATTATCAAGCTTTCGAAAAGTATATTTTCTTTATCAAGATATCTGAAAAACACAAAAGAGTCCATTTTGTAAAAACGTGACTTTATGTTATAAAAAACAACTTACTAACTCGAGGTTGCTATTAAGAAGATCACAGTGCACTTCATAATTAAAAAATCTTACACATTAGTTTGTAAAAACGAATAAAATATAAACATGAGCTTATTCGAAAATCAAACATGATTTAAGAATATTACAGTCGGCACCCATTATGACCAAGAGCATGCAGCTCTACTCACATCTTGTCACACAATGGCACCTGGTACAGAACACACTATTCAATTAAACCATTTTGGTAATTTCAACAATCCAAAAATTTTAGCAAAAGAAAGTAACTATTCAAAAAGAAAATTTCTTGAAATGGTGCACATCAATAATGAACCTAACTGTATGAATAAACGTGCTGATGTTGCAAATCTCAGCGTGATTTACAATTATTTACTGAATTTTGACAAAAATAAAATTAGTGATATTTCTCTTTTTCAAACTCAACCGCCATAAATTAAGTTGGCAGCATTTACACCAAACTTGCGGTTTTCTCCCACTTGTTGTACAATTGACTGGGACATTTGACAGCTGTCTTGTCAGCCGTCTGCGTGTTCCATGTACCAGGTGCCATTGTGTGACAAAATGTGAGTAGAGCTGCATGCTCTTGGTCATAATGGGTGCCGACTGAAATATTCTTAAATCATGTTTGATTTTCGAATAAGCTCATGTTTATATTTTATTCGTTTTTACAAACTAATGTGTAAGATTTTTTAATTATGAAGTGCACTGTGATCTTCTTAATAGCAACCTCGAGTTAATAAGTTGTTTTTTATAACATAAAGTCACGTTTTTACAAAATGGACTCTTTTGTGTTTTTCAGATATCTTGATAAAGAAAATATACTTTTCGAAAGCTTGATAATTTAACAAATAGTTTTTCTATCCACTGGCCGTTCCCAATTGACTGCAACCTCAAGGAAAAGTTTCTTTTTTGATACTTTCCAAAACTTAGTTTTTTTTATATACATATACATATATATATATATATATATATATATATATATATATATATATATATATATATATATATTGTGTTCGGATAGGTTTCCGCGGTCAGATATTTGGAAACTGGAAGTTCGGGTTGAACCGCGTCTAGAATTTGTTGAAATTCGACGTTTCAGCTCCGATTTTGGAGCCATTTTCAAGAAAAAAGGATAAAATGATTGAAAGGGTGTGAAGTTAGATTCTACACTGAGGTCTCAATCTGCCTACTCCTCAGGTATCATCAGGATTTTGTTACTTGACGCCGGGGTCTCAATCTACCTACTTCCCAGGTCTCGTCACTTGTTCTCTCTAAGGTCTCAATCTGCCTACTCGGAGTAGTAGTAGTAGTAGTAGATATTATCATAATAAAAAAAGAAGGATGGAAAGACTCAACTCATCACACTAAAAGTGGAATGATGTAGAATATATCACCTATAAAAATAACTGTGAAAGGAGACGGAATGAAAATGTATTTGAAATGTTCCAGAGAAGTAAAGCAGACTGTCAGCGAAACATCACCGATATGATAAATTGCTCGGAATGGTGATTATCAATGTCATGGATTTTTCAGAACACTAATACTCAAACAGAATAATCACATATTTGTGTTCTAGACGGCGATGGGACAGATTTCAAGAGTAAGCAGAAGACTCATCGCAACAGGTTGATTACCAGAAACTTGAGCTAATTTCTTAATAATCCACCTTTCACACCGAAGCTAACCCCTAAAATGTGGTATTTTGACTTTTTCAACAAAAAATCACTCATTTACAACGAATAAGTTTCGAATTTATTGTTTTAATTTCATGTGAAAGCCCCTTTTCAAATTTTGTTGGAGTCTTCATCAGAGTTAAAACCCAAAGTTTCTATATTTTTTGCCTATCACCACCGTTTTGATTGGGGTGCTCATCCGACTTATAGCCCAAAATTTCGGTTTATTGTGTCCATCATCAGTACCCTGTTTATATGTTTTATTTAGGGCGGCCGCTTTGGTATCCGAAACAGATAACTTCAGGAGGCAAGCTTTTGAATCTTTAATTCATAGAATTACCTACATTACAATCTAATTATTATTTTTTTCCTGACTGATGTTAGACTTTCATACTTGAAACAAGTTAATTATTGAGGGTGGAATTTATGAGAATATGATTAAAATTGATAATGGGAACATATTCATATTATGTGAGACAAGTTAACGCCGAAAAAAATCATTTAATCAGAATTTCTTGTATCTGAAGCAATATCGCAGCAAATGGAAATTATTGAAAATTAGCCAATATTAGGTCAAATGTAAACTCTGATGAATAAAAAATACATCTGCATGCAGAAACATGTTCAATTTGCGTATCTAATATTAAAATATCAAAATAGTTATAAAAAAATAAATAAAAATCACCTTACCATGCTAAAAATGACGAATTGTCGTCTTTAGTGTTGAGAGTTCAAGATATTGGTATTTTTATTGTGTATTAATGTCGAAAAGTTGACATAAAAATGATTTATTTTACTGTAATTTTTTCAAAATGTGTATATGATAGTAATGATATTTTGTCTCTCCCATACTCTTTCATGAAAGTCCATGAATACATTTTCTCATTAGCGAAAAGATCCAATTTCAATATGGAATAAATAACTTGATTATAATTGATAGGATGGGTAAAATCGACCTTTCTTGTTGTTTCTGGGGAGCATAGTAATTATAATGTTGAAGAAACCTCATTGGCTCTATGTTATAGCATAATTTTTAACAAGAAATTTAATGATCCATATGTTTCATAGGCTTATAAAAATGTAATGATATACCTATCACTGCAGTTTCTTCAAGTCATAGCTAGAAATTGTTATTTCAACAGGATTTGTATGAAATCTTGAGAAAAATTCACGAAACGCGCATCATAACTCTTGGAACATGAAGTTGAGAGGTGTTCATAATATAGAATACCTGAAAATTCGAGGAAAACGAGTATACTTTTTTAGGGCAAAATGTAATGAAAATACAGCTAGAGGTCTCAAAATTGAAAGTGATTTTTCAGCTATATTTACATTGAACAGAATGCGTCAGGAACAGCTAATAAATACTGTATATCATGTCATCCTCAAACATAACCTATTTCAAGAGAAACTAAGAATATTACCTATATGCACTATTCACAGTCTCAGAATACATTTTCATGAAAAAGAACGTGGCTATATACGGTTCATCGTAGTATTTTTCTTGTTTTCAAAATGATTCATTAAAACTCATGTTATTTAGTATGAAAATATAAAACATATTCCATATTCTATAAAATATGGAAACATTTTCGAACAATACATGAGAATCAGAACAATACTTCAGATATTGATCAAAGTTTAATTTTGTGAAGAGAGAAAAAGAAATAATAAAATGGTAACTTATGTATCAAGAGAGAAAATGTCATCTCAAAGGAAAAAATAAGTTTAAACAGAAAAAAATTATTGTTGTATGAAATTAATTTTGGTTTGATATTGAATCTCAGTTTTCATAGATTAAATATGAACTATGGATTATGAACAATAATATACACATGAAATTCATTTTCATGTGATATCTATTCATAGCTCCAAATATCATCATACCCATATGAAGTCATATACAATATTATAGGATCCATGAATAAGAGAATTGAATAGTAATAGAAAAATTAATCAATTGTGTAATTTTTTGTTTTTATTTTTCCAAATACGTCATCTTGCATCACTTTCATCACGCTAATTGAAAATTGAAATATAGCGGGTGACCACGAGGTGAGGTACGCCCCCCAATTTTTCTATAGTTCTGAAGATACACATTTCAAATTTGGTATGTCGCTATAGTACTTGAATACGCATATTTTGACCCCTCTACTGAAAATTCACCACTTCCGGTTAAACCCCAAACTTTTTTTTTCAAATGACACCCTGTTCATATTTTTTCATTATCCGAAATAACATGCAATTTGTGATAAAACTGTTCTTTAAAATTGGAAATCGGTTGAAAAATGGCGGAGATACAGTTCATTGTTCAGTCCAACAAAGTTGACCATGAAATTCAAACTTAAATCATCACAACTGACAAACAACATCAGGAGTTATCATAGGAACCTTCGAAGTGCCATACAGTTGAAAACTGAGTTTCTCGTGTAATTGCAGCTCTGATATAATCCACCAATTATCCTAAACTTCCTAAAAACGGAGTAGTACCCATTAAAAAATGCTCACAACTGCTATTTCTCAAATGGCAACCTGGTCTTTTCATTTCGTCATGATGAAAAATGATTAATTATCAGATCACTCGTGTGAAAACTTTGACTTCGTTGAAATAATATGAGCTTTTGTGTATTGCTTTCTTAATTATGTTCTAAGCCGCCTAGGTTGAAGAACATTCAATTTGAGGAACACTCATCATGAAACCTGATTGTATCTTCGTTTCCTCCAGGAATTCTCCAAAATTTTTACAAGTAAACTGATAATTTATAACTTTTTATCATGACAAATTGGAAACTACAAGTTGCCATTTAAGAAATGGCAGATGTGAGCATTTTTTTTTGGATACCATTCTGTTTTTAGGTAATTTTTGATAATTGTTGGAATATATGGAAGTTGCAATTACATGAGAACCTCAGTTTTCAACTTCGAAGCTTCCTCTGGTAACTTCTGATGTCGTTTATCAATTGTGATGATTAAAGTTCGAGTTTCACGGCCAACTTTGTTCGATTGAACAATCAACTGTATCTCCGCCATTTTTCAACCTATTTTCAATTTTGAAAAACAGTATTTTTCACAAATTACGTGCTCTTTCTGATAATGAAAAAATATGTACAGGGTGTCATTCAAAAAAAAAATAAAAAATGGGGGTCACTTCCGGTTAAACTGAAAGAGGTGAATTTTCAGTGGAGGGGTGAAAATATGCCTATTCAGCGACATACCAAATTTGAAATCTGTATCTTCAAAACTATAGAAGAATTGGGGGGCGTACGTCACCTCGTGGTCACCCGGTATAGAGAAACGATACTCAGCGCTATTCACCTTGTCCCTGGTGGATTACTAAGAATTTAGCTCAAGTTTCTGGAATACGAGGTGTTGCTATTGAAATTTGTCCCATCGCCGTTTAGAACACAAATATGTGATTATTCTGTTTCATTATTAGTGTTCTGATAAATCCATGACATTGATAATTCAAGAAATAGAAGCTACCCAAAACACCAAACTACGTCATAGTAAGCGTATAGCTCTTGAGAATGCTAACTTTGTTAGCGAAACGCGCGTCGAGTGGAAGTGACTTAATTTTGGAGTTTTGGGTAGCTTCTATTTCTTGAATTGTATTCACACCAAAGGTTCCAAACATCCATTTTCGACATTGATAATCACCATTCCGAGCAATTTATCTTGTCGGTGATGTTTCGCTGACAGTCTGCTTTACTTCTCTGGAACATTTCAAATAAATATTCAGTCCATCTCCTTTTGCAGTTATTTTTATAGGTGATATATAATCTCCATCATTCCACTTTTAGTGTGATTAGTTGAGTCTGCCTATCCTCCTTCTGTCATTATGACTATTTATAATTTTCATAGTAGATTCAGCACTTGTATGTTAGTTTGGTCACAAAATTCATCTGTTTGGGTGAGTGTTTTGGGTGAGTGTTTTGCTGGTACTGTCGGAGATGCTTTCTCATAAACTTGCTTACTTGTTTGACACATCATGGAAAAATCTGATCATATGCAATAAATGGTTTCGACATAATTCAGTACTACTAATAGTTTGATAATTTTTTATCTGCTCTTTCAATAAGTTACGTTTTTTCCGTCATCACTTCTAACACCATACCTACGAAACTCATTTCGGTTTGCTGGCATTTTTATTTAGAAATGTGAAAATTTCGTGAACGATTCTGTAACTAATTTGATATTGACAATAATTCATAGGTAGTGTTTTTGAAAACAACCAAAAAAAAATACGCGGTGCTCACTATGATATAACAATACTTGTTTATGAATTAGTTTATTACGTTTAGACAAAGAATTTACTTGTAGAAATTAAGGTAACATTGTTAGTCTTTATCTTTCTGTTTGATGATGAAAAAATCTTATGCAGCCTTCAGTTTGAGAAATATATTTCTACCTTGAAATTACAATCATTTGAAAATACCAATGATTATTTTTTGATAATTATAAGAATCAATGACTTATTTTTACTATGATTAGGGATAACCAAACCAAACAAAAAATATATATAATTTCAAAATAAATATTTTGGGTCTTGGTAGCGTGCAGGTAGTGTTCTTGCTTGTGGTGTCAAGGTACGCAGGTTCGAATCGCCGCGCCGTCAACGGCCTCGTGCATGGCATCACACAATTTGTCTATAACATTTTTGAGGAAGGTAAATAGAGTTCGTGAACCCTTCATCAATCGGTATTACTAAAAGTTGAGTCTGTCTAGCTGTAATTGTTTGGAAAAAAACTAGTTCTATGAAAGCAGTAATTACTATTTAACTTATATAGAAACCTGCATGTAATCTCATCTACATTATTTTCTTTTTTTTACTCCTGAGAGAGTGTAGGGTGAATTATATAACCAAAAGAAAATGAGTTGGAAATTTCGATGGGAATCGATTGTTAAAAACATGAAGACAAAGACTCTGTCTGTATATGTATGTCCTTCCATTAGGTCACACCTGAATAATTGAGTTTGCACAATATTATCTGTAAGAGAATTTTTCAGTTGTTAAAATTGTGTTATTGTAGAGGAATTTTTAAATAATATAGTGCAACGTTGTCATATCAGTTGGTTGGTGCATGTTTAGGTGGAGTCCATAACTGTTTATTTTTGTTGTGAGAGGTTATTTCAATCTGAATGAAACACTCTCAATTAAATTATGTTACTGATGAGTAAAACATCATTAAAAATTTCATTATATCTGAAGAACAACAGCTGACTCTGGAGTTGAAATTGATTAAAGATGACAATCGGCATGATGTGTGATAGCAAGAATTAAATTTTTGTTTTTTCTGTTAACTTGCTGTCGTCCCCGTACGGACGACAGCCCTCAAAAGTCGAAACTTGTGCGAGCTAAGGATTAACGATGTCTTACCTTTTAACGTGCGATTCCTAGCACTTCTTGCACTTCTTGGGTAAGAAATTGATCGTTTATTGTGGTGGATTGCACAATTTTATTACTTTATGATAACTAATACTGACACAAAACTTGCCAATATTATAACTTCAAAAATAGCTTCGTAGTCGATACTGAGCTATATGCTGTTATACAACAAATTTTCGAAATATTTCTCCTTGTTGAGTTGCATTAAATTATTAATATGTGCCCAATAATCATGGAAAATATATTATGATTGGTCATGATTATTATTGCTGGATATATGAAATTATATCACTATACCTACACAGAAGTCATTCACAAAACGAATCAACTTGGAAATAGGTTTTGTGAGTCTTCATATCGCCATCTCAACTCGACATGAAAGACACATGACTGTATCTTCCGAGCCTATATACGAAAAGCCTACTTCGATTAACCTACTTGGCAGAAAAGCCGAAGAAAAGCATCACTTTACACACTGAAATAAAAATGTCGATGGGGCCCTACTCGCAAACTTCTTATTTCTGCGTTTCATCCAATGCGTCAAGCTTGATATGATACCCGTCGCATGCATAGTGTATGCCATGTTCTCTATTTCCTACTACTACTACTATTATTCTCATAACGTTTCATTTCATCCAATGGGTCCTCCATATTTTTTATTATTATTTTTCGTGTTCTTCGAGTAATATTCCTTCAGTTACAGTTTCCATGTGCACTATCCTTCGTTTTTCTTGACTTTTGTTATAATTTTTGTTGATAGGAAGCTATTCTCAGATATAGTTATGAAATGACTATTTTAATATGATAATCCCATTTAAATATGACGTCTGAGTTAGTTTGACAGCGATAAAAAAGCACGCACCTTTTTTATCGCGATGCCGGTTTCTCAGAAACAGGCTCCATTTAGTAAGCGGAAGTCCCTTCAATTTCTGTCATCACAGCAATGATTGTTCAGTATTGTTGACACAATATGAATCATTTTGGGAAAGTTTCATCTGCACAGATTAAAAAAAGCATTATTATAATTGTGTTGTTAATAACTGATCCTTCAAATAACTGTTTTAATAAAGGTGATTATTATTGTGGTGTATTTATATATTGTCGTTAATTTATCTTGCCAAAAAGCACTCGAACTTTTCTTTTATTGAATAAATTTCTTTCTTCAACTCAAAATTTTTCCATCAGTAATTTCACTCGAAAAACTGACATTAGACAAAATTGCGAGACCGCAGGTCAGAGCAAAGTTTTTCTCCTGAAATTACTGATTGGCAAAATTATTTCGTTGAAGAAATAAACGTATCCGATAAAAAAAGCTCTTGTGCTTTTACTGTTGATAATTGTCTCTTTGGGAAGTTTGCGCCTGTATCTGTTGAATATAATTCAATGTCAGTCGTGGTAATTTTGGATGAGAACTTCAATGAAAGATAATTCATTGAATAATTCTTAGTTGATTCAAAAGTGAATTAATTTATTTCTCTATTTCTATATATTGGTTATTATCAATATGTATGTGATATCTCTACACTATTGATATGTGCAGTATTGTTAAAATATATTTTTTTTACTGGAAAAAATTCGCACTTTTGGAAAATTAAGTACTTACTTATTTAATTTGTATTCACATAATTTCTAACCAACTAATAGTTGACCTCAAATACCACTCAATTGCATGAGATATATATACCCCTGATGACATTATTATATTTTTGTCATAGTATGTAATATTTTGGCTTTTTTCTATGGAAGAAAACACTTTTCACGCTTTATACAATATATATTACAGAAGCTTATATACAGATGTGGAAAAGGATACCGACATATATGCATAGACCGGAGTGAACTGTCAATTCTTATCGATCGCTCATGGTCATGCGCGCTAATATAAATCACTATTTACCTATTGGTAATAATATACTACCCTACAATACCTTTCCCTTAAAATTAAAATTTGATGTTGATTAAAAAACAATATCCTTCTGATGCTTATATATATCTAGAACATCAACTTACTCATATGTACAATGAAGAAAAAGAAATGAAAAATCATTCATAGTTTAACCGTTGCACCGATTTTATTATTCTCTTCGGGCGAATCAAAACAGTCATTATCACCAGGCCCTTCACAACCATTATTCTGAACTGTACTGGAATTTACATAATTACTTGTTCTAGGACTATTATTTACACAAGCTTATTGTAATGTTATCTCTCGACCGTCACCTAATAACTCATTTTCAGAAGAATGTGGTTCTAACAATAAAAAACTTGATCTCATTTGATTGAGGTGACGTGTCCAGAGAACATTATCTAAATCGGGAATTCTAACAAGATATATAGACTTGCCTATTCGTTTGGGAATTACCGCTCTTATCCAAGTAGGTTTACTAACTGATGTATATTGAAACAACATTTGAATAATTAGTTTTTTAATTATTAAAAGACCTTACAAGACGAGCACATGGTTTTTATGAATAAACTCAAAGAGATGACATTACCGACTACTTGTCTTACAATTTGACAAGTGACCAGCAAAAAGGCCGTGGCTAAAGTGACGTTACCTTAAATACTAAATAAGGTAAATAGTACCATATCTAACATTCTCTCCCTTCTTTGAAGATGAAGATACATTTATAGATCCAATCGAACAATCGGTTTACTTATTCTACCTGAACGAGTAGTTTTAGAAGAAACTTTGGGAGAATCAGGTTGTTTTACTGTTTGTTTGGTATTAGCAGATTGGCATCCATTATTTGATACCTTAGACTCATCATTTGACGCTTCCACAGTTTTTTCTAAATTTTCGGTTTCTATATTGACAGGAATATTACAATTATTTGGCATAGGAAGATAATTTGATTCAGATACCGCTGTGATACCTACAGGTGGTACATCTTTAAAATTTTCATTACCATTAGATATATTAGTAACATTAGAATTCTTATCCTCACTATACAGTTGGGACCGTAAATCATTACAATGTGTATGTTTAACTACATCATTAATTTGAACTAAGTAAGTTGTAGGGCTCATAACTTTCAAAATTTTACCTTTTTCCCATAAGTTTAACTGTACATTTTTTACATAAACATTTTCAAAAACAGAATAGAGTTTAGTTTTTCTTTCATTTAGGATGCTATCATTCTTCAAGAATTGTCCTCCACCCAACGATGGTTTCAACAGATCAAAACGTGTTCTGGGTCTGAATTTGAATAAAGATTGTCCAGGAGACATGTCAGTCATACGCGAAGGGGTATTTCTGTATGTGAATAAGAAATCGGATAGACGGCTCACAATTGTGGTTTTATTTATCTGTTTTCCACGATCATGAAAAAGGGATTTTTCTAAGCTTTTCTTTACTGTTTGTACTGCTCTTTCCGCTAAGCCATTACTTTGAGGATGATACGGTGGGCTCTTTACTGCTTTGATGCCGTTGGCTTGACAAAATAAATTAAATTCTCTAGAAGAGAATGGTGGACCATTGTCTGAGACTAATTCCACAGGCAAACCAAAAGTAGCGAATATGTCTTTCAATTTTAAAATGGTTTCATTAGCATTAGTACCATTATCCATTAATTTAACTTCTATCCATTTGGACTTTTGATCAATTAGAATAAGGAAAGTGAACTGAAATTAATGAAAAAAGTCAATATGTACTCTAAAAAAATTATTAGGTGCAGTAGGCCAAGGTAGAAGAGTACCGCTACTAGAAAAGTTTTGTGTTTGTTGACAAATATCGCATGAACCGATAAATTTTTCTATATCTTCGTTAACTCCAGGCCACCAGCAATACGACCTCATTAACATTTTTGTTCTTACTACACCCAGATGTTGTTCGTGAAAAAGTTTTAAAACATCTTCCTGCAGGGACTTAGGTATAATGACTTTATTTCCAGCTAAGACACAACCATGTTCTACTGATAATTCAGGTTTCTTCCGAAAGTATGGTTTTAAGTTATCATCATCCACCGAATTTGGCCAGCCCGAAAGCGTTAAATCGAATACTTTACAAAGAACTAAATCTTTTTTTGTTAATACTGATATATCGCCAGAATTCAAGGGGACATTTTCCATGAGATTAAAAGAATAAAAGCAACTAGGAACTTCTGTTTTACTATTCATTGGTAAGCGCGATAAACCATCGGCATTTGCTATTAGTTTACCTTTTTTATATTCAATTTCGTAGTCATAAGCTGACAAAGTAATAGCCCAACGAGTGATACGTGCAGCTGCAGTAACAGGCATACTTTTATTCTTGCCAAAAATGAATTGCAATGGTTGATGGTCAGTCAATAATGTAAATTTTCTACCAAAGATGTATTTCTGCCTCACTTAGTGTAGATGATGCAAAAATTACAGGTTTTTCTTCTCCATTTATTTTGTGGCTTAAAACTGCGCCAACACCGTATCCACTTGAATCACAAGTTATTACTATAGGAAATCTGGGATCAAAATATGTAAGGACAGAGTTTGATGTTAGGAGTTTTTTACTTAATTGAAAAGTTTCCTCACATTCATCATTCCATATAAAGTTTTGATCGGATTTACACATATCATACAAAGGTTTCAATCTTGCAGATATCATAGGAATAAACTTTCCATAATAGTTGAGTAGCACCAAATAAGATTTAAGCTGAGTTAAATCTCTTGGTGGTGGTGCTTGTTTGATGCATTCTATCTTTTCGGATGTCGGATGAATGCCATTAGAATCAATAAGATGACCCAGAAATTGCACATTGTTTTTGAAAAACAGGCATTTTTTTTTATTAACCTTTACATTGTATTTATTTAAACGGTTGAATACCTGCAAAACATTTCCATAACACTCTTCTAAGGTATTTCCATGAACCAAGATATCATCTAGGTAACCTTTAGTCTTCGGTAGACCTGCTAGAATAGTTTCCATTACAGACTGGAAAATACCAGGTGCTGAACTGATACCGTATGTTAAGCAATTATAACGAAACAAGCCTAAATGTGTGTTGATAGTGAAAAGTTCTTTGGATTTGTCACCAATTCTCAATTGTTGAAATGCTCCTTTTAAATCAATAACTGTAAAATGCTTGCTACCACCCAAACTCGCGAAAATATCCTCAGGTAAGGGTAGTACACAGTGATCACTATCAATGACCTTATTCAAGGTTTTTTTGAAATCGACACACACTCTGATATCGTTGCAATTTTTCTTAGAAACAATTACGATGGGACTTGCCCACTGACTATGAGAGGTTTTTGACAGAACACCTGAATTGACCATTTTTACTAGCTCTTGTTCAACTTTGGGTTTAAGAGAATATGCCATTTCATAAGCTCTATGGAATATGGGAGTAACTCCTTCTTTCAAAGTTATTTCTGCTTTAAAATCTTTAATAAAAGAATTGGGACTTTCCTCAAACACATTAGCAAATTTTACTTGTATTTCTTTGACTAAGTTTTCAATATGACTTTGGACTTGTTGATTTTTATCTGACTGACTTGGACAACTTTGTGACTTTGGGATGACTTGACTTCTTGACTCAGAACAATTGACTTCAAAACTCGTTTGATCAGATTGATTAACCATGTTTTCTGACTGTACTATGACATTGACATCTAATATATTTTTCCAATCTGGATTTAGGACTGACAACCAATTCCTACCTAATAGTGGAATAAACTTATCACTACTGTCTAGAACAACTAAGGGTAGCTCAAATAATTTATTATCATATGTGACATGTACCCTTATTTGACCTAAGATGGACACATTCTGACTTGTAACAACCTTAAGTTTAAATGTTACTGGTTCTAATACTAAGTTATTGAAATTATCTTTATAGTCATCAACGTGAATAACGGATTTACATGCTCCCGAATCTACTTCCATTATAATGCTTTTTTCATCAATAAGCAAATTCACTCTCAAACTTCCATTTTTGACCTCAGAATTTAAGTGATATACTTCACCCACTTGTAGAAATCCCTGCTCCAAGGAATCCTCTATCTCGTTTTCCTCTTGACAAACACCATCAGGTTCCTCATCTATACCATGGACTTTGTTTCGACAAAGAGTTGACTTTGCAGTATGTCCCATTTGTTGACATGAAAAACATTTCCAGTTGATGGCAGGGCATTTACTGTCATCAAAGTGAACTCTCAAGCAACGTTTACACTTCTTTTTGTTTGACAATTGACTATTTGGTTTGGGACTATGACTTGGTTTATGACTATTGGAATTTGGACCCTCATACTTTTTTCTATGTGAGAATTTTTGGACACCAATTTTGTGTACACCAACATTAGACTCATGACCCATGACTTTAATTTGTCCCTCTGCTAGTTCCATACTAGCAGCTATTTGGAAGGCTTTTGAATATGTCAAGTTATCTTCAGTTAGCAGTTTCCTTTTGATATTTTCTGAACGTAATCCACAAACGAATCTATCCCGGAGTGCTTCTTCTAAAAAACTTCCAAATCCACAATGCTTGGTCAAATTTTTTAAACTTGCTGCATAAGATCTAACATCTTCATTACCCTGGACAGCTGTGTAAAACTTGTATCTCTCTGCTATTACTAACCGTCTGGGACTGAAATGGTTGGTTAGCTCATTTTTTAGATCCTCAAAACTCTGAGTGCTAGGCAAACTTGGTGCTACTAAGTCTTTCAGGACTCCATAGGCTTCGCTTCCAATGAAGGTAAGGAGGTATGATACTTTCTTCTCTGCAGCGACTTCATTAACATTGAATAACTGTTCTAACCTTTCTAGGTATGCAGTTATATCTTGATCCTTGCTGTAAGGTTCTATTGTGCCAATAAAAGACATTTTTTATTGCACAAGACTCGACTTTTCTTGACTATGTCCGACCAAACAATGACACAAGTAACTTCTGAAGTGTGCCTGTGGTACACACAATTAGCTTCCTCAGCTTGTCTGCATATTTTGTGCCATCATCAGCAAAGTCGATGTCCGTAATTTCACAAATTTTGAGCCAGCAATCGCACACGTCGCTTACAAAATTTGAGACTTCCTGTTGACCAAATAAAGTTTTAATTAGTGGCCGTCCTGCAGTGATCATTTCTGTTTGGGAAGTTGCTGAAATCAGACTTATCATATTTTTGATGGCGAGGTCAATCTCCACATTCAGTCGAGCATCCAAAATTTTTTTAAAAGATAGCACGACTTCTATTCCCACTGCTGACCAGTAACGTCTTCCAGTAGTGACATATAAATTGGGCACATTATTGGTAATCTGAGATGGTCCAGAATCTGAATTGGCTTGGACACCATCGTTTTCATGATGTGCTTGCTTCCTCGGCACCGCCGGGTCATGGGCCAGATTCCATAAAATTCAGTTTTCTCAAAGCCGCATCCCTAGTACTGATAATATTGGACAAAATCAAATTGGTGTTTTGAAAAACCATTTGTAAGCTCTGAAAAACAAATGTGATGTCGGCCATAAGACCAGTCAGTAGAATTTGTTGGGAGTCAGTCTCCCAGGTTTTGAGCATTCCATTTGCAATTGCTTTATCAAATCTTTGGACATTAGTTCACAAATTTTTGCTGTTGCAATTTCAATTTTGATGGGGACGTTCCGAAATAGGATGGTATCGCTTTCAGATTTGAACACTACTGTGTTCCAGAATTAAGAATTTGGCTTAGTAAAGTGCGGCTTCCATGGCAAGATCAGAACGGTGGCAACAGCACCAAACCGTTATTAAACCATGCCCCAAATGATTTTCCAGTAGCTTAACAGCCCGCAACAAGCCCTCTGCTCCACAATTTTCGGTTTGTATCACACCCACAAAAGAAGTACCTAATTCTGCGGGATTTTCCTGAAGAACATATCGACAAACCAAAAATTTGTTATCTATATTTTGGCGGTCTGTGCAACCATCAATCTGAATATAAAGAACTGATGGCAAAACAGGAATTCCATAATAATAAAATTATAATAATAACAAGTTTGGGCGCGGGATTTGCCTATGCTAGCATCCGCCTTGCGCCCACACTTGGCCTGCCGGCGGCTTAACTATCGCGCTTCGCGCGACGATCCTAGCCCCCCGTGTACACGTATATCCTTTCCGTGTACACGTATATCCTTTCCGTGTACACGTATATCCTTTTCGTGTACACGTACATATACCAATTATTTGAATACTACGATCTTAAGGCGTTGTTCTTATTTTAAACGTTCATTGTCAAAATGATTAAAAACTATAATTGGACTATTGATTTTGAAGAAACAATTCATTTACATTTTTTGTAGACTTCCCAAAGGCAATCATAAAAGGTTCTATGAAAAATTGGGAAATATGCAGCCGTTTGGGAAACATTTGGAATTATTCAAAATTGTCGAAAGTCCCGACGATTTTTTTTATTTTTGAAATAGGAAAAAAATTCATCCAGAACTTTTTGTAGTACTATTGGAGTACAATAAAATTGTTTATATACACTTTTCCATATCTTGTTTAGTTTTTGAGATTTTGGTGCTTTTATAAAAATAATTTCTAAGTCCGGCCTTTTTTGGATTTTATTTTTTTCCCGCTCTGTTATTGAATTCGAAAAAAACAAATTTGGACGATCGATAGAGTTCATTGAGAGGTATCTTCTGCAAAAAATAAATTTCCAAGTATTTCTTAATTCGGAGATATATCGATTTTCCCGTTTTTTTTAAATATTTCCTGTACTGTTGAAAATAGGGGAATTATTCATCCACATATTTTATAGATTTTTTGAAGGCGGTCAAAAAAGATATCGTGGTAAATTGAAAAAATATCAGCAGTTTCCGAGATATTTCGTATTTTTAAAAATTACATTTTCTTAAAAGTGTTGAAGATTTTTTTGTATTTCCAAGCTCTATCCATTGCATCGTTCAAAATTCAATTTCGATCATCGGTACGTTTTTTTTTTTCATGTTTTTTACTTTTCGGAAAATCGTACGGAAAACCCGTTTACAATTTCCGATCCTTCTCAAAAACTATACACCTGAGAAGGCTATATAGGCGCATATTTCCAAAAAAATTGGAATGAAAAAAATCATTTTCTGAACCGCTATCGAGTTACCGGTGAAAACCTTAAAAATGACCTTGAAAATTTTACGGGTTTTCCGATCGCAAAAATTTTTTTTTTCGAGATAAATTTTTTGAGTTATTGATTTGGTTGAAATTTCAAAGCAATATCTCCAAGAGTTTGGAAATCATAGCGTTCGCCCCGGGGGCGACAGACAAAAAAAATGAGTCAACATTTTATTTTTTTTTTATTTTTCATTTTTTTATTTCCATATTCATTTTTCAAAGGGCCACATTTTCTCTTTATGAAAAATGATTCTATCTCTCCAAATAAAAAAGTGAGTGTTTACCTTATTATTATTATTATTATTATTATTTGTTTTTTTTTATGGTATCTTCCTAATTTTTTACAAGGATCTATTTCTTTTCTGAACCATGGCTCTATCTCTTCAAATAAAAAAAATAGCCCCCCTCTATATTCTCTGCCTAATTCATAATTTTAATCATTTTTTCACGAAAATCAGCTGTTTTTTCGTTTATTTATAGGGTATCGCAAAAATTTTTACGTGACTTTTTTGTAGGTCTATTCAAGGGGAACAAAATTGTTTATATAAAATTTTTCGATATCTCGTTTGGTTTTCGAGTTTTGGGCAATTTTGGAGGGGGAGTACAAATTTTTTATTTTTTTTTCATTTGTTTCGTATTTTTCCCATTTGTTTCATATTTTTCCCATTTGTTTCGTATTTTTCCCATCTTTTTATGTAGTTGGAGAAAAACTGTTTGGAGGTATTACTGAGGCATGTGTTGCGGATACGATGCACTTTTATTTTTTTCATTTCCCCTATTAGTACCGTCAATATTTCGATTTTCCAATTTTTTTAGATATCTCCCTGACTATTAATTTTGGGAAAAAAATTTGTAGGTTTTCCGAAGGCGATCAAAAGCTGTCTCGGTGATTCGGAAAAATTTCGACCATTTCCGAGTAATTTCGTATTATCCGAAATTCAAATGTTTTTTTTCATATATTTGAAATTTTCCCTGTTTTCCGATCATCTTAGAGGAAATATCGGAGATGTGATTTGTTCTTATATTCGTGCTCTACCAAAAATATTTTTCGGAATTCAGTTTCAATTATTGGTTTCGTTGTTTTTTGTGTTTTACAATATCGGAATTTTTCGGAAAATTTCCCGGAAAACCCAGTTATCATTTTCCGATCATTCTCAAAAATTCACAGCCTTCTGTAAGACATATTGTAGTATATCTATGAGAAATTTGAAAGGATTCGAATCAATTCTTGAACCGGTATCGAGAAAAGTAGGAACCTGGAAAAAAAATCGGAAAATCACCGTAAATTTTTTCCGGATTTTCCGATCGCCAAAAAAAATGACGTGACAAATATCGTCGTCGAGTTGATAAAATGAATGAAAGTCCCGAGCGATATCTTTGATAATTTGGGAAATATAGCCTTTTAAAAATTTTCTACACACAAAAATTTTTTTAAATTTTTTTCAGTTTTTTCATCTTTTATAGTGTCAGATATGGATCATTAACCCGTTTGAACCATCTCTCTATCTTTTCGAATAAAAAAGTTAGGCACCCCTACAGGTCAAAGTTATTATTATTATTTTTTTTTTCGATTTTTTTTCATTTTTTAATAAGGATCACGGTCCCGTTGGATTCCAAGTTGTATCTCTCGAAATAAAAAAGTTAGGCTCCCTCGGTATTTCTCTGTCCGAAAAACCGTAGGAATACTACTTCTCTAAAGATCATAGTATAATAATAATAATAATAATAATAATAATAATAATAATAATAAATTGAAGAAATCTTGGCCGGACGAATGCAGAAGGCCGTCATCCTTGGTTCACTACTGATACTCAGGGCCCATGATTCTCGGACCCAGTTGTCACTCACCCCACGGACGTGGGGAGTGGTTATCTGGGTAAACGATCCAGCGCGCCGCCGTATGTATCGAGGCTTCGGAGACAGGGCTTGACTGGAACATCCTTTTATGGGACAAAAATAATAATAATAATGAGAATTTTTAAATTCAATTTTCACCCACTTCCAATCATCTAAATAATCTGAAATTTCGCACACATATCAAGGACCGACAACAATACAAGAATTTCATAATATTAATGTAAGAATGATAATAATAATGATAATAATAAGAATAATTTTTAAATAATTCAATTTTCTCCCACTTCCAATAGTCCGAATAATCTTAAATTAGCACACACATCAAGGTTCGACGACAATACATACATTTTATAATATTAATATAATAGTAGTGATAATGATGATGGTAATTTTCAAATTCAATTGTCACCCTCTTTCAATCGTCCGAGTAATTGATGTTTTGTCACGAGCTCTAGTCTTATTATTTATTATTAGTATCGCAGTAATGAAGTCCTGAAAATCGTGAAACACAGTAATAACCACTACATACCCCTTTATACACTTAATGTACAATTATTTATACTTTTTACTTTATATTACAATTTGCAATCTATCACCCAATTGACAGTATTGACAGAGTTTTTCTCTGCCCAACTACAGAATGCCTTTTTTTGGACTTTCTGGGCCAAGGAAGGGAAGCCAGATCATCGGCTATCAACTTTGGCCGTTTTATCGGATATGGTAAGAATAATATCAACCGAAACAACTTAAGATATTTGAATATGAATATTAACCTAAAAAATCACTTAAGATATATGAGCAATTAATATTTAGCACACATATCAAGAACTGATGGAAAAACAAAATTTTTATAATTTTAATATTTCAATAATGGTAATAATAATAATGAAAAAGTTTAATTAAATAAAATTTTCAACCACTTCCAAACGTCCAAATTTACAAAATTTGGCACATATATATCAAGATTCGATGAAATATTATTATGTACTGATGAGAATTTTCAAAATTTTCACCCACTTCCAATAGTCCCAATAAGATATAGTTATTATAGTATAATATTTATCATATATCTTGGGTATCTCTGAAATGGCTCTAATAATTTGGATCAAATTTTGTCTTCAGATAAGAGTTTGCCCTTTAGGATCCTCTATATAGGCGTTTCTCGTGAAAAAAAAACTCGATTTTACACAAACAAAAATCAGTTCGAATCGAAGAATTGGGGATTTGAATTTGAAAGAATATATCGAATAATCCACTCAAGAAGAGATGTTTACCAAATATTATAAAACACTTGGAACAATCCCTATAGGTTTTAGGGGAACGCTTGTTGGAATTGAGAACTGTCACTGTGACAGTTGCCAGTTGTTTTTGGTTTTGCCGGTTTTGCTGCTTTTACGTTCGTTATTTAAATGACTGCATTTCATATTAGGTTGCAAAACGAGCAAAGTTTGGTCGCCCAGGTACTACCAATTTAAAAGAGCACACAAAATTAAAAAACGTCACCAAGTACCTGTTGACGATTTTCTGTACCTATGTTAAAAAACTTGAGATTACTGAGGAGGGCCTTAAAATGCATATGGCCACGCTATGATTTTTTGTTAAAAAATGCACTCAAACTTCAAGTACTTCGTACTTCTTCAATTATGTAACATAGACCACACAAATTGTTAAAATAACTCAGATATCTATTGAATCACAGGCCGCTCATACCGCCCCCATGGCCATTCCTGCGTTTTAGGTACGTTTCAACACGACGCTAAATCACAGGCCGCCTTAACCGTCTTTATTCATGGTCTCTCCTGGGCTTTAGGTACGTTTAAGTAAATCGCAGGCCGTCCATACCGCCTCCAGGGTCAATCTTGCGATTTTAGGTACGTTTTCACACGATGCTAAATCTCAGACCGTCTATACCGCCCTCAAGTGTATCTTGCGTTTTATTATACGCTGTCCTGTAGAAACATTTCTTTGGGTTATACAAACATATTGGGTTATACGACAACATCCCCTCCCTACTCTTGGGTGAAATATATATTGAGGAGACGACTTCGAGTTTTAATTAACTTCATCATACTGAAACTCCACTTTGAGTAAGTATGCATTACTTCCTTCATATAAAAAAATCAAGATATCGGACGATATTTGTGATTAAGGTCTGATTTCATTCAAAATTTGTATGTGGGGGTTTTCGGGCTCGGTGATTTTTAATATTTTGTTAAAATTAATGAATCCAAGATGACGGCTCGAAGGCAGACAAGTTTTGTGATTATGATCCGATTCGATTCAACTTGGTATTTAGGAGTTTTTGGGATCGACTATCATTTATTTTTTTAAACTGAGAATTCAGAATGACGGCTTCAAGATTTTAATCGAAAATACTATTTAACTGTTTTTAAAAATGCCTGAATGATTCAAATTGTTTCGGAAATAAGAACAGAAAATCACATGTAGAATCATGAATAATACAACCTTGATCAAGTATCTGAATGAAAATGCTAAATTTCTCTCTTGGAGTTTTTCTTTTAAGTAAGGGTCCCTCCACAATATAAATTTTCAGCATGAACTCAAAACGACGAAAAAATTTTGTGATTAATAGTCTGATTCTCTAAAGGATTCCAACTTGGACTTTTCGGGGTAGATAAGATTTTTTTCTAAAAAATAATTCATACTGGCAAAATTAGTTTTAAAATTAAACGCCACACTACTGAAAATAGTGATTAATAAAATCTCATCGCAATTTTTTTTAAAACCATTTGATCTACACTTCCACAAGAAATTAACGCACCACCAAAAATTAAGCAAACGTTTAAGATACATTTTCGTCAAAACTACTTGTCCGATTTGGATGTTTTTTTTTAATGACATGTTATTTTCTTCTGAACGTTGGTGTGTAAACTGTATGCACATAAAAACCTCTATTTTATAAATACCGGGTGTAACAATTATAGCGTGCTTTTTTCATAAAATTTGTATCGCCCTGTAGAGTGTAACAGTTACATTATCAAGTTAGAATTGAACTTACACTTTAGTCTTATCTTTTTTCAACATTTGCTTCTTTGATTCACTTCATTATCTTTCTCATTACTCGAGAAACACCATTTTATAGCATAACATGATTTTATGGAAAATGAAGATCCAAATTTAACAACGAAAAAGCGAAACAAAATAAAAATAAACAAGTTAAACGATAGTGTCAGTAGCGAGTATTTCCACCTCTGGTACGAATGATTTCTTGGCAACCTCGGCCCATACTGGAAATAAGAGACCTTATGTCATTTTGGTCCAGGTCTTCCCAAATTGCAATCAGCCTCTGCCCTACGTCTTCCAAAGTATTCAAGTTACGTTCCTCTTGTAATCTTCTCCCAAGAATATCCCAGAGATTCTCTATGGATTTAAATCCGGGCTCCGAGCTGGCCATACCATGGTAGCGATACCGACTTCCTCTAGATAATTTCTCACAACTCGGGCAGTGTGAGGCCTGGCATTATCTTGCAGCAACAAAAATCCTTGCCCTATATATGGCGCAAATGGCATTACATGTGGTTCTAAAATCTCCAATGTGTACCTTTCACCTGTAAGGCTTCCATTAATGATCACAAGTTCCGTGCGAGCAGTCAAAGCAATGCCTCCCCAGCGAGGTTACTTTTTTAATATAATTAAAATATTATTGATGATGCTACCTGGGCCATTCACCAAAACCAACTCAAAATACCGTCTATTAGAGATTATTTTCTTTATATTACCTGCATTCTTTTATTTTTAATCTAATCCTGATGTTATGGGTCGATTACCAAAATAATAAAAAACACGATAGTGTTTACTAGACATTTTTTTCTCAATAATTGATGTAATGGTCAGAGGTTACTTTTTTAATTTATTTAAAACATTATTGATATGATGATCTACCGGGGCCATTCGCCAAAATAACTTGAAACACAGGAGCGTCTATTAGAAATATAGCGTAGATGTTATGGTCCATTACCAAAATAAAAATTGAAAATATAATAGTGTCTATTATACATTTTCTCCAAATGACATTAAAAGCGGCCTTTTAATGACACTTGGCAGGCTTAGAAGTTGTACTTTTAATGCCTAGGCAGAAAAGTCCACTTTTACTGCCTAGGCAGAAAAAGTTATTTGCTAGGCAACCTTTCAAGTAATAATTTAAATCAAACTGGTTATTAAAATTGACAATGACATTAAGAAAACTCAAAATGATGCTGATGATAATAAACTGGTTTTATTGCATTAAAACTACAAACTACAACACGAAATTTTTATTTATTAGATATATTTATGGTGAATTGTGAACAATTATTTAGTCCGCTTCCCTCCTTTCCAGTAAAATTAACAACTTTAGTATCAACACTTGATACTCCGGAAACGCCAGAAAATATTTTATTGCCGATGTTTATTGCCCTCCGCGACAGCGGAAGACTTCCATCCTCCATGTCGCTTCAACATTGTTATGTCCCCACCAGAATGCACCAGCAACGTGGCCGAAGTTCTGCGAAAGCAGTGCCCGGTATACTCTTTCGCATGGGATAGTCCCAGAAAAGTAGCAATTTCTTCTGGCATTTTACCGAATTTGTGAATGCCAATGAATTGATGATGTGCTTTACCGTTCGCATACTTATAGAAGACACGCCGATTATTTAAATTCGAGGGTCTGGAGGCTGCATATTTTCTGTAAACGCTTAAATATTCCGTTACTACAAAAGATCTTGATCTTTTGGTCTTAATATTTGGTAGCATAATTAGCAAGTTGTCGCCCATATCATTTATATTATCTGTTTTCATTTGCATCATGTCTACAAGCCCCAGCGACTGCAACAATAAGTACAACCTAAAATATAAATTGAAAATTAGTTCTTTAATCCATAATAGATCATTTTCAATATATTCCTACCTTCGTACACAAATACAGTTCATCTGGGGCATCTGATAAAAAGTTCTCGATTTCTTTTCTTTGAAAAACTCGGGATTTTTTTGCATGGAAACCGTCTGACTGGCGTTTCAAAAAAGCCCGTAACTTCAGGTATTTTGCCAACTCGATGTTATTTTTCTTTATAATTAATATGATGGTCATACAAATTGTTCAAATAATTCAGATTTACATTATCACAAACCAGAATGATGAAGTCTTCGTTTTTATGACTCATATGATACATCCGTGTCGGTGAATCTCAGCTGAAAATTTTCTGAAATGTCTGCCCTGGGCTACTGTACTTCCCATAGTTGACTGAAGGCATCGCACGTTGAAAAATATGCCCTCTTGTGATGTAAACAGCTGAATCCGTATGATCTTTCGCTGAAGACAAGTACGGCTTGACTATTTGATTGCATCGAAAGACACAGCCCAACAATTCGCTAATATAAAAAATGAAATATTACCTCTAAACATTTTTCTTTAAATTTTATCCAATAATATAACAGCAGAACGACTACATCTGTATCTGATAATATAACTATAGTATGTTGCGATTTCCTCCGGTACATACAAAATAATTCTTGAATCTGCTTCTTCTATATCTACACATACCGAAGGAAATCGAAAAATACTAGTTATATCATCAGATACAGATGTAGTCGTTCTGCTGTTATATTAAAGGATTACATTTGAAAAAAAAGGTTTAGAGGTAATATTTTAATTTTTATACAAAGAGATTTTTACCCTTGCACACACTTTGGCCAAAATAAATTGGATATTCGCTGTGTTCAGTACTCTCAGTACTCCCCGCTTTACCCCATCTAACAGGTGCAGATTACACTAGTATAGTTGAACAGAGGATATAGTTCATCTATTATCAATTACAACAACTCGTAAAAATTAACAGGAAGCGCCGCGGAACATGTGTACCTAATTGACGTGCGGCTAAATGCAAAACAATTTGCTGAAGAGTTATAAATCATCATTTAAATGAGGTTCTGCAATTAATATTAGAATGGCTATAATGCGGCTGTAGACAAGGCTGAACAATTCTTAGTTCGAGTTATCAAAAAGAATAATGCATCATCTGTAACTTTCGATAGACCAAATATTTGCTTGTACCATTTCGCCAATTAAATTTCAGTTGCTGAACTTACCTACATGCCTAGTCTATAGGATTGCGCATTTTAAGAGCGCTCTACATCGCAAATCGACGAATCAACTGGTTGAATTTAAATTGCTTACAATAAGATCCTTTGAAATTTGCATATTTCATAGGAGAGAATGTTCAAATTCAGCAAGGAAAAATATATACACCTGTCGATCGAGGAACAAGCTCCTAAATATACATGTAAAAAATGTTCTACAAAACAATTCAGTTGCAGATTTTCTGGGGTAACGTGCATTTCACATTCCGTCACCTCCCCCCGTAACTTCTTTATTTTACATATTACAAATTACATATTACAAAAAAATGTTAATAACATAAGTTGTAGGGTTTCATTCGATCTCTTCAATGGATTAAGTTTAATTTATACATAGTGTCTCAAAAGAGCGCATCGACTTAGAAGTTTATTTTTTTAAATAGGATACCCTGTATTTCATCACATGATCGGTTAGAGATGATCATAAGAAATCCAACAATACCAAGTTTAATGGATATATCGCCAATTATTCTTTTCATTAGCTCAATGAGTGTGAGAGAGAATTTATTGACCCGTCAGAGAAAGTGTCGGAGAAAGTTTCTGTCTACCACTCATTGGTCTTATGTATAAAATAATAGGCAATATCTCCGTAGTCTTTGGAGATAACAGCATCAAACTTGGTATTGTTGGATTCCTTATGATCATCCCTGATCGATCATGCAATGGAATACAGGGTGTCCTATTAAAAAAATTTAACTTTTAAGTTGATGCACTTTCTTGAGACAATTGAAACTCTACAACTTATATATTTAACATTTTTTTGTAATATGTAAAGTAAAGAAGTTACGGGAGGGGCGACGGATTTTTGGTCCTAACTGTATAGTGACATTAAAAAAACTCGACTTTAAAAAACCTTGACATAGTGCTGTCGGATCACACTCCAAAAGGTAAGGTCTAAAGATAGATTACAAAGACTAACTTTTTACATTCAATTGAAGTGTTATTATGTTACAATGTTTCAAAATAGTTTGATGTGATGAAATGGCATTTGAAATCGATACAAGATATGATAAGACGACAAGACTAAAATGTGGAAAATAAAAAGTAATAATATATTTTTTTTTCCACGGTTATATTTAAATGCACTAAAAAGAGGAAAATAATTTTTTTCATGTTTATCCAAAATGAAGGGTATGAGTAAAACCGGGTGACCACGAGGTGAGGTACGCCCCCCAATTTTTCTATAGTTTTGAAGATACAGATTTCAAATTTGGTATGTCGCTATTGTACTTGAATACGCATATTCTGAAGCATCTACTGAAAATAAGTGTACTTCCGGTTCAACCGGAAGTGACACAAAAACTTTGTTTTTCGAATGACATCCTCAACATATTTTTTTATTATCCAAAAGATCACGCAATTTTTGATAACACTGTTTTTCAAAATTGAACATCGGTTGAAAAATGGCGGAGATACATTTGATTGGTCAGTCAAACAAAGTTTGCCATAAAATTCAAACCTAAATCACCACAACTGACAAACGACATCAGAGGGAAGATTCGAATTGCGAAACAGTAGAGAACTGAGGAATGATTGTAATTCAATGCCAACGCCTAAAACCCAAAGTGATGCACCAGGCAGCCACAGCGTAACTCCGAAAGACGAATTTGTTTTAAAAAAATATTGTATTGCTGAAAATTATAATGTTCCATTAATTTTTTTAATATCTGTGAAATAAAAAAAACTCCTATAAAATTGCATTTTTGATCAGTTGCATCAAACGAAAACTGATGGTATAAATAGTTAAGGAAAGGAGGTAGGGTCCCAGCATCATACTCCCCAGGCCCAATGCTGGCTCTCTCCAGCCCTGGGCTTAGAACATAATTAAGAAAGCAATACACAAAAGCTCAAATTATTTCAACGAAGTCGAAGTTTGTTCTACTTAGTCAATCAATGCTGCTTTTTTTTCGCTTTTTTATTTTCATGACCGCCTTCGTTAAAGAATATCTAATTTCGAGAACTCTCATGATAAAACATCTTGTATTTTTTTTTTATTGTTTTTTCCGTTAACCAGCTGTCGTCCTCTTACCAACGGCAGCCCTCAAAAGCCGAAACTTGTGCCAGCCAAGGATTAACGAGGTCTTACCTTTTAACATGCGATTCCTAGCACTTTCTCGGGCCATCAGATAAATTAATCCTATAAGATATCTTGGAATATATAAATAAAAATTTCAAATGGAACACTATCAAAGAAATTAAGTATGACGCTATGCAAATTTTGATTACTTAAACATATGGTTAGTCTATTATGTCTTATGGAATAATTGCTTGGGGTGGAACTTACATTAATATTTCAAATTAGTCTTTAGAAATATGTCCAGAAGATTATGTTCAACAAACCATTTATATTCCCCTCAAAATTGTTGTGTCACAAATATAAAATTTCGACAGTTAGATAATTGTTTTATGAAAAATCTTGTACCTATCTTAAAAATAATAACTCAATATTCACAACATCAAACCATATAATACGAGATCAACATCTAACAAAAATCTTCAATCACAGAAATTTTCTCACACACTTTTACAACTTGCCATTAATGTAGGATGTTAAGTATTTAATTCGATTGTGATGAAAATAAAAAAATTATGTAAAAAATCTTTTGAAAAATGTATAAAAATAGGGATACTTGAGAACAATTATGTAACATTTAGGTGAATTATTAGTGTTTCAATCTTGTTTTCAGTAATAGAAAATGCTCTGACAATATCTGACGTTTTTTTTTATTCAATTTTTCAAATATAACAATAAATACGTTGCGTTCGACAACCGCCCCAGTGTCTCTTCACTGCTAAGGCGTTGCTGGACTTTGGATAATGTTGGATTTAACATACTCCCCGCGTTGAAAGAGACATCTTTCAAGCTAAACTGGGAAGAGGACAAATCTTCTGGAATCCTCTTTTGATGACTCCGGACTGGGTTTTAATGGATGCTACTCTTGCTACTCCATCAGGACCTTTATGCAGCTCACATATTCTTCCTAATATCCACTGGGTAGGCAAGGTATGTTCTTCTTTGATCAATACTAGAGAGCCTTCAGTAAGCGTGCCTTGACTTGATTTTCACTTGGTTCGTCGCTGTAGCTCAGCGATATAATCTGCCTTCCAGCGCTTCCAGAAATGTTGACTCATTTGCTGAAGGAGCTGGAATCTTGACAGTCTGTTTGTATTGATGTCGGTGACATCTTGATCTGGTGCAGCAATAAGCGATTTTCCAATAATAAGGTGGGCCGGGGTCAAAGGTCCGAAATCGTTTGGGTCTGAACTCAATGGACAGAGGGGACGGGAATTCAAAATTGCCTCTATTTGAGAGAGAATAGTGGAAAATTCTTCGAATAGCAATGGAGTATTAGAAATAATCCTTTTGACCGCGGCTTCCCATAGACCCCCGAAATGTGGAGAATAGGGCGGTATAAAACGCCACTCTTGTGAAGAGGCATTGCCTGTTATTTCATCATTATTATGCTTAAGAAAATCCTTCAACTCGCGTTGAGCCCCGACAAAATAAGTTCCGTTATCAGAGAGAATTTTAGATGGCTTGCCTCTCCTTGATACAAAACGATATAACGCCTGAATAAACGATTCTGAGGACAGACTTGAAACCAGCTCCAAATGAACTGCCTTTGTTGAGAGGCATATAAACAAGGCTATGTAACACTTAGTTAAACGACAGCCCCTTCCCTTTCTATCTTTAATAGTGAAAGGACCTGCGTAATCGACACCTACTATAGTGAACGCGCTAGAGGCGCGGACTCTGTCGCGTGGTAAATCATCGGTTGAACAGCCTTTGCTGTAAATCTTAAACATCTTATGCATTTTTTCACAGTAGCACGAGCTAAGTTTCTGCCCGCTATAGGCCAATAAACTTCTCTTATGGTTCCCAAAAGAAGCTGGGGACCACCATGTAAAAGGCGTTTATGCTCATGGGAGAATAACAGCTTAGTAAAATTATGTTTTGAATTGATTAGAATAGGATGTTTTTCATTGAACTGAAATTCTGAATATTCCAACCTACCTCCAACCATTAAAATATTGTCAGAATCTAGAAATGGGTTTAGAGAAGCCAATGAACTATATGGCTGTATAGCTTTATTATTTTTTAAATCCTGTATTTCTGAAGAGAAAGAATGCTGTTGACAAATTTTGATCAGACAATTCATTGCACTGGTCAGTTCTTTTACAGTAAGATATCCTGTAATCTTACCATCCTTATGGAGACAGTTGTTCTTGAACCGTAGAATATATGCAGTAGATCTCTACATTCTAGAAAAATTTGAAAATCTCTCAAATGGAAAATTCAGTTGCAAAGATGTAAAATTCGTGAAGGCTTTAGACTTAAGATCAGGTAAATCAATATTTTTATTTATAGTTATAGGCCAAGATGACGACTTTTTGAGAAGCCATGATGGTCCATGCCACGATAGCTCACAGTCTGAAATTTTACAAGGATAAATTCCTCTGGATACAATATCCGCAGGATTATCATGAGTGGGAATGTACTCCATTCAACATCTTCAGTCAGACATTGAATATCTGCTACCTTATTAGCCGTGAATGTTTTCAATAAATTTGAACTTGTGCGTATCCACGCCAAGGTGATTTTTGAGTCTGACCAAAGAGTAGAAGACTCAAGTTCCATTTTCATAGACCCTTTGACTTTATGGAACAATCTTACTACTGTGATCGCTTTTATTGGTGCAACTTTAGATTTCGCACAAAGTAAGGTTGTATGAATATTGCCAAGCACATCTACGCTCCTCAAATAAATGCAAGCCCCAAAGGATTTTTCCGAGGAATCCGCGAATCCATGTAATTGGACCGCGGCAGCATCCTTGCAAATTGCTTGCCTATTTAGTTTTAAATTATTTAGTATCGGAAGTTCACTTTCGAACTTCATCCACATATCTAACATGGCGCCTGTTATTGTATCATCCCATGAACGTTCGTCTGCCCATAGCCTTTGCATAAACGTTTTAGCTTATAGTACAAGGGCTGACCAGTCCTAACGGGTCAAAGATTTTTGCTCTTATAGATAATACAGATCGTTTTGTAACAATGGATTTAATGGAATTCATGTTAATATTGTACATGAGTTTATCATATTTACAAGACCAAGCTAAACCCAGTGTTTTCATTTTGGTATCCTCGGTAAACTCAAGTAAATCGAATTTGAACTCATGAGAAGTTACGTTGTCAAGAGAAGCAAGATTGTTGTGCGCCACTTTCTGAGTTGAAATCCTCCTAATTCAGGAGTTTTTGAAACAGATTCGCATATATATCGAGCTTGTTCAATAATTGTAGATGCCCCGGTCAACAGATCGTCGACATAAAAATCATATTTAATGATATCAGCTATATCTGGCATACCTTTTTGTATCTCATCCGCCAGACTGAATAAACAGCGTATAGCAAGATAGCTTGCAGAAGATTGTCCATGTGTCACCGTATTTAACGTGCAAGCATTCAGATTTTCGTTTGGACCTTCTCGCCACAATATTTTCTGTAAATGTCGTTGCTCGGATGCAATCAAAACCTGCCTATACGTTTTAGCAATATCTGCTGAAATTACATAATTGTGCTTTCAAACCTCAGAATTATTGAAAGCAAATCATCCTGAAGAACTGGTCCAACTGCTTGAATATTATTCAAAGAAATACCGTTACTAGATGATGGAGAGGCATCGAATACGACCCTTAGTTTTGTGATTAAACTATTCTCATTGATAACTCCGTGATGGGGCATAAAATATTCGGAAGTGCGACGTTTGCTGTCTCTTACGGTATCGTTGATGAGACTCATATGGCCGAGGTCTCGATACTCCAACATGAACTCCTTATAGCGATCATACAGCAAGGCGTCTCGCCGAAATTTGCGTTCTAATGTATAGAAACGTTTTTCAGCTTGCAGTCGCGACTCTCCCAAAATATTTGGGTCTTGTGTTAATGGCATAGTGACTATGAAACGGCCACTTGCGTCCCTGACAGTCGTTTCAATGAAATTGGTTTCGCAAAATTGTTCAATCTTGGATAATTGTTTGCAACCTTGAAGCTCTTCAACTTCCCAAAATTTGGATATAGTATCCAGTAACTCTTGATTAACACTCACATGACAAAACATGATTTTTGTCTCCTTAATGGCCAGTAATTGCCCCGAAACTACCCAACCTAACGAGGTTTCATATAATAGTGGCATATTTTTACCCATAGAGATTTTATTTGCGCCCAAAATTGTCCAAAATAGATCGGCACCAATGAGCATGTCGACCGGCCTGGGCTTATAGAATAGAGGATCAGCCAAAGTTATATTGTTAGGAATTGCCCAATTGTTTGTGCTAAATCCCAAACTTGGCATCACACCGGTAATTTTCTTCAACACATAGCAATTACAGTTTGTTTCAAATTCACTATGCATTGACCTGATCAATACCTTACATTTTTTATCGACGTTTGACTTGGCGTTTGTAATGCCAAAAATTGTTAAAACAGTTTTTTGTATGTCAATACCCAATCGTTCTTGCAATTGTTCTGTTATAAAAGAAGTTTGCGACCCGCAATCCAGCAGTGCTCTAATTTCATGAAAATTATTGAATTTATCAGCAACAAGTAAACAAACAGTTGATAAAATAACCTGTTGCGGCACTGGAATCGCTAAGCCACTGGTCAGTGCAGTAGAAGTGCTTGGTTCTATATTTTCAGCACTATTTGATGAGCTAGCAGCCTGCACCACCTGATTTGTATCATGCAGAATTGAATTGTGCCATGCTTTGCATACTTTACAAGGCCCCAATCTACACCGTCTTGTTGAATGCCCCGCTCGTAAGCAGTTATAACAGATATTTGATTTTTTGACGAAATCTCTTTTTTGGGATACGTTCAACTTGAGAAAATCTTGACAAACGTAAATTGAATGATCTTTTTTGCAGTAAGCGCACATATAGTTAGCTGAAGATAAGCATCTAATATTGTTATGCTTCGAATGCTTATTTAATGTAGAACTACCTTTAGATTCCTGCTTATTTAAATGCAGGTTATTTTTTGACTCTAAAGTATCGATAAAATTGGCACGTCTTTGCAAAAATGTATTTATTGTCGGTTAATCTTCTTGTTTTGCAGTTTCTCTTTCCCACTCTAAGTTAGAAGCTGTATCTAGTTTATTTGTAAGCCAAAAAATCAGTAAGGGATCTCAATTGTCGATATTTTGCCCCAATTGCTCAATGGAACCCAAATGTTTATTGATATCATCCGTTAAAATTTGGATTTTTTCAGAAGTTGGTTTATGTATGCTTTCAATGGAAAAAATTGATTTGATATGCTCATAAATTAACTTTTTTGTATTATCAAACCTACTTGTTATTGTAGTCCAAGCTACTTCGTAATTGTCGGCCGTGTATTTGATTTTAGAAATAGAAGCGGCTGCAGTTCCGTGCAAAAGTGCGAAAGTGCACTGCGTAAATAGTAAAACTTCTGTATATCGCTAAGTCTTTTATTGTCGTGAATTAAACTTTTGTATATGTCCCTGAATTCTAGCCAGTCCTCAAATTTTCCATTGAACTTTGGTAGGGAAATTTCAGGCAGTTTTATACCGTGCCTTGATAAATTACTTGAATGCCCTGAATGTGAACTAGAATGATTTGATTGCACGTCATCATCTTTTTCAGTATATTTTTGTGAAATAGTTTTAGCGAGTGCGATAGCCTCATAATATGAATTTTCAAATTGCTCTCTTTCCTTTAATTGTTCGTCAATTTTGGATTCATCCTCTAGCAACTCAATTTCAACTTGATGTTCATTGAAATCATCTAAATAAGTATCAGCATTAGTTAATCTGTCATTTAATTCAATTTGTGTGATTGATGACTTGTTTATTTTGTGGAAATTCATGAACACTTTGAAGAAACGAAAGAACACTCTTTTTTCTTATTTCCACTAGATTTTTATTGTTACGACCGGTTTCGGGTTTTATCCCATTATCAAGTATAAAAACTAACTAATACAATTGAACTCTAAGCCTAGTTATATAGGGAGTTTGCAGGTAGGCTGGATGGAGAGGTAATTAAGAGAACAAGGGTGAAACAATATTGTTTCACCCTTGTTCTCTTAATTAAATATTGTTTATATTTAATTTAATAATAATATTTAATTCAATAATATCTAGCGGATTATGTTCGGTTTTGCCAGAAATATCTTGCAAAAAATTGTTAAAAATTGTTAGTCTACTTTTCACAGCGCCCCTTTTCCTAATTAGTTGTTTAAGTTTCTCCATTTTGTGAAGAACAAGCCAAAATCACTCGCAAATAGTACAACTTCAAATGCAAAAGGAGTATAGGAAGGAATAAATTGGGAAGGTCTCACCAGTAGTACTGTTCAGGTTTGCTTTCTTTATTACTGTAGTCGGCCAGCTGAACTATCTGCGTTTGTTCGCTTCTTTCCGGCTGCACTTTCAACCTTGTATTTTTGCAGCACGTTGTAAATTGTAGAATAAGTATAGTTAGTTATGGATAATATTTACTGGATTTATAGATTATATATATAGGTTTCAACCTTGTTTTCAGTAATAGAAAATGGATTCGCCGATAAAATGTTTATTGACAATGCTCTGACAATATCTGACGTTTTTTTTTATCCAATTTTTCAAATATAACAAAAATACGTTGCGTTCGACAACCGCCTCAGTGTCTCTTCACTGCTAAGGCGTTGCTGGACTTTGGATAATGTTGGCTTTAACAATTAGAATAAGGATTACTTAGGTTTTATTCATAAAATAATATTTATTTTTCACTTATTTTACAAAACACATTGTTAAAATATTTTAGATTATTTATATAGGGTGTAATCTAACCTCTTGCACTTCTGTGAAGGACGGGTGTATAATGCCATTTTATAACGGATGGCAGGTGTGAAAAATTCGAAAAAAAATTGTGTAAAGTTTAAATTGTGTTGGAAAATTCGTCGAAATTCTGGGATCCTCTGTCCGCCGAACGTCAGCTGACCGGAGCAGAGTCGCGATAATACTGGAACTGCCGGATGGAAGAAACTGTGTAATTTCAAAGAGCGGTTTCCAAGATTTTCCGAATTTTCCAACAAAATTTAAAATTTCCACAATTTTTTAATCAAAATTTTCACATCTGCCATTCGTTATAAAATGGCACTATGCACGGGAGTGCAAGAGGTTAGATTACACTCTGTATATATATAAAAATCATATGATTACACACAGGTCTTATAACCTATGTAATCATATATCAATTTATTTAATCATTATTCCCACTCAATGTTTATTATTCAAAACAATGTAATACTATTTCAACAGAAAAAAATCTTCTTAAGCAGAAAAATACCTGTACATAAAAACTTTGAAGGACTTTTGAATTTATTTTGAATTGGTGGTGGGGGAAACAATTCCTGTCCGACAAAATATTTTGATAACTAAATCTTGTAGAGCATCTTCGAAAGCATAGATTTATACAAAAAAATAACCATCCACGAAAACTGATGTTCTCATGAATTCATTTCCAAAATTATTAGGATTGGTGGTGGGTAAAACGCGTGTCCGACAAAATATTTTGGCAAATAAGTCTTGTAGAGCACATTGGAAAATTATAGAAAAATCTAGAACTGCAGGACTTGACGTTCATAACAAAAAAAGTTCATTTGCTAATTATATACTTAATTCTAACCACCAATTTGTTGAATTTACTTGAAATCTTCGAAATAAATAGTTCTTTGAAAGATGCCAATGTTAACTTTTTGAATGAACAGGTTAATTTCGATTGCATACAATTTTTCAATTCCTTAAATTTTTAATACTGTCATTATGTTGCTCTCCAGTGTGGTCAATTTCGATCTATCTCGGTTTCTCTACACTTCAACTCACCACAGAACATTGTAAACATGTATTGTGTCCTATCCCTTAGTATTTGTTCTCTGGTCAATTTTGACTTGACAGCTGACAAGTGCAATTTTAATTCAAATGTCAATATTGTCATAATTTCAACCTTAGTTGATACCACGTTTCCTGAAACCTGATTGATTAACTTTTCAAACACTTTTTACTGTCTCTACGTATGAGATATAAAGCCTTCTGCAGGTGGAAAGGCAAAATGCCCTAACCACTACAAGACATGAGCCTTCGGCCATGTGATTTCAATATTTTCATTAACCTCACGTTTTCAATTTTTTAAATTTTTAAATATTACTTATCATAACTATCACCTTGCTTGTTGGTAAGTTATTTATCTTGCTGTAACAATCACCACTATACCTCATTTCTAGGGCATTGGACATAGTACCCCCTAACATTTAAGTTATTTTCATAATTATATAAAAAGGATTTTTCCTCTCCATGTAAGTAACCTTTGCATCCTAGTAACAACAATACAGCATGTTAACATTTGTTCTAGAACTCGTATAAATAAGGCTGAAGATGGATTCTTGCTGAATCCGAAACATGTAATTTAATGTAATTAAACATTGTTTTAAACAAACCTTTTTGTAATTTCGTTGGGATCTTCATTAATTTACTATGATAAACTACACTGAATACGAGCAAAGGGCGCCAGCTACATTTATACCGGGTGTAACAGGATCATGGTACACCCCCGTATCTCCGTTAGTTTTGAAGGTAATTGATTGAAATTTGGTATATCCCATATACATAATAAGCGGCACTTTTTCACCTACAAATGAATTTTTCCACTTCCGGTTACGCCGGAAGTGATACCAAGTTTCGATTTTTAAATGAAACAATCTTATATAATTACATTTCTGAAATCTGAATAATTTTCTGAATCAAACGTCAACATTTTTCATACTTTTTACATTTAAGTGTGCCATGATAGTTCCGATTTATTCCAATTGACCCGTCTAATGCTAGAAAAATCGAAATTCCGTCAAAAATACTAAATTGCGTTTTTTATGAGCAAATAAAGTTCATCGAAATCGATTTTGGTGTAAAACTCAATTTTTTCAAATTATATACAGGGTGTTCCATTTAAAAATCGGAATTTGGTATCGCTTCCGGCGGAACCGAAAGGAGTGATTCTGATATCGAAAATATTACTAATAGTAAAGTAAAGTTTATTGAACTACGTTACATCACGTCATTAAAACAGTAAGACATGACAACAGCACAAATTATTAAAATCTTGTAAGAATAGTCATAAACTTAATGATAATAGAGAAACAGAGTTTATGCGAACCCTATCAATATGCCTGCAAAGATGAAATAAAAGCTAACACTAACAAGTCACAGAGAAACTAAGGTCTAAGATAATTGAATAATAGAACTACATGAAGAGTTGATATACGACACGTTCTGCACAAGTCATCCGCCGTGAAACTGTAATTGAGAAACTCATCTACTGAATAAAAGCACTTCAGAAGGAATGATTTCATTTTCATTTTAAACTAGAAGTAACTGACTTGTCTTATTTTTATCGGTAGTTTGTTGTAGAAATCGAAGTTTAAAGATTTCTTTTGAGATATTACCAGCCTGTATCTAGTAGTTCTCAGTAAGTTACTTGACCTTGTTGGGTAAGGATGAATATCTGACTGTATGGGGAACTTCAGTCTATTTTTATGTATTTCGATAGGTGTGTGAAAAATGTTTGCAGTTGGAAGTGGCATGATTTTAAGCCTGATAAAAAGGGGACGGCAGTGGTCACTGTATCCGGCACCTGACATCACCCTCACAACTCTTTTCTGGAGAATGAATATTTTGCTTGCATGACAAGAACTGTCCCACAAACCAACCAATTGAGTTTATTTTTAATATGGATTCCCAGTAATTTCACACATTTTCCTTCGGCAATTGTAGCATTTGACGATATAAGAAGACTTTGTGTTTTCTCAGCATTCAGCGTGAGTTTGTTCGAGGAGAACCACCTCTCAGCCAATTCCAGGTTGTGGGTCGAAGAGAAAGTCAGCTCATGTAGATTACTGTTTTGGTCAATAAGCGTTGTATCATCGGTAAAGAGAATGCAATTTTTAGGGAGTACCTAATAATATAAATCGTTAATACACAATATGAACAGAATTGGTCCTAACACTGAGCCTTGTGGTACACCATGCGAGATTTCTTTCAAGTCTGATTTAACTCCATTCACCAGAACACACTGAGATCTTCCCCGCAGATAAGATTTAAAAAATTCCAATGGAATGCCACGTATTCCCATAGTAAGTTAGTTTTTCAGAATTCTCTCTTTTTTCTTTTAAAACCTTAACTAAACCTTTCATCAGTTTATCTACGTAAACTAAATTCAGAGATTTTTTTTGAAATAATTTACTTAATATCTGAGTGAAAGAAAAAATATAGCTTATACATTTTAGGGAAACTAAAAAGGGGACTGTTAGCATGCTATTAATCAGTATATCAGCTTTTGGTCTTGAAACATTGTCATGCCAGTGTCTGATATTATCTAGTACATCAATAATATCTAGAAGATTGTTTTCGAAATACGAAGAAGTTTCGTGTGTCTCCACCCAACGAGTGTCACAAAGACTACCAAGCTTTGTACCTAACTTTTTTTTAATTAAGAAACTTCTTTTTGCTGAGGCATGGAAAAATGCAATCACTTCTCGTATAGTTCCAAAACAATTCCTTGGCGCCTTGAATCTGCGCACATTTTGAAATTGATAAATTAAACGAATGGTTGAAACAGGGAACTCTAACAGAGAACGGTGAACGTTTTTTGATTTCGCTAACAGCTCCTTTTTCCAAAGATGTCATCAAATTACAAGTATCGGTACATATTCCACCACACAGTATTTGATATCAAAGCCGCTATTTTCTAAAATAGTAATAACAGATTTACCTAATTTTTCACCACGAATTTTAGGTTCGGTTTCCAATTCAAATTCACTTCCATAATTTAATTCATGAATGTCTGTAAATCCTATGAAATCTTCTCTTATTTCACAATTATGAACATATCTCAAAACAATACTCAACTGAGATGAAGCTGAAATATGCGTAGTTTCGTCAAACATAATCGAAAAATACTTGGCTTCACCAACGTATTTTCTTATTGTACCTAAAATTTCTTCACCACAACAACTTATAATGTAATTTTGTGTCGTTTTAGAAATATATGTTGCCCGTGAACTTGAATTTTTCAAATGATATTCTAAAGTGACATCTCCGGCTCGAATTCTCATTTTTAAAAATGCTCGAAAATTTCGTTCATTTGTAATTGATTTTGATTGTTGAAGTTCCTGATGTTCCTCTGAAGAATTGAAAGGCACATCTAAAAATCCGTCATCTCTATGTCCTCTAAAGGCTATATTTTGTTTCCCCATAGTTATGATGGTATCGATTATAGGCATCAATTTGTTTTAAATTTGTTTTTGAAATTTGATATATAACTTCATTTTCGGATCTGCCAAAATTTGTTAAGAACAGCTTAGCCTTTTCAATAGAATTCCTGTGGTACCTATAGTTTTGATGTTTATGTAAATAGCCGTCTTTCCCAGTTAATTTCCCAAACTTTGTCAAAGGCTTCTTCACAAGAACTGTAGCTTAATTTTGACACTTACTTTAGCCAATAAATGTGGGTTCAAAAATTGTACAATACTTGCAAAACGCGCCTTTCTTGTTGGAAGAATATAGCAGCCAGTTAAATTTTTCCAAATAAGTATGACTGAAATATCTTTTAATTTTTTTACCGTGTGCGGTTCTTTCAGAGTAAGGAAAATTGTAATTTTTTGGAGGAATATACGGGTTTTCTAATAATTCTTTCTTTTGTAAATCGGAAATATGAGTGATGTTATCCAGAAATAATCCAACATCGTTTGAAGAATGTTCGACGACTGCAGTAAGGGCGAAATACCTGAGTCCGGTACTGGTTCTGTACACATTGGAATAGTCGCTCCCGATGTTGAGGGATTGCACATATCTTGATTTTCTTGATGGGCGATGTCTTGACTTTCATGATTACCTGAACCAGATTTTGTATGTCCCTTTTCTTTTATTTCTAGGAAACAATCTAATGTTTTCAGTCTTTTCTTAGGATGCTGCTCTATTCTGAATTCTGATTTTCTGAAATGAAATAAAAATCGTTTGACTAACCCCATTGCCCCCCCTTTGATCCGCCACTGCCTCGAAATTAATCAGTCAGTAGTTTTCATATGCACATCTCTTAACCTCTTTCAAGGAACTTCGGTAATCTTTACGCAGCATTTTGAATGATAGGATCTTTGGTAACATTGTAAATAGCCTTGACGTCGGAGAGAAAATTTCTTTAATTACGTAATTCTTCAGTAAACCAGCTGACTAGTGATTGATTTTTGTGCGTACATTTACTTTTCTTTATTGGAAAAATTCGAGTAACATGGTAACTAACACAAAAGATTCACAAAGTGTTCTGTCATAAGATTTGGAGAAAATACCTCATTGAGAATAACCCCCCGTATCCAAGATTTCTCTCAGTTTTTCTATACCAGAATGGGTATTATTTCTGTGGAAGTTGTTCGATTCTCCAAGTTCCAATGATAAATCGAGATCAATAAATGACCGAGATGATAGGAAAGGCTTGGATCTAAAACACCTGAAACATATTGTTCAGTATCAAAATTGGTCATTATGTTGTCTTTGCATGTGGAACTGTCCTTACTTATTCTCATTGGGACTGTGATTGTAATGTCCAAATTAAAAGATGCTAGCAGGTTAGACAGAGCTGTACAGTTTGACGAGGCAGATGAAAAATTTATATTGAAATCTCATGTAAATATGATTTTTTTGATGGTACACAGAATATTTTCCAGAAAAGAATCGAGAGATTGCAAGAAGCAATCAAAGTTACCAGCGCAAGATCTATATAGTGTAACAAAGACTTTACCTGAAATTTTAATTCCACAAATTTCGATGTCAAATTCTGAAGATACATTGATACATAAATCAACTACAGAAAAAGAATTCTTCACAAAAATGGCAACACCGCCATGTGCATTTGTTTGCGTACAGAAATGACTGGCTAGATAGTATCCTGGTAAGTTAATTGAATTGAGATTATCCTCACGTATCCAATGTTCGGACAAGCAATGAATATCAAAATCATTCATTTCCATAAATAAATTCAATTCATCAACTTCATTTGATAGGCATTGGATATTAATGTGAAAAACACTCAGTTATTTTGGATTCGAAATTCTCAGAACTATTTCTATTCTTACTATGTTTAGGTAAGGACCGTCGATTGGAATTGTTAATAGGTGCTATGTCAATCACATGGCGGGGGGTTTTACCGTTGTCCTCAGGTTTAAATAACGCTACACATAAGCTCCTCTGGGCCATATTGCAGGATCTATAGACTCGGCAAAGTGGGAGTTATAAATTGTTACCTTGAATGAAGCATACAAATATGGGTATTTGTAATTCCGTTTTTCGGTTTTAACTTCTGGAAAACGTGCCATGAAAGTCTCGTTCAATTCGTCAGCAGTCATCGTGGGGTCCACCCTATACACATGTAGGCTTGTAGATTTGGGAATACCTTTAAGTTCTTTTCCATTCACTTTCAAAGTAGTGTTTTCACCAACTATCAATTTTCTTCTAAGCTAAGATCTCGAAACTACTTTCCTGGTGTTATCATTTATCTCCGGTACATCACTATTGAGATTTATGATGTCTTTACATTTTTGCTTAGTGTTGTGAAGCGTCAAGGCATAAGAAACATAATTTTTAGTGAAAATCAGTTTTTCGGTAGAAACAGAAGTACCGACAACACTGTTTGTCGACAGAGCTGTGCCGAGCACTGACAAAAAGTGCTTCGAGTACTAAGCTCTAAGCACTCTTGAAAATGCTCCGAAATCTCGAGCACTAAGCACTTTTATTTATGAAATGCTCGCGATTACTAAGCACTTTCAGAAAGTAATTCCAGTCAGTGAGCACTAATCACTTTTCAGACTGTTAGATACTTAAGTTACTGAAACTTAATCAAACACGTAAGATTTTCGTAAATAATGATATATCGCGACATGTTTCGCTACACTGTCGCTTTTTCAAGCAGTTATTATATCAACCGCTTGGAAAACTACAATGTAGCGAAACATGTCTCGATGTAATATCATTTGTTGAAATCTTATCGTGTTAAATCAAGTTTCAGTAACTCACGTTTCTAACACTCCAAGAAGTGCTATGGATTTCCATCAAGTAACAACCGAGTCAATTAAAAACTTAAGTAATTTTTTCTACTCACATAATATCTAAAATGGCATTCAGCGTTCCACGATAAATGATCAATTAATTACATATTTCGTAATTTGTATTTAAAGATTTTTTTTTAAATATTACCATAACAACTTCTGTTTTTAAAGTACATCGCTAGGGTTTGATTTTAGTGGTTAGAAACCCTGAGATAGTAGGTCTTTCTTGACCTGTCAATTGAAACTGTTATGATAAAAAAGATATCTACTTTAAAACATATAATGTTTGGTTTTGTGGTTTTCTTGACATCGTTTTTTGAGTGTTTAACCTCGCACAGTCTGAAAAAAAAAACCAAAACATATGGTTACACAGAAACGAAGTTTGAAATACAGAATGGTAATTGACATACCGCACATCCCCTGTATCAAGATAGCAAATGTCATCCATACGAACTTTTTAGTAGACTTTTTTTGACTTTCGTCAACGAAGTAATTTAAATAAATTTGACTCGATATCAAAAAAAAAAATTGTTTTAAAGAGACAGAGACAGACTTGGTCTCTGATACGTCAAGGTAGTTTGAAAAGAAGAGGTAATATTTAGTTATTTCGAACTTATTTTTTATATAGAATAAGTAACTGACAAAATTGTACTATTTTTTTTCAAGACAGTAATCTTCTAAACGCAGTACTTATCGTGCAAAATTGATTTTTTGGTTGGGGGTGTCGCCGGGTGCCGCGACTTCTTGTTTCGACAAGATTCATTTATATGGAAAGGCTTAGTGCTTAATCATCCCGAAAAGTGCTCGTGAGCACTCCAGTGCTCCGGAGCCTTTTCGTTAAATGCTTCGGAGCACTAAGCATTGAATATGAAAAGTGCTCGGGAGCACAGTGCTTAGGAGCACAAAAGTACTTCGACCACTTTCACGAGCACTAATCACTGTGTTTTGGGACAGTTCTGTTTGCTGATGAGCAATTTCCGGCCACTGGCAATTATTTTTTATCAGATAGGGGGACTGATGTTTTATCTGCTTCCTGGTTTTTGTAGGATTTCGTTGTAGTTTTTCCAACTGCAGCATTGGGTTTTTGTCTTAGCAGTATAATTTGTTTATGCATCAGAGTTATTTTATCACGAAGCTCATGAATTATCATATCTTCTTGTTTAATAATGTAATTGAAGATATCCAAACTGATTGACTTACTGTCATCCGATAAGTCCTCAATGGCTTCAAAAAACGCTTGATCGATGTCACTCATTCTTTTTTAACGCAGCGCAACATTTCATCAGGTATCGTTAACAAATTTCGCTTTACTATTTCTTGCACAGCTGTTATGAAACGTGTTCTCACACACAATATCCTTCACACCATTAACTAAGTTTCTTTTACACTTATTACTTGATTTATTTTTAGGAGCGAGGTCCAGAAAATTTACACTGCTCGAAGCCATGTTGGCAATAATGAATAATATTAAATGTGACAACCATTTCCGATCGGACCGCTATTATATGGCTATCATTATTAGTTCTATTAATATCATTGTTACCATTACTATTATTATTGTCATCATCCTAATATGTAACTGTAGTGTTGTGTGGAAGCACCTTGTACATGTTAGTTCCAATAGGATAGGCAACGTACCGGTACACTATCTGGGTAACTTGCGTAATTAGATGATAAACGAGTGACTAAAGTATTATCCATGGCTGGAGTCTGACTAGGTGTATTGTAAAAGTCAGAATATAATAAACCGTTGAGCCATTCGCATGTGTTTTATTTTCCGCTCGTAACATAAAGCTGAATGTATTACCGAATAAATCTGAACAAACGATTTTCATATTCGCACTTGTAGCGATATGAAATCTAATATTCACACTTGTGCAAATATGATTGTCATTTTGACATTCAAAAAGTAAAAAAACAGTCGCCATATTGAAACAAAATTACAAAAGGATTTTTTGAGAAATCATGATCTACTATTTTAGTGAAATATTTTCGCCCCCGGTCATCAGTTTTCCAAAAATTCACAAGAATTAATACCCTTATTAAGGAGCTCATCGAAAGTTTTACTATGGTGACACAAAAAGTATTTTTTGGGCAATTGTAATCCACTGTTTCAATTAAATATTTCAACTTAAAACCCAAGGTCACCAATTTTTTTCGAATAATCACAGTAATAAACTACCCTTATGAGACGGCTGATCCAATGAAGTATAAAACGAGTTGAATTAACAAATGAAAATTTGCAGCAAATTTGAATGATTACGAAAAATTTCAATTCAGATCAACTAACGAATAAAAATATACTCGAGATATACTTGAGAGAAAAAAGGGGCGACCTGAGGTTGTGAGGATGTGGGGAAAGCCTTAGTTATTAGATTCGCATATGGTACTGGCTATGAAACCGCATTGAAACTAATACGTTACCTACTATAAAAACTTTGAATCGTAAGATAACTCACTTAAAATTTTCTGCAGGCATATAACATAATGCAAGAAACATTGCTGTTTATTTTTGGAAGAAACAATTGTTGAACCTGGGAAAAAGTACTGTGTGTACCTACTTCCACAAGTATGGGAAGGAAAAAAGTAGAAAAAAGAACAAAAATAGCTACTCGTGTTTTAGCTGTCATGTTAGGATGAGTTTCAAGTGGATAGATAGTAACAACTCAAATCCATTTTCTATTGAGATGAAACTGAAGGTGGAATCTATGGCAAAACACTTATCAGAAATTATAAATATCTGTTCATCTATCAGATTCAATATCGTTAATATAGCCACAGATATGGGCCATTCTAATCAAGCTATGTAGAAATTATTCGATCTGAACTAAAAAAAAAACTTCAAAATTATATCGTGAATCTGTATTGAGTCTTAAAAAAAACATTTCAATGCAGATGTAAACTTTTATTTGAAAATATTCGACCTATTTTAGTAAATAACAAAAAACTGATTGATGATAACCTTTAGTTGGCCCATATTTAAAAAAATTGGGACCACAATTCAATTCCTAAATTAGCAAATGATGTTCTCCATTCAACACATTTCAATAAAATGAAAGTATCATATTAGCGACGCATATTCTAAATTTTCTCGTTAGTATTTATTGCATTGAAATTTTTGAGTATTAAAAAGCAAAAGCCTTCCGAAATATCAGAAAAACCTCTTTGATGGAAACGCTGCAACCACTACTTGGTTTATCAAAAAGAAGTCATAGCATCCCGAAATAAAACTTTAGCTACAAGCAAAACTGAATGTGGGGAATACAAAAATGTTATTGAATATTTGCAACAAGTTTCGTTCCTATTCAAAATATATTGAAATTGAAGAAAAGGGTTACTCGAAACCGATTCAGACGGGGATTATTTTATCCACAGACACTATTTTGAATATATAAGAATATTTCCCGAATTTCCAGGATTATACATTTTCACTTACATCTGCAAAAAATGTATGTGTACAGAAAATAGTTACACAACTATATGATCACAACTTGTTCGGAACATATTTTGATATAAATATATTGAAATTTAAAATGCAGAATATGCCATTCAACACTTTTCACTGATAAAATTTTCCAAAATTACCAGTTCTAAGAGAAAACAAGAAACGCAATCACCCCTTATATCAGAAAGAAACTGTTTCCGAATAATATATCAATAATTTACAATGTAATTACTCAAATTTAGAAAGCGTGGGTGCTTTCGATCTATATACTCATATTTTTTATTTTAATTCAACACTGAGCGTTCAAGAGCTCAAGAAAACTTTATTAAGCACTCCACGTTTTTTTTTTACGTTTGAGTTATTACATTGTCAATTATTTTTTACTTTTTAGCCCATGTTGTAAGTGAAGCGTGTTCTTTCAACGACCTAAAAAAACCTAACCTACTAATTTTGAATCAAATCTGACCATAATCACAAATCCAGTCCGCCATATTGGAGCCGCCATCTTAAATTTTTGGAGCTGTCATTTTGTTTTTTTCTATAACAAAAATGTCATAATGCATTATCATTAGAGTTATGAACACTTGCCAAATTTCAAATCATCCGGACATCTGGAAGTGGATGAAAATACGTTCAAAGATTCCGTTACAAACATACATACATAGTATCTATCTGATTATATCTATGTAGTGAAGCTAGTATGAGCGTTTTAAAAAAACTGCGAATGGTCTATGATCGAACTCTTGATGACTTCGTGACTGAAACACGTGTCGAGTTATTATAAATCCGGTATATTATTTTATGATCAAGTAGTTGATGGGCATCTGATGTCACTTACTGTTGACATAAAGGCTAATATTTGACATTTCATACGATAAAACTGAGAATTTGACGTTGGTACCTGCAACAACGTTTATCTCACGGCGTGTTATAATGTTGAAAATTTCAGACGCTTTTAAGTGCATTTGACAAGGGTTATGACCCAGACATAATAAAAAATATATTTATTTACGACTAATATACAGTGCGGCTTTTAAAAGCCTCCCTGTTAACTTTCGAATGGTTCGACGTACAAACATGAAAAAAAAACCGTTTCGAGGGTTTTACTTATACTACTTTTTGAAATGAAAAATATGGTGATTGCTTGATTGATTAAATCGCATGGGGGCTCAGTGTCACATCGTTGAAAAGATAAATCAATTCCCTTTACAATCATCTAAATATTTTTGAATTTTATCAATATTTCGATTTTTATGACTTTGGAAATTTGTAAGTTAATGTGCCCCCAGCGCCATCTGTCGAGTATTGCAAAAAAAAATGGTTTCATTGTTCCACATCAAACCGTTTAAATTTATCGAGCTATGAGTAGTATTCAGATCCGCATTTATATTTGATATTTCGTGTTTGAATTGCAAAAAATATTACTCGCAATAATGGCTATTATTGACTCGTGGTACTGAAAAGTAAAAAATAATATTTATTGTTTGAAGTCAAAGAACTTTTGAAAATTAAAATATGTTCTGAAAAGCTTGAGGCGTAAAACGACATTACACTCGAGAAAAAAGCATGGAACTTTTAAGAAGTTACTAAAATTTATAAAACTTTCAGTTTTCATGCAATAATAGCTATTTATATAACAAGTTGCAAAATGAGCGTGTTTTTTGCATCAGCTGTGGGTATTGTAACACGAGCGTAACAAGTGGTCCAACATGTCGTCTGCAAAAAAAACTCGCATTTTTGTAATGTGTTAAATACAAGTCTTTTTGTAATTTCGGTGGAATCTTCATTCTTATAATGGATCACACTGAATAAGGGCATAGAGCAATAGCTACATTCATATTGAATTGCTCAACACGAGTCTCGAGTCTTGAATGATGGTTATGATTATGTTGCCAGGTTGTCGGTAGTACCACGATCTACCAGTCAGTTGACAAGTTGTCACGATTAAATTTTCTGTCAGACTGCCTTTCTATCAAATTTATTAGTTTTTAGTTATTTATTTCTTCAAAATCTGCAGAAAAAACGAATGGAGTGATTCTCATAGGTACCGAAAATGTAGCAGGTAATTTTCAATGTATTACCGAATAAATCTGAACCAACGATGTCTATATCAATATGAACTCTCATATTCACACTTGTGCAAATATGAGCGTCATTTTGACGTTCAAAATGTAAACAAGAAGTCGTCATATTGAAACGAAATTACAAAAATATTATTTTTTCCATTCATTTTCACTTTTAATTCATGACATGCTTCAGGAAGTGACAAATGCCTTTATTATTATTTATTGCTAGCGTCCTATCATATGGTTTGATCGAAGTTGAATTTTAGGTGAAATATTACGTACGAACAAAAAAGATGGCTCAAACTCTACGATCATTCTCAAGATGGAGGGAGTTACCGACTTATTGGTCCATCACTATCACAAACCAAAAATCTCTAATCAGTGTGCCATCAGCAATGGAGGATGTTCACATTTATGTTTAGCATTGCCCACAAACAGGGAAAATCAAGATGGGTATACTTGTGCGTGCCCAAATCATTACACATTGAAAGAAAATGAATGTGAAGGTAAGTTATGAGTTTAATATGTATCGTATACTTCAGAATTATCGATATCTGTATGTTTCAATTGAAACATTTCTCGAGAGTTACTTGGTTGGAAGATATCATATATTTCATTCAAAACCCTAGTGGTATATCTTACAAAAAAGTTTGCAACAAAATGTGAAAAATCTTTATTTGCAATTTGACAAAAAAAATTTAGTTGTCTTCAACTTATCTGATAAACTGAGTGATTTTAATTTTCTGGAAAAAACGCATGTTTCAAAATTAGCAAAATCTCAAAAGTTATATTTTTCGGACAATGAGTAACATTTGGATAAAATTTTTCAAGGAGATCTTTGTTGGAGCTAATTAAACAATGTTATGGTGTGAGAAATTTGAAATGTTCGGGCAATTCTACAATAATCGAATTTACATTTTTTTTAAATAACTACCAATTTTATTACAAGGCACTTTCTTGGCAGAATACATTCCATAAGTGACTGATTCCCAATCAAATGATTTGTGTTACAAGGGCAGGAAATAAGCTTTAGTAGCCCAGGTTATTAGTTGCCCAAGCTAGAGAAAATATTGTTTGGTTTTCCTTCCCAACAAGCAGCAAGCTTCATTTTTTCTTTCCTTTTCAGTTAGAGTCTTTTCACAATATCTATCAGATATAATACATTCTGCTCGCCGTTATATTAATCAACACAATACTGTCGTAATTTGGGGTTCAATCACGACTTGCTAGGTAGAATTTGACCCTTATTTAGTGAAACTCTTTCATAGAAAAATATAAAACAAAGTTTATTCCAGTAGCGTACAAATAAATGGTTAAATGGAAATTCACCCTAGAATTGAATGAAACACTTTAGTAACAAAAAAAATTGTTATTACGAATCTCCCAGGTTTTCGGAGAAAACCCCTCAGAAGCAGAGCTTGTGCGAGCTAGGCGGACCCGTGACCTACAGCATAAAAAGTGGAATTCGAACCACTTTAGCTCCGTGATGGCGGTGGGGAACATTTAGTAACAGATAGACCAACATAAATTTGTCCCTGATAGTTACATTTTCATAATTATTACAATAGATACAAAAAACTTACAATATGAATGAAGGAAAACTTACATCACCAGACTCCGCTAGACTCTCTAATTCTTCTTGATACTAATTGACTTCCCAGCTCCCCCCATTTTCTAACTAACTTTAGGCACCGTTGATAACGAACTCCCTGATCGAACTTCAGTTGTTTTTTTGGAAAACTCATATTTGATATTTGAAACATGAAAGCTACGAAAATATAAAACAAGGCATGATCCGAAGAATAACATTGCCTTGACCAAGTTGAAAATTATAGTCATGAATATACATTTACGGGGTGTTCGAACTTTTACGATAATACCCCTCTGGCCAAAATCGCGCGTCCGGAGCGATAAAATCTCAACTAGTCTGATGATTCGATACAAGTTTACAAGACAAAACAAAACTGATTTGTTCAAAGAGAAACCATTGCAAAACAACACAGAAATCAATACAAAAATTGTTTATAAAAAAAGCTGCAGAAGACATCAGCTTGCACCATCTCCCTCTGGACTGTACTCACTGCTACATTATCTCTTCCAGGTTCCATTTGGCTAGGTATGACTCATTGGCTTCTGGTAGCTCGACGTGGCTGACTCAGGTTTGAGGCTTGAGGACATTCGGCCTTGCTAGATTTAGATTTGGTATGGCAGTTCGACTTGGCCTGTCATATCTGGCTTGGCTCGGCTCGGAGTGGCTTGGTATGATTTTACATGAACTTACTTGCACCATCGTGGTGTGGGCCTGGACTAGCATATCCTGGGCTTGGTTAGGCGTAGCTTCGTCTGGCTTAGTGAGACATTGGCTTGAACATTCAGGACTCAATTTGTCTGTGCTAATTGTGTCATCATGACTGGGTTTGGTTCATCCTTCGTAGATCTATCCTCACAGGAATTCTCTTGGCGTGGTACAAGTATTACGATTCTTCCGCATTCATTACATGTTGTGGTGACTACCTGTAACAAAGAAATGTGTCTTATATCCTCTTCAACATTCGTGGAAATTATCGTATCCAAACCTTATTATAACATATTAAATGTACTATCATCTCTACAACTGTCATAAAATCATAATCATTTATGACAGGTACATTTTTTAAAATCTGCATGCTTTTTCATTCTCAAATTATTATTTCCATATACCCTTCAAGTTACTGAATCAGTCAGGCCAAATTATTGTCATAGTACAACCTCGTTCATAAATAAAAAACACACTTTCTCTCATTCCAATTGTGATGTGATACCCTGAAATTCTTTGCCTAGGATTAGATACAGGATATGACAAAACAATTTCATACTTGCATCTCACACACAATGCTTTCTTTCTCCGCAATTTCACACATAAATATTCAATTGTACTGTGCACAGTTCTCAAAGTGTTATACTTCACCCTCTCTTCTCTTGTAAATATTGTCCATGGTCTATACCTTCGTTTCCTTTTCTTTCATTCATCGTTTGGAACCTGAAACATAAAAAATATATTAGTTAGGCGTTAACAACAACCGAACTCCATGGATCGTTATATCTCAAAATACTGCTCACGTGAATAATGACTGTTTTAGCATTCTTCGTGGACCCAGCTGTACTTTATAAGTTACTGGACTAAGTTATTCTAAAAATTTTGTACGGTCCGTGATATCTGAGAAGCAACTTATTTGTATTTTTTTCTACTTTTCTCGTAGATGTAAACACCTTGACTTTCTTCCCCACACTATATTCCACGTGTCGACGACATTCATCGTGTATTTTCTTGTCCACTGCTTGTCTTATTTTCAATATTCTGCACCGCTATACTTCTCGCGAGGAGAGCTCTTTCTCTCATTTGGATCACTTCACTATTTTCCACGTGTGCCATCAGATTCGCTTCCGTTGGTAGAATGGGCTGTCTTGCGTATACGAAAAAAACGGACTCAGTCCTGTTGTACTTCGTAGTATTTATTCATAGCAAATTGGGCATGTGGAACGTACTGATCCCAATCGTCTTGGCTTGTAGAGGTGAATATGCTCAGAATGGCGGTTATTGTTGAGTTCATCCTCTCGCAGTTTCCATTGCATTGAGGATGATACCCCGTCGTTTGTTCCTCATATACTCCCATGATGAGCAAATTCCTTGATCATATCCGATCTGAAAACCTGACCTCTTTCAGAAAGAATTTTCCTGGGACATCCGTGACGAGATAAAATATTATTTAAATGAATTTTGTAACGGTATCTGCTTTTCTATCGGGAGCTGCAGCAATTTCAACACACCTTGTTGCATAAACGCGGCTACAATTATGATATTATTTATCCATTTTTGGAACGTTTGAATGACCCTAATAGATCTATACCTATTTTCTGAAACGGAACTCTGGAATTGGCTGAAGATATCCTATTCTTCTCGCCCTTGCTTGCCTGGCAATCGCGGCAGCCTTCCATACACTAGGTGTCCCAGAGCTTTTTGGCCAATAGATACCTCAGTTAATAGCAGAAAAAAAAATTGAAAAAAAAATAAGTGTAGTAGGAGACCATAAGCTCTTTTATACAGCATAGTTGTTTACCCCCTGGCAAACAACCCCCGAGAAACCACCCCTAACTCTTGTTTTTCCAATTGCACCCCCATGTTTGTTTTGGTTCAACCTGCAGTCTTTTTCATTTCTCATTCAATGATATATAATGGATGCTATCACGGAATGCAGAACTATGGCAAAAAATATACAAATGGAATATTGACTTATAAGCTCATGTGCATTTTGATTAATACATTACACCTCAGAAATTTTTAAAAATTTTGAAAAGTACTTGCCAAACATGTCGAATCAGCGCGCTAGTACAGGAAGCTCTAATCATTTCCGGAGTAACGGTATGAAATTATCTGGTCAAATCTTCAATATTTATTAATTGATTTTCGAAGACAACTTGATTCACATATACTAATAGGAGAAAGTCTAGTGACATGGGATTTGGAGAACGTGCAGGCCATCGAACAGGTCCACTATTTTCAATCCAACGGTCGCTAAAGGTATTATTGAGAAATGTAGTAACTATATTATGGTTATGTGCAGGAGCACCATCTTGTTGCCACCACATTTGTTGTTGTGTTTTAATTGGAATATCTTCTAGTAGTGCAAGAAATGAAGATATCGGTGGCCTGTCAAAGTGGTAGTTCTGTAACCGAAGCACAAAAAGCTCCAACATTTTCTTCAACTTTCACTTTTTCGTGTCTCTAGAACTTGGAACAATTGATTCAGTCTGAATTCAATTTTCACGACTAACTATCTTCACAACTACATTTTATAATATATAGTTGATTAAGAAATCAAAAGGGCTGGGAATTGAATAACAACAAACATGGGGGTGCAACTCGAAAAACAAAAGTAGTTGTTGTTCACCAGGAGGTAGATATTGCTATGATGCATGAAAGCTCTATGTTCTCCTACAGTATGGATTCTTTTTTATTTTTTTTCCTGCAAATAACTGAAATATCTTCTGGCCTAAAAGCTCTGGGACACCCGGTATATTTCCACATATTTTCGTTGTCCATCCCAGAAATAAGTAACGTTTTTTAATTTTTTGGTATATTCGTGAAATGTAAGGGTGTTATGTAATAAGTGTCCGATATTTAACAGGACGATTCCTCAGTTATTTATAAGGTAAAACATGGGTCCGCAAGGCTTTCAGTTTTGAAATAGAGGGTGTTGAAAATTTATTTTTATTTTGGTTTTTCGTGAATAAATTTTGAAATAATGTCGATATTTGAACAAAAATTGGTATTTGGGAACTTTTCAATATGAGAAATTCAAATTTGATCTCTGTTTGGCACTTTATTGTAGGGGGCGCCACCTACAGGTCTTTGTCTCTTTTGGGGAGTCACAACTTTTTCGTGCATGTATGTATCACATTTTCTAGAAAAAAAACATATTCCACTATAATTTTTACGTGAAAAAGGAATACTTGTCAAAAGTCGCTACGAGATATTTTAATTTAAATTAATCGATGTATGCGTTTGTCCAAAAATTAAAAAAAAAAAGATTTTGTTTTTTATTTAACCTAGAAACATTTCAAAATCTAATTCCTAATAAACCATAAATAACGGAACACTAAATATTAATCTAATTCAAAATTACAATACATGTTCGAAACGTCCACCTCCTGCCTGTTTTCACGCATCCAGTCTTCTTCTCATTGATTCTCTCACTCTTTGGAAAATTCCTGGAGTATCTTGAATCGATCTGCATGCGTTAATTATTCGATTTCTTAATTATTCTCTATTTTGGATAGGTGTCTGGTAAATTAAGGATTTTAGATGTCCCCACAGGAAAAAATCTAAACTATTAAGGTCTGGTGACCTAGGGGGCCATGATTGAGGCCCTCCCCGACCTATCCAACGGTTGCCGAAAGTTTGGTCTAAGAATTCTCGCGCTTTTATGCTAAAATGTACCGGGGTACCGTCATGCATAAACCACATTTCATGTCGTAATCTAAGCGGCACATATTCCAGTAAAATAGGCAAATCTACGAAGGCGTTTCTTAATTTCGAGTTACAACTCGAAATTAGCTTAATTTCGAGTTTAAATGAGATATGAGTTAACAGACTCAGATGTCTACCAGAAATCGCGTGCGGAAAAGACACTTTACGCTCGTGTTAGGTAAAATATTTTTTCTACTAGCGGCAAAAACACCCAAAAGTTAACATAAAGAACATTTATTATTAAATATATATTAAACTATACAACCATACTTGGTAAGCTTTCTACTTTAACCTTCTGCGACGCAATATTAAAATGTCAGTATAATCCGCAAAAACTAAACAAATCTACTTTTCCGCACTAAAATGTTTTTTCCGCACTAAAAAGAGTGCGGAAAAAACTTTTACGCGCTGTTGATTTTTATGTACTTATGCTGAAAGATAGCATTACGCACTGTCGTAGAAAAACACAATTTTAGTTGTCAGAAAAAATCAATAAACTATGATAGTTATTCGCATTTTTCAAAACGGTACTGATAATGATAATTTTTTTAATTTTTTTCATTGTTACACACGAAGCATCAAATAAATTTTCAGTACTGGATATACAGGATATACATCATCCGGTGTTCTTTTAAAAAATAGTATTTCATTTTGATTTCTTTTTGATATTTGAGACTTACTTCTTTCTCAGTTCTCCAAAAAACCATTTAAAACTCTGGAGGAGTATTGATTACTCTCGTTTCGGAAGTTCATCTTCCTAATGGGTTGAAAGTGAAAACTTCCAATCCATTAAGATGGACGTCTAAAACAAGAGTAAGTAATCCAGTTAGTGCTTCGCTCAAACTTTCTGACATGAGGGTGAAAGCTGATGCTGAAAATCAACAATTTCCTTCATTAGAAACAATAATAACAATGTTACTCGATTACTCATATGCTATTCATTGTTCCTGAAGTGTTTGAGGTTTTGAGAATGTGAAGTGATGAAAAAAAGATTTGTCTAAATGAGTTGTCTTAAAAGAAAGCTATTCAAGACTAGGTCTCATGCATGGACATTTAAAAATATTTAGATGATCCTATTTTTAAATGATATCAGAATATATAAAAACACGATTGATTCTTGACAAACATAATTTATTGCAAACGAAACCCAGTAGGTACCCAGAGCATTTGAGACACGAGTAAGAACACCAATGAAGTCATGGGTATTTCCATCAGCCATATCAAATCAGTTCCATTTCGAAAAGTGCCTCTAAAAACCTGGATTTTTTGTTCCTGTCAAAAGCTATTATTGTACTAACTTCAGTATACGGGAATTATCACGTTACCGGTTGATTAGAAGTTTACGATGTAGCCAATGGAATCATATTCTGAAACTAACAAAAGTCAACTTGATCAACCGAATTGGGATAAATTCAGTGTCGCAGCAAATTCTGTTACACCCTTGAGTCTACTGAAGTGGACATAAACTTCCTTATTTTGAATGAAACGCCTTGTATTTTATAACATTTTTGAACAAAGGACACCACACACTTTAAAGGAAAAGTGACCCTCTGTCGAATAGACTGAATTTTTGATATATTGTAGTCCGTCATTCCAAACAAAACGTCCAATGGGCATAAGTTTTTCTATCGGCTAGTTTTGACGTTAGAGGGCGTTAAAAATTCTCATTTTTTCCCTATTGTTAAACAACAAAAATCGTTACCCTGAATAATTTTCACTATTCTGAGTCATTAAGGTCTAAACATTCATCGATATAAAATAATATCAGAAGTATTTTCCATTGGTTTCATTACAGATTGTCAATTATACAGTGTGTTCTATCTAGTACGATCAAACTAATACTTCGAATTGATAATTAAACTCAACGAGGATATAATAAAAATAGGTCTAATTCATTTTGATAGGGTTATGTCGAATTATTATGTGAATATATCCGATTATTTCATTGATGCTCAAGGAGTGTGATGGAGAATATCCTCCTGGCTCGTCAACCAAGCGTCCATTCGCACATTTAGCATAAGTATAATGAAAATGATGGGCTATAACTCAATATATTATATGTTACACTTAACGTACCTTTTGAACCTGGTATCGTTGACCCTAATGAAAAACCGTCGAATAAACCCTAATAATAATTTACAGGGTGTTTCATTCTGGAAAATATCAATACGATCAAAGAAACTGACATTGTAGTTGATACAGTTGTTATTCAATAGTATTTCAATTTCAATTTTACTCTCATCCTCCATATACCTGAAATATCAATATGCCTATTATCTTGTACATGAGATTGGAGTTCATTTATTTCATCGGTTTCTTCACCCTCCATTATATTCACACTCATGACATTCGAATCTCATTTCCAAATTATACGCCATACACAATTCAAGTCACACACAATTAAAACTTTGCTAGAAAAGTCATCTACAGATTTTTTTTTTCTGCAGTGAAGGGATGCAATGTTTTCATATTCTCCAGTACCCCATTCTCGAAAATATTTGAACAAATTTTCAAACTAATCTAGACTATAATATTTTCATAATCCGTCAGTTCTATGTAATATAGTATACGGTGTAGAATAGGATTCATAAACATTTTTTGATTATAGGTCCCTAAGCCGGTTTGTAAGTATCTCATATTAATGAATGTTTACATCTTGATTACTCAGAATACTGATGATTATCCTGGATAACATTTTGTCTTGTACAACAACGGAGAACGGAGAACAAATGAAGGTTTTCATGGGCCTCTAGGGCCAAAACTAGCCTAAAGAAAAAGTTGTGCCCATTGGAAATCTTGTTCGGAATGGCTTCGACTACAACATATCAAAAATTCAGCCGATTCGACAAGGGCCACTTTCCCTATTAAAGTGTGCGGTATCCTTTGTTCATTGTGAAATAAAATGAAATAATTTCTTCCATTGCACTGCACCGTTTATACCAAGGTTTAAATACGAGCACTTCTTGCAGACGTCTGAGTCTGTTAACTCATATCTCGCTTAATTGAAACTCGAAATTAGTGTCAATTTCGAGTTTAAACTCGAAATTAAGAAAAAAAATATCGCATGTCCGCTCTACGCCTTCGTACAAATCTGCTTCAAGAAAATGACGATATCTCTCTCCGTTTGATCTCCCCGGAATAAAGAATGGGCCTATCAGATAATCTCCAAGGATTCCTGCCCACACGTTGAGAGAGAACTGTGATTCCTGTATCGCATGGGGGTTTTCCTCTGACCACAAACGATTGTTGTGAAAATTACGTATAGCGTTGCGTGAGAAATTTGCTTCGTCGGTAAACAGGATTTGATTTTCAAATAAATGATTTTGAATAAGGCGTTGGAGAAACCAACGACATAAGTCGATACGTAACGGAAAGTCACGAGGGAAGAGTGCCTAAACTCTCTGAATATGGTAGGGATATAACATATTATCAATTAAAATTTTCCATACCAGAACATGAGAAATGTTCAACTTTAGCGCAATTTTTCTGGAGCTTGTTTCCGGGTGTTCTCCTACCAGATTAAGAACTGCTTCCTCGGTTACTGCGGTTCTTACCGTCCGATGTGCACCCGACAGATGACTAGCTTTCTCAAAACTTCCTGTTTCCTGCAAGTCCGTATGTAAAATGTATGTCAGCATACTCTGCATTGGTGAAGTTTACCATTTTCAATAAAATAATCACACTAGTAACAAATAAAACTATTTAACTATGCGTCAAGATATAATTTTTGAAATGACAGCACAAAAAAAAAACATTGGAATGAACTTACTAGCCTACTTGATTATTTAATTTTCAAAGAGTTCGCGAATCAATAACAAGGCGATTGGATGCATCGGTTAATTTAAATTAAAATATCTCGATAACGGCTGCTTGTAGCGACTTTTGACAAGTATTCCCTTTTCACGTAAAAATGGTAGTGGAATATGTTTTTTTCTAGAAAATGTGATACACACATGCACGAAAAAGTTGTGACTCCCCAAAATCGACAAAGACCTGTAGGTGGCGCCCCCTACAATAAAGTGCAAAGTCCCCAAATCCCAATTTTTGTTCAAATATCGACATTATTTCAAAATTTATTCACGAAAAACCAAAATAAAAATAAATTTTCAACACCCTCTATCTCAAAACTGAAGGCTTTGCGGACCCATGTTTATATGAACTTTTTAACTTATAAATAACTGAGGAATTGTCCTATTAAATATCGGACACTTATTACATAACACCCTGTATACATTATCTTCATTTTTACTATCAACTTTTTGACTAATATTTTCTTTTAAATTTTCAAAAATTCTCCTCTCTTCATTTTCAGTGTTTATTTTCCGTTGGCGTTTTATCTCTGGAAAACGTAGGTCTCTTCGTGTCTGCTTCACATATTCTTTGTTTTACCTAATAACTATTTGGCTTATATCTTCTCTCAATTCCACAAAATTTTTACTTCGAATATCATATTCAATGTTTCTTTTCCGTTGGTTTTCTATCTATTGAAATGTAATATCACTTCCTTGTCGATTTTCCGTTTTTCCAGTCTCATTTGTCCAATTAAAATGTCCCTTACGTACACATTTCCGAAATTATTCCGAGATTCATTTTCTCTATATAATAATCGAGTATTCTTTACTATATGCTCCGTTTTGTTTGAGTTATTTTGCCGCTTATTATCGTACCCCTTTGAAAACAAATTTGCGTTGTCATTTCCTGTTTCAAGGTACTGTTGTCTCAAATGATCCCAGCTGGAAATTAACTTTTCCATTTTCTATCTATAACTGTTTAAGCCTTTTCAAAAATTCTATACCCAAAATTAGGTCACAAGGTTTTTCATCAGTAACTAAGGCTTTGCAGTACGTTGTTATTTTCCCTAACCTTGAGTTGATATTACTATTGCCCAAAACTAGTACCCTGAATCAACCCGTTGTCTGAATGTTTTTAGGATATTACAGTTTCTGAAAATTTTAAATGTATTCACGTAAAACTATATTCTGATCTGACCCCGTATCGCAAATTATGACGGCCCTCCTACCATTGAGCAATCCATCGATTTTAAGAACACCCATTTGATTTTTTTCATTTCAATTCGAATTCACATTCAAACCCACATGATCCATTTTATACCAACAATTAGAAGCGGAATGGCCCGATTTGTAACAAAACTTGCAAAATATTTGTCTTTTTCCATTTGCAAATACTTAATCCGTACAGAAGTTACCGTGAAAGCCCCAAAGTCTGCCGTTATTATTTTAAAAACTCTGTCTTTCGATTTGTCCATGTTTGTTTTTGCAATGCTCGTTGGGGTCGAATCCATAAGCCAACGCCCTGAAATCATAGTAGTACGACTGTATGCTCTTATTTTCTTTTTGTCTCTTATTATATAAATTCCAATCAAATTGTTTTCAATAATCCTTATATCCGAATTCAACAATAAAATCCTTTTTCAGATCATTCCATGTTTTTGATGAATTCCCTGGATAATTTTTATAACTTCCATACCAGTGATATGCAGCGCTCAAAAGGTACACTCCAAAATGATACATTTTCAATGTATCAGCCCATACATTCGCTGATGAACCGTATCGAAACTTTACTCAAATTATATAGAAACCACTAAAACGAAAAATTGATAAAATACATATATACCAACTTTTATCAATATTTTCGTTTAACATAAAATTCCTTTATTCACTTCATCATATGGTATCATTGGTATCTTTGTCAGTTTTAAGTCGAACTAATATCGTTGCAAATACACAAGAGGAATTCATTTATAACAAAACATATGATTGGCAAAAATTTTACCTAGCTGTATCAGAATCTAGGTCCAAGTTAAAAATTACTATGTATAAATATCGAGTGAGTTGTATGTACAACTATTTTCAAACAGATCAAAATATCAAAATTGGCAGTCTTCACCACTTCTTGTCGAAATTTGGGGTTTATTCACGACTTGCTATGTAGAATTTGACTCTTATTTAGTAAAACTTTTTTATAGAAAAATATAAAAACAAAGTTTGACAAAGTAAAACGAGACATGATCCGAAGAATAACATTGCTTTGACCGGGTTAATCATGAATTTACATTTACGGGGTGCGTGGACTTTTACAACAATACTCGCATTTCAAAAAGTTTTATTAAAATTTGATTTTGAAAACACTTTCAATATGGATCCACAGAGACATTATGCATCAAAATGTTTTGGAACATATACCACAAATATATCCGTTCATTACTCAATGTTATCGTCATCCAAGTTTTCTAATGTTTGGCTATAATCTTATTTTATCCAAACGAGGTGTTCAAGTAGGTCCATTCTGTTTATCAGTCGACCAATCAACAAATATCATCCCAACTGAATTCAATAGCTGGTATCTTGACGATGGTACGATAGGTGATGACGCCAGTTTAGTTTTGGAAGTTTTCCAAGATATACTCACTAGATCCCAAGAGCTTGGACTTGGAATTGAATTTCACTAAATGTGAATTGATTTTCCTAGACAAAAAAGATACAATAATGATCCAAAAATTTAATTTGGTGGCCCTAGGAATCAAAATTTTAGAAAAATCGATTGGCTTCTTCTTGGAGGATGATGCTCTCTCTGTTTGCTTTAGAGATAAACTGAATATTCTCTCTCTTATGTCTCCACGCCTATATGATTTACCAGCTCATATAGCATTCTTCTTATTGAAGAAATGTTTGGCAATCCCAAAACTAAACCACATCCTCAGATGCAGTCCTACTTGAAATTGATAACGAAATTCCTCACATTCTTGAAAAAATAACAAACAATATTCTTGACGAAGATAATTGGCTTCAGACAACCCTGCCAGTGTCCATGGGAGATTTGGGTATTCGATCTTCATTTGCAATCGCTTTACCAGCTTTTCTCTTTTCCGTCACCTGTATCCGTCATTTGGTTGATCAAATCTTACCCAACTCCTTCTGCTATATTGCTATATATAATCATTGCGGAAAAATCTGGTGCACTAAAACGGGTTCCTCTGTTTCCGGACAACAAAATTTCACAAAAATAATGGGATTTTCTTATGATCGAATTATCATTCAAACAACTCCTTGAGTCAACTTTCCAATTGAAATAGCTCGTCTCAAGGAAGGATGAGTACAAAGGAATTCAACTGTGAATGATCTAATCAAACGAGCTTTGTCGACTACTGAAATTCCTTCTGTACTCGAACCTTTTGGAATCAGTCGAGAAGATGGAAAACGACCCTAAGGAATGTCTCTTATTCTACGGATTCAAGGCAAATCATTAGTCTGGGATTTCACCTGTGTCGATAGTTTTACTGCTTCTCAAATCGAATCAACATTAAGACTAGTTGGTGGAGCTGCTGAATCAGCAGAAAAAGCAAAATTAGGAAAATATCGCAATTTGAAGGATCAACTTTATTTTTATATAGTGGCCATCGAAACTTGTGGTGTTTTTAGAAGCTATGCCACCGATTTTATAAAAGTCATTGGACAGAAACTCATCAAGAAAACGAATGATCCTAGATCCGGATCATTTTTTATACAACGTATAAGTGTTGCAATCCAAAGAGGAAATGCTGCTTCTATATTGGGTGTCTTACCTATCAGAGCCTAAATGAAATTTATTCGCCCACAAAGGTCAATAATAAATTTTCATATTCTGAAACATTCCAAAATTGCAAGAACGCAAAGGATGGTAATCTTGAAAAAAACTTTCAGCAGGTAGACTTATTATCTTCTCCAAAGCTCACAACATCTTCAATATTATCTTCCAATCCAATACCCAGCAGCCTCAACGATAGTCACGCTACTCCTATAATAAAGATAAACACTTCAGCAGATACTACTAAGAAGAAGATAGCAGTAATGAACGCAGTGTGATTCTCAACACCACCAAGCCTATTATAGAAAATAGTGCCTTCAACATACTCGGTCTCAATGGTCTGAAAAATATTGGCAATACTTGCTTTATGAATAGTGTTATCAAGTGTTTATCTAATACAAGATGTTGTTGGAGTATGTGAAACAGGATGGCTACATGAGAGATATAAACATGAATATATCTTGTATGAAAGGAGCTTTAATCAGATCCTTTGCGGAGGTGATCCAGAAACTATGGTCAGAAGACTCGTCAGATCGTGTTGTTAATAGTATCTCATTAAAAAGTCAAATTCAAAGATTTGCTCCTTGCTTTATTGGATTCTTCCAGCAAGATGGAATTTTCAAGGTACCTGCTGGAGGGACTACATGAAGATGTGAACAGAATTCAGAAGAAGCCTGTGGACATATTGACAGAGGTCAATAGGAAATTAAGTGACAATCAGAAAGCTGAAGTGGCTTGGACAAGTTTCTTGAGTATAAACAACTCCAAAATTGTAGATACATTTGTAGGCCTACTGAAATCTACATTGAAATGAATAATTGTGGTCATTGTTCAATCACGTTGGATCCATTCTGGGATATTTCTCTACCGACTCCACAAAGAGGACAACTTAGACTGTCACATTGTTTGGATTCGTTTAGTCGAGAAGAAACTTTGGATGATGACGAAAAACCCACTTGTTCGAAATGCGAGGAGCGTCGAAAGTGCACGAAATCAATATAATTCCATAAATTTCCAGAAATTCTGGTTATCCATTTTGAACGTTTATCTCCAACATAAGGTTTCAGAGATAAAACTAATGTTACCATTGATTTCCCCGTAGCCATATTGGATATGAGCAACTATGCAACAGATAATGCCATACCTTGTCGTTACAACCTTTATACGTTATCCAATCACAGCGGCACTAACTACACGGCTTATTGTAGACACCCCAACAAAGATACGTGACACATGTACAATGAACTCATGTGTCACCGAATTCAGCAACATCTCTCGTGGCAGATAGGCATATATACTCTTCTATAAGACTTGCTCACAGTTATCTGTATTGTATTTTTTTTGTTTATGTTTATTCTTGAATGTCGCATTTTATATTTTGATTTCCTTATATTAACATTATATAGAACTTGGCTTGGCTACCATTTCTACCGCCGAATCTAAGACAATTACCGACAAATGAAGCCAATCAGGTTCAATAACCACTACTAGATGGATTGTTGAAGATAGAAATGGACATTTTAAGTCAATTATCAATTTTTTTTCATCCACCCATGTCAACAATACATGCTACGTGACCATTACCTAATTGCTGGTACTCTTATAAATAAATTCTACCCTTGAACGTTAGATACGGCCACACAAATATTAGTTAGTTCAGATGATGTCAACATTGTTCAGGGACGAGTTTAAGTTGAAAACCTTTGTACTAGGAATGGTCGATAATGAATATTTAAAATCACTCACTGGAACATATATTCACTTGACTGCGGCATATATCCAAGATACAATCCGTAGAGATAGTGAAGTAGACAACATTCAAGAAGTCGATGAGTTACATGGGAGCCCAATTTTCTACGATTCAGAATATTTTTACGATTCAGGAATGTTACTAAAAACATGCTTTGGGTTGTTTTCACTGAAATAGGTGACGAAAATCCGGAAGATTCTGCTCTCATGCTCTAAATTTCTTAGTATCCATATACAATATCACCACATTATATGTTTTCAGGATATCAATATGTCACCGTCGAAACAACTTGTTGCTCCAGACGTGGGCTGTAAAAAATGTAAATCTATTGCTAAAAGTGGGCTAAAATGCTTAAACTGTGGTGTTTTGTCTCATGTGAGTTGTTTGAAACATTTTAAGAATATTACTTATATAGACGAAGCTACAGTGAAGTGTTATGAAAATGATAAATCCAAGTAAACAATGAAGAAAATCATAGTATTGACCTTGACGTGTTCTTTGGTGGTATTACAGTCTTAAATAGCAGTGATTCCTCTGAAAGGAAAATTTACTACCTTAAACAAATTATAAAACAAAAAGATTTAGGTACTGAATCAATCTTGGCAGCAGTGGGGTCGTTACTGGAAATTCTGACGGGTTCACGCTCGTAAAGAACAAAAGAAAAACAAAATCCCTGCAATTGTGGGGCAAATGGAGTTGCACAGTGGATCCCAAATGAAATATGCACCGAAAATGGCCTTTCTCCATGCCTACAAATTACACCCTGAAACTATTTCGGCTGATCTCATCTTGATCTTGAGTCCTGTGTTTCCAGAGGTCGTGTGACTAAATCAAGTTAATGTATCCTGATCTGTATTCGTCTTTCAAAGTAACGATCTATGATTGTAATGTGAACAAGACTATGGACCTTACCGTTTGGCTGAAAGGAACATGGGTGTAGAAGTTTTTTTACAGGAGGTCTGTCTGACAACAGACAAAGTAACAGTATCAGTTGGCGGGGATTGGCGCAGTGGTAGTACCGTGGCTTCATGATCGAAAGGTCGCTGACTCGATCCTCGGGAAGGGCAAGATTTTTTCAGTTTCAGATGTAAATCTTAGTGATTAAATCTTGTTGCTGCGGGTGATAATCCTCCACGATTCACTATTTCGTTAATAATTAACAGTGCTGCTCCTAAGGTGGCGTATGGAGTTAGTAACAAGGCATATCCAGAACACGTGGCTAATGACCTTAGTAGTCGATGCCAGCACACCAAGGAAAAAAAACCAGTAGCAGTTGATAACTCTGTATCTGTTGAACCCGGAGTGGTGGGTGTTTTCCATATTAATATTCAATGTTCATCGACCAAGGTGGACGAGTTACTCATTTTCCTAAAAAAACAATAAAACAGATATTGTATGTCTATCTGAACATTGGTTAAGGAGAGGATTATCTCAAATCAATAAATTTACCAGGTTACTATTTGTCTAGTTACTTCTGTAGGCAAACACATGAACACGGTGGAATTGCAATTTTTGTAAGTAATTTGTCCTCAAAAAGTTGTGTTTCAAGAAATTTTCTAGCGAAAATGACCTTGAGATTTGTGGAATAGAAATTTTAGGTTTAAGGTGGCCGTTTGATCGGGCTTGACAAACTATTCCGTTGGAGGAGCTACCAGTCATTCTACTGAATATTTATCCAAGTATTCAACCATGAATAGAAGAAATGTTATCAAAATTAATTTCTTCTATGCAAGATCAGTCTACAAAGCGGTGTTGTCAGATGAAACATTTAGTCTCATTTAATTTTATATACCAATTGAATTATTATCAATTCATATTCTGGTTGACTGGTTGAATACTATTAGATAAACGTAATTTCTGACAGAAGTACTATCGAATAATTATCTTGAAATATCAACTCGGCTGTTTTGTATTACAGAACTGGATAAAGAGACAAATATGATGTCAAAGATTTTTATTTTCATAAATGCTTGGCAACATGCATTTGTATGGACATGAAACAAAGATGGAATTCCTAATCCCTCGCTATGCACCTTCAATATATTTACCAGAATAAGTAAATATCGTTGATTCATATCAATCGATTTGAGTATTATTTGTATAAAATTTTTGTTTCATTATTCTTCTCATTTGTGTAGTTTGTGAAGTGTGTTATCGAGGGTGGGTTATTTATTAAAGTTGGTTTTATGAGGATTTTGTGTTTTGGAAGAGATAATACGACAACGTTCGTTGCGAAATGAGAAGTGCTATGATCCACCATCGATAGAAGAAGCAATTGTGCCTGAAAATAAAATCAAATAATTTTTTTGTTTTATCATTGACCATTCCTTAAAATTTTCTGTTACCCTACCACTGACTGTTGTTCTTTAAAATTTCGGAATTCGCATTCTTTATCTCTTTGCATGTGAAAATAGGTTTTCACAAGTTACGTCATGAGAGTGGCGCAGAAGCCAAATTTCAATTCTTTTCATTTATTTTTGTCTGAAGTGAAAGTTGATCTTACGAATGAATGAAAAAATACGTATATTTTAGATCTTCTAAACTTCACTTACAGATGAAAATTTCAATAACGGAAACTATGTTAAATAAATATTCAATATTTCAAGTTATTTCGGAACTATTTTTTATATTCGATATATATACAGTTCGATATATACAGTATTTGAAGTTATGTTTTATTCCAAATTTAATAATAACATTAGATATGTTCCAAGTTTGGAAGTTTTGAAAATAATGGAAATTGGGTATCCTACAGGATTAACATATTTCAATGACTTGAAAAAATCTCTTTAGAACTCGTGATGATGACAAAAGTATCTGAAACAACATTAAACAGTCATCAGTGATGAATCACTGGATTTAGAATGAAAATATTATTTAAAAATGTTACCTATCAAAACAGAAATGAATTTAAAAAATTGTTTCTAATGTGGTTAATCGACTCTTTGGGCAGTGAATCTGTTATTATCTCATTCATATTTTCCAAATACCTATGATGTGAAAAACATCTTTTTTATTGTTCACTGCCGTTTAAATAGCTTTTATATTAAGCAGTTTTTTTTTTTCACCGTTTAATCCAAACTGTATCTATTATGGTTTTCGCTATCTACATGGTGAACATCCTTACGTCTGATGCTTGGCTGGAATGCTCACCGACCACCTGGGGTCTTGTAGGTTAGGTTAGGTTAGGTTAGGTTCCTACAGCTGAAAAGTTGATGCCAAAGCAAATATTAATAGACATCCACTACCCAAACAGGTACACTCTACGAGTATTGATTTGGTGTCATTATTATTATTTTTTTTATCATCAGGATTGTTTCAGTCAGGCCCTGTCTCCGGAGCCCCGATACATCCGAACGGCGCGCTGGTGACATTTACACAGATAGTCACTTCCCACGTCCGTGGGGTGAGTGACAACTGGGTCCGAGAATCATGTACCCTGAGTAGACGGAGTGAACCAAAGATAAAGGCCTTCTACATAGTACTATCTAATATTTCTGCCGCATCACGGCAAATCGGTATGATTTTTAGATTAGAGAGCTACGTGTCCATCATTCCACCAAGGACACATAAAATCAGAACCACCATTTTAACAGAATGGTTTGGGTACAGCCTGCGGAGTTCAAAGAGTAAATCTCGATGTTTTTTCTCCTCATTTCGGACGATGTTCGTTTCGCCAGGAGCCGAAAACTCTATGACGAAAATGGTCCTACTTTGATGGTCTAGGAGGACTACATCAGGCTTATTTGCTTGTATTTGCCTGAGGGTGGGGAATGAATAGTTCCAATGAATTCGGCACTTCTCATTCTCCACAACGGACTCAATATTTCCCGGAGCACCGGTGTCTCGTCTATAGCATACGAGTGTCGTATATAGTAGTACAACACTCGTAGCGCCGCGTTATGTCTGAGGATATAGGCTGAGACCGCATAAGCTTGACAAGCAGACAGCAAATGCTTTATGGTCTCAGGAGCCCCACGACACGCTCTTCAACTAGTGTCGGGGATCTCTATACCCATCAGGTGACTATGGTAAACCAGGATGTTGAAGACACCATCCTGGCAGGCCATTATGAATCCTCGGTCTTCGACTCGACCTGAGAAATGCGTAGGTTAAATTTTTGGATAAGCCAAGCTCTTCAATGTTCTTAAAGAAGGCCCCATGCATCGGCTTATCCTTATGAAGCTGCAGGAGAACCTCAGTCTTCATAGGTTTAATATGAGCTTTTTGCTGAACGGGCTCCAACTCGGTGACAGCGTTTGGGTCACCCCGTTCAGTGTCGAAAACGAGACCAAGTTCATCGGCCGCCCGTGCTGCTGTCTTGTAAAGGAATGCTCCAATCTCTGCTTTTTCATGGTCACGGACCATGCAGAGAAGGGGATCTGAACTCCTGATAACTTTATTATTAATTATTATTGTTTTTGTGTTTATTATCATTATCAGGATGTTTATTATCATTATCATTATTATTATATTGTACTCACAGTATATCCGTTTATTCTGTTCCATACTCGACAGTTGACTCCAGTTTTTTCTACAATTTTTTTCGTAACTATTTCAAGGATTCCATGCCTAATCATTTCAAAATTTCATTTAATATGCATACTACTCGACTCCTCGAAAGTTTCGCCTCTGCTTACCTATAATTCATTCATTGTGAAGTGTTCTTGATCTTGATTCATTTGGTTATTCTGTAAATGAGAATTTTTCAAAAAAAAATATTGATTTTAGATTCATTGATTCCAATATTATGATTAGCAAGTACAAATTATGTCATCATTATGTGACGACTCATTCCTTGGTTGACTTTTTTTTCTCTGATTGTTGTCCGGTATGGCTACAACACTCTTTAATTATTTCAATTTTACAATTTTTGCTGTGAAATCTATGTACCCTCGATGACTTCAATAAAATCCTTCGATACTATAGTGACTCTTTTTTCAACATCCAATGTTATTAACTAAATGAACACAATAATATGTTGAACTGCCCCTGATAATCTGCCATTAGCTATTAAAAGCAATTTCTCATCGCTGGACCCGAATTCGTCATGTCCTATCCTATTCTATAATGTAGTGCTGTGTTTCTTTAATGTGAACAAACCCTTATTCCGTTTCATTCATGTTTTTTACGTAGTATTTCTATTGTGTTCAATGAATTTCTCTCTGGTGCTATCTATCCGAAAATTGCCGAACTAAGAAGTTACTAAGAACGTTGGTAAAGTAGGAACTATTTCCCGCTTTATGTTTGAAATTACCTATTCGCCGTTCCATTTCGTATTTCGAATTAATCTTTTGAACGACATTGTCGGGAAATTCGCTTTGAATGGAAATTTGCACTATTTTTATGGGTCTTCCCAAAGAAATAAAACAAAAGCAAGTATTGGCTTATTTTCTACAACTGTCTATCAAAAAAATATCAATTTTCGAAATGAAATCAATCTCAACATATTCAATAAAAACTTCAATCCTTTCTGAGTTTACCTACCAAATTTGAGTTCTCCAAGTGCAACCGTTTCTTTATGCTATTCCAAAAAAAAAATACACGACATTAAACGCCCACCTTGATTATTGTTACTTTATACAGGTCGTGCTCTGGAAAATTTTATAGTTTTTTGGATTCTTTCGGCTATTTGCTTGAGGGGGTATTGAAAACGAATAAGAAAATTATATTAGCGGGAGATTTTAAAATAGACTTCCTGAAATCTACGTTAAATTTGTCAAATTTATCTGATGATCTACTCACTTCCTTTGGATTACATGTCACGATAATTAATTTCACGAGGATTGGTCACATGAGCGCTACTTGCATCTACAACATAATCACGAATCTTGATAGTGATCTTTACAATACTACTGTTCTTGATCCGTGTTTATCGGATCATTCTGGTCAACTTATGTGCTTAGATTTTAACTTTGAAAATATAAGATATAGTAGACAAATTTTTCGTTCGGGAGGACCTGAGACAGGTTCTAAGCAAAATCACCAAACACTGTGACAAAGTATTTTATGAGTATGCTCAGCGGCCATATGAAAAAGAATTTTCCTTTGAAGAAATGTTTGAACAATAGAGATTATAAGGCGCCTGTTCGCTGGTTCAATGAGAAATTACAAAACAAACGAAGAATACTTTATAATGTGAAATTAATTTATAATGATAATAGGGATCCATTTACCTTGGAAACCTATAAAACACTACAAAAGGAGTATAGATTATGTGTGAAGGAAACAAAAAGGCTAACTTATGAAACTTTTTTGAATAATTCCACTAATATCAGTGAAATGAATAGTGCGATTATTAGATCTATAGCTAATATCATTGCTCAACCCTTAGCTGCATTAATAAACGAATGTTTCTCTCAAGGTATTTCCCTGACGTGCTGAAAATAGCAGTAATTCTGCCCTTACTTAAAAACGCCTCAAAAGGTAGAAAACTTTTGTCCGATTTCTATAATTCCTGTTACAGCTAAAGTCATAGAATATTTAATTGAAAAAAGATTAATTTCATGCCTGGAAGTAAATTCTCTGCTTTGTCCTCTACTGAAGTTGAAGGCTTAGAATTGGGAGAGCATTCGTTTTTAACGCTCTGTGACCTCACCAAAGTGTTTGATTGCATCTCTCACCATATTTTACTCGAAAAGCTTTTTGATTATGGTATTCGAGGGATTCCTCTAGACTTCTTCAAGACATATTTATGTGGGAGAGCACAGTGTGTTTTGACAGATGGTGTTAAATCAAACTTAGAGGAAATTATACATGGGGTCCCTCAGGGTTCTATCTTTTCATTTTATACATAAATGACCTTTTTTATTTTTTGGATTGACGTGGCCGTTACTTGATGGAAATCCATAGTTATGACACTAAGGTAAAACATGATTGAAATTTCCACAAAATTTATTGTCTTTGCGACATGTTTCGATACACAGTATCTTTTTCAAGCGAATGTAGTGCATTACATTATTCTTCATTGAAATTACTTAAATACCTTTCTTATCCATTAACATAATTAGGGACTACCTATAATTATCGCTAATACCTAGACTCATACAACTTATAAAATTGACATAACAATGAACCAACCTGGAAATCTCAAAACATAGCTACTGCTTAATTGAATAAATTTAACAAAGGGGAACTGTACAGGTCCAGTTGATCATTTAATAAACACCATGAATTTTTCAATTTATTAATTTCCAAGAATTCTAAATAATTAAGCTTTATGCCCTTATTTTCCACATAAAGAATTTCGAAGTTTTCATCGAAGTCATGGCCTTCCTCCAAAATATGATTGGCATATGATGAGCGTGTTTTATTGTTTACATAATTCATACGGTGTTTACGTGTGCGGCTTTTAAATGGTCTACCTGTCTGGCCGATATATACTTTGGAGCGAGATCCACAATTCAATTTATAAACTTCTGATTTTTCAGATTTTTGAGTTTTATCTTTATTATTCTTGATAAACCTTCCCAGAACAGATAACACACTGTTCTATATGCTACTCTTAATTTTTGCTTTTGCATAAATGAACCTTTTTTTTTCCGTGGTGGGTCCTGAATAAGTTAAAATTCTATAATTATTGTCAAGGTTCCTCAAAGTGGGGTACACTTCCTGGATAGTCTTTCTATGTAGTTTTTTAGCAAGAATATTTTCTATTAATTTGACTTGATATTCATTGTTAACTGCTATCTGCTTTATAATATTTAATTCTTTGTTTAAATTGTCTTCGGAAATAGGAATTTTTACTAATCTGTGTATGCTGATATGTTATATTAATATATTAATTGAATCTTCTACTTGTATTTCCATTGTGAATTTAATGTTTGGGTGAATAGTGTTAATATGTTATATTAATCTATTAACACTATTCACCCAAACATTAAATTCACAATAGAAATAGAAGTAGTAAATTCAATTAATTTTTTAGATTTGACAATAGGTAAAGCCAACAATAAACACCACTTTGCTATTTTTCATAAACCTTCCCATACTGACATCACCATTCATAATAATTCAGTACATCCATATACACATAAAGTATCAGCATACCATAGTATGATACACAGATTAGTAAAAATTCCAATTTCCGAAGAAAATTTCAACAAAGAATTGAATATTATAAGATAGCAGTTAACAATGAATATCAAGTTAACAATGAATATCAAGTCAAATTAATAGAGAATATTCTTGCTAAAAAAATACATAGAAAGGCTATCCAGGAAGTGTACCCCACTTTGAGGAACCTTGATAATAATTATAGAACTTTAACTTATTCAGGACCCGTCACGGAAAAAATAGCTTCATTTATGCATAAGCAAAATTTAAGAGTAGCATATAAAACAGATAACACACTGGGAAGGTTTATCAAGAATAATAAAGATAAAATGCAGAAATCTGAAAAATCAGGAGTTTATAAATTGAATTGTGGATATTGCTCCAAAGTATATATCGGCCAGACAGTGTGACATCTTCCTTAGTCGTTCAAATTATTCAGTTATTGTGAATAAAAACTCCTAGGGAAGAGTCACTGCGAACGGCAGCTTTACGTCGAAGAACACTATGGGTATTGAAAATTCAAAATTATAAGGTGGAAGTTAAATAGTTTGGTTAGGCACCACACAGCTTGAAAATAGACTAGAGATAATTTACCTAGTAAGCTGTGATACTAAATATTAACACTGTCTTGATGGAAGTAAGAAAGTCATAAGAAAGTTTGCTGGTTATGTGGTGGTAGGTTGAGGAAATAAAATACATGTTCCCAAATACCCTATAATATGAAAATATTGGTTGTGGACCATGAAAAGTTCAAACGGCTATGAAACATATAGAATAGATTTACAATGACTTCAAACAGTTGATAAAAAAATATAGATTAGATTTAGAATAACTTGATAAAAAACATAGATTAGATTTAGAATAACTATCTTAGGCCATAAGAATTCCTGCTATGCATTTATTTTGTTAAAAATGTGACATTCTTCTAGAATTTTTCTTGATAATTCTAGTAATTACTGAACTTTCAAATGAAATGCCTTAAAGGGAGTAAGCGAACTACCTATCAGTAGCGCTTCTTAATACCATGCTATGCGTCTACGTACCTATATAAGAGAAAGTGTATGAAATTTGGTATAACTTGACAAAAAAAAAACAATGAAGTTGCCTGATTTGTCCTATACAGCTGTAGTCTTCATTGGTTCTCAACTTGTTGAAATGGTATCAGAGATGCACTGGAACGGTAGGTATATCTATCGTGTTGAAAAGGTATCAACAGGCACTGGAACAGTATGTATATCTATCCTGTTGAAATGGTATCAAAAGGCGCCGTAAGAGTGCGTATATCTATCCTGTTGAAATGGTAGGTGTCAACAATGCACTTGAGCGACGAGGAAAACTATCACTGGGGAGCAGATTGTGAAAACTTCTGGGTTAACCAGCCAGGACCCATATCAAAGGATGGCAGTCAGAAAAAACTTCCATATTCCACTTCCAAGAATAAAAATAATTGTAGGAGCTAACAACGGCTCGCCATTACTTAAAACCCCATAGAAGAACCCTAAAATAAAACAAAACTGCTGTAATATTTTTAAAAACCAAAAAGTGAGATTCCTTCAAATGAAATCTTCCAACACAGAAAGGAACACTGTCAACCATAGTGAAAATTGCCTTTTTTGAAAGCTTACCTTAATAAAGGTTATCCTTAATATAATTTGGAATGGCTCCACACAACCAACGCCAAACGTTAGAAAAACAAATCTTTATCCATCCTATATATATATGATGACTCTCTGGATCTCTCAGAGGGGAGTAGCCAAAAACGCAAGCTGATCCTCACAAATCGGATATTTTAAATCCACTAGTGACACATTTTTAACTTGGTCAAAAAGTTGACTACACGACTCTTTGAAGGGTGACCCGAAAGTCATCATAAAATGGATTCCCTACTCATCTTCCTTCCTGTCACGTGATCTGTCACAGCGAGTAACTTTGTCACAGGACGAGAATTAAAGATACAATAGTATATTATTCCGTAACTAAAGGCAACTTCATATGACCTAACAGGTTATGTGTTGGTTGACTATCATAGTATATGATTTTCACAACCAAATAAATTAAAAGCTACAACGATTACTAGAACCCACTTAATGTGGACCAATCCTACCTGAACTAACTATTTCTTAACAGGTATTCGAGATGTTCAGACCCAAACTTCCATAAAGGTGGCGGTATGGTGCAGGTGGGATCAAATCACAGAACTTCGAAACTTGCCTTAACAGAACGTTATGTTTATTCAGGTGGACAAAAACACACACCGGTATAATTGGTTGCCTACATCGCTGGGGCGATTCGGTCCAGGAAAGAATGCCAAACAAGAACAAATTCTATTGAATCTTATTATGAACAAAAAAATACAGTAAGAAAGAAATAAATGCTACACTATACTTTGTTCTTGTTAGTTTCACTATGTTAATAAAGTTATTAACTGTTGAAAAAATCAACCCTCTCCAAATAAAATAAAATGGACCACCACTGGTCTATTTTATTACATAAAACATGCTTTCATTTCGTAAATTGGAATCAGTAACTAATGCGTACCATCTTAATGGGAACTCTACTTTGGGAAGTCATAATCAGTAAGGAAAGTCAATAACACGAAAAGTCACAGTCGGGAAGTCTGCCAAAACTAGAAATGAAAGTCTGAACGGTGTCCCTAAAACTAATCTAAGGTATATGTATAGGAATTTATTTGTCTGAAAGTCTGAACGGTGTCCCTAAAACTAATCTAAGGTATATGTATAGGAATTTATTTGTTTCCTATCTTGCATAATAAAAAACAAGAAACTCTTCACGGAATAAATAGCAGTTGAGAACATATTGCACATATGTTTCTCACTATAGGGAATATAGATCAGGGTTAAACTCAAAGTGGAAAGATCAATTTTCAATACCCTAAAAATACTAAGAAGCCTGTGTGGCTGCGTACCATAACTTCTTAGGCTGAGAATACCAGGAAGATAACCAACTTTCAACACCCCAAAAATTACCAAGAAGCCTACCACTTACCATAACTTCTTAGGCTGAAAATCTAGGAAAATACTTTATAACAAAATAAACCAGAAAAAGATATTCCTTGATCCTTATCAACAGGGCAATCAGGAGAATTATTTCCTCGGTTTTTATAGCAAAATAAATCAGGAAAAGTATTCCTCGAATTTTATAGCAAAATAAATCAGGAAAAAGTATTCCTCGATTCTTTATAGCAAAATAAATCAGGAAAAGGTATTCCTCGATTCTTTATAATGGAGTGATCAGAAAAAAATAATTCCTCGATCTTAAGAAACAAAATTTACCCTACTGACACAAAATACTTCGTGTCACTGGAATATAGTTCAAAATCAGAAGTACTAGATGCTTTTCCATAATATTTTCCAGAAAGTGGAATATGTCTTCCAAAATTTAAAAAGGCAGGTGAATAATTATGTACTTCATGTGAAGCAGTGTTAATGGCTTGTTGAATTTTATACAATTCAGCATCCTAATTCTTGTGTTCCTGAATATAGCAGCGAATTGCTTGGCCAATGGTTTTGTTGTTTCTTTCAACAAAATTGCACTTTGCTGAGTACTTAGGAGTAAACCATATCTTTTGTACCTCATAAGCTTCGGCTAACTTTTTGAAAGTTTGGCCAGCAAATTGTTGACCATTGTCGCAAATGATAATTTGTGGTACTCCATGAATCAGGAAAACATCATTTTCTAAAAACATTCTCTTACAACATTAACAGCTGTTCCAACACGCATTGGACAGAGTAACGTATACTTAGTGAAGAAATGAGCTACAACTAATAAGTAGGCAAAGCCTCTAGGAGAAGGGGGGAATGGACCCATAATATCCACGGCTATTATTTAAAATGGAAATCTAGCAGACTTTTCTGCTCCCATTAATCCCATCTGTGAAGTATTAGATAGTTTTTGAGCCTGACAGACCTTGCAAGAACGTACGAACTTTAAAATTTCATGGATTATTGTAGGCCAATAATAATTTTGTTCAGTTCTTTTTAAAGTTTTATAAAAGCCAAAATGTGCGCACGTTGGAGGATTGTGTGATTCCTTCATTACTATGTATTGCTGTGATTTAGGTACAACTAATTTCCATTCTATCTCGTTGCAATTATCAACAAGTTCTCGAAAGCAATGCAGAAAATACTCAGAAGTTTCAAGAACCTAAAAAAAGATCTCGAAGGCGTCGTTTAAATATAGGCACTGGAGAAGGGGACCGTCACTTCACCGGTAAGGACGAGAGAAGAAAAAAGTCTGGCTATTCATTACCAGAATTCCTGACAACGTAACAGATGATATTATCGAAAACTTCATAGAGTCAAAACCCAAATCTCAGGACATTTCGGTAAAAAAAAACTAGATATGAATGAGACACGCAAGGATAACCAATCCTTCATTGTGGGAGTAGTTCAGGAACTGATGATACTGTCTATGACCCCAATTTTCGGCCAAGGAAAACAGCATTTGCCACCGCCATACAGTTGAAGTATTACAGTGAGCAAGATCACCACTTACGCTTTTGACAAGTGTCCGAAAGCTGTTAGAGTGACAGGGTAGGCTCGCGGCTAAGCTCCAGTGAAGAGGGGAGTGGGTTGGACAAAACAAAATGTCTTGTGGTATTAGAAGTGCGGGCGCCAGTCATATGAATGCTGAGCCCCCTGATGTAGAGTTAATTTTACCAATTCCCATATAACTCGAATAGTAATAATTTAGGCAATTGCCACACTCTTAACTAATAACCAGCTTTATGATTAAGTCATATAATCTATAAGGTGACAAGGGTTTTATTAGTATTAGAAGTCGAAGTAGCTGAAGGCTTATTAGAAACTATCAGAGACACCTTAGTGGTGAAGTATAATAGAAAATATTACATAAATTAACCTGAAGAATAGCCCAGGGCTCAAACTATCTAGGGGTAATTACCCACAGTTATCTTGCTCAACACAATATACCCCTTTAGGGTAGGATAGTAAATAAACCCGCTTAAGTTAGGTGCACCTTACCTGTAGCATTTACAGAATCTCAAGGTAATTATTTTAAATAAACAAAAGGTAAACAGGTATATAATATTGGTTGAACTGGTTAACTTGCGTGCACATCAGATTGGTTTCAGCCAGGCAATATGGTGGAATCTACCAGGTGGAAGGATACCAGCAGTAAAGGTGCAAGGTAGTTGTCAGCCTTCAGGGCAGTGACACCCACACGACAGATGAGTCCTCCAGACTAACGATAAATATGCAGAGACAAAAGATGAGTCCTCCAGACTAACGATAAATATACAGAGACCAAAGATGAGTTCTTCAGTACGACTAGTGCTCCGGGATAAAGTATGCCAAGACCAAATATGAGTTCTTCAGTACGACTAGTGCTCCGGGATAAAGTATGCCAAGACCAAAGATGAGTTCTTCAGTACGACTAGTGCTCCGGGATAAAGTATGCCAAGACCAAAGACCCTGAAATTAAATAATTGACTGTCTGATACCAACTTGAATAGACCTCATACCTTTGTCTAGGAAGGCCTGGTGCTAACTGCGGCAAAGATCCTGTTGACAGGCTCCTATACAGATGTTATGTCCAAATATCATAGTCCTAGTCAAAGGGTCAACAACTTAGGCTTGATTTTCACGATGATGCCTACAAGACAGATAGAATTGCCAAAGGCTCAAGGATATAGTCGAAGGATTCTGCTTACCTGGAGAAAATGTGGCTAGAAAGTGAGTTTATAGTCCCCTATTTGGGTATGTTTTCCAAAAAAAATAATCAGCTTCCCATCAAATCACCAACGTGACAAACTATGGAAAACATTAATTCAGTTGAAAGAATAATCCCATTGACTGGATGATTGCAGAAATCAATATTCAAATTCAACTCAAAATTCTCATCACTTTCTGCTCACAAATAATTTCCACAGTAGCCGGAAATCGGAAAACGGAAATCAGAAATCAGAATAGACTTCTTCTTCTTCTTTATTGAGCCCGGTTATGAAACCATCTCCTCTTTGACATATCCGAGACCGATACCTAGAGCCTTAGCGGAGTTGCCAAGTAACTTCATTCCTCGACGTGTCAAAATATCAACAAAGGATTCTAAGATGTTTCGTACAACATTTCATGACCTAACATTACCTAATACTCAAACATACGGAAATTCGTCAGGACAGATAACTATTATCACCATAGGGTATTTCCCAATTCGACGGCTTTTGAAGGTCATTTCGACGGATACATCACAGATGTGTTATATAGTAAGAGTCGCATCTACCTGGGAAAGTACTCTATGCCCAAAAGACAGTCACTGAACTGAACCGCCAACTGAACAGCTGTTCTCTGACAATAGACAGCACTGGAAATACAAATAATTTGAGGGAGTATAGATAATGAAAGATGAGAAATGGCTGTAAATATATCCAAAGTGGACACACTACGGAAGAAATAATGTTTCAATGACAATTAGATTTTATTAAGGTAGGCAATTTTAAGCATCGAGCTAATAAATACAAATCGAATTCAATTTTATAACTATGACTCTGAATAGCTGATAGTGGAAAAATAATAATGTTACACATTTGAACGTTTTGACCTCATTTAAATATCCAATGCATTTCCAACAAGATTAATCAGCTCTCATTATATCTCAATGAACATAAATACAATATCCTATGCCTAACTGAGCATTGGCTGAGTTTTGAATGTTTAAAACCACTCAATATGATTGGTTTCACTTTGATGAGCTAGTTTTGTAGATTGAATAACCTTCATGGTAGAGTCTTCATTTTTGTAATTATCTATTCAAATGTAAACCACTGAATCTAGCTGCTCTTTGTGTAGGAAAACATGGTGAGTTCTGTGGAATTGAAATAGTACAATTCTTCTAACAGCACTCATAACTACATATAGACCGTCTACCTCGATCAATTTTGACATTTTTTTTTTATAAAATAGAAAGGTTGTTAGCAATGATATTGGATAAATATAATAAAATAGTTTTATTAGATGATTTCAACATTGACATTATCATTCACACCAATACTTGGATTGAATCATACGGACTGAAACCAAAAATATCAATTCCAACAAGAGTTTCCAACACATCTTCCAAATGCATTGATAACATCATTACAAACCTAGACGATCGTCATTGCACATATAATGTTGTAGATCCATTTGTGTCTGATCACTACGGCCAATATATGACTATTTCCAAATATCCAGAAGCACAACCAGAATACATTAGGCATAGGTTAGGTTAGGTTAGGTTAGGTTAGGTTTAAATGTGAGTGAGCCCATACATCAGGCTCTCCACTGCGGCCAATGGCCTATTGTGGCTCACCCTATGGTTATATTTCTCCCAGCATATCCAATCTCTTAACGAAATTGAGTAACATGTTGGGAGAACAGTTTACCAGATCTTCTGGCCTTACTTTTGTATTGCCAAATATTGAAAATCTGGTTCTGGCTGCTGCAGGGCATGTGCACAGGATGTGTTTAGCCGTTTCATCATCCTCCATGCATAGACGGCACTCTGCATCCTGTGCAAGTCCGATTTTATGCATGTGGTGTTTGAGTTTGCAGTGGCCAGTGAGCAAACCTACTATAACTCTGAGATGTGCTCTACTGAGTTCTAGAAGTTTGTCAGAGTCCTGTTTTTTCCTTGTATAAGCAATAAATGCTTTGGAATGGGCTAGTCCTGGTAGACTGAGCCAATACTCAAGTCTTTTATTGTCTGCCCAGGCGGTTGTAGCATTCTTGGCAGTGCTTTATGCTAAACCGATGACCGGTTCTGGCCCAGTGAACGTTGTTTCGGCCCCCCCTTTTGCTAGGGCGTCCGCTATTTCGTTTCCTTCTAGGCCCGTGTGACCTGGTATCCAAACTAGGGTAACGTTGTTGCCTTGTGCTAGTCGGTTCAAGGTGTCTCTGCAGTTCCATACTGCTCTGGATTTAAAGCAGTTGGATTCAAGCGCTTTCAATGCTGCTTGACTATCTGAAAATATTTTTATTGTTTTTCGTGTGAGGTGTCGGTTTTCCAGCTCCCTTGCACACATTTCAATGGCATATACCTCTGCCTGGAATATCGTAGCTAATTTACCCAAACTGAATGAGCGTTTCACTACTGGGTTCATACCATATATTCCGGCTCCGACACCTTCCATAGTTTTGGAACCATCGGTGAACCACCTTTCATTTGCCCTACATAGGTCAGTTTCATTCCGAACCCAGTCTTCTCTTTCAGGGAAGACCACGGTGTAGGACATGTTGAGGTTAGTGGTTTTAGGCATGATGTCTGAGGGCATTCCCAGAATGTTGTGAGCTATTATGCCTTCCAGCATGCTGCTGCCTCTCATGACACATGCCTGCGGTAGACTAATGGCCGCTTGGTAGAGTCTGTATGTTGCCCATCTTGCTTCTCTCTCCAGAACTATGTGGAGAGGAAGTAGTCCAAGAAGAGCTTCCATTGCTGCCGTTGGCGTGGAGCGAATGGCCCCAGTAATCGCCAGGCACGCTTGTCTCTGTAGTCCGTTAAGTTTAACCTGGGCCATTTTTTGTTGGCCTTTGTTCCACCAGACTACAGAGCCATACGTGATCATTGGTCGTATGACGGTCACGTACAGCCAGTAAATTTGTTTTGGTGACATGCCCCATGTTTTGCCACATATTCTGCGGCATGTCCATAATGATAGGCTAGCCTTTCGGATAGTCTTTTCCAAATGCGAGTTCCAGTTCAGCTTTTTATCTAGGATTATTCCCAGATATTTTGCCTCACTCGCAAATGAAATTGTTACACCATTGATGGAAGGAGGTATTAAATGTTCCAGCTTCCTTTTCCTGGTGAACGGTACTATGACCATTTTGTGGGGGTTAATGGACATTTCCTCCCTCTCACACCATTTATATATGGTATCCAGTATATCCTGAAGGACGTAGGAGATCGTCTTTTCGGATTTATCTTTTATTACTAGGACCAGATCGTCAGCATATGCTTGAAGATCGACCTACCAGAGTGAGAGAATGGCCAGCAGATCATCCACCAGCAGTGACCATAGCAGAGGGGAGAGGACCCCCCCTGGGGACAGCCCCTGGCTGGCTTGAAGCTGACACTTTCTCCCTGTAGAGAGGTCGTTATTGTTCTGTTATGAAGCATAGTTCTTATCCAGTCACATAGTAGCGGTTCAATTCCTCTAGAGACAGTGGCCTCATAGAGGGAGTGAGGTAGTGCATTATTGAATGCTCCTTCTATGTCCAGGAATGCAGCGACTGCTACCTCCTGGTGTTCCAGGGCAACGCTTATTCCTGAGACAAGGTTATTGAGGGCAAGTTCTGTCGATTTTCCAGCCTGGTAGGCATACTGGTGAACATTGAGGGGGTGCTTTATTAGTGCACCACACCTTATGTGCCTATCCAGTATTTTCTCCATGCTTTTCAACAGAAAGGATGTCAGACTGATGGGTCTGAGCGATTTTGGGTGTGGGTCAGTCCGACCCACCTTAGGAATATAGATCACCCTAGTCGCGGTCCAGTTAGATGGTATATAGTTCCAAGCTAAACTGGCTCTAAAGAGTCTTATAAGGATAGGCATAATCTGTTCCAGTCCGATTTGTAACAGAGCTGGAGCTATGCCATCCTCTCCTGGTGATTTGTATGGGTGGAACGAGTTAACCGCCCATCTTATCGCCTGCGGTGTGATTATTTTGTTGGCAACCACCCAGTCATCTCTGTGGGGTCGTTTAATCCGGCCTATATTTGTGACTGGAGGTCGATTGTCCAGAATCAGGCTGCCTGGGAAGTGATTATTAGCTAATAGCTCTAGTGCCTCTTTCCTGGAGGCCGTGAAGGAGCCGTATGGACGTCTGAGCGATCCCAGCTCCTGTGTCGGCTCTCTGGATAGAATCTTGTGGATACGGGCTCCGCTTGATGTGTTGGACACATTTTCACAGAATCGTTCCCATGATTCTCGTTTTGCTTTCCGGATATTTTTATTGTATGTGGTTAGAGCAGACCTGTAATTGTCCCATTCACCTGATACCTTAGCTCGGTTGAATAATCTTCGAACTTCTTTTCGTGTTTTATCCAGATTTTTGTTCCACCAGGAAGCATTTCGGTTATCCCTCTTCTCCCTTAGTGGACAGTTTTCATGATACGCTGAGATAAGTGCAGTTTGTAGGTGTTCTGCAGCAATATCTATTTGATCATGACCATTTATTGTGGTCCGTTCATTTATTTATTCCAAGAAACATACATAATTCAATAAATTGATGGATCTATTCGTTACTTTTTGGTAGGAGATTATCATGACCTCCTATATACGTTTTTACACCACTTCTATTGGTAACTAATGTTGCTGCAGTTTCGTCCTACTTTCGACATTATCAAATGAATATTGCAAACTTTTCATAGTATATTGGTTTGATATGTCCATATAGGACGAAACTGTAGTAAAGTTGGTTACAAATACAAATAGGTCAATTTTATAATGAAAAAAAAAATGTTGATGATTAATTTTTCACAGGAGAGTTCCCGAAAATTTGAAATATATTTTTGAAAGACAGCGTGGCAGAAGAAATGTGAAGTAGTCCCCAGAGTTACGAAAATTTGCTGTGACTTTGCAGTTTTACTCCACCAGGGCTTACAACTACGTGAGAAAAACTTTTGGAAATTTATTGCCTCATACAAGTACCATCAGAAAATGGTATAGTGTGGTAGATGGTAACCCTGGATTTTCGAGTGAGGCATTGAATTCTCTTACTTCGAGAAATAAAGATGGACAGGTCGTATTGAATATCATTATAGACGAAATGTGAATTCGGTCCCAAATGATATATCATAACGGCACATTTGTTGGAGGTGTAGATTTGGGCACAGGGTTTCAAAATGAAAATGAGTGTGTACAACATGCAACCAGTGCTCTTGTTTTTCTGGTTGTTGCTATCAACAGTAATTGGAAGTTGCCGATTGGGTATTGCTTGATAAACGGTTTAGATGCTGATGAGAGAGCTAATTTACTCATGCTATGTTTAAAACTAATTCACGAAACAGGGAGCATTGTAACATCTTTGACATTTGTGATCCGTTTTGGAGATGGTTCTTCAGGGAGGTTTTGTATCCGTCCCTGTCCATGCTCCGCATGTTTCGGTATTGTACCACTGGCCTGGGGCATAGGAGTATAGGGCGAAAGGGTTTGTCTAACATGACTGACTCTCTTAGGCAAATCGACTGGACAAAATGAAAAAACAAGTTCACACTAGCAGAATTTCTAACAAATACATAGTTATCTAGTTACTCAATATTTCCCTCTTAGAAAAATCTTAAAACATGAAAAACAGCCAGTTGAGTTTTTTAATGATTACCTGCGGCAAATCAATCAATGAAAACAATTTGTGATTCTTCTAATGATCTCACTCTCTCTCAAGCTTACAAGGAATACAAACATCAATTCCAACTGTCGATTAATCAAAAACATATTTTTTACAGGTATAGCTGAAAAAATCATCACCCACTAAACATGAAAACATAACTTAAACATAAATGTTATATCACATTGCGTCCATGGTCGTTTGTGCCTCTTTTAAATATTACAATGTAACGTTTGAAACTGAACGTTACCAAAATGTATCATATTAACATGCATTCACTGTTGCCAGAAACATGTTTGTAATGTTGCTCAAAACATGTATGTAATGTAATACCATTGTTTCTCATCTATATTAATATTTTGTTTTGTAGTATATCAGCGTGGAGCATAAACAACTTCTGGTATATCACATCTTTTCTGAATTTAAACATACAATGACAAAAGTCACTTTTTTGTAGGCGAGTAACTGCAACTTGAAAAATATAGAAAGAGAACATATATCATGAGCCACACTCGTACCTTGTATCTCAAATGGAAATATATAGTTTTTTAACTTCTATAACATTCAACTTAATCCAAATTTTTTCATTTAAGATACAGGGTGCAAGTATGACTCATGGTATTGCTTCTCTTTCTATATTTATTAAGTCGGAGATTTTCACCTACTTAAAAATCACTTTTGAAATTCCAGAAATGTATCTATAAATATAGAAAAAAGGTGATAATACCATGAGCATATGTTCCACCTTGTACACTACAAATCACTACAGAGGGAGGTAAATGTTGATGGGAGAATGATATTATATAAAAAAACTACAAATGCATTAAATATTCAATAGAATAAAATGATATGATAAAAATAACAAAATACTCTTAAAGAATAAAAGTAGAATTTTCACAAAATCAATGATTATATGGTTTTTGTGTCACTAATCTTTTCTCTTTAGCCTCTACTTTGCAAATCTTATCCAATCCGTCACAATGAGTTCAAACTCTGCTCCTGTGGTTGAACAGAATGTCATTTACAGATCCTGAAAATATAGTAATTATAATCACTGAAAACTTAAATCAATTTTAAATTCATATATTCAAAAAAATGTCAGTTGTATGCCATGTGATAAGTAAAGGACTTGAAATCTTTTTTATAATTCTTGAAATATTTTTATTAATTCTTAAAATTACTAATAATTGCTAATGACCCATTTATATTTCATTTTAGTAGGTGATTACAAAATGAAACTAATAAGTATAGGTACCAGCTTTACAAGACAGGCCGGATTGCATAAATAATTCAATAGACAATTAGGTAAATATTTTATTTGTTCATTACTATAACTCATGCTTCATCAGTTGGCAGTGTTAATCCTACGTTAGCTTAACAAAAATCTCTAATTTGTTTATCTAGTGTTCGTAATCTCATACCAGTTCTGATAATTAATTCATTTTTAAGACACAACTTGAAATGATCATATCGTTATCACCGAAAATTGCTTCCTCAGCAGAGCTATTCTCATTTGTAATAGTCAGAAGAGATGGATTGACAACGCTGAAGTTTTCTTTGTTCAAGATCCTAGGCTTAGAAACCTGAAATAATCAAACTTTAAAACTTTGTTGGGACGAATTGGGAAAATCATAACCTTATCATAAACACTGTAATATTATATTCGGACTGTATTTTTTGAATCATGTTTTAAGAAATTCAATGATATTGCGCTTTCAATCACTATTGGAAATAATACGTCGATAATAAGGGTCTAGGGTTCCTTCCACCATCCACCAACACAGATGGTCATCTAGATACCAACTGTAATGTAAGAACAACTGAAACGTTTCCAGTTTTCTATGAATTGAGCAGCATCCTGAAATGAATCAGTGATGTTTATTGAATATTTTTTAGTAGTTTAAAGTTCAATGCCTTCCTTAAATATCTGCCAACAAACATCTAGCTGTTTGTTCATGTTTTTATTCTTTCTACCATACTTCAGCTGGTACGAAAATCATATCACTCGCGAATTTGCAGGCCAAGAAGTCAAGTAAGAATTTTGATTCAAAATATAGAAAGGCATCAGATTATCCTACATAAAAATGCTCAATAAAAATTGAAAACACTCGCTCACAGCTTGTAAAATAAACAAGATGGATGAATGTCATGAACATGAACGGGAAAATTCCATTTAAGAAACATTTTAAGATAATATTAATTCCAATTTTTCAGTACACATGTGAGCAATGTTTTGAGGTGGTCAAACACAAACATTATACAAATAACATAACTTATCTGTCTGACACATATCTGAGGAACATATACTCAACATTTTATATATCTTTCATTAAATATTATTTGTTATATTATTTCGATGTGACATAAATATATAGCTGAAAACATGTAAGAAACATAACAATATTAGCAATATTCTTTTTACCAATTTTAACTGAGATCAAAGTAAGATTCTCAGCACAGCTCAATTGCTCAATATAGGACAGTTACCAGTCTAAAATAAATCTAACATGTCATCACCTAAGCTGTTGAGCTGTGCTGAGAATCTTACTTAAATCTCAGTCCAAATTGGTAAAAAGAATACTACTATTAATATACTGTTAGTTTGCCAATATTAATAAAGTTATCTCTGGTAAATGTTTTTATTATGTATCATGTATCATGTTTAGTGGGCAATTCCCTTCAGAATAACCTGAGTCCCAATAAACTAAATTCTCTTCCCAAACAGAATAACCTAGACCCAATAACTGACTTGCTCATTTATCTAAATCTACAGATTCTATCTTCATATTGCCTGTCGATTCTGAGGAGATAAAATTAGTTATTCATAAGCTAAAACCTCTGGTTGTCTCGATATTTTTTATCACCTGAACAGTAAAATCATAACAGAAACAATTGATTACTATTAACAATCCTCATACACCGCTGTTTCAGTGAAGGTCACTTTCCAAATATATTCAAAGTGAGTCATTCCAATTCATAAATACGGAGATAATACATACTACCAGATAACCATAGACCCATCTCCATAATTCCCATCTTTGGCAAAATCGTTGAAATCTTTCTTTAAAACCGTTTAGCCACATTTTTTGAAGCAGTTCTGGAGGTAGTAACATTGTTGAGAGTCATGAAAGAGGCGAATATACTGCTGTCACTGCGTTGGACTTGAGTTGAAGAGCTCAATTTCTATGGGATTCCTGGTAAGGCATCAGACCTTCTCAAATCTTACCCGACCAATAGGAAGCAAACTGTGAAAATGCATGATCTGATGTCAGGAATATAGAACAAGCAGTGCATCAGGGCTCCATTCTCGGTCCCATTCTATTCGTAATATACATTAACGACATCTCCAGCTATTTATCGCCTAACATCTAACATTTATCATATGGAATGTAATTGTGGGATAATTAGAGCTTTTCGTATGCAGAAAAAAGCATATTTTCTCGTTTCGAAATGAAATAATCCACCGAAGAAATGATAAACATGAACTACATTTGGACGTAGTTATGCAAAAAGGAACCAAGCGACAAAAAGTAAGTTTTGAGATATTGTCTTTTGAAGATTATGAATCATTATTAAATCTGTGACATTTTTTCTTATTGATTTGTTATCTCATCCCATGTAGAAAAATATGCAGAATTCAATGAAAAACATTCTCAGATTAAATATCCCTAGCATTTTGAATTTTCAGGAAATTTTGGGTGATTTTGTTGCGTAGTTCATAATTTGATATGGAAAATTATACTAGAAACGAGAAAACTGACATGTTGCTAATTTACGAAGAAGCAAAAGAGAATGCAACTGATGCAGCTCGAATTTATGCTCAGAGATTCCCTAATCGTCGCCATCCCACTCGGCACTATTTTCCAAAACTGGAAAGGAAAATGCGAAATGAACCAGAAGAAAATGCCAATAACTTCATCGTCAGTGAAGAAAAAGAAGTAGACGTGTTGGCCTATCTTGAAGTGAATTGTACGGCGTCAATTCGCCAAATTGTTTCTGAGTGTGATATAAGTTATTCGTCCGTTTGGAGAATTCTTCACAAATATAATTATCGATCATTCAAGTACCAACACCAACATCTTTACGATAACGATCATAACCGAAAATTAACTGGTTTTTGACTAAATACAGAGAAGATGTACGTTTTCCATTTAAAATTATTTATTCAGATGAAACTCGATTCACCAACTTGGCTGTGTTTAATCGGAATAATAAAAGGTACTGGTCACAAACAAATTTACATCTCATGCAAGAAGGAAATTTTCAATTGCTAGATGGGTATTATCGGAGGAAAACTTTTGGGCCAAATAATTTTCGACGGACAACTTACTCGGGAAAGATATCTGCAGTTCCTTAAAAATCAAATAAATGATTTCATTGAAGATTTGCCACTAGCTACCCAAGTTGATATCTATTATCAACAAGATGGAGCGCCACCTCACAATTTCAAGTCGTAAGAGAACATCTGAATGACACCTTCCCAGAAAAGTGTATTGGCACCAATGGACCTATTCAGTGGCCTGCGAGGTACATTCTTAAGATGTCATATTTTTTATAATGTATTATTTTTTTTTTTCATATTCTAGATCACCAGATCTCACTCCACTAGATTTTTTTCTCTGGGGAACAATTAAAAATCAGGTTTTTAATACAGCATCAGCTACTCGTAAAGAACTGGAGTATAAAGTAATGGTGTCATTCCAGAACGTTACTGCGGAACAGCTAAACAATGTGGTGCGCGCAACAATTGATAAAGTTGAACTTTGCCGTGATCAAAGAGGGGGTCATTTTGAAAATTTAGAAACTTAATGGACTAATGGTAATATTTGTGACTTTTAAACAATTCTTAAAACGACTGTGAATTCAATTGTTTGTCACGAATAACTAAAATAACAGGACTTAGTGCATAAGTATACCGAATACGTATTATTTGTTATTGGGTATGATCGCTTCTTGAAATCGTTCACAGAAATAGTGAAAATAAAGTGAAAGTGTGTGGTATCAAATTATTCGTAAGAATATGATCTTTCACAAAAAGCCGACCAGCCACCCCCTTTCCATTTGAAAAATTCAAGTTAACTTGAAAAATTCATATTTGAGACGTTTGAATAATTCTTACAACGACTGTAAAGTCAAAAGCCTCAAAGTTGTATTTTTTCCATGTTAGTTGTAAAAATATATAGGATGTCTCATTTAAAAATCGAACGTTATGGTCATTTCCGGAGGAACCGGAAGTACGATAAAGCAAGTTAATATGTCAAAAAATGTAAATTGAACTATAATACACAACCCCCAAATTTCGTTTTTCTATCTTCAATAATAAAAAAGTTATAGGGGTGAGCCACCTTGGAGAATCACCCGGTATATTTATGAAGTAAAAAATTGCAACTTTTTTCATATTGTAGGATTAGGTTCGAAGTCTAATGGGTCTAATACCCATGAATGTCATCTTCCACTGTATCGAAAAGTGTCGAATAAAATATTTGGCTATTTGTCAATGTCATCTCGGGTGGCAAAAATTCGGCATCTGTCTCAGCACGTTTGTAATGTGATTTGTACTTCGGAAACATCTTTATGTGGTCTAAAACGCCTTTTTTTTTGTTAGTCTCTGTGATTTTATTCCACCCGCCTTGGGTTCCCCAAGTAGCAATTCAACGTTGCGGCAACGTGTTCGAAAAAGTTGTGCAACCAAACATAAGTTGCGTTGCCGACGTCAACGCAACGTTGTCACAACCCTGTTTTACACCAATTTGGTCAATCATTTTTTTGTTTTTACAACGATTCTGCTGCAACTGTAGGTAGCTGTTGGTCGTTTCCTGAACGTTGCTGAATTTACTTAAGAACAACTGCACACCAGCGCCCTCTCAAGCGGCAATGACAGTTTATTTTCTATGGTGTTCAGAAAATAGTTGATTTATCAACCAAATAATTACTGGTGGCCAAGATGAACACTAAGAAAAAACTTTCTGGCAACTGTTACCGCAAGTTATTATCGAAATATTTCATGCTCAATATTACCGAAAAATAACGATTACGAAACAAAAATTGCCAACGCAGTACATTTTACTGTCAAATATACCATTGTTTCATGCTAAAAAACACGCGGGCTTTCAATCTGTTGCAAAGATTTCAAATGTCAAGAATAAAAAATATATATTTTCATAAACAATTTTTAATGTTGATATCGATTCAAGCGTGAACTAAACTGGATACCTATGAATTATTTCTAGAAAACTAAAATGAGGCTTTAAAATCCTTGTTTGTTTTACATCCCAAGTTTCGATGGCCGGCCATGTTTCCAAATAGAATTACATTTCCAATATGGCGTAGGAGTATACAAGTCGTCAACGCGATCTTCGTTGTCAGATAACTAAAAATATACTAATTTTTAACGTTAGTCTGCCAGACAACTAACTTTATACCGAAGCGCGACTGGAGTTGCTTATCGGACTAAAAACTGAAACAATTCTAACTAACGAATACATTCCGCTCCACAATTTGTAACCCGTCTCTCCCGCGTTTTTCCCTCAGTTCACGACTTATTTTTTGTCTGTAGGAGAAGGCAGTGTACTTGTAAGCACTTTTCATTTCCGATTAGAAAGTTAGGTTAGGATCATTATAGTCCCTTTTTCTTTACTATAAATACATTTTTTGACAAACAATTTAGCAAACAATGGTTCTTGTGACTGAAATAAAAAATATATAATAAATTGGGTAAGTTATTATTATCTAAATTTGGCCTACACGTTCTTTGCAGTAAATATTTGAAGGAAGGTTAGTTGTGTAGATGACTCCACGAAAATGTTTTCAACTCAACTGAAAAATTACCCACTGCTTAGTTGAATCTCACAAGGTCGCTTTACCGTCAGAAAAACGTTTAAAATGACTAAAGCTGCCACTTAAACGTGTTTAGAACGTTATTTCCATTCCCATAATATTTACTACTTGTAGTCGGTTGAGTAAACGTTATGACAACGTCGTAGCTTGACTGATGTCATGCTCAACGTTGAAACAACGTTGACCGGTGGGTTAGAGAGCGTCGTTTCATAAATGACTAAATTCTACACCAACAACAACGTTAATTTTGGTGTATTATGTGGTTGTCATCGCCAAAATGCTACTTGGGTCCTCTTTTATCTGCAATAGTCGCGTCTTGTCTCATTTTTGATAGTGCAGTATTTATTCGCTTTGTTGACACACCTAAGGTCTTCATGAACATATTGCGGCAGACTGGAATTTTCTTAAGTGAGTATGCTCTGGAAAATTGCTTTTGTTTTTTAGCAATTTCAGAGCTACGTTTTTTTTCTAAACATTTTTTGTTTCTACTATATTTGCAATAATGAACAAGTTTTGATAAGTATAACTTCCAAGCTCACAAAACTTTTGAAATTCCTGCCTACGCAATTCCTCAGAAATGTTTGTAGCACATAATGAAATGCAGTGACAATCGTAGGGAATGAATTCCTTTGCTGCAATTTTTTTCTTCTTGTAGTTAACATATTCTTTACATTAATATTTCTTATTCTTCCACCCTTCCCGTAACATATTCCCGAATTTTTTTTTCGCCCTCTTTTTGGTCTACCCTTATTTTCAATACCGACACTGGAATCAGTTTCGGGAGACCTTTTCGAAGTAACCACTGGCATCAACGTTGCATAGGTTTTCGGTTCTGTTTCAGGACTGGATATGCCTACCCCCACAGTTCCATCGTTGTGTCATTCCATTCATTTTGTCCTGAGCACTGCGCCAAATCTTTTACTGACAAGTCTTGACTATCATTGGTGATTGGTTCTGTTCGAGTACAGCAAACATCTGACGTCATATTTGTTCTATTTTTTTCCTGCAAAATAATGTACATAAAACATTTTCAATTTCATACCTCTCTGGGATCAATATTTTACCTCATTATTTGCTAGGTTCGTAAACAACTCATCAAATTTTGTATTTTTCATTTTCTTGTACTGTATTCTTCATTTTTCGGTCTGTATTTACTCCTGAATAACCTACTGATTCATTTACTGATATATTTCCACTAGTGCACACGGATTGTTCGAAGAGCCATTGTAGATACTCAATTTGTGCATAGGTCAAAATAATAATAATAATACTCCCTCATAAACACTCGTAGAGTGTACCCAAAGGCATAACCTGTGCGGGTAGAAGACAGCTATTATTATTATTTGCCGTGGCGCTCCGGAGCGGCTTACTGATTTTTGGTGGTGTATTCACTTTTCTACTGCAGGAAAACCCGGAAAACCTACAGCACCACCTCGGGTGGCCGGCGTGCACTCCAAGCTAGCACTAACCGAGATTGGCATCTAGACAACACACAATACACTTGCTTTCAACAGGGACTGTGGTCGTCTATCGATTCCGATATTGGGTACTTGAGAAAAAATCCCTCGTACATACATCGGGCTCGAACCGACTACCGCTACTGAAGTTTCGAACGGCCTGCGCCTTAGACCGCCAGACCACCGACCACCAAGATACTGAAAAAGAGATCAAAGAGGTAAAACTGTAAAGTGAGGAGTAAAAGTATCGATCTGGGCAAACTGTTTAAATATATATATTTATATATATATATATATTTTTAAATATATATATTTATATATATATATATATTTTGTTTAATGGTAGTTCATACGCTACTTTTTGACAATGATACAAATAATAAAATAATAAAAATGGCATGGGGAGTCGAGTGATACCTCAATCGAACCTTTTTTGAATTCTCTATACGACAGTACAATTTCAAACAAAAATGTTGGTCCAAAACAAAATGGCGAAACATTATTTTAGAACTCTCACAAGAGGATCCTTTCGAATAAGTGGCTATTAAAAAGCTTTAGTGCAATGATAAAATATTTTTTTGGTCCTGCAAGAGCTTCTTGTTAATCAATATGGCAAATGGGTGCCACATTAGACAAAAATTTAAATAAGCGGATAAATAGTGTAATACCTCGATTTATTGAATCTCAGCAAATCTCAGAAATCATGTCCCATATGCAATTCTGAGGGACGGAGAACATTTGTAGATACCAAAACATATTTTTTCATTTCAATTGAGCTCATTTAAAGCCATTTATTCGAAGAATTCGCTTATAAAAGTTCTAACATAATGTGCCGCCATTTTGTTTTGGATGAATCAAAAGACAATTCGTATGAGCGTTGGCATCTTTTTTTACAGATATTTTGACTACTTCATATGATTATAGTACTGAATATTATATTAAAGATTCCTTTGAAGTCTCAACAATTTTTAATGAAATGAAACTCCCTGAGTGCTATATTCTAGCTTGGATGTAGTTTCCTTGTTCAGTAATGTTTATTTAGATGCTTGCTTATGGGCCATTGATAAAAGATGGGATCGTATCAGCAGTCATTGTAGTATCAATAAAGAAATATTTTTTCAATTGATTATTTTTCTATTCGATAATACTTATTTCTCATTTGATAACAAATTTTACAAACAGACTTTTGGAACCCCCATGGGGTCAAAAATCAGTCCAATACTTGCAATGTACGTATTTATTTATTTATTTATTTATTTATTTATTTATTTATTTCCATACAGGCTTAAACCTAATAACATGGAAAATTTTAAATTAATAATATTAATTTCATATAGACAAATAATAATAATAGTAGTAATAGTAATCATACTAACAATAATAATATTAGTAACAACAAAAAATTACATTGTCTCAATTTAAATACTCAAAAAGTCCTGGCTATAAAGTGACTCATTACAATCCTTTTGAATAAATTGCATGGCATTGTGTAATCAATATCTTCCATCTGGTTAACCTGATTGGCAAGTCGAAACATAGTCGAGAGAGGAGCTCTAGATGTGGCCACCAAGCTCACTTTCTGTACCCTAAATAATTCTGGACATCTTGTTTGGTATGCCGGAACGTTAAAAGGTAGTAATTCCAAGATACTCGGACCATTTATTTCATTATTTATTACTTTATACAAAAACATCATCTGTGATACTTCCCGTCTGATTTTTAGTGATACAATATTGTATTTCTCTCTAAGGTAGGTGGTTCTTTATTTCCTGATAGTCAGCTTTCCTCTTATTTTCTTTGAAATATAAATAACGTAAGAACTTGTTCTGGATCTTTTCTATTCTGTCAAGATACGTTTGAGGTTGTGAACTCCAAATATCTGAGGCAAATTCTAGTTTTGGTCTGACCAGTGTAAAATATAATAATTTCATAGACTCTATTTTGGTGAATTTTTGGGTATTTCTCATAAGAAATCCTAACATCTGATTAGCCCTTTTACAAATCTCATCGAAATGCATTGAGAATGATAGAGTTGAGTCATAGCGTACCCCTAAGTCCTTTATCTCGGTTTTTCTTTCTAGTGAATCGTTTCCCATGATATATTCAAATTCAATTATATTCTTTTTCAGCGAGAAGGTTACCACATAACATTTTTTAATGTTAAAATTGAGACCGTTTTTTAGGCTCCATTTATGTATTTTGATGACATCTTTTTGAAGTTCGACACAATCTCTAATAGTTCTGATTTCTTTATACAATTTGAAGTCGTTGTATTTCACAATAAATTGTCTATTTTGTAAGTAACTTTTGAAAATACCATGCGTAATACCAAACTTACCTAATTTATATAACATTTTTTCATGATCAACATTATCGAAAGCCTTCGCGAAATCTGTAAATATTGCGTCAATCTGGTTCTCATTCTCGAATGCATTGTATATTTCATTAGTGAACATAAGGAGATTAGTACTTATTGATTTTTTATTCACAAAACCATGTTGATGTTGACTTATACCCTCTTTAACATGTATGAAAATTTTATTATATAATATTTGCTCAAACAATTTCGCTGGGGCAAATAAAATCGAAATACATCTATAACTTGTTATATCTGCCTTGTCCCCTGATTTGTGAATCGGGACACTTATTGCCTTTTTCCATAATTCTGGAAATGTTTCATTCCTGATCGCCAAATTGTAAATATATAACAGAGGAATTTGTAACCATGCCGCACATGCTTTTAGGATATAAGGAGGTATACAGTCAACACCACTAGATTTTTTTGGTTTCAGTTTTGTTATTGCCATGTGATAGTCAGCCTCATTCACATAATCCATGAAGAAAAAGTCACCAATTATTTTACCTGAATCAAAATTTACATCATAATTTGCTTTCTGTGGCGCGTATGTAGATAAAAAATATTTTGCGAAATTATGTGCTATTTCATTTGTAGGAATGTTCATATTGTTCAAATGAAATTGTTTCGATGTAGTGTTTCCACCTTTTCTACTTTTATTGACATAATTCCAGAAGACATTAGTGTTTGATTTTATTTTATCTTCGGTGTCTTTGATATAGTTGTTAAAATTCAGTCTACTTAAATTTTTTATCCTTCTCCTAATTTCTTTATATTTTTCATTTAATCCAACCGATATATTTCGTAGGTTTCTCAATTTATTTTTTTCTGTAATGATATTTATTTGCTCTTCTGAGAACCATCTTGGGTACCGTTTTCTTTTAATCTTTTTGGCCGAAAATTTGGGAACACTATCATCGAATATTTTGTTTATAATTCCATAGAATTGTTCCACGGCCTGATTCACGTCCGTTTGGTTGATCACATCATCCCAATTTGTATTTCTTAAAGTTTCGGTTAATGCATTAAAGTCTGCCCTTTTGAAATTATACATATTGCAGAGATTTGCATTATTATCAACATGTGATTCCCTACAAGGTACATGTAAAGTAATTTCAAGTGCTGGATGATATACATCCTCCTTAACTAAAGGTTGTGAACTTCTGGTAATTTCATTTATACATGAATTTTCCATTCCGATAACAACATCCAGTGTCTTCCCCTGATTATTCTTTACATCATTTAGCAGATTATATGAATTGAAATTTAGAAAATCATGAAGTAATGTTAAGCTAGCGGATTTATTTCGCAAGTCTGTGTTAACACCTGTTAATTCCGGAATATTGAAGTCCCCAAATATATAGGCAGTTTTATCCTGGATTGCATCCTGTATAAATTCGAACATTTCAGTGTACACTTCTTGAGCAGTTTTTGGTGGCATATAAAATAGTACTAATGTGCATTTATGAGAATTTTTGATTTTTATGTCAATTACTAACACCTCGTACGTTACCGTTTTTTGATATGTTTTCAAAATTTTGATTTTGTCCGATTTCAACCCAATCAATATCCCTCCGCCCATAGTTTTTCCGGTATACCTGAAATCTCTATCAGCTCTTACCACTGTATATTGATCAATATCCATCAATTCCCCATCCCAGATATCGTCCCTCAACCATGTTTCCACCGCCAGTACAATGTCAAAATCTTGATTACTTGTGCTATAATAGAATTCATTTGTTTTAGTTCTTAATCCTCTACAATTTTGAAAATAGACTCTTACGTCACTTATTTTCAGACCTTAATCTAAGTTATCTTTTTATTTATATAAGACTATTGTTGAATTTTACTATTGACAGTTTATTATTATTACTAAGCAAATACACTGAAATTTTGGCTCCACTATATTAAAGTTACTTGTTTTATATGAGATACATAAGTGATATACCTACTATATAAAATAAAAAGTAAAACTGGAAAAGTACCATCTATATTTTCTTCAAGTGACCGTATAGTTGGTTTCCCATTAACTCCCACACTACTTACGTTGGTTACAGATAACGGAGTATCTAGTCCAGTAACTACAAAAAAACAAAAACGCAAAATCAAACATTCCAAACCATTAAAGAAGGATAAAAAAAGTTATCAGTATACCACTTGGGTAGGTAGTCCTACCACTTCGATAAATTAGAGTTCATCGATAGATTTTACTATACGAATTCCTTCAGGTGTTCTTATAAAAGCTCTGCCATTTGATGTCCATACACATCTTTTCCCATACTTCTGTTTAGCGGCAACTACAATCTTATATTGCTCAAATCTTCGTTTAGGAAAATTCCTGTATTTTTTAGCGATTTTCTCGCTCTGTAAACTTCATTTTTTTTAAGATATGACACAAATTTCACGATGACAGTTCTTGGTTGTTCCGCCTCATTCCTAAACTTTCCTATTCTATAAATATCATCGACGTCTTTTTCAGAACAATCAATTTTCATCGTATCTTTCATTAATTTGGTATGTCATGGATGATGACATACTAGACATGGTCTTGCAGGTTTTACCTTTCAATTAATTCTTTATCAAAAAATATGTGGACGACTTGATTATAGCGTTACCACAAGAAGGAACTACAGATGTAGTTGATGTATTCAATGACCACCTTTCTACTATATATATAATTTTCTACATTTAATGTATTATTATTAATATTTCATGCATTTATACCAATATTTTAATACATTTTCAACACTATTGTAATTTTAATGCACCTAATTATGCGCATGAAAATAATTCATTTTATTTATATTGACCGCCTTTTATTCATAAAACATTAACTTTCTAGTTTAATTTCAGCAATATCATTGTATTTTTGTATAATGCTACAGTTAGGTAATTTCATTGTTTATTTAGATTATTAATTATTTCCTAACTCTGTTTTTTTCTTTTCTTGCGAAACAAGTACAACAGTACTTATCGCACTTCAACTTTGTTCACATTGTTTTGTATATGAATAAAGTTTATTATTCTACATATACATATACATATGGGTGTAACGTTTTTATTTTCTCTCACAGCATTTGTGTTGAAAACGTTACTGTATGTTACATTCCACACTATAATATCATAAGGGTGGACAGTATAATTCATAATTTCTTCTATATTTCCAATATTCATTGATCAAGTGATATCGTCCATCTCAAAGATTCTCTCCGAGATTCCACACAGAATACCTAAAATTATTTTGTTCTGAGACTTCGTTGCCGTATTTGACAATATCGAGCGATATGTCGATTGGATAAGGGGCTTGCGCACTAGGGATAAGCTCGACGCGCGCACGACCTGTAGACACGACAGGAAACGTCCATTTTGGTCCATTTTGGTGACTTTCAAAAAAAGGCAAACGATGGGTCGATGAACAAGCCCTGTTGAATCTGCAGACATCACGATTAGTTTATGTGCTCAGTTGCCATTTCGCATTGATTTGGATTTATAACCAAAAGGGTAATGCATTGATGTATTTATCAGATTCGAGATATATGTTTTGAACTAGCAAAACCATTTTTATAGTCATCACATGCTGGTTTGTTAGCTTAGCAACCCTCTCTGTTGATGTGAGGTGAGTAAATCAGATTTAATTTTATCTGTTTTAAAGGTTGCATTGCAATCTGGTGATTCCACTGTAATGAACTTTCGTTCATTATTGTAGGGTCCTTTGAAGCGGCTACATTTCATGGCGAAACTACATTTTTTTGGTGAAGCTACGTTGTCTGGCGAGGCTATGATCTTTTTGGAGAATCTACAATACATTTTTTATGTGCTCCCGTATGTCCTGTAGGCACAAGGCTTCCAGCATTTTTGAGACAAAATTAGTCGATGTCGAATAACGAAGGAGAGTATGCTTTCTCTATGCGATGTCCGGTTCATGTTACTCCACGTTCCAAATCAGCTGATTCGATATCTGTCCAGTTCAAGAAAACAATAACTATAGGATGACAGGCCAGTTATAAACATAATTTCAATTTTAATTATTATACCGCAATTTACTGAAATATCGAACAACAATTTGAGTTTTATAACAACATAATTATGTCAAGGTTCAGACCCTATTTGAAAAGCCATATGTAGATACACTACCACAGGTAAACCGTACAAAAATTCATGAATTTCTGGGTTTAATCCTCTTAGGTAAGTTTGGTTTTCATTTTCAATACTGAAACATATTTGAAAGCAATTTCAAGTGGGTCTATTACGAAATATCTTCAGTTAGAGCATTTCATGTACACTTAATACGATAGGTATAATTGAAAGTCATTTATATATTGGTAAAAATGTACTACAACAGATATGCACTTTCATATTTTTCAAAACGACGAATTGGCTGATTAAAGTTTTTAAAAGGGTATAATTTTTTATTTCTTTGTTGTAATCACTCTCCACTTTTCAGGTTCTGATCAAATCTCCCTAGCGAACATCCACTAAAAAAAATCAGTGGCGTCCAATTAAATTTAATATTGTTTATATAAATAAAATAAAAAAAAAAAGGAAAAAAAATAGCAATCACCCTCGACCTAATGCCACCGACGAAGAGCTGCCGTCAGCACCGTAGACGTGGCTTTTACGTAAGTAAAAGTTACGTTATATGGGGAACATTTTTGTTGCGACCTATATCACGTGACCTCAGATTTGGTGGGAATTTCAAAAAAGGTTGTCTGGGGACGAAAAATGGATCAATTTGACAGGATGGCGAAAAATTTTATCGAGAAAATGTGTTTGGAATCCAATGAGGACCCCATGTACCAATTTTGAACAAGATTGGGAAAAAAAATTAAAATACCATTTTATGTCTCTACCCTTCCTAAAAAATATTATACACTCTTATTTTATCTGGAAACAGCTTTAATAAGCTAAATCAGATAAGTTTTGGTCGAAACGAATAAAATTTTTGTTAAATATATAGACATTTTGCGGGTATTAATTATGAAAACACTAGATGTAGTCATGCCCTGTATATTGATACACATGAGCTTATTCAATATTCTCAACCCGTAAATAAAATTCAATTTGACTAATATTTGTAATGAAAACTTAATAAGTTCAATATTGGTTAGCTTTAGGTTAGGTTAGTAAGGATGAATAATGTTGATTAAAAATTTGATTTTGTGGGGGAAATCCAGTTATTGACATAATTTTTTGGGTTTATGACCTTCCACAATCTGAAAATGAAAAAATTTTTTAATCCAAAGAAATCTGTACAAGTGTAGAAGGGCAAATTAAGTTACTGCGTTCACAAGACTGCTGTCTTGAAATAAATTAATTTTTGTCAGTAACGTACCCTACACTGAATTTGCCTATCTGAAAAAATGAGATCGAATTAACAAAGAATACTTCTCTTTTTTTGAAAACTGTTGACGTTTCGGAGGCTGTATCTGCCTCCGTTATCAAAACTTCTTAGAAAGACGCTGAGAAAACTGAATTTGAATTGCGATTTTGGTAATAAGACCTTTGTTTGACAGAGTCAAATGAAATCTGTCATACATTCTTTTGATTGACATTTGGTATCTTGATACATAGGGTGTTCGGTATCAATCAATCACCATTCTATTAGTTCTTATTTCATCTCTGAGGAGGGGTAACCAGGTGCGGTCCATTTCGATGGAATTGGTTGAGAAGCAGTTGTTCGATAAAAGAATGCACGCAGTTTCCTTCAACTTTCTTTTTTCTTGATTTGATTCTCTCAATAAAATTTTGGTATTATTCCATTCCATCATATGATCGCCATCAGATGTTAGAATATGTTCGGATATTTTCGAACCCGTTATTTTTCGATTTCTGATGTAACTTTTATGTTCTTCCTGGCGCACAATCAATATATTCATGGAATATTTTGAAGAATTTTTCGTTGAAACGTACCAGAATGGACCCAGAGTATGGTGGAGGTATGTTGATGATGTGTTTGCTGTTTGGAATCAGAGTAGAGATGACTTGAAAGTGAATTTGGTATAGTAAAACGGGAAAAATAGACCGTATTATTTTGCAACTTTATGCCTCTTGGAAATAGAAGCATGAGCTTTAGCAATTCTTTCATAGGTCTTGTGTCTTTACAGTACCGTTTGCCGATAATACAGGGTGATGCATAAAGCCAGATTCCGAGGAATGACAGCATAATTTTATGAACATTATGAAAACAATAGATTCTGTGAAAATTATTTAATGGATATGGATAAGGTTATGAAGAAAATGATTCAATTGATATATAGGGTCTGATACAGGAAACAATAATGAAAGTAAAAAACAATGAACATATTGTTAGGTTACATGTTACAACACTATAAATATGTACGAAAAAACGTGTCGCAAGATTCATTGAAGAATAACCTTGTTGAAACTACTTTTTACCGTCCTGATCGAATGTCTCGATAGGCACAACGGAAAATAATGGACAGTCTTCGAGAAAAAACGGCTCAAAAAAAATTACGTTTGAGGAAATGAAACCTGTTAAAAATAAGCAAGGTTTCATTATTCTCATTCTTTCAATCATCCTATCATTCCTTCAGACATTACTAATGATATGTCATCATGACAACCAATAGAAAACTGGTAACTCGATCAAAAAAACATGATAGTAGTTGAAATATTAGTTCAGTAGCGGATGAAGTAGATAAAACTATGTGACAATATAGGAATGCGAATATGGATATGGATTGATTCAATTATATGATGAATAAAAATTAATGTAGGATTATGTCAAATACATTAATACATAAAGGAATGATAGGATGATTGAAATAATGAGAACAATGAAACATGGCAGTAGAGAGGATATGAGAGAGCTACGGGAGGAGGGACTCGGCAATATGCTCAGTCAGCAAAAAGCCATGAGAGAGCAATGGGAAGAAGTGCGAAATTCTATACGGGTTCAATGGCCCAGTGCAAGGTTATATGTGCACGTGTTAGATATCGGGTTACCTGGAATTTGCTGACGCCATGGTTTGGATTACAAGTCTACACAGCCAAACTCAATACAGGTTCAGTGACCCAGTTCAATGAATGCACGTCTATTCCCTGGAATTCTAAAACATCCGGTTACATGTCTAGATCAGCTAAATTCGATACGGGCTCATTGACCCAGTGCAAGGTTATATGTGCACGTGTTAGATATTGGGTTACCTGGAATTTGCTGACGCCATGGTTTGAATTACAAGTCTACACAGCTAAACTCAATACAGGTTCAGTGACACAGTTCAATGAATGCACGTGTATTCCCTGGAATTCGATAACATCACATGTCTAGATCAGCGAAATTCGATACGGGCTCATTGACCCAGTGCAAGGTTATATGTGCACGTGTTAGATATTGGGTTACCTGGAATTTGCTGACGCCATGGTTTGAATTACAAGTCTACACAGCTAAACTCAATACAGGTTCAGTGACCCAGTTCAGGGTCAATAAGTGCATGTGTCAGGTATCAAATTACCTGGAATTTGCTGACTATCGAACTACAAACAAGTCTCAACTAGTTGTAAAAATTTTGAAAGGGTTCAATGACCGTTTTCAAGGTCAATATATGGTTGTCAGTTATCCAGAATATTAATTTAATATGAAGTTAAACTGAAATATTCCCTCACTATTACTGATAATATATATAAACCGAGAACTATATCACACCAGACATTCCATTATCATAATGAGTATTACCGAGTTCAAATTCAACTTGTCATCACATTTCTGTAAAGAAAAATCAAAAGTAGTGTTGAGTGAAAGAAAATTCCCATTAAACAAATCTAGAAGTAAATTTGTTGTTGTGAATCTTTCATATGATTTGAATTTCACTCCATGTATAGAAATTGCCGAAAATAAGAGAGATCGAGTGATTTTCACAGAACATGAGCGGAAAAAGTTCTTCACATACCAAGGAATCATTACCAATTATTTTTACTCATCCAATGAAGTAGAGGCTATTGAAGACGATAGATTTACCATTGAGTTCAGCCAATTTACAAACGGACGAGTAGTCAAAATAAAAAAAGATTACTCCTCGGTGTACTTGAGGTTTGAAACAGTCTGCAAGCTATGGGAACTCCAACCCTTAACTGAATATAGGGTAGATATTTTGAAAAGACTTATAGACAATATTTTCAAGTTTTGAAAAACGGATTGTGTTAGCTGAGCGATGATCTGTTGCAAAATGCTTTAGATTTGCTCCAGCCAGAAGTGAATCGCAATAGTAAAAATATAAGTCTAACTCTGGAATCCATCCATCTTTACCTGGAAGTTTTCAGAACTGAACTGTCTGACAAACCATGCATAAGGCGGTGACAATTGATGAAAGTCAAAACAAAATTTTTTATATGTACACATGAAAATTTGCTTACAAGGATTCTCGGAAAATGTATTGGATGTGTGCAGCAATCGATAGAATGCGCTTTAAGAGGCGAATAGCAGAAACTTCAAGGATCATCGCCACATTTTGGATTCAACACAGAGAAATAATATTCAATAATAGATTTTGTGATTAATTTGTAATATCGTACTAATAAAACTTTTATGTAAATATTGTATTGTTTTATTTGAAAAAGTATCATACAAAATCATTTTTCGATATCCACGAATTATACTAGTTGCTTAAACCTAACCATTTGATGTACAGTCTCCCTTTTTTTTAAATTTTTTCAACCAGGAACACATCAGAATGTTTACCTTTTTGAAGTTCTTCTCCATAAAATCCACCTTGTATATCAACTTCATTTTGATCTTTAAGAAAATACACTGCAGGATTCGACTGATAGACTTTTCTCACAGTGAAAATTTCATTGGACCAGTTTGGTGTATACCCTTTAGCAAATGCCTCTCGGTACTTGCTTATTCTTACATGGTTATTGATTTTGAATTTTCGTTTCCTTGGATCCACTGTTTTGAGGTGACTATACGCGTTTTTCAGTAAATAATTTTCATGATATTTTTTTACATCTTTGGGTTTCATTCCTATTGTCCTGTGTACGGAATTGTTATAGTTGGAAACTATTTCTGGTAGTATATCCAACCATTTGTAGCTTCTTTGTAGGCTGAATTGTTTCCACATTCTATTTTTCAAAGTTCTGTTTGCTCGTTCAACTATGCTAGCTTTCAAATTGGAGAAAGTGCTATAATGATTGATTTTCCAATAATTTATCAACTGTCTGAATTTACTATTGTAGAACTTTTTTCCCATATATGTTTGTAGTTTTTTGTTGTAACTTTCATATCTCTCAATATTTTTTGCATCGCACGATTCACATCTTCCCCACTTTTAGCTTTAACGGGTTCACACCAAACATTTGTAAAATACGTTTATAACAACCAAGATGTATTTAAATCCTTTGTTAGTTTTTGAATAGGGAATCATTTCAACCAAATCAGCTTGAATGAGATCATTCAAACCTTAAATAATAACACGCCTCCTTTGAAATATTTTTCGTGAATTTCTATGTAATTCTCCTACAATGTCTTCCTTGATTTTATCCTTTTTCAGTTATAGGACACTGAAGTACAATTTCGACAAACAGTTGATTAGGCTGCTGCTGATCGACTAAGAAAGTGATCTTATCACATTTATTTAAAAACTTTCCTATCAGACTAATCAGTGAACCAATATCTGCATACTCCTCTTCTAGTGATATAGATATATCTTCTGGCTGGGAGTCGATGCTTTCAATTTTTCTGGGAACAGGAAACTCATACGAAGTTGTACCATTTTCAAATACAAAGAAACTAATACTCTTCCTGATATCCTTGAATGCCCTCAAATGAAGAACACATGTGGTATGACACGAAGATGGATTCCATATGTAGAAAGGTATGTTTGAGGGGGCTTTCGGAAGTATTTCTGGTTCATAATATGGCGTTTGAGATGTTCTCAGGAAATGTCTTCCAAATTTATCGATGGGCATGTTGTCACGGTTAAACACCAAATGAAATTAAATCATATAGGTTTTTATTTTATTATCCCTGCCTCGCGAAGTTCCTCAATTATGCTTATGATTTCGTTATTCACACCGGTGTTTCCAGCACATGCGATGCAATCAACAGTTTCAATCGCTCCACTAGCTCATTGAAGTCATAAAAATATTTATTCAATAGGAATATTGTTGAAACCAAGCATAGTGAGTCCTGAACCCCTTTTACTTCTTGTTGTGCCTGGAGCCGAACTGATTCTTGGTCTGGGCTTGGGAAGAGATAAGTTGGGTTCCGTGAATTTTTGAGTCTTTTCAAGATCACGTTCTTTAGCCAAAGAGTAAAGTGTTGTAATTCGTGGTTTTATTATATTAACAAACTTTGACGCGTTTGATGTTGACAGCCCCTTGTAGGATCATGACAGAGATATTGTACATTACTCCTTCTTATTATATTGATATAAGATCTTTATTTTTGTAACCAAGCGGTTGTTTCTTGAACATCAGTTCATATGAACCTGGAGTTCCAGTGTATCTGAACTTATTATTTATTACAATATCCCACCATCAAAACCAACAGTTGCGTTACCTATGGCAAATTTTTCCGTAGATGCATCAAAATATACTCCAAAAGTATCGTCAAATACATTTTTCGTATCTGAAATTGTCTTCTATATATGCACGAGGCAACGGCTTCGCGAATTGTAGTAAGTATTGTGCTGTTCGTTCATTCAATCATTCCGCAATCTTAAAGTTTATATATGAATAAATGTATCGAAACCCTTCCTGTATCGTCCCTCGTTTATAGAACAATCTTTATCGATAACGAGAAAACCAAATTTATCTTTCCAACAATAAGAGCAGATTTCTTTGAAATTCTACAAGGGCATATCTATACTGACATGATCCTCATATCTATGCTTCAGATTTGTTAGGTCTTGTTGGAAAATTATAAGCAAATTAGCATTGTCTCTAATGAGTTGTTTGGAAATGGCCGAATAGGTTTGACATAAATAGAAACAATCTGTGTGTCTGACGGCCGAAACAGAAATAATTCTTGATTATGTTTTGATCACATATGGCAACATCATCGAATATTATGACTGAATGATCATTTATATTTCCTGGGAGAATTTAACAGAATCTTTATATTCATGAAATCCAATTTCTTTCATAGGCGCTAGCAAAATCCTCAAATAATTATATTTAGGTTGATATTATGATTTGGAAAATAAGTATACATTTGTGAAACGAAGGCCGTTAGGTTGTTCCAGCAGAGACAACATCACATTAGTTTTGCCTGATCTACTTGCTCCAACCCCTCTTTTAGATTTACTTCCAAATAATACACCGTGTTTTCTAACGGTATTCTCCAAATTGATATCATCATATTTGAGAACTGGAAGCAACACCTTTTATTTTTCAGTCTTCATCACATCGGAATAGTTAATTAAACTGACATTAGTGCGGATGTAATAGGTATATATACGCGTGTCCAAGTTGTTCGAAACATAATATAATGGGACAGCGAAGGAAATCAGTCGTTAGTACGAGCCGAAACACAAGAAAGAAAGGTCGAGGTTTTCTGAATACCTTGATCAACAAACTTCCTGTAGAACTACATGTCCCTGGATATAATTACTGTGGGCCTGGCACCAAGTTGGGAAAGAGATTATTGATGGGAGACGTAGGCGTGAATCCTCTGGACGAGGCTTGTAAGCGACACGACATTGCTTACTCCAACAGTGAAGATTTAGAAGCAAGGAATATTGCTGACAAGAAACTGGCAAAGTTTGCTTCCGAACGTTTGAAATCTTCTGACGCAAAATTGGGGGAAAAAGTGACAACATTTGGGGTATCTAATATTATGAATCTCAAAAGCAAGTTCGGGATGGGATTAAGACGAAAAAAGAAAACAGTGAAGAAGAAGAAGGGTGACGAATTGAAAGTTGCCAGGAAACGAAAGAATAAGCAGAGAAAAAGAATCATACCAATTCCAAAGAAGGGTGGATTTCTGCCATTTTTACTACCACTTTTAGGGGCGTTAGGTGCTGTAGGAGGAGGGGCAGCATCTATCGCTTCAGCAGTCAATGAGGCAAAATCTGAGAAACAAAGACTTGCTGAACAAAAGAGACATGATTGAGCGATGGAACAAAAAGGAAAAGGTTTATATTTGAGACCTCGTATAAAGGTTATGGAATGTTTGCCCAGCCATATCAAAAAACTGTTGAAATTACCACGCCGAGCCTTAAGCAATATCGATTTGATGAAAAATGTAGAGTGTTTGGGGATTCCTTACTTTCGAGGTGTTTTCATGAGAGATAAACTTCCCAGAAAAATTGGAAGCAAGGAGTGCGGTATTATCAATCTGGATTCTGATTTAGGAGAAGGGGCTCATTGGACTGCATATTCCAAGGATAATGCCGAAGTTATATATTTTGATAGTTATGGAAATCTCAAACCACCTAAGGAATTGATAAAATCCTTCCTCAGCGCTGGTGACGTGAATAATATAAAATATAACTATGATTCTATGCAGAAGTTCAACTCTTATCAGTGTGGACAATACTGCCTTTTGTTTTGATTTAATCAATATCTCTGATGTAAACTACACTGAGAAAATATGTCTTTTACTTTCACATTGAGTGATTCATCCTCAGTGTTGAGTTATAATTTCAACCCTCCAATTTATCTGGACGATGATGGAATATGAGATAGGCTTGGCAAATTTTGATTCGTTCATTGTTATTCCAAATGTAACAAAATTGAACAATGTTTTGGTATGGGGTGAACACGATGAATTCAGTTATATCATTCCTGAAGGGTTTTATGATGTAACAGATATTATTGATCTAATCATTAAACAGATGACTAGCAACAATGAAGATGTTGTGATATCCATTGACCCAAACTGGACAACTTCAAAATTGGTTATCCGAACAAACACTAAAATCAATTTTTCAGTGCAAAATTCCATTTGTCATTTATTGGGATTCGAGAAGAAAATACTCAATACAAACGGGATCTACAAATCAGACCATGAAGTGAAAATTCTTTCAATCAATACAATTTGCATTGATTGCAATATTGCGGTGGCTTCATTTCTGAATGGTAATCCAGTGCCCATGATTCATCAGTTTTTTCCAACCGTGCCAAGAGGGTAAAAAATAGTTGAAACTCCATTGAACATTTTGTATTTTCCCGTCACTATCAAGACAATCAACAACATCACTGTGAGAGTTGTGGATCAAAATTTAATTGATTTTCGAAACGAGGAAGTTACTGTTAGATTGCACCTGGGAAGGAAGACTTTCTCAATAATGGTGTGGAGATTTGATAACTCAGCATTGCAAGAACCCTATAAAAAGAAGACGAAGCGAGCTTTGAAAGACAGTTTGGAAGCAACTGCCGAACTACTAACACCAGAAAACAAACAGTTCTTGAAATCTTTGGAATTAGAACATTAGAATATAATGAAACTGCTTCAAATCACGAGTGAGCCTTTCATTGACAACACAATCGAAGATTATCAGTTTCATACATATAAGCCGTATAATGTTGAAACCAATGAAATCAAATATAATGAATGAAATAAGAATTCCAATTCAGGACTTGGATGCTTATACATTACCTTGTAACTCATACATATACATAGAGGGGAAGCTCACAAGGCCGGATGGGGATCCAATTACGAAAATAAAATTCGTCAGCAACGCAATATCTTTGAATGAGTTGAATGGTGTGGTGGTAGACTCTATTAGAAACATTGGACTAGTATCAACGATAAAAATTTATTTGTCTATGAATGAAAATAAAAGTATTTCAATGCAAAATGCTGGTTGGTTTCCTAAACTTGATGCGACTGATAAAATATTAGTTGATGACGAAGGGAATTTCAACCTTGCAACACCTGCAATTAATCAGACTGATGACTCCATAGTTCATTAACCTTATAGCTTCCGGTTGTCTAGACACCAGATGTTTTTCAGAAGGCCATTGACCTGCAATTAATCAGATTGATGACTCGACAATTCATTCACCTTATAGCTTCCGGTTGTCTAGACACCAGATGTTTCCCAGAAGGTCATTGAACGTGCAATACCTGCAATTTATCAGATTGATGACTCGACAGTTATTTCACCTCAAAGCATCCGGTAGATACCAGATGTTTCCCCCAAGGTCATTGACCGCAATAATTAATATTGCGCAAGCGCTTATCAATCTATTTAATCGGAGTTGTTGTGACGGTTGAAAAGACTTAAACTAAGTGTTCCATCCACCAGTGTTCCACAGTTGAGAAAAAGGTTGCATGTGAATATTTCATCGGAACTGGGAAACGGTATTGAAAAACTGCAACACGCCTTCAAGAATAGAATAGCAAGTTATCGATTCAAAAGCAACAATCATCATATTGATTACGTCAACTTTATGGAAGATGTTAAACCGAAAGTTCTGAACATCATTTCTGAATACATACAGGAACACACGAGCTTGAAAATAAATTTTGAACTGTTTGGACATTATATTATACCTGAAAAAGAATTAAGTGATATGAAATCCTTCAACACAAAAAATCAAATCATAACTTCTTCCACTGACTTGGATTTGCTGTATGCGGAATTCAGAAACGAGATGAATTCAAAGGCTTCAGAGTTTCAGGAAAGAGACAGGCTGGTCATTACAGAAGATTTGGTATCTAGATATGAATATAAACAAATACAATCCACTATCAGCTTCATCGTATATTGTGTTGCCCAAAGCAATTAATATAAAACGAGCAGTTTTAAATGTGAAGAACTTTTTCCTTCGAATGGAGATCCAGCCCGTACCCATCTTCGTACCCACATATTACTCAATTTTCAAGGCATTGATTTTCCAGTGAAATTGAAGGATATTTTCAAATTTGAAAGAATAGTATATCCATCAATGTATTTGGTGTAGATACAAAATTTAAGGTAGGAAAAGTGGTAACCAACATAGTGGGACCCTTACATTTCACAACACATCAATCTGCAATACATGTGAATCTTCTACTGATAACTGATTTGGATGGAAATAATCACTATTGCCTTATTACAGATTTGTCAAAGCTCGTTTCAAGGCAAAAATCTAAGCATAATGGTCGTGTATATATTTGTGATGGGTGCCTCAAATTCTTCCCTAGTAGTGAAAAACTGACGGCTCATCAACATTATGACTGTAATCATCTATGTGTGTTACTCCCAAAACCCGAAAAGATCATCAACAAGTATGGTGAGATCGTGCCTGGCAACATTCTGAAATTTACCAATCTTGAAAAACAACTCCCAGTTCCTTTTGTAATATATGCCGATTTTGAAATTTTGCTGAAACCTATACATCATAGTGAACCATCAGATGAGCATTCATTCACATTGAAAGCGTATGAACACGAGCCACATTCTTTTTCCTTGCTATTTGAAGTGTAATTTTGATGACAAATACTCAAAATTCGTACAATATCGTGGAAATGATTGTGCCGAAGTTTTTGTTAAAATGCTGGATGAACTTGTTTTGAAGTTATATAACAAACATTTGAAACACGTAAAAATGCTGCCACTTTCAGCAAAAGAAGAGGATTAATTTCAGAATTCTACGGAATGTCATATCTGTGGTGACTCCTATAAACCTGATGACATAAAAGTTCGAGATCATTGTCACTTGACTGGTGTGTACCGCGCAAGCGCTCATTCGAGATGTAATTTACACTTTAAAGTAGTGAAATTCATTCCTGTTTTCTTCCATAACTTAACAAATTATGACTGTCATCTATTCATAAAAAAAATTGGCTTCGAATAAAGAGAATATCTCAGTGATTGCCCAAAATAAAGAGAAGTATATTTCATTCTCCAAAACATACTTGGTTGAAAAATCAGATTACCCCAAAATTAGGGACAAATTCATCACTCTGAGATTTGTCGACTCTTTCCGCTTCGAATCCAAATCTCTAGATAATGATAGGAAATTTAGTATGATAAGACGCAAAAGTTTTTTCATATTCATATGTTGACTCCTATGGAAAACTGAATGAACCTACATTACCAACTCCATCTGAATTCTTCGATATTCTGAATGCCAAAGATATTTCCGAAAAGGATTATAATCGATCTTGTGAAGTATGGCGGCAATTCGGATGTTCAACTCTAGGAGATTACTCCGATGTTTACTTGAAATCAGATGTTCTACTATTAGCAGATATAAACTTGATCCTGCCCAGTATGTAACAGCTCCTTCACTCAGCTGGGATGCTATGCTACATTTAACTAAGGTCGAACTAGAGCTCCTAACTGATATAGATATGGTTCACTTTTTCAAAAGAGGAATTCGTGGTGGAGTAAGCCAATGTAGTAAAAGGAAAGCTATAGCTAATAATCCATTTATATCGTCTTATGATCCTTCCCAACCACAATCATATATTTTATATCTTGATGCAACGAATTTGTATGGAGCTGCTATAAGTGAATATCTTCCAAAGGGCGATTTCAGATGACTTGAGCAATATGAACTAGTAAATTTCGACGTCTTCAAAATTGGGGATACATCGTCGAAAGGATATGTATCGGAAGTTGATTTGGACTATACACCAAGCTTACATGATGATCATAATGACCTTCGTTTCTGTCCAGAGAATATCAAGCCTCCAGAAAGCAAGTATTCCAAGTTGACTCCAAATTTAATGACCAAGGAAAGATATATTATACACTATAAAAATGAAACAGTGTTTGAAATATGGATTAAATTTGACGAGGATTCATAGAGTTTTAGAGTTCACACAGTCAGCGTGGTTGAAACAATATATTGATTTGAATACCAATCTCCCAAATTCTGCCAGGAATGAATTTGAACGTGACTTGTTCAAATTTATCATAAGCTCAATATTTGGAAAAACAATGGAAAACGTGGACAAGAGACAAGACATGAAACTTTGCAGTCACTGGGAAAGTATGCCAGGGTCTGTGGGAGCTGAAGGATTAATAGCAAAACCTCATTTCAAATCATGTTCGCAGTTCGATGAGAATTTAGTAGCCGTTCAAATGGAGAAATTGACAGTTACCTATGACAAGCCACTTTAGGTAGGATTTTCAATTTTGGGTATTTCAAAAACGGTCATTTATGATTTTTTTGTATGGCTATATCAAAACAAAATATGGTGACAAAGCAAACCTCTGTTACACAGATACCGATTCATTGATTTTGGAGATATTCACGGAAAATGTATACGATGATATTAGGGAAAATATAGAATTCTTTGACACTTCTAATTTTAAAATTGACAATATTCACAAAATTCCTAAAATTCCTAAAACTGTATCAGTTGGTAAGATAAAAGATGAATTTTCTGGATCACCAATAGAATGTTTTTATGGTACAGGCGCGAAGGCATTCTGTGTTAAGGCATCGACAGTGATGGAAAAAGCTAAAGGAGTTTCTAAAAATAGAGAATTCACTTCAAATTTCAGATTACATTCAAGTTGTTATTTTACGCAAAATGTATGTTTTTACTTCTTATTTACATACCATATATACAGAGATGAGAAACAAAACTGCGTTATCATCTAGTGATGACAACAGATTTTATTTTACCCAATAATGTACAAACATTAGCCTGGGGTCACCATAAGTTGAATCCTAGAGACGAAGACGCAGTGTTGGATCTCCTACTATTGATGTCAGAAAACTTGATAGATAAATGAATTTTGGATCTTTAATTGGTTAATAAAACAAAGATATTGAATAATGTTTTTTATTTAAATACCCTAAAACACATCATTTCAAACTACTTAAGCATTAATAACATTTTGATTGTGGAGGTGGCGGACTATCTACATGTTCCTCCCACTCAGGTCGATTGTAATGAATGAAACAAGGTAGCTGAACTTGTAGTTCAAACTTGTCCGTATACTCATCTGGTAGTTTGTGCCATTCTGAAAGAAGTTCCCAAGGCCTGGCTTTTCGAATCAAATATTGTAGTGGAAATTGTCGGAATTCATCTTCAGTGAACTTGTGTAAGGGCTTGCAGTGCTTCTCATGTTTGGTTATAACATCAATTATGCAGTGAATACCATCCATATTTTCTGAAATATTTCCACCAATGAAGAAAGAAGGACCACTGAGGAGCACACAGCTATGTAGTAAATTAAACAGTGAACTGTTCTAGGCTCTGAATCATCTTTTGTATGAGCTAATGGTGGGAGGGGTATGGCTCGATTATGTCTGTTTGTTCAGTGGAATTATGTTTTCTTATTAATAACTTATACTTTGTACTATTGGTGGGTACTGAATGTTATCGAATTCCGGGTAATATGATACACATGCACTTATTGACCTTGAACTGGGTCACTGAACCTGTATTGAGTTTAGCTGTGTAGACTTGTAATTCAAACCATGGCGTTAGCAAATTTCAGGTAACCCAATATCTAACAAGTGCACATATAACCTTGCACTGGGTTAATGAGCCCGTATCGAATTTTGCTGATATAGACATTTTACCGGATGTTATCAAATTCCAGGGAATACACGTGGACTAATTGAACTGGGTCACTGAACCTGTATTGAGTTTAGCTGTGTAGACTTGTAATTCAAACCATGGCGTCAGAAAATTCCAGGTAACCCGATATCTAACACGTGTACATATAACCTTGCACTGGGTCAATGAGCCCGTATTGAATTTCGCTGATCTAGACATGTTACCGGATGTTATCGAATTCCAGGGAATACACGTGCATTCATTGAACTGGGTCACTGAACCTGTATTGAGTTTAGCTGTGTAGACTTGTAATCCAAACCATGGCGTCAGCAAATTCCAGGTAACCCAATATCTAACAAGTGCACATATAACCTTGCACTGGGCCATTGAACCCGTATCGAATTTTGCTGACCTTTGCACTCCTCCCATTGCCGAGTCCCTCCTCCCGTTGCTCTCTCATATCCTCTCTACTCATGGCTTATTTTTAACAGGTTCTAGGATTCATTTCCTCAAACGCTGTTTCGCCGACTATGAGCCGTTTTTTCTCGAAGACTTTCCATTATTTTCCATTGTGTCTATCGAGATATTCAATCAGGACGGTGAAAAAAAGTTTCTACAAGGTTATTCTTCAATAAATCTTGCGACACGTTTTTTCGTACATATTTATAGTGTTGTAACATGTAACGTTATCAATATGCACATTGTTTTTTACTTTCATTATTGTTTCCTGTTACCAGCCCTATATATCAATTGAATCATTTTATTTATAACCTTATCCGTATCCATTAAATAATTTTCACACAATCTATTGTTTTCACAATGTTCATAAAATTATTCTTTCATTCCTCGGAATATGGCTTTATGTATCACCCTGTATAGTCTGCAATTATTGGCACACGGTGCTGTAAAGACACAAGACCCATGAAAGAGTTGCTAAAGCTCATGATACAATTTCCAAGAGACATAAAGTTGCAAAATAACACGGTCTATTTCTCCCGTTTTACTATACCAAATTCCCCATTTTGCCGACTTTGAGCAATTATTAGTTTGAAGAGTATTGTCTAACGACAGTATAAATTATATATCATATATTAGGGACTTTCGTGCTACAAGCCTCTACACCGCGACCTTTTCAGATCTATTGTGTTGTCCTCGAGACCATTTAGAGTTCTTTGTCTAGCCCTGTCTTCTTTACGAGACTCCACAGGCTAGTTTTTAGAACTCCCATGAATCTGGGAGCTCTTGGTTTTTCTTCTCCCAGCGTTAGAAACCTTTGCCTTGACAAGCCCTCGCAGTGGCATAGTATGTGTACTGATGTTTCCTCTTCTTCCTGACAGAACCTGCATAGCATTTCTTCTGCCAGGCCTATTGTACTCATACTCCTACTACTATTCTAGTAGTGTTCCTCTTCTGGCTTAGTAGATAGTCTGTGAATGTTGGCTGCGGTTGTTTGATAAACTCTTTGGCCTGTCTCATCCCTGGTGCATTGTTCCACCATTCTTGAGACTTCTGTTGAATCCATGATTTGGTGTTTGTTGTTAGTACAGCTTTTGCTATACCGCAATACGGTTCTGGGCCATTCAGGGCCTTACTTGCTCCTTCTCGGGCTAGTGTATCGGCCTCTTCATTGCCTCTATAACCTGTGTGTGCTGGTACCCAGGCTAGTGTCAGTATGTTCTGACTGCCCAGCTCTTTTCCCAAACAAGTTTTGAGGTAACTTGCATTGAGTTGACTGCTTTTATCGCAGCTTGGCTATCTGAGTATATGGCAATGTTTTTTCGTGAAAAATCATGCCTTATTAGCTCTTGTGCACAATGGTGTATTGCAACGATTTCCGCTTGAAATATCGTCGCATGTTTGCCCAAGCTCAGTGAGATTTTCATCTTCGGCTTGGTTCCGTAAATGCCGGCTCCTGCACCTTCATCCGTTTTGGAGCCGTCCGTGTAGACAGCGATTTCCGCATTGATGGGATGCCCCCCCTTCCACGCATCCCTGTCCGTTATACTTGTCTTGAAAGTTTTGTCAAAGCTATATCTGGGAAGAATGCCATCTGATGGCATTTTTGTAACCGGGTCGTTACCCAACTCTTCATATAGCTTGTTGTAGTCTCTCCCGTGCATATTGCTAATGGGTGCTTGTCCTCTAAGCAACCTGCTCGTGACAGACCTGGCTTCGGCTTGAATGTATATGTGTAGTGGAGGTAGGTTGAGCAAGACCTCTAAGGCGGCTGTTGGGTGGTTCTCATGGCCCCGGTGGCACTCAGACATGCTTGTCTTTGTAGTCCTCCAAGCCGTCGAACCACTCCTGCCTGCTTGGTCTTTGGCCACCATACCACCGACCCAACGTTATCATGGGTCTGATAACTCTGGCGTAAAGCCATGTAGTCATTTTTGGTTGTAGCCCCAAATTTTTCCCGCACATTCTCTTGCACAGATTGAAGGCTACAGTACTTTTTTCTATGGTTTTTTGTAGTTGTTGATTCCAGGTCAACTTATGGTCGAAGATGACTCCTAAGTATTTTGCCTCTTGGGCAAATGGAATTTCTATCCCGTTCAGTGCCGGTGACCTAAGTCCTTCCAGTACTTTTTTTCGTGTGAATGTGACTATTGTGGTTTTATGAGAGTTTACTGTCAGCTCCTCCTCCATACACCACCTGTCGACTATATCTAGGGCTGACTGTGTAAGCTCCGATACTGTCCTTGCAAATTTGCCTTTTGCAATGATTGCAAGGTCATCGGCATATCCTAGGCAATGAAAGCCTCTGGAAACTAGCTTTTAAATTAATTCATCAATTAGGATGGCCCAAAGTAGGGGCGATAGCACCCCTCCCTGCGGACATCCCTTGTTTGCTCTAGCTCTCAGTGTTGTTCCGCCAATTTCTGATATAATGACCCTGTTCTTCAAATTGGCGTATATCCACTGGCACAGTAGGGGATGTACCCCTTTTTTCGCTAGGGCATTTGCTATGGACTCGGTGGATGCATTATTGAAGGCACCCTCGATGTCTATAAATGTTGTCATGGCTATCTCTTTGTCTTCCAAGGACTTCGTTAGTAGCCTGTTGAGGTCGTCCAGTGCTAAGTCCGTTGACTTGCCTGGTTGATATGCATACTGGCGTTCTTTGAGCGGGTTTGTTTGTAATACCTCGTCTCTTATGTATCTATCTATCAGCCTTTCCAACGTTTTAAGTGGAAAGGTCATTAGACTTATGGGACGATATGCATTGGGTGTCTTGTCGCCTATTCTCCCTACTTTTGGGAGATATATGACTCTCACCTCTTGCCACATCGTAGGTATATGCCGATATGCTATGCAAGCCTTGAATATACGACACAGGTGTGGAATAAGTATTTCCTGTCCCTTTTGGAGAAATATGGGGTATATTCCATCTACTCCAGGGGACTTGTATGGTTTGAATTTGCTGATAGCCCACCTGATTCTATTTGGTCTCGATATTTCCGTAGCCAGTCTCCATTCCGAAGCCGTTGGCTTGTTTGGCCTGCTTCTGGTACTGTCTACTGTTAACGGACCATTGAGAGTTTCTGAGGCCGGAAAGTGTACTTCTGTGAGCATCCTTAGACTTTCTTCAAATGTTGTGGTATGGGTGTTGTCGTTCTTTTTTAAGAAACCTACTTGGTTTACAGTACCTTCTTTGGCTAGAACCTTATGGATTCTCGAGCACATAGGGGTATCTGTTACCTCCTCGCAGAATTTCCTCCACGATTGTCTTCTGGCCTTTCTTATTTCTTTGTTGTACTGCGTGAGTTCAACCTTGTATGTGGTCCAATCTTGGTTCAATTTAGCTTTGTTAAAAAGCTTCCGCACCTCACCTCTGAGGGTTTCTAGATGCTTATTCCACCAGACTGTTTTGTTATTTTGTTGCCTTGTTTTTTCGGGACAGCTTTCTTCATAGGCTTCAACTATTGCTTTGCCCACTTGGTCTACTGCCCTCTCAAGGCTCTCTCTGTTACGTATTTCAGTCATGGACCTCTCGAGAGACCCACTGAATGATGCTGTGTATCTTTCCCAGTTAGTCTCTCTTGGGTTCCTATATTTGACTAAAGTACGAGGTGGGGTAACTAGATCAAATCTGATCTCTCTATGGTCCGAACACGAGGGTTCGTCTGACACGTGCCAGTTGGCAATGGTATCACCAGCTTTTTCCGACGTTAGGGTTATATCCAAAACCTCTTTCCTCGCTGCTGTGACGAAAGTTGGTTCATTACCTACATCAGCTATTAGCAATCTTTCTGTGAGAATAAATTGTAATATGACTCACCTCTTGGGTTGACGTCTGTGCTTCCCCACAATGAATGGTGTGCATTTGCGTCGCTTGATATGATGAGTTGGAGGTTTGCCCTTGCCGCATAGGCGATGACCTCGCTCAGTACCGGAGGTGGGCATGCCTCCTCGCCTGGGAAATATGCTGAGCTCACTATCCAGCTTCTGTTTCCTTCCTCCGTCGGCGTGGTTAGGAGACCTGTAACAACATCACCGGTGCATAGCACCGGTATCAGTGTACATTCAACCTTATTACTATATAAGATACATGCACGAGGTTTATTGTCACCTTCTTTATACAGTACCTTACCTTGGTTGGGTTTTAGACCTGCAATCCTCCCTCCGTGTAGCCAGGGCTCCTGCAAGAGGACAAGATCTATCCCTTCTTTATCGAACCTCCTGCATACCATTGCGCTAGACGCTCTAGCATGATGGAGGTTTAACTGCAGTACCCTGATCCTGTGTTTAGAGTTTAGTTCGGGGAACTAAACTCCTCTGACTTCTCTGAGTCTTCCTCTTCCATAGGCCCAGCCCCCTCTTGTACTGTTAGCCTTTTGAGAGGGCTTTCCCCGCTCCGGAGAGGTGTCGTCTCATCCTCTTTCTGTACCTCATCGGTCTCCGGAATTGGTTCGTCAACACCTTCCTCAGTGCTTTTGCTGGTTCGTTGCCTCCCTTTTAACTCTGAATTTCAGTCTTCCTAGGTTGTAGTAGGGAGCCATATCCAGCTTCTTGATTTCCTCTGGTTTGTCCATAGAGAAAGCCCATATTTGACCTTTGTCCGATGGGGTTTTACCCCACACCGTCCAGGGGTGTGTGTTGAGCCCGTGGTTTGAGACCTTTAGTCTACGCAGAATTCTATCTGCTTCCGGCCTTTGTCCTCTCTCATCGGGAACATATGCTGTGCAGGCGTGGGTTTCTGGCAAGTCACCACCTTCCAACACTGTCAGGGTTGCCCCCTCCCAGGGTTTTATGGTTGGGATGACTTCCCTTAGCCAATCTGCACTGATGCGATCCGCACACACTATAATCAGGTAGCCTGATTTATGAGTGCATTTTGCAAATCGCACTTGTGGTCCCTCTGTGGGAATTTTCTCTAGAGCCTCAGAGATCGAGTCCTGAACGATTTCTAGTCTCTCTGGGCTCAATTTGTTCTCTGGGAACCCCGTGTGTACCACAGCAACCTTGACTATATCTTTGAAGGTGACTCCTTCCTGCCTTGGCTTCTTCCTCAGCTGAGTTATTTGTGGCGGTGTTGTGCTACTTGAGCGAAGGCGTTTCACCGCTTTTTTGCCTTCGGGTGCATTTTTTCTGTCTACCCTGGCCTCTTTTGGCATCCTGGCCACCTTGGATCCTAGTCACGAGGACGGTACCGGATCTCTGTTTTTCAGGAAATTTTCCTTGATTACCAGCCTTTTGGCTGTTGTATAATCAAGGCCCCTTTCCAGGTGACTTTTCAGCCTCAATTTAGAGGATGTTTTAACCTCCTCATCTGATAAAAGCTCTAGTTCCTCCAGGGAAGATACCATTATCTTATTTTTAATATTTGGTGCCTGCCGTGTGGCCTTGGCACCAGACGTCTCCGCCTTTTGTTCCGGGTTCGGTTTAGTTAGTCACCTTCCCCCGTCCTTTGTTTTTATTGTTTAGGTCCATATTTGTTCCCACGAGTAGCTAGGGAAGTGTTGGTCCACTACGGCAGAGCCCCGCATGTCGTAGTGGGGTCTAGGATACTCTGGGATTCGACCTGGTGTCCCAGAGGCTCCGTTTGAGGTAGCATTCCCTGCTATCATTCAGCCCTCGGCACGGATTTCACACACCTTGACTTGGGGGATTTTATCGACTTTCCTTGTCTAGATCCGCCGTGTTCTATATAAGCAGGGCCACCTCGAGCAGGATGCGATTCTTCATCGCGCACAGACGGTCATTGGAAGTAGCTTTCTCGAGAGGTTTTCCAGGTCTCCTCTGCTATTTCCCTAGGGTTGGCAGAAAATTACCCAACCCCTTGACCCCCTAACGACAGTAAGAAGGAATAAATCTCACTTAAATATCAGTCTTTTATTAATGCAATTTTTATCTTGAGATATGAAGGCCATTTTTAAAAAGGTTCTCTTAGTTAAGTGTGACTCTTTTGCTACATACCGAATGAAGAAGTCTAGAAAGTCTCGGTGTAATATCTTGTATATATGGAAGTGAAGTAAATGTAGGAACTGAAGGACTAGCATAAACATCATTGCCATTAGTGGATAAATTAGGATTGTTAGAATTAAAATTTGTTTCAATATTCAATGGTGTGCTAAACAGAATACTTCTCAGTAAGCTAGATGGATAACCATTATCTAAAAAAAGTCGAAGTAGAATATTTAGGTTTTTTTTATGGAAAGATTGATCTGAGATTTTGAGTACTCTGTATTTCATCTGTTTCACAAGGTTTATTTTCATGAACGCTTGTAGTATGACTCGAAGTTAATATATCTGCCAGAACTGCATGGTTTTCTGTACCAGTCTATATGTATTTTGTTATCAGGATAACGTATACATTTTGTGTCTAAGAAAGGTACGGAAAAGTTACTATCCTGAGTTTCTATTGTAAACTGAATATGTGGGTCGAAGCTATTGAAATTCTTAGAATCTCAGTAATGTCATCTTTTGGCAATGCAACAATGATATCATCAACATATTTCTTGATGAAAAAAAGATCAAATGATAATATTGGAATTACTACATATATGCAGCTAATATTGGGAAGATAGAAGCTCCCATAGGAGTGCCAAAATTTTGTTTGTAAATTTTGTTGTTGAAAGAAAAATATGTATTATTGAAAAGAAATATTTTTTTAACAAGAACATGTCAACCAACCTCAAAATAGATGTAAGTAAGACCATATCAAATAATATAATGTTGACATGTATTCTTTATAGATTCCTGAAGATGTATATGAGTAATATACGAAAGCTTGAAATATCTCTATAGAGTATACTTTTGACCTGCTGCAATCCCCAATATTAACTAGTTTTATATATATATATATATATATACATATATACAGTGACCGCCAAAATGTATGTACCATATGGGAAAAAAGTTTATGATTAGAGTATTGGAAGAAAGAAAAATAGATTTTGACACATGTCACGTGATCGCTGGTATGGCGGCAAATTGAAAAAAAAAATACAATGAAAAGGCAAAAAGTGGGGTAAAATAGCAAAGCAAAAGCTTGAAATATCTGTATAGAGTATACTTTGGACCTGCTGCAATCCCCAATATTAACTAGTTTTATATATATATATATATATATATATATATATATATATATATACATATATACAGTGACCGCCAAAATGTATGTACCATATGGGAAAAAAGTTTATTATTAGAGTATTGAAAAAAAGGTTTGTGCATGTCCGATAACCTAAAAATCGATTTCGACACATGTCACGTGATCGCTGGTATGGCGGTAAATTGAAAAAAATTACTATGAAAAGGCAAAAAGTGGGGAAAAATGGCAAGATATTGAAAAAAGTTAATTGAAAAGAATTAATTTTATACACATATACAACGTTTGAAAAGGTAATGGGAGAAAATTGAAAATAGCAATTTTTTAAAAATATTTTCTTAGCTATATAAAAATATAAAATTATTACCTTATGAATAGCTTGATCATACTGAAACATTTGAATTTCAATGATAATGACAAACTTTCTCATTTTCTCCACACCAGTGAGCACTAAATTTAAAAAAATTGGATTTTGTCGAAACCCTGGCTGTTATATTGGTTCGTATCTAACAGTTATATCAGAATTCCACCACCATTGTGATGACGTGACACTCCAGATACATGGTGTTTTCCAGATTATAATCAATTTCCGATGATAATCATGACGGAGCGTTTCACTTCGCATGCAATTCTATAAGCATCTTTAATTTGATGCACTATTTTTAAGATTATGTGCGAAGTGAAACGTTCGTGTACGATTATCATCAAAAATTGATCATAATCGGAAAAATACGATATTTTCCCTATCAACGCAATAATCGTGGAATTCTGATATAACTGTTAGATACGAACCAATGTAACAGCCAGGAATCTGACAAAATCAAATTTTTTAAACTTAGTGCTCTCTGATGTGGAGAAAATGAGAAAGTTTTTCTATTATCATTGAAATATAAATGTTTCAGTATGGTCAAGCTATTCATAAGAAAATAATTTGATATTTTTATACAGATATAAAAATATTTAAATTTTTGCATATGTGTATAAAATTGAATTCTAAGCAACTTTTTCAAATAACTTTTTTCGATATATTGCTATTTTACCCCACTTTTTGCCTTTTCATTGTTTTTTTTTTCAATTTGCCGCCATACCAGCGATCACGTGACATGTGTCAAAATCTATTTTTCTTTCTTCCAATACTCTAATCATAAAGTTTTTTCCCATATAGTACATACTTTTTGGCGGTCACTGTATATATTGCATACATTTTTTTTACTTTTATACATAGTAGGTTAGTCTTACTTACTCTATTTTATATTGTTCTGTATAACACAATAGATCTATTTTGTTTTTACCCATTTTGACGTGCTACAAATGTAATTATGCATAACGTGGTCAAATAAATTATATTATATAATATATATATAAGGGGGGAGGGGGGCAGCCTAGTGCTATTTTAATTGCGCGAAACCCTCCTTTGTTTCTTGACATGGTTTTTCTTTATAAGTTCAGTTCTATCCTGGGTTTTCCCAGGTGCAACAAAAAATAGCAACAAACTTAACTTAAAAAGTTTTTTTGTTTTCAGCTCCAAACAGGTTCATGATATATACATCAACAATTGATGGAAAAAACAATTCAAGAAGTCTAGTGGTGAGATTAGTTCCTGATACTTCAGATTGTCCAGAGGCTGTTCTACCAATTCAAGGTTTGAAGGCCCTGAAAGCTATTGATTACGATCCAAAATCTGATTTCATATATTGGGTAACTAGAAATAATATCTCAATATTAAGTAATAGACCACAAGCCCAGGCACATTTTCAGGGGTGATTTTATATACCACGAGTCATATACATGTATAATGTTGGAAGTACTGGTCGAGAAACAAACGTTAGGCACTATGCCGTCAATTTTCCGCGGTACATGTAAGTGTACAGGTGAGTTGAAATGTCTTAAAAAAGGGGGTACTTTTTGATTAAATTATACATGACGGCACTATCCTCGTTAAAGAGGCAATGAAAAATGAATGCCTAAAACCCAGTGCAGTAAAAAAAAGCGGTACCAGGAGTCAGAATTTTTGTTTGAAATCGGTGATTTAACCCCCCCTCCCCAGTTAATCGAATACTTGACGGCGTTGATTCAGATAATTTTGTCTTTCTTTAGAAAACTATAATACATCTATCCCATCAGAAAAGGGTGGTACATGGTGTCAGAAATCACGAATCAAAACCCGATTTTTACCCCTTGTGGTGGTGATCATTTAGAATTTGACGGCACCGATTTCTAGCTTTGGGTTAACATTTATTGAGTATTCTAAACGTTGTGCCGTCAAAAAATTATGGTTCATGCAGAAATAAATAAAAAATTACTGAAATTTTAGAGCAAAAAATCAATGTTTTCTTATGAGGTCATTTATTTCAGGACGGCATATGTTTTTTTTAAGTAGAAACTAATTATTATGGTTTTATAATTATGCCGTCAATAATACATGGTACCTAATTGAAATACAGATTAAATATAAAAATAAAAAAATTAAAAAAAAAATGAAAATAGCCTGCACATTTATAAGAGTTTATTTATGAAATATTATTGTGGATAGCACTTCGTTAAACATTAAAAAACATAGAAAATTGGTGCCGTTAATTTTCCCTTGTTATATTTTATGGATTTGACGTGAAATCTCTTGCTATTGTACCTACCATTTTGGTCATAATTTTGGTCAAAAATTACACGACGGCATTAACAATATAATATGGACCATATTAAATAGTAATTAAAAATTGTGGTGCCGTCAACATTAAACGGAAACTTGACGTAATGAGATAATTTCAAAATTTCAACGATAATCTTGGTAATCTTTGTTTTCGATCTTTTTATTATAAGTCCCGTGGCTCAGTGGTAATGTTCTCGACTAGGAGTCGCTAGGTCGCTGGTTCAAACCACGAAGAGAACACAGTTTATTTTTATTTTTCTTGTTTCAAATTTAACACATTTAATATATGCATTTTCGTCACTATGGAGATTATAAGTGAAATGTTTTTCCAAGAGCCATTCTCTCTCTCTTCTCCTTCCTCTCTCCAAAAGTGGAGAATAGAAAGGAGATGTCAAAGTAGGGATATGTATGCGCACACGGATTACGCTTCATTTTCCGTGCTCAAAAACTGGCGGCAAATACACGCGATGGAGATTCAAGTATTTAACTCTTCATTGGATGGTCCCCACTTCTAGCGACCTAGAGACACTATCAAAATATTAGAGAAGAACAGGAAACGTTCCATTGTCTGCAAGAAATGATTTGCTGTAAGAAGTGTAACAAGGTGCTATGAGTCCTTGTTTGCCATAACGGCATTTAAAATAAATTACATTCAACGAAAAAAATAATAATCTTAATTTCTGAAAAGTAAATTGAAATTCAACTAACACAAAAAAAATCTAATGTAATAAAGTTTAAAAAAAAAAACACCCTGCTGTGCCAAACAATAGCCGAATCTGTGATACAGAGATAATCTCATATCACGGAGTAGTTTTGGCGTAATGTAGGCAAAGTTGGATAATTTTGCCCCTTAATTCATGAAGATTTGTTGCTCTCAGATATCCCCAAAGAAATAAATCATTTAAATCTGGTGATCTGGGAGGCCACATGATCATTCTACATGTAGATATTAAGCGATCAGGAAAAGTGACATTGTGACTCGAACAACCATTCTGTTCAAACCAAATGTCCCCAAAATTAATAGGAAGTATAGCTACATTGTCATTTTACCATATAAAATTGACGGCATAGTAAAATATATTATCTTTGAAGGATATAGCATTGAAACAGCTACATTTTAGGTTGTAAAAAATAACCACCCCCACAAGGGGTAAAAATCGGGTTTTGATTCTGACCCCATGTACCACCCTGTTCTGACGGCATAGATGTATTATAGTTTTTTAAGGAAAGGCAACGTTAACTGAATCAACGCCGTCAAGTATACAAATAACTTGGGAGGGGGGATACTATCGCCGATTTAAAAAAAAATGCTGACTTCCGGTACCGCTATTTTTTGACGGCACTGGGTTTTAGAGCATTCTTTTTTCATTGCCTCTTTAACGAGAATAGTGCAGTCAAGTATGATGTAATAAAAAAGTACCCCCTTTTTTAAGACATTTCAACTCACCTGTACACTCACCTTATACCACGGAAAATTGACGGCATAGTGCCTAACGTTTGTTTCTCGACCAGTACTTCAACATTATATATGACTCGTGGTGTATAAAATCACCCCCTGAAAATGTTCCTGGGCTTGTGGTCTATAAAATGCATGTGATAAAGCTGTCTATAATATGTTAAATTGTCATTTCCGTCAACCGGATGCACACTTAGTCTTAGAGAGAGTTGTGCGAGCTAGGGAAAACGTAGCTCCCAAATTTTAACGTGTGATGCCTTGCACGGGACCAGAGATCGCGCTTGGATTCGAACCCACGCACCTACTGATGATTGGGTTAAGAAGCGAACGCTTCACCCACACGCTTTCGCGACCCATAAATATGTGAGGGCAGAAATGATGTATCATTATGGAACGAGGTACAAATTTCAAGATTTTCCATACATCTTTCCATACTATAAGATAACGCTAGAATAATTTATATTTTCGGAAAATGTCATATTTCGTGTATTTTTTGAAAAGATGCAGTAATATTTGATTCCAACTACATCTAATATCCAGTAATATCGAATATGTTTTCCAAAATGTTCATAAAGAGTCTCAGGGAGCTGTAATGGGAGAAAACGGAGAAATCTTATTTAAAAATCCTCAGAGATAACAATTGTGATCAATATTAATGTCATTCCTCATGATATTTCATTACTTTCTCACAAATCTCGATAATCTGACAATGAGGTGCAAAGACATTTTCCTCAGAATGGCTCGAAATGGATGATAGCATCTCACAGCCAAACGAATCCATGAATATGTCTGCATCTTTGTTAGCTCTGTGTTTTCATTTTTGGGTATTCGGTATTTTCTTTTCTTTGTCAGCCAATCCAGAATTATTTGGTTGTTGTTAATTATTCTGTTATTAATCATTCTCTTCTTAATTCTTATGTGTTGTATGAAGCTTTTTCAGCTAAAAATTTATGCCATCAAAACCTGGCGAATTCCAATTGGCTGTATTTCTAATGGCTGCTTTTACTTTGTTTTCGTTGATGTTCTTCATTACTATTATTGTTATTATTATGAATGTTATTCTTACTAATATATTTCGATTCATCCACTTATTCATTTTGTAAACAATTATATGAATAAACAGTTATTTATATTGTAAACTAAAGTAACACTTACAAAAAATATAGTGATTTCAAGCATTTGGGTGGAAATATCGAAAGTTCCATTAGTTTGCTTCCAACACATGAACTACCCCATTCTACCTGAAAAGTGCAGACATTATCACAGATTCGTTTGGCTGTGAGGAGCTATTATCCATTTTGAGCCATTCTGAAGAAAATGCCTTGGCACCTCATTGTTAGATTATCGAGATTTGTGGAAAACAAATCACATATAATATGTAAATGACATCAGTAATGATAACAATTGTTATATCTGAGGATACATGATTAATTTATTTTCCCTCATTACAGATCGCTGGGCATCGTAATGAATATTTTGGAAAACATTTTAGATATTATTGGACATCAGATATATTTGGAATCGGTTATTATCGTTTCTCTTAAAAAAATACCCAAAGTATGTCATTTTCTCCGAAAATATTATTAAATAATAAAATTAAAATTATTCTAGCGTCATTCTGGATCTTGGAATTTGTACCTCATTCCCCAGTGTGTGAAAAATGTTTGATAACGGTGCCTAGTATAACTGAGAAAGATAATTTCTCAGTCCGCATCGAATATTGAAATTCTATCCCAACAAGAAATGAGAGCTCTCCGATGGATGAGCAAATACCCCAAAAAATTGAAAAAAATCCATTTTCATAGCTCCATATCTCATCAAGAACTGCAACATACCAAAAATTCAACCAAATTCACGGAAAGCCATTTCCCATAAAAAATGTGCAGGGTCCTTTGAAAAAATAATTTGGAGGATACGACTTAAAACTGTATTTTTTGACAAGTGACTCAGCTTCAGCAAGTTTTAATATTTTTGTGGAATATTGTTTTTAGTCGAAATGTTTTTGCCATGTACAATTCAGTTTTAGAATTTGTATTACTAATTTTTTCAAATGGCAATTTTGTTCATTTCATTGCGATTATATTGATACCGCTTCACTGTTATAGGTTTCAAACAAACTTTCGTTTAAGAAACTCGAAAAGATTACTTAAGATCTTCCTTAAAATGAAACAGTATTTCAGACTAAAATGAGATTAAAATGCATTGGGTAACCTGTGACCTACATAACTGATAAAACTAGGTAATTAAGGTGTATTAAAAAAAAAACATTACTTGTCGATATGTTATCTTACCTCACTTCTGCAAAAGCAAATCAGGAAACTATTGTGTACGCTATTGATTGAAAAATGTGTTAATTAATATCATTTATGCAAGGAGATATTAATTTTTGGATTGATGGTTTTGTTATATCATTCGTGTTTGTTCTAGGTTACGAATTTAAATGTTATTTTAATCCACCGTAATATTTTTAAGTTTGTTGACGAAAGTTTGTTCGAGACCCCATAGTGTCCGGTATCAAAATTATTCGTAATTTTCTGATACGACGATATTAATTTAAAAATTAAATTTTACACAGCAGATGTATTTTAACCAAAAACCGTAAAGTTGTATTTTGTAGGACTAAAATTAATAATTTGAACGTATTCATAGCCCTCTAGATTCAAAAATTGATTTAAAAATTTCAAAAATGTTTTACAAAAAGTAACAAGTGATACATTATTGTATTAGTATGTCTTATGTCTTATTTAAAAATCGAAAGTTCTTATCACTTCTTGTGAAACCAGAAGTTGCATGAAGCTGAGTCACTTGTCAAAAAATGCAGTTTTATGTATTGTACAGGGTGTAATCTAACCTCTTGCACTCCCGTGTAATACCATTTTATAACGAATGGCATAATTCGAAAAAAATTTGTGGAATGTTTAAATTGTGTTGAAAAATTCTTCGAAATTTTGAAAACCGCTGTCCGCCGAACATCAGCTGACCGGGGCAAAGCCGCAATAATACTGGAACTGCCGGACGAAATAAACTGTGTAATTTCGAACAATGGTTTCCAAGATTTTCCGAATTTTCCAACAAAATTTAAATTTCCACACATTTTTTTCGAATTGTTTACACCTGTCATTCGTTACAAAACGGCATTATACACCCGTCCTTCACGGAAGTGCAAGAGGTTAGATTACACCCTGTATAGATTCTCCGAATTTAATTTTCATAAAAAAAATACCTTTTCGGACTGCCTTATGATATATAGGGTGATGAAAAAAAATCAAGGTTTTCATTTACTAAATTATACTAAATTTTTCAAATTGACATAATTCGATTCTGTATACATTTAACATCCTTCATAACAATTTCGTCATTTTGGGTGGGTTTATTACTACAAAGTAGCCCAAAAACCAAAATTCGTTATTTAAAAGAACAAAATTGTTAGTCTCAAAATAGCATTATTGTCAAATGAAATCACCCTGTACTACGAAAAGATTTGGAAATTAATTTCTCATGAATTTGTCACATAAAGATGTGATGATCATACCACATAGGATGAATAAGAATAAAATTGTAATTATAGAGATATGGAGTGATGAGAAGTGAATATTTCTTGTTGTGTGTTGTGTTGCGCCCATTGAAACATTTAATCAGAATGATCAATTCTACAACATATGAAAAATTTAAGAAATTTTACGTAGAGCCATTTTCCCATATAAGGTGTGCGGGGTCCAATTGGCTTGAACATTTTTTTTTCTGATAGGTACTCGAAAAAACAAGCTTCAGATAATTTTGGACACCATACATACGAAAAGTAACTCTTGAAGATATTTCCTATGCGAGGGTATCTAATGCAGAATAGTAGCAATGTAGTGGAAGTGAATTTAAGTAACAAGGAATGCAAAGACGTGTGAGTGAGTACGAACCGAGGCAAAGGCAAGGCTTGTCGTTTGCCGAGGATGTTAACAGTCGATGCATGCATTCCTTGTTACTTATTACCGCTGCTTGTTGACATTTCTCAAAATTTGCCTGGATCGGAGTTTGTTTTCTCACCCTTCCTTCATGATTATTCTTTCCGCTATTTCATCTAAGTTGCTTGTGCGCGTAACTAAGTTACCGAATAAACAGACCACAATAATACTCAAAAAGTCTCATAACCTAAAAATTAATATAAATGAAGCTGAAGGTATTACTTGTCAAAGTTAAAGTCAATATTACCCTAGGCATGTAAATGACACTATTTACATTCCGTTGTCAAGATGAATTACTAAACGAATGATATAGGTCATTTACCTATTTTGTTGCAAAGCATGTATGGATTATTTATACAGTGTCGGCAGCGGAAAAAGTCATAATGCTCCTGTTTACAAACGTCATATGAAGTCAAAAAAACACAAGTGTATTGTATTCAAAGACACTATAGTCTCTTATGAGTCACATTGATTCAACATATTTTATCGAGAATAAATTGATGTCTGTTTGTTATATCAAGGTTACTTTTTCATCTAGGCAATAACCGACAAAGAAGCCCGCAGATTAGAAAAAATATGCCTGTTAGTGTTACGTACCTGCTGTGGATGAAATTTTGTATTGCATTTATTCGTCTCTTATTAGCATATCATGTCATATTAGCATGAAAAGCAACACTAGCTCGAGTGTTGATTTCCTTTCGTGTTTTAACGGCAAAAATATACATATACTGCATAATCTCAGTTCTTTTCACAGATTGAGGAAAAATTTCATTCTATTAGAAAATCCGAAGCTACTGAACAAACATCGGAATCCAGCAGACAAAGAGCTGATAATATAATTGTACCGAGTCATAAAGATTATTTACCCTATGATTTGGCTGTGGACACTATAGGAAGGTTATTATTTTGGACTTGTTCCAAGAGAAATGTCATAAATATAACAAGATTAGACAATTCCAATGAATTTGGAAGTTTAGAAAAAAGAGAAGAAGAAAAGCCTCGTCTCATTGCATTGCACGTTGATAAAAGGTAACAATTCTAATTGCGAATTTACACGGTCGAATAAATTCAACAAGTTTGTGATCTTGTATTTTATTGATGTGTACATAGAAAATTGTCTTCAATTTGTAGTTGACCAATAATTCATGAATTCTACCGCAGTCTGTTATGATACTTGTTCGTTGGATAAAAGTTCTTGGGTTGAATCTTTCCATGACACTGTTGGTATTCCTCATAAAATCTAAAACCAGAATTGAAGGATAAATTGTCTTGTATAAATACCCATTTATATTGGTTGTAATTACACAAGACAATTATTCTTCAATCTATATTAGTTTCATTCACACAAGAAAATGTATTCTTCAGTTCTGGTTTTAATTTATCAGGAATACCAACATTATAAAATTGGCCTCTTTATGGGACCGAGGAAATTCGCACTCAAAAAATTAATCTTTTCGCCTTTATGACAATTTGAAATCCCTCAAAATTACTACATTTCCGTATTTTTTCAGGTTACTCTTCTATACTGATGTCGGTAAAACGCCCCAACTAATTCGCACAAGATTGGATGGTTCACACCGAATAGTCATAACTAAAGCTGATAATATAACTGCGATAGCTGTTGACATAGAAAATGATCTAGTAGTATGGGCACAAGGCCATAGCATTTATATTAGCAACATTGATGGGGAAAATCAGTAAGTTGAATAAATATTGATGGTGGTATAATAGTTAAGAATAGTGATTATTTATGGAATTTGTTTCATTTCATTTAGTCTAATATTTTGTAGTGGGTAGAGAAGGAAGGTTGTTAGGAAAGAGTAGAGAAAATAAAGGTTCTTGAATGAGGCAGATGACCAGTTCTGATCATAATACAAGATTTATTTTTTATGTTGATATTTTTCACAATTATTTTTCCGAACCATTTCATACCCAAATAATCAATTTTCTGAAAATTACAATTTGTGTTTAAAATGTTTCCATAGTTTTCCAATACATTTGGCATACCCTGGCATTGGGCCACATTTTTTTACCAATCTTTCAATTGAAGACCACTACGATATTGTTTTTGATGATAATTTTTGCATTACTCATTACGAAGCTCCGGTGGAGCAGTGGCTAAGGCTTTGGTCTTCAAATTTAAGGTGGCTTAGACTAGCAAACGTCAAATGGCTTCAAAAGACAAATGAAATAATTAATTATTATTATTAGATTTCGTTAAAGCCTATTCTATAAAATTTGACAATTATCTTTTTCCAATTCTTTTTCAAAATTAATTGATGGGTATGGAGAATTTATAAAATAATGAAAGTTGTTAAATTGGCTGTACCTATAAAACGCCAAAATATACTCATAAAAGGTTTTCAGTCATTCTGTGGTTATGTGTGTTTCTATATTAATTGTCCATGAAAATTTCGTTCAATAAAAGACTCAGAGGATTGCCCATGATAAGTCCATCGTATGACGAATAAAATTGGTTGTTAAACTGAAAGTAATTTTGACTTAAAACAAAGTGGATCCAATATCTCTTGTGAGAGAGTGAAGTTTATAAATTGACTTGGTTCTGGTTTACTGTTTTATATTGGACAAACTGGTAGAACCTCCAGAAAACACTTGACCGAACGTAAACGGCAAAACAATTTTAACTTTTGGTGTCCATCTACTCGCAGAAAATCATTCGTTTGAATATAATCTGGAAATACTCCATGTTGAAAACAAAAGAATATAATTAAATCTGTTGAAAAGTTTGGAAATTAATGAAGAGAATAATCTCAGAACTTGATTAAGACCAAAACACTCATTAACTGACCTCTTTTGAATTTGTATGGCAGTTATACTAGATCAATATAATTATTTGATGAACGAAAAACAACAGTTCTTATCTGTCGAGTGATTGGAGGGCAGGTAGAAAACTAACCCCTAATTAAATAATGGTTAATATTGTATAATTGTTACTTATATTTCTGGAAAATGAATATTTGGAAACTTTGGTGTGAATACAATTCAGGAAATAGAAGCTACCCAAAACACCAAAACTACGCCACTTTCACTCGACGTGCGTTTCGATCGCCAACAAAGTTAGCATCCTCATGAGCTATAAGCTTACTACTCCAGTAACTTGTTAACATTGTTGGCGAAACGCGCGTCGAGTGAAAGTGTCGTAGATTTGGTGTTTTGAGTAGCTTCTATTTCTTGAATAATTATATTTCTGCTTGAAGGAGGCATTGTATTGTTGTTTTTGTTGAAATTCTTATTTCCATCAACCCTCTTATTACGAACAACCCTCAGAAGACTTGTGTGAGCTAGGGAAGATACAGCCCTTACCTTTTAACATGTGATGCCATGCACGTATGGCGAAACCTTTTTTGCGGTTTTGAAACCCAAAATTAAAATTGTGAAATTCAACATTATATTTTCATTATAAACGTTAACATGAATTTTCATCAAGTATCGTCTACATCGATTCAGGAAGATTACTTTTTCAACTTTCTTGTATATTTTTCTACAATTTTCATCTTTGAATATTATAGCAGTGTCATCAGCATATGAGATGAGATGACCATTCAGATTACTTCTGTAACCGATTTCGTTTATGTACATGAAGAACAGTATTGAATCAATACTGTCCGATGCGATACTCCACTAGGAATGTTGAGTAAGTCACTTGTTGGGTAATTCAATTTTCATCATTCGTATTTTTGAGAAAAGTAACTTAGCAAAGTTTTTCAGTAGTACTGTTGAGCCACGAATCTCTGCTGGGTCATCGTTTGCAAACTGTCCTAGTTTTGCAGAACCATACCCTGTGATATCTGTGTAACGTTGTGTTTCACTCTCATTCTAACAGTTATTGCAATTTTTTGATAAACAAACAGTTCATTATTGGCAGTTCTGGTCATAATACCAGACAGAGTAATGATTTTGAACTTCCAATTCATAGAAGAACACTTATCAAACATTCTATTATTCATAATGGATGTTATTAAATTGATGCCGTTACTATATACGTGGGGCGATTGTTAGTTAGTTCTGGTTAATTATACTAAATAAATAATTACTTTTCGCAAAATGTATGTATTCAATTTCTACGCAAGGTTAGTTAGTACTGGTTGATTATACTAAATAATTACTTTTCGGAAAATATATGTATATAATTTCCTCGCACTCAAATGTCTACGTAAGGTTAGTTCGTTCTGATAAATAATTATACTCCTGTTTTTTCCAGTTTTACGATCAGCCGAGATTACATACCGTATTATGGGGGCGTCTTTTGATTGAGAGGATTATAAATACTTAAGCGGCCGAGTTTACACGTGCCCACTACGTGATAGGGGCATGAAGAAATTATTAATAAAACTTCCTATTTTTTGTATAACTTTATATTTGAAACACTACAATTTCTCCTATGTGGCCATTATCAAAAAAACAAAATTTTCAAACTGAGATGTATAAATACCTTTGCCCTGATACAAGCTTGTCATAAAATCCTACTGATCATTTTGAAAAGCCCATAACAAATTTTCTTCTCTAATTATGTCTTTGTACCTGGACTATACTTATGGGCGACAATGTAAATACGCTGCGTTTACACACTGCTTACCACCATTGTCATTTTTAATTATTATTCCAATTCAATGAATGTGGTCAAGCTACCCAATAACGTGACTGTAGCATCTTTCATTAGTTGGAAACTCCTGCAACTTCCCATGCAATGAAAACTGCGAAGTGGGAAGTGGATCTAAAATTTTTATGAAATCAAAAATGTTTTTCTGTACTTTCAATTACTTCAAATAAGTAATAAATAATTCTTTTGTTGTTTCAGACATGTTTTGCTAAACGAGAGCAATTCAAAAATTATTCAGCTTGCAGTTCATTTGGGATGGCTCTATTGGATAGATAAGGAAGTCGATCAGTTACAACGACTGGAAATTCTCTCTGGGAAGTCACGTTCAACTCTACCAATACATGCATCCCACATCATAGACTTACTTTCCGTGCAGAATCCTCTTGAAAATATATGTAATATCAGTCATCAACAAAAGTGCTCCCATTTTTGTCTACACAATGGCTCATCATATACTTGTGCGTGTCCTCATGGTAAAACTCTACAAAAAGATAAAAGAAGCTGTCAGATAACACCTGATTGTGGTAATGATCGTTTTACTTGTGATACTCTAAGGGAGTGTATTCCTATTGCTTGGAAATGTGATCGTCAAAAAGATTGTGCAGACGGATCAGATGAGTTGGATTGTCCAAAATGTTTACCGAACCAGTTTCGTTGCCAAGATGGGCAGTGTATCAACAAAGAAAACTATTGTGATAATATTTCTCATTGTGCAGATGAATCCGATGAAAAAAATTGTTGTGAAAATGGATTTCAGTGTCCTCAAACTGAAGTGTGTTTGCCTTTGTCACTCGTCTGTGATGAAAATGAAAATTGTGCAGATGGTTCTGATGAAAAAGAATGTAAAACATTTGTAAATTCAAATCAGTCACTTGCCCACACAGTTATTTTTTCTGTTACTGGAGTTGTTACTATTTTCGCTATAGTTTTGCTTCTACTTCTAAGAAAAAGATGTTTGCCCCAAGAAGACACTCGCACTGATCATTCTGAAGACTGTTTAAATCCGTTGTATGCCAACTCTGAATTTTCAAAATACCGAAAAGGTAAGTTTTGGAATTTTGGACTAATTTTTATACTGACGAAAATCGTTTGAAATGAATTTTTATCCTGAATACATCAACTTTGACTCAAACACAAAAGAAATTCAAAGTAAAACGAATTCAGTAATCAAAACTGGCATGATGAAACTTTGATAAAACTAGTGAAATAACATAATTTTGTCAGTTACAATATTTTAACCTGAGTATCAGATATTCATTCAAGATGAAAATCTGAATCAAAAAAGGACTCGTTGTGAGAGCGCATTCGCCATTTCAGAGGAAGGAAACCCTCACCATCTGATAACTGTCTTCAGCACTTCAACTGGACAGTCGACCCAGACAGACGACCTCGATGACCGATGCCAGCCACCCACCTGATCGCTTTACCTCATAAGGAGCCCACATGGACGGCGTCCCATAACGCGAGCGATAATTTAAAATTGAAGAAAAATTGTCGAAACTGTGGATTTGAACCCACCGCCGGCACCACCTATAGTTTAGGCAAACATTTTACTGATAGATACCCTCTCGAAACTTTCTGTATGGCTTCGTTGGACCTAATCTGTCACCATTTTTCTCTGTAACTTTTTTTGTTCCGGGGGCGTTTTTCAAAAAAAATAAATGTTTTTTTTTGTGTTTCCTAAGTACAGTACGAAATTACAAAGGGTGATTCGTTAGGTAGTTTTATAAAAAAAAGTTCCTGAGATACAGGGCGTGAAAGTTTTTTTTAGAAACGAAGCAACACCGGATTTTTTTTTTTTTTAAGACCTAACGAATCACCCTTTGTAGTTTCGTACCGTAGTTAGAAAACAAGAGGGAAACACATAAAAAAAAATTGTTGGAAAAACGCCCCCGAAACTAGAAAAGTCACTGAAATGTAATCAAATGAATTGATCCAGTATGGATTTGCGTACATTCCATCCTATATACGTCGGGTTTATGAGTATAAATTATTTAAAGAAGGCAGGACCTCGAACATTTCTTATGGGAAATGGCTTTCCGTGAATTTGGCAGAATTTTTGGTATGTTGTAGTTCTTGATGAGCTGATCAAAAGTGTTCACAGCCACAAAGCTCAAAAATGGACCCGACTGAAAAATGGTCTTTCTCAGTTATATTAGGCACCGTTTTCGAAAATTTTGTATACACTGCTCTACGCCTATGGAACGAGATACAAATTCCAAGATCTTCCAAACATCTTTCCATGCTACAAGATAACGCTAGAATAATTCATATTTTCGTAAAATGTCATATTTCGGGTAATTTTTGAAGAGAGGCCGTAATATTTGATTCCAAAGATATCTAATATCCAGTAATATTGAATATGTCTTCCAAAATGTTTATAACGAGGCTCATTGAGCTGTAATGGGGGAAAACGGAGAAATTTTGATGATATATCCTCAGAGAGAGAACAATTATGATCACTATTAAAGACATTTACATGTGATATGTCATTTATATTTCACAAATCTCGATTATCTGACAAAGGGGTGCCAAGACATTTTCCTTAGAATGGCTCGAAATGGATGATACCATCTCACAGCCAAACGAATCCGTGAAAATGTCTGCATCTTTGCTATTTATGTGTTTTCATTTTTGGGTATTAGGTATTTTATTTTTTTTATTTTGTTGTTAATTCTTATGTGCTGCATAAAACTTTTTCAGCCAATAATTGGCTATGCCGTCAAAACTTGGCGATTTCCAATTGGCTGTATTTCCAATGGCTGTTTTTACTTTGTTTTCGTCGATGTTCTTTATTATTATTGTTATGAATGTTATTCTTACTAATATATTGTTTTTTTATTCATCTACTTATTCATTTTGTAAACAATCATAAGAATCAACAGTTATTTATATTTGTAAACTAATGTAACTCTTATAAAAAAGTGTTTTCAAGAATTTGGGTTTAGATATCGAAAGTTCCATTCATAGTTTGCTTCCAACACCTGAACTTCCCCATTCTACATGGAAAGTACTATCTTGTATCAAAAATGCAGATATTTTCATGGATTCGTTTGGCTGTGAGGAGCTATTATCCATTCTGAGGAAAATGTCTTGACACTCTATTGTTAGATTATCGAGATTTGTGAGAAACAAATCACATATAATATGTAAATGACATCAATAATGATAGCAATTGTTATCTCTGAGGATACATGATTAAGATTTTTTAATTTTTCCTCATTACAGATCGCTGGGCCTCGTTATGAACATTTTGGAAAACATATTGGATATCAGATATATTTTGAATCGGTTATTATCGTTTCTCTTCAAAAAATACTCCTAATATGTCATTTTCCGAAAATATTTTATTATTCTAGCGTCATCCTGAGCATGGAAAGGTGTACGGAAGATCTTGGAATTCGTACCTCATTCCATAGGCACTGTGGAGCAGTGTATGAAAAATGTTGATAACGGTGCCTAGTATAACTGAGGAAGCCATTTCCCAATTGGGTTCTGGCATCGAATATTGAAATTCCATCCCAACAAGAAATGAGAACAAATATCTGAAAAAATCGAAAAAATCGATTTTGAGCTTTGTGGCTATGGACACTTTTGATCAGCTCCTCAAGAACTGCAACATACCAAAAATTCAGCCAAATTTACGGAAAGCCATTTCCCATAAGAAATGTGCGGGGTCCTTTAATAAACATCATTTTATGAACACAATGTCTGACTTGTAATAATAATCGTGTGAGCACACCAACTGTACTTGACCATACTATTGTAGAGTCTGTCCAGAAGATGTAGTGGTTGAAAACCAATTTAATGGAATCAACGACTTTCTTTGCTAATCTGGATGACAATAAAGCACCACATAATTTCAAACGTGGAATAGTTACTATTTTTAATGGAGCTACTTTACTTTTTGCACATACTAAATGTACAAAACTTTCCCCTTTATCATTAATTGATTTTATATAAACACAACTACCGTAACCTAGTTGAGAGGAATCGGAAAATGAATGTAATTCCAAACTAACCACATCATGCAGTCGTTCTTAAGACTTGCCTTGGTACTCATAGTTGGTTAAGTAAATGAAGTTCATTCCTGAACTTTGACCAAGTGGTGTGAAGTTCTAATGGAAGGGATTCATTCCAAGACAGTTTTTGAAGCTATATTTTTTGTAACAGAATTTTAGCTATGATGGTACAGGGTGCAAGAAGACCCAATGGATCAAATATCTGTCCAATACTAGATAAAATAGATCGTTTTTTTACTCGTTTGGGCACGAATTCTGGTTTTATGTTAAATTTTAACATATCAGAACTCATTGGGTCCGATCTGAATAGTTGTATCGGTGGTCAACGATTCTGCCTTCAAATGTTTTATGACCTTTGGTTCATTAGAGTACCATTTCCTTAGTGGAAAATTTGCACTATTTAAAATTTGTGATACTGTATCACAAATGTAAATGATCATTTTGAATAGTTGGACCTACCATCTGTACGCTTTTCAGTGACAAACCGGACGTTGTTGGTGCTCATGCAGCAAACACGACACGTAACTTTGTAGTGAGGCTATTTTCACGAACAACTGCATGATGTGGTATGAAATAAGCCATTTCACTCTTATCAAAATCTCCAATCTTTGTCATATGTTCCATGGTTTCATATTCGGACATACAACTGACATACTGTTCTCTCAGAGAAGCGTTTCTTTGTAGTTTTTTCTCTAGTAAAAGAAACCTTTTCTGAGCCAAATGAAAAGAATCACCCAATTCGCCCAATTTACTTTTAAATGGAATTGAAACTTGAAATCTGCCATTAGATAAACGTTTGAAATTTTTTACAAAATGATCTTCACATAAACGTTCTTCAGTAGATAATGCTAGTTTAGTATCTAGACATTCTTGTAATTCCCAAAATTTACTGATATGATATGATTGCGAAGTTATACTTTTTCTGCAATTATCCGGCTCGAAGGACCATGTATTTGACCACGGTTTAATCTTGATCGGTTTGTTTGATATATATTGTATTTTCTTTATCAGAAAACGATGGACAAAGTTTTATTTGAATTCAAAATTACAAGTTGTTTATTATAATAATTCAATTATTTTTCTTCTCCTTGGTGACTGACTGCCACACTGACACTTCATAAAATTATATTCCAGGAGTCTGTTAGGCCAGGAGTCGTGTCTTTCTTAACACCATCCCATAAATGAGCGTGGCGTCACAATACGATATTCAGAGTAATAAAATTCAAGTGAACAGGAGGGGTGTGGCGATGTGTTTGGGAAAATAAAGCGGTTGGACAGAGGTCAAGCAAGTCTGGGGTAGTAGTGAAAATTAAATGGTGTACTAGTTTAGCATGTGAAAACCCACTTAAATTTTAGACCAATCTATGACGATTTTGTAATTTTTTTGCTCGCCAACCTACAAAGTTGCGGCACTAAATTCAGTATATTTGTTTTGTCTATGCATCGTCGATTTTCAATAGTGTCTATGATTGCTCGTGTCTCCCCAGTCAGTAGTTCGACTTAACTCTTCCCGCGATTTGTTCATCACAGTGTTTACTGAGACATTATTTCGACGAATCTTCGGTTATCGATCGTTTAAAATGCATCAAATGTGATAATAGCTCGAATAAATTTATACTCAAAAGAACATTGTGAGACACCTAATTCGACAAGATATTTCAATGGAGTTTCGTGTTAGGTTGTGTTCTACAAAAATCAGTTAATTTCGTAATGTCTTACTGGGAGTCGTACTAAAACCTTAGTGTTTCAGTCCCGCGATTGATGAAGAAGATAGAACACTGAGTCTGGCTGTGCAAGTTTTGATTCCAGGGATAATACAAAAGGTGATTTTGTGGTCTAAATTTCCTACTTCTTGTTTTGGTAGGGTAGGGAGGTCGTAGTTTACCCTGTATATCTTTCAATAGATGAGCTATGATTAGGTGAGATGGTGTTGTAGGATTTCCGGGTTTTCCTGCAGATAAAAAGTGAATATGCCACCAAAAGTCAGTAAGTCGCCCCGGAGCGCCACGGCAAATAATAATAATAGCCGTCCTCTACCCGCACAGGCTATGCCTTTGGGTACACTCTACGAGTGTTTATGAGGGAGTATTATTATTATTAAAACTCAATATTCTTAGAAGCGGATATTTATGAATGATACCAATAAATGGGAAATTGTTTCGCTTCTTAAATGAAATAAATTGTATTGAAAAAATAAAAACTTCAAAGCCTTGAATGAAATCAAAGTCGACGGAAATGATGAATTGGCACGCATGTTCATTGCCTTCCAATTTCGTAATGGATGGTTGTTGTTAGCTGAGATGATTTGTTATGTCAGGAATATCGAGATTGAAGCCACAATCGTGTTTGAGAAATATTGATTTTTAAAGAAATATTCAGATGTTAAAAGCAGGCAGAATGATTATTGTTATAATGTCAAGAAATGCTATTTCTCATATTAAGATAGTTCCCAGATCCTCGTCCATCCATGAATGACAGTTTTCATTGTCACCATTATGAGTGACCGAATGTGTTTGTTTTTACTGCGAAACGAGCACGTTGTAGCAATATGATATTTGAATAAAAAGGCAGACAAAATTCTGTCAAAGGGAGTTGGGAGTTGGTATTCGAGAGTCATTGCGTGTGGCTAAGAGCTTGGCCCTTTTGGGCCTTGCATCAAGTAGTATTATTATTGTGGGGTAAGAAATGTATTTTATATTAATATTTATTTCCTTGTGTATATACAGTGTGTCCCACTTTGAGCAACCACCCCCTCGTATTTACTTGACAGTACCTACAGTGATATCAAAAGTTATTCTTCATAATATATAGTACCTAAAAATATCTAACTTGAGGTTGATGAAATATTCGTATATCCATTTCCACGGCTACCTACGACCAACTGAAAAGTGAAAAATTGGGAAAAGCATACTAGGCATTTTTTATCGCAAAAATAACTCCAGATTCTATTTACTGTAATAAAAAACAAATTTTTAAATCACTTTACTGTCAAGAAAATACGAGGGTGTGGCTGCTCAAAGTGGAACACACTGTATAACTTTGCCCCAATGGTTGTTTAAATAATATATTTCTATTTTGTTATTATCTAAAGTTTGTCTGTACTACTATCTGTAGCTACGGCCCCTAGTCACAGAGTAGCAAAGGGTAGCAACCCTAGTTGCGGCTTATAGTAAAGGCCAAAAAGGCTGTATAGAGCCTATTCTTGTGACATTTGGTGGAGGCGCTGTGCTTCGCCATGAAGATTAATTCTTCATAATTAATCTTATATAGATTAATCTATATGTACCGATGACCAAAAACAAAGATTCAACCCCATATTGCGACAGGAGAAGCCCTGTCTTGATGTTTAAGGAATAAGTCGTTAAAATTTCTCCCTCGTAGTGAAATTATTTCACGTTATATTATGAATAATAATATTTTCAGTAAATGAAAATAGTGAGCCAAGCTGGTATATAAGTATTTGAAATTTTTGTGAATATTTGCTACAATATTCTGAATGATTTTTAGTGTTCAGGCCTAATCAGTTTTAGCCTTCTGTGTTTTATATGGTATATAAGTATTTGAAATTTTTGTGAATATTTGCTACAATATTCTGAATGATTTTTAGTGTTCAGGCCTAATCAGTTTTAGCCTTCTGTGTTTTTTTTGTGTTATATGAATATTAATAATATTTTCATTGGATGAAAATAATGAGCCAAGTTAAGATAAAAGTGGATAAATAGGAGAATAATGTAGGCTATTTTCGCGAATATTTGTCACGACTTGAGAGGGCATTAGGTCACTTTCGAATGCCATTATATTATTAAAAATGATTTTGAGCGTTTGGGCCTACGAAAGGCTGATTTTAGCGTTCTGCTTTTCCATTTATTATATGAATGATGGAGTCTGTGTTATGTTATTTCCTGCCACAGGATGAGATTGTGTGGCCAAAACGTCTTAGATTTTATGTACTGGTACGATAAACTTAAATCCTGGAAATGGAAGACACGGAAACGTTCATTTCCAGTGAAAAGTGAGAAATGGACTGTAACTGCTGAAACTAATAATTTTATTTTTTAAGATAATGATCTATTATGTATGTAGAAGGGACCTCCAATCGGAGGAAAAAGGACCCAAAGGAAAATAAGGAGTATAGCATGTATACAAAATGATAAACATAAATGTCAGTGTGAATGAAACAATGCAAGCGTAAGATGATTGAAATTTTGAGAGTGTGAGAGTATGTGATGATATATTGTCAGAAATACCTTTGTGCGAATGAGATAAGGCGAGTTTTATTGAGATTATTGAGAAGTCAGATGTCCCAAGTGCGAGTTTTGTTGAGATAATTGAGAAGGAAAATGTGGAAGAATACCCGAATGAAAGGGGATGAACATTCACCTCACTCAAAGTATTTAGTATCGAGGGAAATATAAAATAAGACTTCAGATGGAAGCAGCATATTTGCCCTAATTTTTTATGTGTCTCCCTTGAAGGTATCGAGGATAAGAGTTTATCTCAATGTATATGCACAATGGTGTCTTCCTAGAAGGTATCAAGGATGAGAGTTTATCTCAATTTGTATGCATAATGGTGATGAGTGACAGATGTTGAATGAAAGGGATGAAGGTATTTTTGATACTCACACTAGTATATCGCACTTGATGTGAAGAATTTTCTATTTTAATAATGGAAAAGAAAGCTGTTTATTCATTTTAAAATAAAGGGAACAAGGTATTTTTCAAGCCAAACCCTAAATTATTTTATGTTTAATGTGAATAATTTTTCTCTTCAAGAATGATTTTCATTTCAAAATTAAATTCGTCAGTTTGTAAAGCCTCACTTGTAAATAAGTAATATATTTTGTAATTTCTAATTCGTTTTTTCGAATATTGGCGATATGTTCTGTTTTGTAAAGACTTAGTAGATTAAATTTCTATGTTTTTGTACCACTTTATATTTATAACCTTTAGTTACTGCAGTTTCATCCTATACGGACATTTTCAAAACTATAATTCAAACTCATCAGTAAATCAGTAAACAAATCTAATTACAATGGAATGTGTATTGAAAACGCATAGTAGTCTTTTTGCTGACCAAGATTTGGCCGAAATTATTGTTCATAAAATAGCTTCATGTTTATATCGCCAATTTCAATTAAATATTTTGATTTTGTTATGAATGATCAATGCTTAGACATTTTTTCTGATGGTTTCAATATTTATTCTGGAAGGATTGGTTTTGTTTCGAGTTAAACTTATAGAATTGGGTAGAATTGATCTGTTTAAAAATTATCGATTGAGGATCAGACATAAACCTGTTGTTGGAAAAGTAATGTCAGTTCATATCGATTTCCTCATTAGAAATAATAATGATAGTAACAATGATAGATAATTGCCGTATTTGTTGTAGTAACTAGTGATTTATTGAATAATGGGTATATATAATGTTTTAGAGTAAATTTATTATTTGTATGAGATATCTTGGTATATATCATCACGAGAATAGGCTTCTATACTATAAGCTGCAACTAGGGTTGCTACCCTTTGCGGTCGTAGCTACAGATAGTACAGAGAAACTTTAGATAATAACAAAATACAAATATATTATTCAAACAACCATTGGGGCAAAGTTATATATACACAAGGAAATAAATTTTAATATAAAATTCATTTATTACCCTACAATAATAATACTACTTGATGCAAGGCCCAAAAGGGCCAAGCTCTTAGCCACACGCAATGACTCTCGAATACCAACTCCCAACTCCCTTTGACAGAATTTTGTCTGCCTTTTTATTCAAATATCATATTGCTACAACGTGCTCGTATCCCAGTAAAAACAGACACATTTGGTCACTCATAATGGTGACAATGAAAACTGTCGAATACATTGACCGTGACTCTGTTCATGGAGTTGATCAACCGACATGTTTAATAATTATTTATCAAATATAGATATTTGGATGGACGAGGATCTGGGAACTATCTTAATATGAGAAATAGCATTTCTTGACAATAATATGAATTGCATAGAAAAAGCTGTGGTTGTTGTTTGTCAATTATCAGCAAATTCATATATACCGAGCATGTTACAATTCTCATAGAAAATCGGCAATACACATAAAGGCAATATAATTTTACATGACCCAGACAGGCATCAGGCGCAGCTAACTTCATAGCGGTCAATAAGTATGAGGACTGTTTTTATAAAGTTACCTATTAGCAAAGTTTTGAACTAATGTCAAAGAATGCTACAAATGGTTGATGTATATTATATGAAATTCAGATCTGGACGCCTTGGGAGATCAGTTTCTTTTCTAGTTACATCTATTGTAACCACGTACTAATTTCTGTTATTGGACGTGTAACATAGCCAAATTCCAATCAGCACTACACAATTCAGGAAATTGAGCGTGAGGGGTGTTACAAGAATTCAGCAAAAGGAAAAGGATTAACATGGCAATGAATAAAATATAAACAGTTATTCATTATTTAGCGGGAGGTAGTAGCTGTAAGGTGTATACATCACGACTCAATAGTGGGTAAAAATACACAGATCGTCTTATTGGGTGCAAAAATATATACAGGACGTCTCATAAAATGTAGTGACGACGAAAATATGTTCTAAAAAGGCCATCATTCGATTCGTCTTGATGTCAATAAACATAAAAACATAAAAATGTTCCTTCAAAAATATTTGGGGCTCCCCAACACTATATGCAACTACATTGATCTCCACTCCGCCAATCCGATTGTGAGAACAAGCAAGAAATAATTTTTTGTACAACAGTCGCTGACCACCTTCTTAGCAGGACTGGAGGAATCAATTGGTGCAACAATGAGGGCATAAGACCTGCAAATGTGTCTACAGCCATCCAGTTTATTCAAGAAGAGAACAATATTGAGTATTTTCAGAGGAACCACGTTCTTCCACAACAAGCCAACCTCAGAAAACCGATGTAAATGCAGTAGTTTCCTAGGCAACAAATAACGCCTTGGCGCACCCAAAATTTTGAGTAAATGGGACCACGCCCGTTTCCACAAGCACCAATCAACATCACACCCAGGCCGAATCCAACACCGCAGCGTTCCTTCACAAACCAGCAAGTGTTTGGAAAGCCCCAAAAATTATCAAAATGGTTCAGGACCCTCACAACAATCAAAACCAACCCCCATGAGTAAATCAACATGGAACACAGTTCAGTCGAATCAAAATTGAAGACATTTTCAAAATTTCGGAGGTCAACCCCTGCAAAAACCAAATTTTATATCCGAAGAACTTTTCAATATCGATCACGTCCATTATTGCGGAGATTCACCCGAAAACTATGAAGATTTTGCCTATTTTCCGAAAAAACAGCTCTTGACGTATTCGTACCGGAAGAAACAGTGGAATATGCATCTGAAGAGCAAAACTTAAATTTTTCTCAAGAAGGCGATCCACCACACGAACACACACGAACCTTTACAAAGAAGAGTTAAGCTATTTGAACATACAGAACCGCCACTGAAATTACTCATAGATACTGTTGCGACGAGATCATTTCTCAACCCCGAAATATTTCAAGGATATTAAACATGAGCCATTTGTAGTGACATCCACTTTTCAAAATCATTCGCAAGGCTGATAGATTGATTGGACTAGATAACCTGAAATTACTATAAGCCCATCTGGATTTTTCAAATTCTGAATTGATCACCCAAAATTCGACAATTCCAATTCAGTACTATGAAACCAAGAAAACCCAATTCTATTCGATCCAACTGGACCCACCACAATCACTCGCGCCAGGCTTCCAGTTGAATGAACTGAAGGAACAAGTTTTTTACCTTTCCAAAATCTTTAAAGTGCCATTTTGAGGAGTACTCTGACCAAAGCATGCAATCAACTACCTTGGGCAGAACTAATCAATAATTCTGACGTCGAAATCCAACTCTCCTTGACACAACCAATCGATACTTCGGAATTCAGTGAAGAATTTCATATTATATATTCAGCGGATATTCACCAATAGCTTCAGATGCAACCCAAAATTTGACCATGACTGAACTTATGAACAAAGAAGAGAAACAACACATTCAAAAATTATGACAACACAAATCAGGTCAAACATCGAATAAAAACCGAAGATGGAATCACTGTCTATAGGTATGTTATCTCGATAATTATATACTTTTCAAAAAGAAACTACGGGGTGGTACGTACCACCGTTACAAAAATACTAATTGAAATAGTGACAGAGTGTTGATTTAGCATCAGCAGTTCCCATGGTAGAACTCTGTGAATGCTGATAACAAAGATCAGCTTTTTCTAAGAAATTGTTATCGTGTGCAACCTGATACCTATGAGAAGGCCATAGTGCCATAATATCGCATATAACCTTATAATGAAACGTTGGTGCAAAAGCAACAACTTTTAAAAATGATAATTGAGAATTAAAAGAAAATTTGAAAATTGAAATTGGATTTAGAATCCTTTGTTACTGGATGGAGTCAGCTCTAGTTGATCTTCTATTGGTTCTTCGAGATGGACGAATCTGCTGAAGGGACTTGTGGTTCTTGATGGTCTGGGTGAAGGTTGAGGTTGACTATCCGATGCCATGATACTGATTCTTGTGGATTTTCTGCGTCTACAATTGCAGAACAGGTACAGAAGAATCAGTGAGATAATCAATGCTATTGTGAGGTATGTGAACCATGAAATGTGTTTTTTCACATAGGGTTGATTGATCAGCTTGTCCAGATCTTCAGAATATTGGTTCAACTTATGCTGGACTATGCTGAGGTAGCCGGTATCGAGTTAGTTCAGTTTCAGCAGTTTCAGTTCTGGAAGACGGTATTTTTCAGGTAACTGTTCGTATCATTTGAATGGTATCAATACTTTGAATGGACTCGTGGACTTCATATGAAAATGCGTTGCATTCTGGCTGAAGTCTGAGAAGAGAGTTTTTGTTGACGATTTGAGTGACTGCCTCTCTGTTGATGCACTTGATGGTAACTGGTAGTGGATCGGACAATGATATTAGCCACAGATTTGTTGCTAATTCATAAACGTTGTAGTCTTTGGCAAAGATGACTGATTATTGGTATCTCTTCGGTACATCAATCAACTGTCGAAAAAGCTGGGCTTCACATATGGCGTTGTTATCGATTGGGTATGGCAGGACATCGAAACAAATTAATGAAGTGAATTCCAGGTTCTTGCAAATTAGAGAGAGAAACGTACAACATTGAATCGTCGTCTCTCGCAATATACTTTTTTGAAGTTATCAGAATATGATGGAATCCTGTTCGGTTATCCAGAATAGGAATTGGGAAAAGGCGGTATAGGGTATAAGTTTCGGGTTTGACGAGGGGGATTTTGAGAACGAACACTATTTTTGAATCAGTTTGATAAGCGTGGAGTTCAATGATTTTCATATATTGAACAACAGTTGACGAATAGATTGGAAGCGGTAAATTGTTTTTCGATAATGATTGAGATATCTCTTGAAGAGCGTTCATTAAAGTTCTTGGAGATACGATCGATGTGTGAATGATTTTGAGACGAGCAAAAGTGGTTGAATTCAAAATATCGTCAAGGCTTGAATCAAGAAACATATAACTTTCCATTAGTGCTTCACACAATTCAGAAGTTTGTAGTTCTGCTTGAATGAAAGCTAGATCATCGGAGAGAGTGTATATTGAATGTTCCATTTCTTTCAAATCTTTATTGAATGTTTCTTCGTCAATTTGCAATTTTTGTATGGTGTTATTGAAACTCTTTATGACTGAAGTTGTAACCGATATTTGATTTTTCATAAGATTTTCAAGTTGATATTCGTCCTTACTCATTTTGTCTCTACACTCATTGAAATAGTCCCCATCGGAAGCATCTAAGCTGCCGGTGATGGCTTTCCAAAATGTTCCTACACCGTTAATCAATCCACGTTTCATTCTATTGTAAGGTCGAGTATCAGCAAATACTTCACGGTATTTCAAATCGAGTGATTGGAAAATTTGGGATATGAGGCTTGTGTGGGTTTTAAGCTGAGCTCTAAAGGCTTCTATTCTAGGATTGTCTGCTTCCAGAAGATCCATCATGCTTTGTAGAATTTTGTAATTTTTGTCCAAGGCTAGTTTTATTGGTTCTAAGTCTTCGTAAATCAATAGTTTTCATTTATTGTTAGAGAGTTTAACAGAGGATTCTTCATGATAAAAGATGCCGATTGTATTATTGATTGGTTCAAGCTTGGTTCAACCTGTAATTGAATTATTGAGGATTCTTCATGATAAAAGATGCCGATTGTATTATTGATTGGTCCAAGCTTGGTTCAACCTGTAATTGAATTATTCGTCTTCAAAATAGGGTTTCAATATCGAAATTTACTTTAGTTTTTTGTCTTGTTTTATTTGTTATTCTTTTACGTAAACTTTGTCATCCACTTTATACTCTGGTATTTTGTCTGAAACATTTTTGTCAAATCAAGCTTTGACTTTTTCTTTCTGAGTCTGGGTTCTTTCGCGTGCGATTTTATAATAGTGGGATAGTTTTTTTTATTGTACTGTGTCTCTGGTGGTCTACTAGAGGTATGTTCAAATACGAGTTCAGACGGGCATGTTGTTCTCGAATTCCCGACCTGAATCACAATGGATTCGGAGTGGGGTTCCGTAGTGCTGAAAGTATATGAAAAGGGTATTGACCACAGACTTTGCTGTCTTGTCTTCAAGGGGGTAGGCCTGAATAAATTTTGTCAGTTCTTCTCTGATGGTAAGAGCGTAATTTCTTGTGGGGATTTCACAGATGTCAATGTTGATTCCTTCAAAAGGGGTTTTTGGTGTTTCCGTGATAACCAGGGGACTATTCAAATTTTTTCTACATACTTTCACTTTTTGATAAATTTCGCAATTTTTAACGAAGTATTCTACATCTTTGGTTAAGCCTTGCCAATTAAATTTTTCTTTTATTCGTCTAACCGTCTCATTTATGCCACGATGAAGGTTAGCTTTTCCTGCGTGGAAATGATCAAGAATTACTGGGATTTCATCCGGAATGGGTGTTCTAATTATATTTTGACAAATTTTCAATTTAATATCGAGAGGTCAAGTTCATTTTGGTTTTTGTAAAGAACATAAAACAACTGTTCGGGTACTGCATCAGGAATGTATGGTAATGCGATAATATAGTACTTTCTGTCTTCCACAAACTTGCCCTGATGAAAAATGTCCTCAATGATTTTATGATGAAATTTTTGTAATCTGTCTTGCTAAAAGAATGTAATTATATTTTTGTTTGATTTGTCTAATAATTGAGTATTGACGAATTCAATTTTGGAGTAGTCAATAATTGATTTTATTCTGTAAAGATTGATGAACGATGAAATAGACGATGACGTCGTCCATATAGACGAGACATCTTTCGTTTTGAATGTCCATAACGCTTTGAAAGATGGACGGAGCGTTCTTCAAACCGAATGAAATACGAACGAATTCGTAATGACCATTTTTGACAGAAAAGGCTGTTTTCTGAATGTCTTTTGGGTCGATCTCGATTTGGTGGAAACCAGAGGCCAAGTCGAGTGTCGTGAAATATTGACACTTTCCTAATTGATCCAGAAGATCGGAGATATTGGGGAGAGGGTATTTGTCGCCAATCGTGAGTTCATTGAGTTTGCGGTAATCAATGACTACACGCCATTTTTGCTTTCCTGAGGCATCGATTTTCTTTCGCACGACCCATACTGGAGATGACCAAGGAGATACCGAAGGTTGAATGATACCTTGATCGAGCACTTTGGATATTTGATTTTTGACTTCTTCTTTATGAACTTGTGGATAACGGTATGATTTGGTGAATATTGGTTTACTATTGTTTGTGTCGATCGAATGATTGATTTCGTTGGCGAATGTCAGATTTTCGGCTTCTAGATAGAATAGAATATTCTGAACAGAGATTTGAAATCATTTCGTTTTCTTCTTCATTTAAGTGTTCGAGACATAATTGTTGTATGGTTTGGTGTCGGTCTGTCTGTACGCTTAGATTTTCAAGTTCTTCATTGACGTTATTGATTGAAGATTCTCGAATTGGTTCTAGTGATAATTCAGAAAAATTTACAATTTTTGGGATAGCGTTCACATTGATTACTGAAGTTAAAAATTCTCACTTGTCATTTATTTTCACCACTGCATTCGGTAGGCAGACTTTTTCAATTTCTTGTGCTATCAATATAGCATCAGTGTTTTTCAAGCTAAATTTCAATTTGAAGAATCGTTCATGCGAGGCTCAATTGAAATTGGATTTTGATTTCTGAGAATTTGTTTTGGTTCGACTGTTGTTGGTTTGTTGCTGTCGTCTGTTACTTTGAAAAGAGGGACAGTTGTTTAGTTACAGTTTCGATATCATTTGGGAAAAATATAAAGGGCACCGGACCCAGGACTGATCCTTGAAGAACACCCATACCTATAGTTGCTCTATCTGAATGTGTTCTACACTATCTATCATTAGTTGTTTTTGTTAGGGATACAAACCGACTCCTCATTACAAAAAAGGAATGAACCCAATCCCAAGCAATACCTCTTATACCATATATGGACAGTTTCATGAGAAGTAGGTCAATATCAACATAGTCGAATGCCCTGTGCAGAGATCACAAAATATTCCAGCAGGGCACTCTCCTGCTTCCACATAAGATACCACTTGTTCATACAATGCATAAATAGCAGATTGTGTTGATTTTCCGTTACAAAAACCATATTGATTGTCGGTTAAGATATTCCATTTCTTCAAAAAACTCATAAGCCTATCGAGAAAACTATATTCAAATATTTTCGAGAAACCTGAAGGAACCGTGGGCCTGTGATTATTCATATTCTGTGGGTCATGTTTTTTATGTATCGGAGTAACTTTACCCATTTTGAGAGATTGTGGAAATTTTCCCGTTGTAAGTGACAAATTGACTAAGGGCGAGTTTTACACTACAAGTTCAACAACAATTCAACTGAACCGAGTTCAGTTACTAACGAATTAGAAAATTCATTGGTTAATCGCTAGCAACTGAACTCGGTTCACTTGAACTGTTGGTGAACTTGCTTTGTACAACTCGTTCTAAGTATGTAATTGGTTCAATTATATACGGTAAACATATTTTTATCAAAAATGAAGGAATTTCGTCTGGGCCGGAAGAATTTCTATTCTTCAATATAGCTGCTAGCAAATTGAGTTACTCGTTAACGGTATATGGAAATAAATACAAGAAATTGCTATTATGAAACATACCTTTTCCACTTATATTATTACTGGTACTTCTAGCTGGAATTTTCGAAACTACTTCCACCGGAGCTTGAAAAAAAATAAAGCTTTCTGCTATTTCTTTTGGATCTTAGCAAATAGTACCATCATTTTTTTTATAGTTATGTTAGTTATTTTTTTCTTTTCATGTGACATTAGATTAACTAGGTTCCATGCTGTTTTTGTTGCATTTTCAGAGTTGTTTATCATATTTTGATAGTACTTTCGTTTTGTTTCTTCCACCAATAGTATATGTTCTTTTTAGCCTTTTTATAATGGGCATTGACTTCTGGAAAGCTATTTTTCAAATTATGCAATTCTTTCAGTTTTTTACTAGAAATAATTTCTACATCAGAGTTCACCCAGCTTTTGCTCTTACTAGAATTATAAAATTTCCGTAGCGGAAAACACGTTGAAATGATATGAAAATGTACTATGAATCAAATCGAATGTTTCGTCTAGATCGCTAGACCGGTAAATATCATTCCTTTGCTCTACTGACAGAGGCAGTAAAAAATCAGAAATGGCATTGTCACTGTTCTCTCGAAAGAGTAGGCAGATTGAGACCTTAGAGAGAGCCAGTGACGAGACTTGGGGAGTAGACAGCTCAAGACCCCGACGTCCAGGCCAATAAGAGTACTCTAATACACAGATTCCAAGCTTTCAACAATTTTTTATTGTCATCTTCAGGGAAGCTACAATATGGAAAGACATTTTTGAGATATTGATGAAGAAAAACCAAGAATTAACTTACAGTGTTGTTTGTTGTTTCACCTGCAATCAAGTGTTGCACATCTTTACACTTGTTTTCACCGTACTGATGAGAGCCTTGAGCAAGCTCGAAACACGTGTCTACGGTTGCTTATGCATATAATAGACGGCGTGTCCATTAAATTTTCCTCTTCTGTTTATTACAGTTCTCCCTCGAAAGCACATCTTTTTCTTATATAAATATAAATATATATATATATACATATATATATATATATATATATATATGTATATAAATCTTGACAATTTTTTTAGGGCAGCAGCAAAACGCAAGTGTACTCTTATAACATTATATTTCCAATATTTCGACAGTGGTTACTGTCATCATCAGAGTCTACAAAAATGGATGAAACTATGGTAAACTGGTGAGAATGAGATTCCAATACTTACAATGTTAGTGAGATTGGTCGCTTAACAACGATGTTGAAAAATTAAACAGGACTAAAACCATGTGCAACATGGGGTACTGAATAAAAATTATGTAAAACATTTATAACAATTAAAAATCTAAAAAGTGTGTCGGATGCAGACAACACCTGTAATATACCACGAGGAGCGTGGGAGAAGAGAAAATTATTAGGTTAGAAATTATTAAAATTAATCATATGTATAATAATGTAATGTAATGTACTCTATACCTCTCTTCTCTCTCTCTCTATATATATATATTTTATTTGATTTCTATCCAAACAGACCTGATGGTCTAATTACTATGGATATAATGTGTTCATGTGTTCTGGGTAGGCCTTGTTACTAACTCCATACGCCACCTTAGGAGCAGCACTGTTAATTATTAACGCAATAGTGTATGTATATAAATATACAGTTGAGAAATATATAAATATATATATATGAGTTTTTAATATTTGGGATATGCAGCAGGCCAATAAGAGTACTCTAATACACAGATTCCAAGCTTTCAACAATTTTTTATTGTCATCTTCAGGGAAGCTACAATATGGAAAGACATTTTTGAGATAGTGATAAAAAAAAACAAGAATCAACTTACAGTGTTGTGAGGTTATGTGGCGTATATGTTAAAATTATTCATAATATATGGACAGAACTGGGAATAAAACTTCATTGGTAACACATAGAGTTAATTTGGGTGCGAACACATTACTGATGATACATTTTAAAATGGATTTAACAAACAAAAAAAACACACAAAAACTTTTTAAATCCATTTTAAAATGTATCATCAGTAATGTGTTCGCACCCAAATTAACTCTATGTGTTACCAATGAAGTTTTATTCCCAGTTCTGTCCATATATTATGAATAATTTTAACATATACGCCACATAACCTCACAACACTGTAAGTTGATTCTTGGTTTTTTTTATCACTATCTCAAAAATGTCTTTCCATATTGTAGCTTCCCTGAAGATGACAATAAAAAATTGTTGAAAGCTTGGAATCTGTGTATTAGAGTACTCTTATTGGCCTGCTGCATATCCCAAATATTAAAAACTCATATATATATATATATATATATTTATATATTTCTCAACTGTATATTTATATACATACACTATTGCGTTAATAATTAACAGTGCTGCTCCTAAGGTGGCGTATGGAGTTAGTAACAAGGCCTACCCGGAACACATGAACACATTATATCCATAGTAATTAGACCATCAGGTCTGTTTGGATAGAAATAAAATTATATATATATATATATATGATTAATCCAGTGGCGTGAAAGTTGTGGAGGGGCGAATAGGGGTACCCACCTGCCGTACGCAACTGTTCAGAGTTACAAACACATGATTTGCCTTGAAATATGAAACTGAATGCTGTCAAGTGACATACAAAATTTCATTAAGAAAAGTTAAGCCGTTATAGAGTTATTCTGGAAAATCTATTTTTTTGTTTCACTTTCAATACCCTGTAACTCGGTTAATACTCATTTTAGAGTATATGTTTATTGGAACTCTCAGCTTTAAAATGAAGTGAAGTATATATACAGGGTGTTATGTAAGTACGTGGCCAAACTTGAAGGGGTTATTCTTTGAGTGATTCTAAGACGAAAAGTTCATATAAACATATGTCCGGTAATGCTTCGTTTTCAAGATATAGGGTGTCAAAATTTTTAAAAGAAATCATTTTTTTCGTAAATATCTTAATAATCCTTCAACCGATTTTATTGAAATTTGGAGGTGTTATTGAAGGTCATGAAGGGCTAATTTAACCCTAACTATTTCAAAATTATCATGTCCAGTGGCTTCCCGGAAGGCACTGTAACAAATATTTTTGACAGAAAAAATGTGCGCCACTGATTTTTTTGCAATATTTGTATTTGTTTCACATTGAGCAACTGAAATTACAACTTTTTTATATCTAAAATTTGCACGTCCCTGGGACTACACAATAAAACATTTCAACTACTAAACCATCAAAAACTGGGGTTTTATTTTTTTCCATATCAATAGTCTATTCTAGTCTTAGAATTTTTTATCAAAATTAATGCAATGAAAAAAAATTATGTATGTATGAATTGCAGCACTTGCCTTCGGCTGGTTCTGCAAATTTCATACTCGTGAAAAATGGGCTCATTGTTGTCCATGGACATGCAATAAAGAAATTTTTATTTATGATACAATTAAAATTACATGAAAGTCATTTTTTGAATTTTTTCGCTCATATTAACTGTTTTCGATGAAACAAATAATGTTGTTATGTATTACTGCAGTGTTTTGAAACTAAAGTAAGAGGGCCATGGAAGGAAAAACAAATGTTCAAACAAATTTGACTCCATAACTGTCACAAATTGAAACGGTGCATATGTAATTATTTGATAGTAATTACTTAAAGTGTTTTGAAGAGTTTTGAGATATAAAATTAGTTACTAATATCTGAAAATGGTTCGGTTTACAAACTCAGAAATGGCCGATATGCATTATGTCTATGGAATGGCCCAAGGCAATTCCAGAGCGGCTAGACGCATTTATCAAGAACAGTAGAGCTGGAGGAAGAAGTTTTACATGAAGTTGAGCGTAGCCCCGATACAAGCCCACGCAAAATTGCACAACAATTGAACATTTCTGACTTTACTGTATGGAACATTTTGAAAGACTGTATCCTTACTACATACAGCGTGTTCAAGCGTTATTACCTGCGGATTTTCCCAAGCGAGTTGTTTATACTACTTGGCTTTTGCAACAACAGGTTGCATCTCCGACATTTTTATCCAGTATATTATTTACCGATGAAGCGTGTTGGTATCGTTGGTGATTATCTCATTGGACCTCATTTTTTACCCCCAAGATTAAATGGTCAATAGTATCGTCATTTTTTGGAATTTGTGTTACCTGTACTATTAGAAAATGTCCCACTGGCAGTAAGAGGAGCAATGTGGTTCATGCACGATGGGGCTCCGCCTCACTTCAGCATAGTAGCACGTCAATTTCTGGATGCAACTTATGGAGAAAACTGGATCGGTCGCGCAGGTCCACACTCATGGCTGCCCAGGTCACCGGATTTAAATCCCTTGGATTTTTTCCTTTGGGGACATTTAAAGTCCCTCGTTTATAAAACTCCAGTCAACACTGAAGAAGAATTAATCCAACGAATACGGGATTCATGTGATGAGATAAGACATACGCCGGAAATATTTCAACGTGTTCGGGAATCGATGTTAGGACGAGTTAATGCTTGCATTGAAGTTGAAGGAGGACATTATGAGCAACTATTGTGAGTTTTGTGTTAGTTATTATTGAATATATTCTTACCGAAAAAAATTGCGTATAGGTACCATTTTTGTTTAAGTGTGGTTTTAATAAAGGGTGTTTCTTGTTTGATGTTTTTTTGGTATTTCCAGTGTTACCACTATGCACGCTACTGGCCAAATGAAACAAACAATTTTTAAGCATAACAGATTCATTTGTAATCATTAAAAACCCTATAAAAACAATTTTTTATTGTTAACGATAGTCGTCGCCGACCGATGCTTTTACCCTTTTTTACTCCCATATACACCTACTACGTAGGATAATTGTGGCAAATACCTGTCAGAAAACAATTACTCCCCTGGCATGATACCACGACGGGTATTGAATTATATTTAACAGATACTTGTGCAATGTACCTCATTGCAGAGGAAACAATTGCAAGCGCTCCCTGTAACCAAATGGCAGAATTTTGTTTTGATTCGGACAGGGGGACCAACTTCAGACTAGTTTCGAGGTTCTTGCCTCGTCATCAGTATAAGGTAGGTCACTACAGACAGATTTGAAGCCACCTGTTCCCTGTCTGAATCATCCCACAATTCCGTCATTTGGTCAATCTGGTCTCGCGCTGATGAAACGGGTGTAAGCCGCTCCACCTGGTGGCGAGTAGATCAAGAAGCACTCCGATTCTCCGGGTTGAGAGATTAAGTCAGATATCTGAAACAAAGCACAGAGTTCTTTTGGGAGATCGTTTGATAACGATAGTCGTCGCCGACCGATGTTTTTACCCTTTTTACTCCCATATACACCTACTACGTGTTGTCCCAGGGACGTGCAATGAAGTGATTTTTATGTTTTTTCTCAAAAACAAAGCAAGATACGAAACAAATTCTCGATATAAAAAAGTTGTAATTTCAGTTGCTCAATGTGAAACAAATACAAAAATTGCAAAAAAAATCAGTGGCTCACATTTTTTTCTGTCAAAAATATTGGTTCCAGTGCCTTCCGGGACGCCACTGGACATGATAATTTTGATATAGCTATGGTTAAATTAGCCCTTTACGACCTTTAATAACACTGCCAAATTTCAATAAAATCGGTTGAAGGATTATTAAGATATTTACGAAAAAAAAACGATTTATTTTAAAAATTTTGACACCCTGTATCTTGAAAACGAAGCATTACCGGACCTATGTTTATATGAACTTTTCGTCTTAGAATCACTCAAAGAATCGCCCTTTCAAGTTTGGCCACGTACTTACATAACACCCTGTATAGTCACCATACTATGACTTTTTTACCATTTTATACATTTTGAATGCTTATATTTTCTACTTTTACCTAATTTTTCACATGTAAGTACTTATATCAGTTACCAATATGTTACATTTGAATATTGTATATTTTTAGTGTCCTGAAGAACTGTCGAAGTTGACACTAAAGCATTTTGTAACTAAAAAATTTTGCGGTTTCAAATTGACTGAAAATTCCCGTTATCCCTTTCCCATATATATATATACATAGGGGAAAGTGATAACGGGGATTTTCATATATACAGGGTGTTCCTTAAAGACATCCTAATATTTGAGGGGGTGATTCTTTGACTTATTTTAAGGAAAAAACTTTCTATAAACGTATGTCCTAAAAGTCCTAACTTTTGAGATACAGGGTGATAAAGTTTTGAAAAAAAATCAGTTTTTTAATAATAACTGAGATAATATTGTAGACGTTTTTATAAAATTTGGTACATGTCTTCTATGCATCAAGGTGCATTTTTTAATGCACAAACATTTTCATTTTCTCAACCAGTGGCGTCCGTACGGGTTTTGCATTGAATATTTTTGGAGAAAAAAATACTACGCCACTGCTTTCTCCTGAAAAAAAAAATACTTTTGAGATCCTCATTTATTTTTGAGCAAATTTGATCTCCTGAGTTTTCTTTGTCCGCCGCATGGTTTTCGCTTAAAAAAATAAAAATCGTTTTATTTCAGGATCAATTCTTCAAAAATCTGATGCGGTGTGGAAATGTTTGTGCATCGACTGAAAGCGGAGTACCTCAGCAATGGCCAGCAAGATCCCCTGATCTCAACAGTTAATATTTCTTTTTATGGGGGCACCTTAAAACTCTAGTGTATAAAACTCCCGTTAATACTTTAGAAGATTTAAGAGAGCGAATAGTTGCCTCGTGTGAAACTATTCGAAATACGCCGGGAATATTTCAACGTGTGCGTAATTCCATGCGTAGACGGGCGGAAGCATGCCTATTAAGTGAAGGTGGCCATTTCCAACAATTTTTATAATCAGTGTTAGTATTGTCAATAATTAATGAATTTGATCCGTTCATTTAAACTTACTTTTATAAAATAAAATAAAATTCGTTTTTGTACAAGCTGAAATCCATATTTTTTTAAGTTAGGACTTTTAGGACATACGTTTATAGAAAGTTTTTTCCTTAAAATAAGTCAAAGAATCACCCCCTCAAATATTAGCCTGTCTTTAAGGAACACCCTGTATATATATATATATATATATATTTTATTATTTTCGTCATAATTTTTCATTTCTGAAACCTTTAGGAATTTTTCTGAACTCCAACGCTTTCTCTAACGATCAGGGTCAGGGGAGATTTTTTTTTGTGTTGAATTATTCGTCGGTCAGTTATTTTTCATTACTTTTCGGAAGATTTAACTTTTTTAGATTTTAGTTTTGAGTTTTTGCAACTTTTTTCCAAAAGTAGGGAGTCCGAGCCCCCAGACCTCGTCATAATTTTCCTAGTCCCAAACCATCGGAAGTTTTTCCAAACTTCCAAGCATTGTCTATCTAGCCTTCAAGGAAACAGGATGTAGATTTGCTCAACTCGACATGAAGAACACTTATAAGAAGTATCAACGGTGAGGTAATCATTTTTTTTTGTTATCGTGCCCCAGGACTATATTCACAGAGAAGGTATTCCGTATCGGTTGATAATGGATCTGACGTTATCGGGAGATGTTTGCGGACTAAAAATTAATTGCTCGATGATGCCCATACGTTCTCCGGCATTTTTTAATATTTCGGGGGATGCAATATGATTCGGTCGATTCAGTCCATACGGAGATTTAGACGTTTCAACCGTCTCGAACGAAGTGAGAACCCTTCACTACGAAACGTATATCGGGTTCAAATAAATATGACGTCCATCATTTTTGAAGGTTTCTGGGGATTCAACATGAACCACTCAATAACGTCCATACGGAGATTTCTATGTCTCAACCGCCATGTATAGTTGAAGTAAACGATATAGTGCAACCCATCTTCAAGCAATTCTCCTTCAAGAAATAGCACAGGAGCTGAGTAATTATAACTTGGGACCTATGCAATATTTAATAGCCCGTTTCATATTACAATACTCAAATCGAACTTACTGCCTGAACTAACGTAAATGTGTCGATAATTATCTTGTTGGTCCCGCCCACAAATACTTCGAATAACATTTTATGACTTTTCAGCGAATCATAAAATAATGTTATTGAAAACTGTCCAATACAAAACGCACAAAGTCGACAGGTTCTTGTCAAGTCCACCTGGACTGGAAGACGGTTGATTTCGGGGGAAAATGTTTTGACCTTTGAGTGCCGCCAACTTTAACTTGGCACAATGTTGTTTACTCGAACTATACGGGGTGACAATCCTTCACTGTGAAAAATACTATTTATCGGTTACAAATAAATCTGAAATCATTTTTGATAACCTCAATACGGAGATTTAGATGTTTCAACCGTCTTGAATGGTGTTACAACCCTTCATTGCGAAACATTATAATAATAATAATAATATAATAATACTTTATTTCCACTAAGACAATATTACAAATTGTATGGGAAATTGTCAGAACATAGAAGGATGTAGAAAAAACGATTCAAATAACAACTTTATCTAGTCTAAAAATTCTGTCAACGAATAAAAACATCTTTGCATCAAAAAACTTTTTAGCATTTTTTTGAAAAGAGCAAGATGCTCTGCATTCCTTATGTGGTCAGGAAGTTTATTGAAAATTCGTCTCCCGATGTGCTCAGGTGAACTGGAAGTTACTCTTAGTCTAGCAAAAGGTACATGAAATTGATCTCTAATCCTGGTGTTATAGTGATGAACGTTTTTATTCACTTCAAAATTTGACCTGTTTTTATATATATACAGACATATTTCAAACATATATATAGATACTAATGTTAACATATTAAAATCTTTAAAGAGTGGTTTACAAGATTGTCTAGCCGAGACTTTTGCAATACATCGCAATATGCGTTTTTGGGCAATGAATACATCTTGAGCCATACTTGAACTACCCCAAAAACAGACACCATACCTAAGTCTGGACTCTACCTGAGAGTAATAAATATTCAGCAGCTGACTTCTATTTAAAACCGAGCGTAAATTCATGAAAAGAAACTTCAGGGAATTAAGCTTAGAAATTAAGTGTTGACAGTGGACATTTCAGTTCAGAAACTTGTCAAGAAAAATACCCAGAAACTTAACACTTTCGTTAGTCTCAAGATATGTCACATTGTCAACCATGAAACTAAATCTTTCTATTTTATTCTGTCTATTATGTATGCGGATAATCTCCGTTTTATCTGAATTGAAAAATAAATCCTGATCTGGTGAAATTGACACCGCAAGGAGTCAGAAAACCAACACTAACGAAGAAGAAGAAGAAGAAAATAAATCATGATTATTAAAAAAATTTGATATCTGACTAACTGCACTGATACATTTATTTTCCAAAGTTCTGGTATCTGACGCAGAAATAATCAAAGATAAGTCATCAGCATAGGCCGTATAATGACACCCAGCAAATACAGAGTCAATATCATTGACATACAAAATAAACAGAATGGGGCCCAAAATGGATCCCTGGGGTACACCCATCCCTATGTTTAAAGGCTCTGAATCAATTCTTCGAATTTCATTATTTATAGTTGCCTGAAGAGACACATACTGGCTCCGATTTTTGAGAAATGACGATATCCAGCTGAGCGAGACACCTCTTAGTCCATACATTTCCAATTTTCCTAAGAGCTTTTGGTGATTGACGCAGTCGAACGCGCGACTAAGATCACAAAAGATTGCTGCCGGACATTCACCTGCTTCAACATATTTTATGACTTCATTATATAGTGAAAACATGGCAGTATTTGTAGATTTTTTTTCGCGAAATCCATGTTGGATGTGGTTAAAAATGTTGTGTAGATTCAAAAAGGAATTTAGACGATCCAGGAATGCATACTCAAATATTTTTGAAAGTCCATATGGGACAGTTACTGGACGATAATTTTCTATCAAAGCTGGTGATTTCTTTTTGAAAATTGGAGATACTTTTCCCATCTTCAACTGCTGGGGAAAAGTACCTTCTATAAACGACATATTTACAAGATTTGTTAATGGTTTAATAATAACAGGGATAACTTTTTTTAGTATGTACATTGGCATGCCATCTGCCCCCGAAGATTTCTTATTCTTCAGTTTATTACTCAACAAAATGATTAACTCAGTCTCTGTGAATGGTTTCAGAAACAATGTATAGGTGTTGAATTCATTTTTGTTTAAATGAATACTGTTGGTTACCGGTATTTGATTTGCCAAATCAATGGGAGCCTGAATGAAAAATTTATTAAACTCAGATACTATAACATGAGGATCTTCAATCAAACTATCATCTATATTGATGGCAATATCTTTATGTTTGGATTTTTTGTTTGTTAGTTCATGCACAACATTCCATGAAGCTCTATTTGTATTGGGAGAATCGAATATAATATCTTGATAGTATTTTTTCTTTTTAGTTTTCATCAAGGCAGAATGTGTTCTTTTAGCTTCCCTGTATGCAGGTGTAAAAAAAGGATAGGCACTTTTCAATGCAAAGAGATCTTTCAAAGATTTACTTGAGCTTACAACTGTATCATCAACCCATTTTTTATTATTAACTTTGTAGAAAAATCGTTTTTGAGTGAAATGTGTATTGAAGTGGTAATTTATGATTTCATAGAAGCAATTGAAAGCTTCGTTGAAATCCCTAATATCATAAATATGTTCCCAGTCTTCATTTTCCAGACTATTTTTAAAATTATTAATGTTATACTCACTGAAGTTTCTTTTCACTTCCGTTTTCACCCTAGAACCTTTGTCACTACTTAATAGGTCCAGTTCTAGAAAAATAGTTCTATGATCAGAAATTTGATTGTCCAGAACACAGTATGTACCCTCATTATGAAAATTTATAAAAATTTGATCAATTATAGTAGAGGTGGTATCTGTTACTCGGGTAGGCCACCTCACCAGTGGAGATAAATTAAAACATGACAACACAGTACACAACGAGTTAAAATTAATATTTTTGTACAAATCAAAATTGAAATCTCCACAAAGGATAATATTTATTTTAGGTTTATATAAATAATCAAGAACTTCAGAAACCTTGTTAAAAAATACTTCAGTATTCCCACATGGAGACCTGTAACAATTTAAAACAATATTCAAATGCTCTTGGGATTTGAAGTAGGCAGCACACACTTCAAAGTGTTGCTCAGCACAAAACTCAGACAAATCAATAGACTGCATCTTCAAGTCCTTACGAGCCCATATACCAACCCCTCCACATTGCATAGTTGATCTACAAAAATAAGTAGCTACTTCAAAACCATCAATGTGCAGAGATTCCAATTGTGCAGGTTTAATACCAATTTCTACCAAACAAAGGAAATGTAGGCTTTTAAATTCACAAATTGAATCACAGTATAATGAATTGATCTTATCAATGTTCAATGTATTGACATTTAGCAACAAAAAATTTGGTTTAAAATTCATGTTGTTGGTGCATTCACTCGGCGTTTCTCTAAAAAACGGCTTATGCAAGCGCCAAAGGGCCACACTTCTGGGTTCATGGCTTTTTTAAAATTTTCTTCCATTATTGATACTTTGTAAGAAGAATACAAGGTTGGAAATTTGGAATTTAGTTTCTCACATGTCACTTCCGGAAAATTTTTCTTCAATAAAGTGGAGAGCTCCTCAATTGATGTCTGTGGTTGCAATCTGCATACATGAAGACTAACAGACTTCGGAACACCTCTGATAGAATCTTTATTTTGACCAATTACACAAGCTCTCTTACGTTTCTTTTTCACTACTTCACTCCATTCATTAGTTTTGGGGAGAGGTTCGGAAGCTCCTTCATTAACTAGATTGATATATTTATCAAGCTTGATTTCGTTGTTTAACCGTGTTATGGCAGGGACTACATCATTTTTGGTAAACAAATGCTGGGCACTAGAGTTACCTGCCTCTTCTTCGACCTTCTCACAAAACTTCCCCATATCTAATGTTTCGGAAATTTTGTCCTGTCCAGTTTTTTTACTTCCATCAATGTTGTGGTTATGATTAGTCATTCCAGCTGTTGACACACTTTTTGTGGGAATCGTCTTATCTTTCATTATTTTAGTACATTCCAAACCTGTTTTTTGTAGATCATTGTTTTTGTCTGTTAAGAACTTGACTTTTTCATCCAATAGATGTTTGTTCTCTGACATGATAGCAAATTTTTCATCCTTTTCTTTGATAATTGATTTCAAAAGACTAATTTCTCTTTCCATACCTCTGATGATTTCATTACTGATTATTTTCGTATATTTTAAGTTTGATTCACTAGAGTCTTGTCCTGGTTGGTTCACGATCCCATCATTTTGACAACAAATAATGCGAGTTTCGTCAATTACCTCATAGTTTTTGGTACGTTCTAGACAACTTCTGTGGAAGATATTTCCACATTTTACACACACCACAATTTTGACTTTTTGTTTTGCACAACATTTATAAGATTTATCAGAGAGATCATCACCTGATTTGCCACTTGCGGCCATCTTGTTCTCCTATATATATATATATATCGATTACAAATAAATCTGACGTTTTCCATTCTTTTTAAACTTTTCTCGGGTTTCAACATGAACCACTTGATTACGTCCATACGGAGATTTAGATTTTTCAACCGTCTCGAACCATTTCTGTGAATAGAGTTTCCAACATCAATCATCTCGTTGCAATTTAAGTTCCTTAAGGTAGTACTTCCCTCAGAGGGTTTTCTTAAGAGAAGGTTGAAATTGATATATGAAATGGATGACATGTTGTTCTTTACTCCCCCAAAGTTTGAAATCTTTCTTGTGTTCCGTTTTTGAGATATATGATAAGAAAATCGACCACTTTTACATGTACGGTATAGAAGCAGGAAAAGAAATGTCTATAACATAAGTATTTCATGAACCGCTCTTACGACCGATTCAAAAAACGGAACACTTATTTTTTATTTAAAAATGAAACTTCTCTCAAAATTTTAATTCTGGTGTTTTGTTCTCGAGTTATTCACTTAGAAAGTACATAAAGTTTTCACGTCGGAGTCGTACACTTAAAATGTCTGGCAACGCTGCGCCTTCATGAAAAGAGCAAGTACGATGTAAAACGGAGAGGGAAATAATAGGCGGGGGGGGTCAGGGACAGAAAGTGCGGTGATTGAAGACTTGAATTATTTTTTTGTACGATGTAAAACGGAGAGGGAAATAATAGGCGGGGGGGGGTCAGGGTCAGAAAGTGCGGTGATTGAAGACTTGAATTATTTTTTTGTAAATCGATATGTTTGAAAAGTCTAAAATACGTTTTATTGAATTTATTATTATTAAAAGTCAATGATGTTCTACCGTTATCACGGATTTTTCGGGGCATTTTTTAGGAAATTTAATGATCTAAAAAATCAATGGAATTCCTTTAATGATATCTACGAAAGCACAGGAGGGCCGAACAGGAGGGCCACAAGAGTTTTTTTCATTTCGACTTTTTCTAAAAATTTCGTCTATAATCTCGAAAATCCGACCAAAATATCGAAACTTCGACCTTTTTCTAGAAATTTCGACATTGAAGTCGAAATGATTACATTTGGACATGAACGTTGAAATTCAGTCCTTAAAGTCATAGTTTCGATTTTTTTCTCGAAATTTCGACTTTTTTCTCGAAATTTCGACTTTTTTCTCGAAATTTCGACTTTTTTCCCGATATTTCGACTTATTTATTGAAATTTATACTATTATGTTGAAATTTAATTATTTCGATTTTAATGTTGAAATTTCTCGAAAATTCGAAATTTCGACATAAAAGTCAAATTTTCGACATTAAAACCGAAATTTGGACATATAAGTCGTATTTTCGACATGAAACTCGAAATTTCAAGAACAAAGTCGAAATGATAAAAAAAAAACTCTTGTGGCTCTCTTGCGCTTCGGGTTTCATTTGTCCTTTACCGGTCATCTGAGTATGACAAAACATCTGAGTTGTTGGATGAGTTTTGTGATTATGATTAGATTTCGTTCAAAAATTGATATGTAGTGATAGCAGAAGAAAATGGGGCACAATATCTAATCAGGTCGCAGCGCATCAGTCACTATCCATACTTACCGATACCTACCAAATTCATAGAAATTAGTTGCCTCTGGCTCTTAGGCTATGACTGGTTTGACAGACTTGTCTCTCAGAATGTAACAACTGCTAAGATGCCAGCTTTCTTGGAAGGCTGAAATACCTGATAATATTTATACATGTGAGTACACTCTGGGTAAAAACGACTGACTACAGATACAGCCATTACTATGGAAATCCGCGCGGACAATTAAAAAACTTTTAACTACGAAGGTTAGGGAAGTACTACCTCAAAATATATGATTCTCTTATAGTGGCTCCTTTCATTAATAACGTATTTCATATCCTAGCTTTCATTTTTTTTTTTAATAATTTATATGAACGGGTATATCACGAATGTTGATGGTGTGTCGAAACATATTATGCTTAAACATCATTTGTATGGTCCTCTACGAATTGGCGGAGGCTCAGATTTAAATCTAAAGCTAACTTCAGCCACATTACTGTTGAGTCTATTCCTTTGATTTATTGAGTTTTCATCCATCATGAACACTCGTAGAGCGAGTCCAAAGCCTATTATTTTTATTTGCTGTAGTGTTCCGGGGCTTATTTACTTTTAGGCGGTACGAAACCCCACAGCACTACCACAGGAGGTCAGTGCGCACTCCAATCTAGCACTGGTCAGGATTGGTATCCAGGCAACTCACAATATATTTGCTTTTCAACAAGTCATGTGGTAAAAAAGTTTATGATTCGAAATCGCCAAATCAAGTATTAGTCAAATAGCCATTAGGAATAAAAAGATTGCCCAACTCAAAGTGGCGGATGAGTTAAATCAAATCAATTATGCATCTTTTAAGAGCGACTAGGGAGTTGTTCAAAGTTGTTTGTTATTCAGTAGAAAGTAACTATTTTCTGTTCAAAATGAGGAATGAAGCCTTTTCTAAAAACCTGCCTATTTTATAAGCCCCCTTTAGTCGAAGGCAGCGTACCCTACAATACGTGTAAAAGCCACTTCATGTAAGAACGCTGTTCAACCTTGGTTGAAGGCACTTAAAATATCTCTATAATCGTCTCCAGGGTCTGGCGAGAAGATGCACAGGACTTGTCGAAACGTCAATACACTAATATCAGAATAGGGCTATAAAGTGAGCGGCTATTCTATAGACCTGGGGTCTTGAAGACGCGTGTCGACCTGTTTGAGCGTTCCTTGAGTATCAGAATGAAAACGAAGTATTACAGTTTTATAATATATTGAAAAATAAACACAAAGATTATATCAAAAAAAGGTAAAAAAATCAACTTATATTACTTGCTACCCGCAAGTCAGATCTTATCACTATGCAACCCAACTTCATAAAATATGAAAATACTAGACCAGGACCAAAATTTGCAATACCAGAAAGATTCTCAGCAGTATGTGGATGGTCCGAAAATGTAGGATAAGTTATTAGTGAGTTAAGTAGAGTCAAGACGACTCAGTAAAAGTTCCGGAAGGGGGGTAGGGGTAGCTAAATATACGTTTTGAGGGTTGGATATTGCTTTTTTTTCGATTTGTGGCTAATATATGCATTCTATCGGAAAAAGTTTGATAGAAAAGTTGTAGACAATTAAAAAAATCTGAAACTTGTTCATCAATAATTTTTCAACATAACCCCGAAATTATATCCCCCAGATAAAACTTTTTTTTATGAAACTTGCTAAAAACGTTCTTTAGTTATTTGAATAATCTGTAACTTTTTCAGAGCAAAACTATTTATTTTTTGATTGTACACCAATTTAAATTGGAAAAGAGCCTAATATTCAATAAAAAAAGTTTGTTAAGGAATTTTCATTTTTTAAACTTTATCATTTTCTTTTTTGGAACCTCGACTTTAAGATGGTATGTAGAAAATATATTGTTGGTAACATATTGTTGAAAATACAAAAAACAAAAATGATCGACTTTTTTATAATCGATTTTACAATAATCTTGAGAATTTCTTATTTTAAATTGCACATGAGAGTTGAATTTGATGAAAAAGGTTGATTTTCATCTAATATAATGTCATTTACAATGAATTATTTGTAATTGGTTCTGAAATTACCGAAAACATTGTTGTAATCTAATACGGAAAATCCTAAAATATAACTTCAATACCGAAACTATAAATACCCAAGCAGCAAAATTAGGTCGTGCCAACGTTTTCTCACGCGATTTGACGTCGGCATGTTACATCGGTCCTACCTCAGCATTTTCTACCTATTTGGTCAATAAAATCAGGGTTGGTACGACGTTGTCACACATCTAATAGTTGAACCCTTAAACCCTACTTCTACTGCTTACACTTGTTGGACGACTTCTGTTGAGGGTGGGCGAGAAGTCGCTCCTCCGTTTAAATCTGTTACGGTTCAGAGGTAAGACAGAAATGAATACGAAAATAAAATTATCATTTTTGAATCGTCCTGTATATGTAATCGCTATGGGTACAGGTTCAGCAAATGAGGTGTCAAAAGGTACATTTTCCGTCAGAATAAATCAGATCTGAGATCTCCCTTTTGTTGCGAATATTCAGCTAGTTTGATTGAGGTCCATTTGTTGGCTCAAATCGCACCCTGCGGATATTTTCTTGCTGGAATTCCAGATGACTTGAAGACCATACACCCTAAGTACGGGTTTACAAAGCCGGTATACGAGTGCATCATCAACACATCCTGCGCGAATAGACGGAGAGCTAGCCACGGAAATAGGGCAGCAATTTATACAGTGTGTCCCACTTTGAGCAGCCACACCCTCGTATTTTCTTGACAGTACAGTGATATCAAAAGTTATTTTTCATAACATGTAGTACCCAAAAATATCTAACTTTAGGTTGATGAAATATTGGTATATCCATTTTCCACGGCTACCTACGACCAACTGAAAATGAAAAATTGGGAAAAACATACTAAGCATTTTTTTATCGCAAAAATAACACCAGATTCTGTTTCAGAACACCCTAAAACCCCTAGATCTAACTGCTTTATTCATTAAAATATACAGGGTGGCATCTGTTAGTAGCAACATTATTAATTTTTATTCATCCGAAATGATCGGTGGCTTTCGATTTTTTTTTGTCACAAAGAGCCTGAACGTGTTCAATTGATGCTGAGTATAAGAAATACCCAAATTTTACTTTTTCATGGCTTGCTATGACCAGTTGAAAAGTGGAAAACTGGGAAAAATATACTAAAAGAGTTTTTACTTCGAAACTAAGATCAGATTCTGGTTCAGAACATGCTTAAAACCCATATTTCATTAAAATATACAGGGTGGTCTACAGACTAGCAACATTTTCAATTTGTTTTCATCCGTAATCTTTGGTTGTTTTTAATTTTTTTCTCTATAGTAACAAAGTACCTAAAATGTTCAATTACTGCTATAGAAAATAACCAAATATTACTTTTTCATAGCTTCCTATGACGAGTTGAGAGACGAAAATACATTGAGGATACTTTAAGTACAAACATTTCTGGATCAGAACACCCTGATATCCCCACGTCAATACTTAAATCTAAAAATATACAGGGTATCATCTGTAGCTAGCAAATTTGATAACTTTTATTTATCCGTAATGTTGAATTGTTTCTGAATATTCCTTTCCAATCAAGAAGCACCCAAAATATTCAATTGATACAGTGTAAAAAAAACGAAATATTATTAAATCAACTAAACGCTACGACACTACGCTAACGCAAACGCTACGACACTACGACGCTACGCTAGATGATACCTTGTATATTTTTATGATTCAAGAATTGGGGTCTTGGAATTTTAGGGTCTCTTGAACCAGAATCCGCTGTTACGTTTGTGCTACAAAAGTCCTTGATGTTTGTTCCACACTTTTTCACTTTTCGACTGATCATAGCTAGCCATGAAAAAGTAATATTTGAATATTTTCTACAACATTATTCGAACATTCTTTAGTAATTAGTGATTATGGAAAAAAATCGAAAACAACTAAACATTACGGATGAATAAAAATCAATACTATGTCAGTTACAGGTGACACCCTGTATATTTTAAATAATTAAGTACTGCTATTTGGGGGTTTCAGAGTGTTTTGGAATAGAACTTAGTGTTATTTTTGTGATAAAAATATCCCTGGTATATTTTTCCCAATTTTTCACTTTTCAATTTGGTCGTAGGTAGCCATGAAAAAGTAATATTGGAACATATCCTACAGCATTATTTTGAATATTTTCAGGTACTTCGTGACCAAGGAAAAAAATCGAAAACCACCAAACATTGCGGATGAATAACAAATAAAAAATGTTGTTAGTTACAGATGACACCCTGTATATTTTAATGAATTATCACTGATATTTGGGGGTTTTAGGGTGTTCTAAAACAGATCCTGGTGTTATTTTTGCGATAAAAAAATGCCTAGTATGTTTTTCCCAATTTTTCACTTGTCAATTGGTCGTAGGTAGCCGTGGAAAATGGATATACGAATATTTCATCAGCCTGAAGGTAGATATTTCTGGGTACTATATATAATAAAAAACAAATTTTGAAATCACTTTACTGTCAAGAAAATACGAGGGTGTGGCTGCTCAAAGTGGGACACACTGTAGAACAATTTAAACCACCTAATCAGTTTGCCTTAACACCGTTATTAATTGATTCGGGCGCCTGGGAGCTTTTCATCGGTGGGTGTGGGCGTGGTACCGCCGTAAAGGGGTTGAAAAATCTATTGAAGTTGTTCAATTTATAGAGCGCTGGTTTTTGATGTGATTGTAGCTAATTATGTTCAAAATTCGAAAATAATATTGCATGAAATAGATTCTGTTCTATTTTTCATTTCATATTTCGAATTCTCGCGTTAGTTACTTGTGGAAGAAAATGCTCGACAAAGAAGAATTTAATGTGATGTTTGGTTTGTGGGGTCCAACAATGGAAACCAATGTAGTGATTGTTCAAAGACATTCCATAAGATGATGACTTAGTTATTTTGACACTACATTGGGACCATTTCCAAAATTTATATAGTTATACAGATGCATCAAATAACGTTGCTCATTTCGTTTATTTTTCTTTGCTAACAATAATGTGGTTACAACAGCAATCATAGCTTCACCAGAACTCTCATATTGATAACCGAAACTAATATTAATTTGGTTTCTTTGGTGTGTGTACCGTACAGTACCACAGTAGCAGTTTCGCGTTTCATCTTTCACGTTTTATGTTTCACGTTTCTGGTATATTCGATGTGCCTTACAGGTAATCAAAGAAGTAAAAATTGAAAATGGAATAAATAAATTTTAAAACAAAGAATAAATATAGTACCCTGACCAAAGAAAATGAGGACATTCAGAAAACAATTGACTTTTAATTTCTGTTACGAATCTCTAGAACCCACATAAGCAATGTAATGAACAGGTAATATTACTGAAATTTTAATTTGTAATGTGTAATGTTGCAAATTTTCATTCAGTAAGGTTGCATATATGTTACTGTATTGCACATTTCTGCAGCTCACTAATATTGACAAATGTAACATTACAAAAGTAATATTACAGAAATATTCGGAAATCAAGTTGCCACAAGGTTTGATGTGTAATATTACAAATTTTCTGTCAGTACTATTGCATATAGTTTGCTGCTACGGACAATTTTACATTACTGCAATGTTATTGAGTGTAACATTGCAAAAGTAATAATAAGTAAACCTGCCTGGTCACTTTTGACCAATTTTTAAGGAGACAAAAAACCACCTATCAAATGTCATATCATCAAAACTTTTCACATATTTTTTCAAGTTTTTAATGTTTTTGTGATTCACATTTCAGAATGATTTTTCGAGTCTCGTTAAAAATTGGTCAAATGTGACTTGGCTGGTTTACACTTCAAGCGGAAGATGTAGAATATTACTGTACACAGAAAATATATTTCATATTTCCAATATGTAGAAAAAAACAGGAAATAAACAATAGAATATTTTAATAAAATACATATCAAATGCCTATACATATACAAATTTAAAACAGAACTCACTGTGGGCGGATTTATTGGATACACAAGTAATGAGGAAAAATTTTACTAATCAGAAGTAACATATTTCAACTAGGATTTCATTTTTTGAAATAATTATTATCCATTTAGTTATGTTTATGTATATGCAAAATTAGCTTGAAATCCAAAATAACCAAACTTTTCTTTCTTTACTCACTAATGATTAAACACTATTTTCTTTGGTGAAAGAAAGATTTACATTTTTCAGGAACACATCCTTCAATCCTTTTCTCGGATTTTATTCGCTTACTTTTTGTAATGCACCTCTGGGAACTGAAACCACGCCACAACACATTCCTTGAATTTTTCCAACAAAAAATCGGGAAACTTCTGCTGACCACATCTAAAAAAATAATCTCCATTTTGCAAAAAATACATACATGAACATGTTGTAGCTTACTTCAGTGTTACTATCATGTTCTGCTGGTGGAAGATAAAAATAATTAGATAAAATCACTAATAAACAAATTGGAGCACTAGGGACACAATCCAATCCATCGGCGACCAAAGACGAGAAATGAGATTATTGAGATTATGAGAATTGAGAATAAGTAGAATAACAAACCGTCATCATGTCCAGAGAATGACAGATTACTGGTGCCAGTCGTGACACAGAACCGACAGAACGACACAGATCTCAGAACCTCTATCCACCATTTTCAATCATTGATATTTCAATGTTGCAGTAACTTATATAAAATAATGTATCGTTTGTAATATTGCTAAAAGTTGAAAACAATTTTCCACAGACAACCTTGTACAGGCAAGCTGAAAACTATCTAGCTGCAATGTTAGGTAATGTTTCGTGTTTAGTGGGAATAAGGGACAACCAAAATAAAAATATTCTCACTTTATAATATTCCGAAACAACACAGAATTCTAGGGGGAACATTCTCCATGAAAATTGAAAAATGAAAAATGTGACTTATTTGTAATATCTAACAGAAAACAACTACTTCCCCGGCACAAGCCACGCTGGACATTGAACTACATCTGATAGATATTGTGAAAAGACTTATTTATTTAATGATTTGTTCAAGGAAAACTAGAAAGAATTAAAAAAGTCAGCTATCTGAATGAAAATGCAAATTTTCACTTTCAGATTTTTTCTTTCCTTTTCAGTTAGAGTCTTTTCACAATATCTATCAGATGTAGTTCAATGTCCAGCGTGGCTTGTGCCGGGGAAGTAGTTGTTTTCTGTTAGATATTACAAATAAGTCACATTTTTCATTTTTCAATTTTCATGGAGAATGTTCCCCCTTTTCAATATGAATACCTCCGAAGAGGTTATCTTGAACGATGGAAAATAGCGACTAAAGTTTGTCTTTCAGTCGCAGATGATTCCACAAAAGATTTTATGAATTTCCTATTCATAATTTCGAACTGAAAAACAGAATTCTAATTTTGAAATTCCGAGTCGTAAGCGATGATTTTTGTATTATGGGTGTTCCTTCCAGAGCTTCGTATTCACCTCATATTGTCGTGAAATGTTTTACTCATGTAAATAAATTTGAAATCCTCAAGGCTTCATATTCGAACATTCACCTACATTCCCTTCCTAAACATTTCCAGTGGAACATTGAAATTTCCTTTAACAGGAAAAACTGCTTTCATTTAGTTTTTTATATATTTTTTAATGATCACTGATAATAATCAACTTGACCATAATTATTCACATAATTGAACACAGTGTCTCTTTCGACAGTGAAGGTTTTTTCAAAACATCCGTTACTGGTCATGGAAAACTTGAAAGTCATTTTACAAAATTGGTGGGCACCCTGAAAATGGACTTCGATTCAGCAAAACCATATTTATATGCTGCCAAATCTTTGCAAGATGCACGTGCAAGCTATAAATTTGTCTTAAAAATATCCATTTATAGGTTTAATTAAACCGATTAGATGCGCGGACGCGTGATTTAAGAGGCTTGCCTGTCACATATCGATCAATTTTAATGGTCAAAACCAAAACCACTTAGATTCTGATATGTTTATGATCGGCAATAAACTTAATTTGACATTAGAAGAAGGGTCAACTGGTGCAGCTGGTTCAATGAGTGTGAATTGGTGGCTGTTTATTACCATGTATGATTTTGACCTACGTTTTGGGGGATTCGCAGGGATTAGTCGACATAGGATGGGGTGGTTTTCTATAGCTACATGACCACTACCCCCATTTGATTTTGCATTCTTGAAACACTCACAATTTTATTTATTTTTTAATTGTGATGCATCTGAATAATTCTGTTGAATCAAACTATTTTGTTTTTCAGGGATACCTGATGTGGTACGCATGTCAATGTTAAATAATGATAGTGGGTGTCCATCTACATTCGATCGAAGGCATGTTACTGGCGCCTCCAGTAGTTCAAACACTAATGGCTCGAGTACAACAGGTTACCCACGTGAAACACTCAACCCACCTCCAAGTCCTGTAACAACAGCTGCTTCAACAAGAGATAGCAGCAGCCCATCTTCTCGTTACCGCCCATATCGCCATTATCGATCCATCAATCAGCCACCACCACCAACCCCATGCTCAACTGATATATGCGATGAAAGTGATAATAACTATTCCACTCAAATTCGATATGATGGAGAACCAATACCACCTCCACCTACACCCAGATCTCAGTGTCACCACGAGAGTTGTCCACCCTCTCCGAGTTCAAGATCGTCTACTTATTTCAGTCCTCTTCCTCCACCCCCATCGCCAGTAGCTTCTCCTAAGGGAGGTTATGATTCATGACACTACCATCCTAATGACTGAGGATATAAAAATATTTTCATTTCTTCTAATGACTGATGGAATTTACATGTTTCTTTGTATATATCTTTAACTTCCGGCAATAGGTAATCAAAATGTAATGTTTTTAGAATTTTTTCTCAAATTGAGTAGAGCATTTTTTTTACTAATTTGAACTATTTTTGATTGGTGAATAAACTGAGATTGTTGTACGTATCATTCTTTGATTAAATTATTAATTCAATTTTCTTTGTAAAATGTACGTTCACCATAAAACACTTTTTGAACCTCAGAAGCAGTTTTCTATCCTTTTTTCATTATGTTGCAAGTTTCTGTAAGACAGTCCATTCAAGAAAATGTAAATATGAATATAAATATGAATAAGGTTAGTATAATAAGTCTCCATAATAATAATGATGAAGGCTTCATTGAAAGTTTGAATTTTTGGAGGAAATTCGTTTCTTGGATTGTTTTTTTTTTGGATTTTACCTTCCACAGCCTGAACATAAAGAAAAGTAAAATCAAGAAAATCCATACAAGTATAGATGAATGAATCAATTTGCGTCAATATCTGAACATCAATATGACTAGGCCATGATTTTGACTTCGATAATACTCAAATATTTATCAGTCGCTACAGAAAAACAATAAACAGACACACAGATATCAAATATCTCAGCATAATTTGAGAAAAAGAAAAATAACAAAACAACTACATTTGTATGTTTTCTATCCCTACTCATGTCACTGTCAGACGTTTTTCATATATATTTTATTGTACCATATATAACCATTTCAACCATGCATTGTCGAAATGCACACTTCAATAGATTGAGTATTATGTACAGTTTATTACGCCTGATGTTGTTTTCACACATATTTATAGATGAGAAGGATTGTGGCAATGTTTTCGAGAAATATTATATATTTTCTTCGTTAGTGTGATGTATCTAGTTGTATGAGGAAGATATGTTTTGTCATATATTTGGGGTAACTAGGAATTCTTATAAATTAATAAAACTATTAATATATTCGTATATTAATACTGAAAGTCTTCGAGTAAAGCACATTGGCGACGGGAATGAAACTAAAATATGGCTACAATTGGTAGTATTGGAGAATTCAGCCCTATCAATGACAATTGGATATTGTACCAGGAACAACTTGAGATGTTCTTTAGTATTAATGGATGTTACTGGTAATGCACGAAGAGTATCAGCTTTACTAAGTCTTATCGGATCTGATACTTACCGAATTCTGAGAGACCTATGCCCGACTTACCTAAGGATAAGAAGTATGAAGACCTCTGTAAATTGTTACAAACTCATTTTTGTCCTGTAACATCTATCTACAAAGAGAGAATAACATTTTTCGAGGCAAGTAAAGGAAAGCGAAAGTTAATATATGGTATGCAAGGATTCACAACCTATCAACTAAATGTGAATTTGGCGATCAACTGAAGTATTATCTGAAGGATAAATTTATATGCTCAATGAAGAAAGGTATTATTAGAGACAGATTATATGAAGAGAAGCTTGATACTAACCTAGACAGATTACTAGAATTGGCACTTCTGAAGGAAACTTCAACAAATAATAGCAAAGTTGTTTATGTGAATATGTTAAACAAAAAAGTCGTCGGAAATACTAGGAGATCTACAAATGCCAATAAGTCGCAGGACCGAATGCTGTGCAGATAACCCAGACAGTAGGAGGAAGATGGAAATGTAAATCATGTGGCTATTTCCACACTGGCAATTAGAAATGTAAATACTCTACCTACACCTGTAAGAAGTTCAGTCTGTTGTGGAAGAACGTGAAAAAGATGCTGTTGAAATATATAATATTGATATTAATGATTGTACTCCCATCAACCTTGATATTTCAGCAAATAATGTTCAAATTCCCATGCAATTGGATACTGGTGCAGCGGTTTCGGTAATAACTGAACAATGTTATAACAATTGTTTGTCCGATTGTGAGTTACATGAAAGTAAAATGAGTTTGAGAAGTTTTTCTGGGTGTCTGATTAACCCTAGAACACTAAACATATATATAACTCACATGATTACTAAACACTCGTAAATTTTACGAAATTTTTATTATCCACAGAAAATAAACAAAAGAAAGAGATTTTTTTTTTATCAAAATATCAAAAACAAAATCAACTCTTTATCGAAAAGGAAATCCATATTAAACCATGGAACTCATAATTTTTCTGCACAATTAAGGCAACAAGGAGCCCGATGTTTTCCACAGATTGCTTGGTTGCAGCGGCTGCAATAGTTTGTAGTCATCCTACGAAGATGCGACGGACGAAAGGCACAAAGTGTACGCTTCTTTTCCACTTGCATGGGCCTTTCAGGCAACATATCAATATTAAGAATATTGCATATATCTTGGCGAATTGGACAATGCAAAGTAGGGGTGTTCACTCGTAGCTGTAACCATGACTTCACCAACTCATCCTTCAAGTCGAGCATAAATTTTATTCTTGATATAGGTTTTTCTCCATTTTTAGTTCTATTTGAATTATAAATGATATAAGAATTAATGGCTGCCCTATTTATCATACCGTAAAATATACACATTGGCCATCTCCTAGTTTTACGACCACAATTCATGTTGGAGCACATCTGATCAAATGTATCTACGCCAAATTTAGTCTGGTTGTAAAAGTGTATTATTTCTGGTTTCTTAGTGACATTATTCAAACTTTTGTTCGTATGCATGGTCGACAGTAAAACTACTAGTTTTTTATTTTTTGTCTTCGATAAATAAGATACCATAGTTTTTTGTTTGTCAAAACAAAAAATCGATGTTCCTGGTTGCCTTCTACGAACTTCCAACAAATCTGGTGGAATTTCAGGTTTATCTTTTCGTAGTGTACCAACCAGAGTCAGTTTGTAAGGTGCTTTCAATATTTCATCAGCAACATTTGAAGTAAACCAATTATCCATGGTCACATTTCTGTTACTACCATGAATGGTCTTTGTCATTTTTTTTATATAATATGTACTCAAGGGCAAACCATTTGTATTCGTTCCTTTCCCAAGATATGGTTCAGCATCAATCATATATTTCGATAACGTATCACAAAACATAACTAGTTTGATGCCATATTTGGCTGGTTTATTTGGAATGAACATACGAAACCCGCATCTTCCTCTGAATGCCAAGAGTTGTTCATCCAAAGTTGTATAACTAGATGGAGTGTATGAAGTTCTACTAATAGCAATGAACTCTTCCCAGATGTCACGAATGGGTACGAATGTGTCAATGCTCCTCCTGTCAATTCTTGTTTGTTTATCATCAAAACGATAACAATCTAATAGAAATAAGAAGCGATCACAACTCATTGTGGCCCTATATAAATTTCCTGATATGATAGGATCAAACATCTTCTTCGCATTCAGGTGATTGTTTTTCATCACTCCCGTAAAAATAAGAAGTCCAATGAGTGCTAATACTTCTTCCTTGCACGTTTTCGAAATTGTCGAAGTTCTTGAAGCATACGAGACCGCTTTCAGTGTGATTTGCTCATTTGTATGAAGAACGATTGCATCTAATATATTTTCCGTAGAAAAATGCCTGAAGCAATTCACCGGTGTCAACAACTGTGAAGCAGGACCTTTGCTTCCAGGTACAAAATGAATGATGTTGTGAGCAAGAACTCTTCTTTGCCTACGTGGTTCAATTGTGGACCATCTGTGATGATTTTTGCCCTTCAGTGAAGAATTTTTGGGAGAAATCACATGCTTCAGGGTATCAACAATTGTAGATAATGGTACATTATCATCCGAATCGTCATCACTATCCAACATAGACGTAGCAGAACTTGTTCGATGATTTGCTTCTTGATTCAGTGGACATTGTGAATCTTCAATATTCTCGTCTTCTGAATTATCCTCGTCAGAATCGACCTCTTGGGTTTCTACATCTTCTTCATTTTCGCTACCTGAAGTTTGTATCTGTTCCTCATCACTAACTGCTCCTTCCATGATTTTGTTTGCCTCATATTCTAAGTCGGCTTGACTCAACACGTTCCTAGACATGGCGTTATGAATCGAACGTTGTCACCACTCAATCAAAAAATTTAAAAACTTGCGTGAACACTAAACTTTCGTAATATGAACGAAGTTAAAAGTAACTTAAATAATAAACATTCGTAAAATTGACGACGAACATACAGTAACTTCGATAGACACGATCTCACTGCGATTTCCTCACGGGTGCAACTGTTATATGATAAAAGACGCAGCTACTGAGAATCAGGCATAGATCGTACTTGCAGAAATATCCGAACTAGGCGAATCGCGCACGAGTCGTCGTAAATTTTACGAAAGTTTAGTGTTCTAGGGTTAAACCATTGGGGTTTATCAAAACTAATTTATCATACAATGACAACATTTGTCAAAATTTCATTTTATATGTCATCAAAATTTATTAGGAAGGGATTTTTTATCTAAATTCAAATTTAAGCTCATTTCTGATGTTTTGAATGTAGAAAATAATATATCTTCTCTTCTGAACGAATTCCACGAAATTTTTGACAATAATTTGGGATTTTATAAAAATCAGGTTTTCAATTTGAAGTTGAAAGATAATTTTCAACCCATATTTAGAAATTCTCGACCAGTTCCGATAGCTTTCAGAGAAAAAGTTAAATCCGAATTGCTCAGATTGGAGAGAGATGGCGTTATTAGTCCTATTGATGCATGTGAATGGGGAACATCTCTAGTACCAATTCTTAAACCAGATGGTTCTATTAGGCTCTTTGGAGATTATAAGATCATGACAAATGAGTATTTAGTAGATGTGAAATATCCATTACCAAGAGTTGAGGATATATTTGTTAAGTGGGGGCGAATCATTTTCAAAAATTGATCTCAGCAATGCCTACAACCAACTTCGTTTGGATGATGAATCTTCCAGAATAGTGGCCTGGAATACACATCGAGGCTTGTTTAAGGTGAATCGTATTCCATTCGGAATCTCACTTGCCAGTGGTTTATTTCAGAGAACTTTGGAAATGCTATTGAAAGGTATTGATGTAGTGGCAGATTTTCTTGATGATATCATCATAACTGGTCAAACTAGGTTAGAACATGAACAAAATCTCAGAAAAGTTTTCATAAAATTAAAGGATGCAGGTTTCAGAGTTAAAAAATCAAAATGTAAATTTTTTCAAGATGAGGTTGATTATTTAGGGTACATAATCACACGAAATGGATTGAAAAAGAATTGGATAAAGTGAAAGCTATTTTGAAAGCACCACACCCAAAAGATAAAACTCAAGTTCAAAGTTTTGCGGGTTTAGTAAATTATTATCAAAGATTTGTACCACGTTTATCGATTTTAATGAAACCATATGATTTATTGAAAAAAGATAAACAATTCATTTGGGATAATAAATGTGATGAGGCTTTCTGAAATCAAACAGATCATTGCTTCTGAGGATATTTTGACTCTTCCCTTGATGGAATCGCGGCAGCTTTATAACAGATTACCAAATGGACTATTGCAGCCAGTAGGATTTGTTTCCAGAACACTCATGCCATATGAAAAGAACTATTCTGTAATTGACAGAGAATATTGGGGTGTAAAAAAATTTGTTCAATATCTAATGGGAAATTCCTTCACAATTCAAACTGACCACAAACCTTTAGTTTCCATTTTTGGTGAAAATAAAAGCACCGCAAATGGCTGCTAGTAGGTTACAGCAATGGGCAGTATATTTATCAGGGTTTTCATTCAAAATTGAATATATAAAGGGCTCTGATAATAAAATAGCAGATATGCTCTCAAGGCATCCTATAAATATATGTTATATATCTGAAGATTTTAATGAACCCTCGAACTATTTGAATCTGCTAGTTTCACAAGATTTGCCAATTGATCATCATAAAATAAGTTATGAAACTAAAAGAGATCCTATAATTTCAAAAATTTTTACTTTTGTGACCACAGTTTGGCCAGAAAAGGTTTTGGATGAAGAAATTTTACTTTATTTTAGAAAAAAAGATGAAATAACTTGTGAACAGAATTGTATTATGTGGGGTTTCAGAGTAATCATACCAAAGAAATTGAGAAATCAATTATTAGATGAATTACATGCGAGCCATTAGGAATAGTGAAAATGAAATATATTGCTCAATCTTATTTTTGGTGGCCAGGATTAGATAAAAATATAGAAAATCTAGGCAGAAATTTGTAAATTCTGTTTACTGACTTCTGATGATCCCATCAAAGCACCACTGATTCCTTGGGAAAGACCTGTTAGACCGTGGCAGAGAATTCATGTTGATTTTCTAGGACCTATACAAAATAACTATTATATCATTATCATTGATGCATATAATGAGTGGCCAGAAATATTTAAAATGAATAACATCACTACTGAAAACTCTATTTCCAAATTGAGAGAAACATTCGCTAGGTGGGGTATACCAGAGGTATTAATGTCAGATAATGGACCTTCTTTAGTATCAAAAAATTTTGAAGAATTTTTAAAACGTAATGGCATCAAACATAAAACTATTTCACCGTATCATCCATCAACAAAAGGTTTGGCTGAAAATGCTGTTCGCTCTTTAAAAAAAAGTATGAAGGCCGCATTAGTAGATATAAAAAATAAGAAAGTTTCATTAGATATTTTAGTCAGTAGGTATCTACTGAATTATAGAAATTCAGTCCATTGTTCCACAAATGAAAGTCCTGCTATGTTGATGTTGGGTCGAAAATTAAGAACAGTTTTAGATTTAGTGAGGCCAGATACCAATAAAGTACATAATAATAATCAAATCAGACAATGTGAATTATACAAATCAAAACAACGAAATAAATTGAAGGTGGGAGATGAAGTAATAGTGCGTGACTACAGAAATTGTAATCATAAATCGTGGGTGGAGGCAGTTATCAAAAAAGTGATTGGAGATAGGGACTATTTGTGCAAATTGAAAAATAATACAGTTTGGAAGAGACATTTGGATCAAATAAAATTGACTCCCCATTCACTCACCTCTGGGAAACTATCGTCTCACTAATCTGAAGCCAATGTTTTTATCATTTCTTTATGTTTATTTGATTTATTGGTAATTGATTGATTTGAATAATTGTAAATTTGATACAAATGGACAAACATTGTATGCATTGTGTTAATAAACGTGAACTGAGTTTGTTTATTATGTTTGTAGAAAATATTAGGTTGATTGGAAATTTAATTGGTTATATTTATAATATTTCATGTTAGTGATGGGGAATTGTGATGTATCTAGTTGTATGAGGAAGATATGTTTTGTCATATTTTTGGGGTAACTAGGAATGGGATATTGATTTGTCTGTCAAATAAAAAAAAACTTGTCAGTAAAATTCTATTTTCTTATAAATTAATAAAACTATTAATATATTCGTATATTAATACTGAAAGTCCTCGAGTACACCACAGTTAGCAAAGACGAGAACATTTGTTTTTCTATTCAAATCCAGTAATTCTTGTGTATAACTGATACTTTCAAAAATAGTCGACGTTTATCATAACTTGTTGAACACTCTATTTGGATGCCTTATTAGGTCTTTTTTTGACAAAGTCAAATGAAATCTGACACAAATTCGGTCAAAACCGCACATGAATCTCTTCTTAGTAAAAAAGTAGAAAATAATGGTTTTAATACGATATATTCTACAAAAATTGTCCAAAACGTATTTTAACAATACGTCAAACATTGTTATTGTTATTTCCGTCAACAGGTTGAACCCTTACGAGCAACCTTCAAAAGTCCTCGAGAGACTTGTGCGAGCTATGGAAGACGCAGTCCTTATCTTTTAACGTATGATACCATGCAAGATCGACATTATTTCCTAGTTTATCTTTTGTACCACATTGTGTTTTTTCCATACAAATTTCAAGTCCGTTTGGTTTTAAATAAAAACTAGGACAAAACGGATATTAATATATCAAACACTATTTTTTTTTAATTAATTGTAAAATATAATTTCTATTCTATTTCCAATTATTAATACCTACACCTTCCCCGAACAAAGAGAAAAATATAAATATTGATCAATTTTTCTTAAAAAACTTATAGTCTATTTCAAGTTTACCGTAGAGTAAATTCTCAGAAAACAAACTAATTTGGTTTGCATATTTTAGTACAATGGCAATATTTCAGCTCAATTTTCATTGTTTTCGACTATTTTGGTATACAATTTCGAACACCACCCAGACTATCATAAAAAGTGTTTACCTGTTAGAATAAAAGACTAGCCGAGTATTCCGCCAGTCATAGGCGTACTTCCAGGATATTTACTTTATTTGTTTGGGTTCCTTCGTTATTATCAAACTAGTTTTGTCCAGTTGATTATAGGCGAGTGAAGAGATCTGACGCAATTATGATTTCTGCGATAGTTGAGTGATTTTATCGAATATGAAATTAACTTGTGATTATGGACCAGTGCAAAAATTAAATGTGGATCGTAACGAAAAGAGTGTTATGTTGGGTTTACAGATTCAACTAAACTAACAATTATGAATCAATAATTATGAAATGTCATCACAGAATTAAGGAGGTGTTTATATAGATCAATTAAGAATTATGAACTATGCGTTTTAATATGCCAACTGTGAGACCGTTGTCAGATAAATCAAAAAAGCACCCATTATTTCTAGAAAGTCTTGATCTCCACAATCCATATCAAATATTTAATGAAATAATTAAAATAACACGAAAATTCAACCTGATATTTCACCAAATCTTAGCTATTTTATACCAAACCCGCCAAATTCAACATTGAAATTTGATGGAATTCTAAAGTAACACGTTCCGCTCTTTCCATCGACAAAAATTCTCAATTCTTAGTGGTCTTAGTTAAGTTGAATGTTAAACTACTTAGTAATTATTAATTCTTATTTTAAATGACAAGACGAAAAAGTATAAAGGTTCATATTCATATACGTTCTATTGTATTCAACATCCTTAGTTCTTAGTTGTTAGTTTGATACTTCGTCTAGTTGAATCTAGAAACCTAACATTATACTGAATATTATAATAATTTCTCTTCGTCTGAAACAGAATATGAGGAAGCATATATGAGGAAGCATATGTATGCATAGTATGTGTGTCTAGTACGTCCATTAGGAGTTATTTTTCCTGAAGTGAAATCTCACAGAAATTGATTTAGAAGTATTATGGTCGGTAGCCTGGCGTTCTAAGGCGCAGGCCGTCCGAAACTTCAGTATAGCGGTAGCCGGTTCGAGCCCGATGTATGTACGAGGGATTTTTTCTCAAGTACACAATATCGGAATCGATAGACGACCACAGTCCTTGTGTACACAAGTGTATTGTGTGTTGTCTAGATGCCAATCTCGACTAGTGCTAGCTTGGAGTGCGCCGGGCACCCGAGGTGGTGCTGCAGGTTTTCCGGGTTTTCCTGCAGCTGAAAAGTGAATACGCCACCAAAAATCAGTAAGTCGCCACGGCCAATAATAATAATAGCCGTCCTCTATCCGCACAGGCTATGCCTTTGGGTACACTCTACGAGTGTTTATGAGGAAGTATTATTGTTAGTATTATTATCAACTTGTTTTTTTGACACCATATTCTGAACTGTTCAACAATACTTTCTGGTTCACTCATGAGTTGACCAGATATGGTTCCCAGTAAACATGAAACGTTTATGAAACATTTCAAAAGTACTGTAGTTGTGAATAATCGAAACATTTATTAGAAACATTTCTGAAATGTTTCAAAATTATCGAAACATTTTTGATACATTTCAACACAGGTTATTCTGATATATTCAGAAACATTCCATATTTACATAAATTTTGGATAATTTAGACATTTCAAAATAACTTCAATTGAGAATAATCGAAACGTTCAGGTAATAAGATTTCTGAAATGTTTCAAAATGATTCATGAAGTTCCAAACATATCATGATGCCTTAAAACAATGCAATTCGAAATCTCCTGAATTCTGATTCAATGAAACATCACAAAGAACATCAGTTCGATACACAGAAACATATTTTACTAAGTATTTCATAAATGTTTCAGATGTGTTGAATTAACCTCTTTGGAAACATTTCAAATGTTCAAGGACTCTTGGACATTTGAAACATTCCAAATCAATTCTGAGTGTCGATAATCGACTCGTTTCATTTTGTACCATTTCAGAAATGTTTTAATAGTATCATATAATATTTCTGAAACATTCCAAGATGGTTTATTTTGATATACTCGGCAAAATTTCTCATTTCAATCAATTTTTGGTACTTGAAATATTTCAAAATAACTTCAACTGAGAATAATCAAAACGTTCAGAGAGCAAAACTTGAAACTGAAATGTTTAAATTAATTTATAAAAGTTCAAAATATATAAGTATGCTTCAAATCAATGATTTTGAAACATTTCAAAATAAAACGTCACGAAATAACATCAATCAGTTTGATATACTTAGAAACAATTCATATTTTACCTAAACTGTAACTGATTGAAAGCATCTAATATAACAAAATTTTAAATAATTTGATACATTATATTCGCAGTAAGTAACATAGAAACGTTTAAAAAAATTTGAGTTGATCTCTTCGGAATCATTTCAAATGAACATTAAATGGTGTATATTTGAAACATTTCAAAATAACTTTAAGTGTGAATAACTGAAACCTTCAATTTTGCATCATTTCAGAAATGTTACAGAAAAATTAATTAGTACCTGTATCATGTGTATGCCAAAATATCCTCAATTATGAATCATGTGTTTACCAAAATATCCTCAGTTACGTTTCCAAAGAGCTAAAATTGACTAACTGAAATAATTTAAGTCTTTTTATTTTGAATATTGATGTAGGTACGTAAAAAATCGAAACTTTCACCTGCTAGGTACCTAATTACCGAAACATTTCATTTGAGCATCTTAACAAAAAACAAAAACAAATTATTGGTATATTGAATATGTGTTTCATTCACAGTAACATTTCGAAATCAGAAAAATTTTGATAGAACACCCTCCCTCAATAATTGAAATATTTCAAAAGGACTCCAATTGCGAATGATCGTAACATTTTTTACCATCATCGTGAAAAACCGCTCTTTCCTTGGCGTATTGACCTTTTAAAAGTCGTGGGCACAAAGCTCTGAATGTATCTCTAAACCTCGAAAACTTCATCTTCTGGTCAGATGGAGCAGCCTAAACTCCGTTATATCGTGTGAAATCAGAGTAAACAAATATAACTGGAGATATTTGATTTGTAACGATTCCGAGTATTCGGACGAGGAACTGATGGCATCAAACCTATCTAGATTGACCCACCCTCTTTTTGTTTCTGTTAGAAATGAGTGTGTTAACTGTTAGCAGTTTTGTTTGAATCACAGTTTTTCTTCTATATTCAACTATTTCTGAAATATTTCCAGAATATTTCTATAATTGTGTTTGACATTCCCTGGATGTTCTATGTATGTTTTTCAAATATTTAGTAATGTTTCACATAAATGCAATGCAGAATTACTTCAGAAATATATCTGAAACATTCAAATGGCTGTTATGTTTTAAAAAATGTATATTATGAAACAAACCTAGAATATGCCAAGAATGTTCCAAAATATGAACTCATGCACAGTTTTCTTCGGAACCTCTCTGAGGTCAGGCATTTTTAGATTTAGAAATGTCTCTGAAACATCAAAGCAATATTCAGTGGAATGTTTCAAATTGTACAGAAGTAAAGTAGGAATCCTGACACCTTTCAATAACAATAAAATATTTGAAATATTTATTGTCACATCATCAACTAACTTGAAATGTCTTTCGAATGTTTCTGAAATAGTTACGAAATATTGCTAATGAAAGGTTTCCTTGAAATGTCTCTGAGGTCGGACATCTTTATTTTTCAATATATACCTGAAACAATATGGCAACATAAATTGGAATGTTTCAAGCTTACAGATTATGTTTCAGAAATATTTCTGAAATCGAAAAATGTTTACTGGGTTATGGTTGTATGATCAGCAAACATTCTAACATGGCCTCCGACAATATGTTGAGGTAGATCATTTACATGTAGTAAAAGTTGTTTGATATTTTTTTACTCTGACTATGACCGATTACATAATACAATCATATTTCTATTACTCAGGTAAGATTCTATCTATTTTACTATATTATTAGGAAAGTCGAAGATTCATAGTTTTTGGATTAGAAATTTGAAACAAACTTTATCGATTGCTTTCGATAGTTCGAAAAACAAACATTTACACAGTGCATTTTCTTCAATTAACATTGTTTATATAATTTTCATTAAAAAAATCATAGTATTTTAAATATTTTTCGTTTTTTGTTTTAGTATAATAGTTGTTCAGATTTTTTAACACTCTATATTAAGCTTACGAATACAGTATGGGCCCATATATAACGTTTGCAGTATATGGAAAAAAATATAAGAATTACAAAGCGTTACGTTATAGGGGATAGTTTCTGCATATTGGAAAACCTGAAAATCGATATTGACATACGTCGCGTGACTACCAATATGGCGGCAATTTAGAAAAACTTATTATTAATTGGGGTTATTTTGTGGAGATAGCAAAAAAGGGTTATGCGAGAAAGTTGTTTATGATTTAATTTTAGGTCCTCATACGTGATTTGAAATATCAATTTAAAAAAATTGAAAATCGTAATTTTTCTTAATATTATTTTTTATTAATTAAAAAACACTAATTTTTTGGTCTCCACTAATTTTTAGGGATCGTTATAAACTTATGTAATAGATAATTATACAATCTGTTCCCAAGTGGTAGTGCAAAATTTCAGAAACTAGTTTCACTATTACTCTTGCTTTTGCAATGGTATATATTTTTTAAATACGAAGACCACATAGAAAGCTTTTCTCGACCGCAATCAAGTTTTCCTTCTTTTTCGACAAATCTTGATTGCGGTTGAGAAAAGTATGAAAAATCAGATGAATTTGGAAGATATGAACCATTGCAGCAACATTGAAATTTTGCACCACTATTTGGAAACAAACTTAAAAATTTACATTTTATTATTTACAGTATATAACGTTCCCTAAAAATTAGTGGGGACCAAAAAAAACAGCGTTTTTTTAATCAATAAAAAAATATTCAGAAAAAAATGCAATTTTCAATTTTTCAAATAGATATATCAAATCCCGTATGTGGGCCTAAAATTAAATTAAAAAGAACTGCCTCAAATAATTTTTTTACTATCTTTACAAATAACCTCACTTTTGCAAATTCTTAATAAATTTTTCCAAAATGCCGCCATATTGTTAGTCCTGTGACATAATATCAAAATCTATTATTAGATTTTTCAACATGCAGAAACGATCCCCTATAAAGTATTTTTTGTAACTCTGATAATAAAAATGTTTCCCGCACCTCATTGCCCACACTGTTTATTAAATTTGAGGTAAGTAGTTTTAGAAATATCAAAATTTGTAAATAATAGTCGAAACCTATAATTCTATATTTTCAAATACTAAGAAATTACAAGAAACATTCTTCATAACTTTGTGAAATATATTTTTTCAACGTTTATTCATATTAAATAAAACGAAGCATTTGTAAATTATGCACGCCTATGTATTTCGAGGTTTCGGCGATTAGTGTTCTGAGAATTTACTCTACGTTATTCTTGAAATGGACTAGAACTGAATTTCGAGTTATATCTTTTTACCCTTGATTGATCCTTTGAGTGACAGCTCTAATTTATCGCAAGGATCATTATTTGATACCTTACCTTCACTTTTTTTCATAAGTGACTGGTCTACTATTTGAATCTCATGTTTCTTCTCTATCAGTTTTTAATTCCACTAGATAATTGTTAGCATTATACCGTGATGTAATAGTGACTAACAGGGTCTGTTCTGTTGTAACTCTGATGGAAGTTTACAACTCTTTCCGAAAATCAGTTAAAATGCTTTTCCTTTTCAATTCAATTCAGTTTATTTCCTTCAAATGACAAATTTGTTTAGGAATTGTCAAGAAATACTTAATGTTAGGGAACGATAACAAACAAAACAGATAAGTCACAATGATAAATAAATATACACCAAAGAAATACAAGGAATGAAATACAGTTGGTTCTGTGAATTTACCCTTGATCATATAAAAACTCGTCAAGTCTATAAAAACACTTATCCAGCAGAAAATACTTCAGACTTCTTTTGAATGTCAAATGGTCAATTTTAGATTTTATTTCTTCCGGTAGACGATTGAAGATTCTTGGCCCAATGAAAATTGGAGAATTTTGACTTATTTTATTTTTTTTTAGCTATTTTCGTGTGAATAAAATGTTTCCAACGAGTATTGGTTTTGTGGATATCACTGTTGAGTGTGAAGTCGTTTCTGTTGATGAAAATATTTATTGACAATTATTCATAAATGAATAGGCTGATGAGAGTTAAAATTTTATGATTGAGAAAAAGTGTTCTGCATGAGCTGCGTTTTGGAATTTTGAAAATGCACCCCACAAACAAATACCGTGACGTAATCTGGCTTCAACTTGGGCATAATATATACGTATCAGTTGATTTGAATCTAAAACAGTGTTTAGGTTTTTGATCATATAAATTATTGAGCTCAGCTTAGAAACTAACTGTTCGCAATGTGTGTTGCAGCTCAAATACTCGTCCATGTAGATTCCGAGAAATTTCACATTGCAGCAGGTGAAACATGTTTCAATGTTTTCGACGACTGCGGTAAGGATGATGCAATACGTTTCAACGGTTTAGTGATGGGTTTGAATAATTTTTCCAACGTCTCGTCATCTTCAGCCTTCCCCAATTTCAAAGCCAAATATTTTTTTCTCACCGCTTGGGATAATTGATTGATTTTCAACTTTATCTCAGCATCGACAATACCCTCATCTACTCGTGTTGACGGCATTGTGTGTGAAATTATACTACTTCATTGGAGGATGTGCCGGGGCATATATATTTATCGAATCCCATACGATATCTGCCATTTTGCAAATCACAATCTTTGATAATAACCAAAGCCCCATATTTCTCATTCCAACATTTCGAGCACATATTTTTGAAGTCTTCATAGGAAAAGTCTGGTGAGACATGTTCATCGAATACATGTTTCAAATTAATGTCATCTTGTTTGAACAACACAATCAATCATATTGCAATTATCACGTATGAGTTGTTTCGGTATTTTCGAATACGTTTGACACAAGTATGCTATATCAATGTATTTATGCCTGGACATTGCATAATATTCTCTGATTTCATTCTGTTTATCGCAGGCGACATCATCGAATACAAAAAAGAGTATTCTTTTGCTTCCGAAGCTGGGATTATGTCCTCGTTGTCTTTGAAGGGAAAATAGCCAACTCCTCGAACTTTTTTCAATATCTCTTGAAGTAATTGATACTTGGGCTGATACAAGGACTTTGAGTACCTATACGTAGACATTTTAAAACTTGCCACCATTCGGATCGAATAATAAACTTAACATGGCATTAGTTTTTCCACAATTACTAGGTCCACAAAAAATGGCGCGGAAAGAATCGGGTAACAATTTGCCATGTTTACTTTTTCTACGAACTTTGAAATCTAAATTTTCAATAGGAAGTAAGGTTTTTTGTTGAACAACCTTCATATTGACGCGACGTGTCACTTTCGACTACTTTGAAAAATACACAACCAACTCATTATATGTACATGGATAGTTTCAAGGGTATGATCGACTACCTCCTCCTTCAAAGTCATTCATGTATATATGTGTTTTAAATTTGAATAATTTTTCCGTATAATGCTAACTTTCAAACGAGAAGGCTGGCATTGTAAACTATGTGATCAATAAATTACCATTCGAGTTACACTTGCCGGGATATCAATTTTGCGGACCTGGAACTAAGCTGAAAAAGCGTCTTGCACTCGGTCGAAAATGCATAAACGGTTTGGATTCTGCTTGTAGTTCGCATGACATTGCTTACTCTGAAAATAAATCTTTAGAAGATCGTCATAAAGCTGATTTGGAATTGGAGAACAGAGCGTGGGAGCGAGTCAAGTCTTGGAGAAAAAGCAGCCTCTTGGTTCGTCACGACAACAATGAAAACCAAACGTAAGCTGGGAATGGGCGTGAAAAAATCCGCAGCACCTTCATTCAAACGAGACATTTTAAGCAAAATTTCAAAATCTCTGCGGAAAAGTTTGAAAGCCAACCAGTTGAATGATGGGAGTCTGAAAGGTTTACGTAAAGCATCTGTGGTGGCTTTGCGATCAGCTAGAAAACAAATCAAACGCTTGGGTGGACGTAACAAAATCAAGATACCCAGAATAATACCATTCGAAGCAAAATCTGGTGGAATTCTACCGCTGATTCCGATATTTGCAGCTCTCGGGGCACTAGGTTCGCTAGCTGGTGGTGCTAGTGCTATCGCCAAGACAGTCATCGACTCTAAAGATGCTAAAAAGAAACTCGACGAAGATCATCGTCATAACAAACAAATGGAAGCAATTGGAAAAGAAGGCTCTGGTTTGTTTTTGAAAAAAAGTCCCCGAGGAGGTTATGGTCTTTTCCTTCGAAAAAACTCCCATTGAAGCTACCCAATAGATCCTTGTATGACGTGGAGTTGATCAAATATGCGAAACGTTTGAAAATTTCCCATTTCAAAGGGGTATTTATGCGTGATCAATTGCCACGTCGTTCTAAGCCCATGTTGCGAGAGTGTGCCATTGTGAATTTGGATCTTCAACGTAACAAAGGAACGCACTGGGTAGCTTACCGAAAATGTGGCAACAAAGTGGAATATTTCGATAGTTTTGGAAATTTGAAACCGCCTGTGGAATTGGTTCGTTATCTTGGAAATACAACGATCGTTATCAAAATTTCAACCAATACAATTGTGGACATTTGTGTTTGGAATTTTTTTATAACACTGAAAGACAAACGCGATGAGTGCCAGTCATGTCTCAGACACTGACAACTTCTACTTCAACGGCTTCCAGTGATTTTACAAATCCCATTTCATTGGACTCTGATGCAGATTACAGCTTGGCTTTGATTGGATTCCACTCATACAATACCATTCCGAATATAGAAGAACATAACCGAAGATTTTATTATTTGAAGAACGCTGATAAAAAACAACAGGAAATTATCACCATTCCAACAGGTTCTTATGAGAAAAATAACATTGCAAAATTTCTGAGGAAATATATCGAAAAAGCCAAGGAGAACAAACAGCAGAAAAAGACGGATAAGGGCGACGCCGACGCCGGCAACGACGACGAAGATATAACAAACGAGATTTTTTCACTGAAAGCCAATCTCAATACTCTACAGTGTGAAATATACAGTAAAATACACGCAATTGATTTTCGACCTAATAACTTTATTGGACGCCTATTGGATTTCTCGGAAAAATTGTTGCCGCCTGGAATAATCCACAAATCTGACCTTCCCGTCAAAATTGTTAAGGTTCGAACAGTTCACCTCGATTGTAATATAACAGCTGGAGCTTACTTCAACGGACGGCCTTCTCATACAATATATGAATTCGCACCCAGAGATAATCCGGGGTATGCGATAGACGAAGTGCCGCTGAATTTGATATATTTGCCTGTAACTGCCAAAGGTGATATTACTAACATTACGGTCAACATACTCGACCAAGATTTCAATCCAGTGAATTTCCGAGGTGAACTGAATATTATCAGATTAGTGTTGAAGAAACTGTGAGAGAGAGAACGATGGGTCTAACATTTGATTATAAACACAACAATTATTCGCCTGCGAGTTCAGTATTGAAGCAATCATCTCGCAGAACACTTGTGCTCTCCGCTTCCAATAGAAAATTTCTCAAGTTATTGGGCTATCATGTCGTCGTCAAAAAATGTGTTCGACGTGTACAGACGTCCCAAATTTGATGAATCCGTTCAACGTTTGGAAACTCGCACTCATTATCCATATGTGAAATCCTTCCAAAATAATGACATTATCGAAATCGCCATTCAACAAAGTGAAGCATGGCTACTCATGTATGATGCGGTTATTAGCATTAAAGGAACTTTATTGAAAACTGCTGGAAATGGAGCAGTCAATTTCGTTAATAATGCACCAGCATTCTTCTTCGATTCCATTTCATACGAACTGAATGGCAAAGAATTGGATTCAGTGCGAAATCCCGGAGTGGTGAGTACGCTTCGAGTATATTTATGTTATACCACAGACGATACTAGTCATTTGTGTACTGCTGGATGGAACTACCCCAATGGATCCCTACGAAACGATGCCGATGGTTCGTTCAATTTTCACGTACCTCTGAAACATCTTTTGGGAATTTTCAACGACTATACACTTGCCACGTGTGGAAAGCAAACTGTGCGATTGGTCAGATCTCGCAACGATAACAACTTTATGGTAATTCAAGATGCCGCAACGAAAGCTGAACTAAAAATCAATAATATTGAATTGAAGGTGAAGCATATTTTCCCCAATGATGAAATACGTCTCAATTTACTGCAATCTATCAAATCTGACATGCCTATGATGATTCCATATAGAAAATGGGAGTTGCACGAATTGCCCGCATTGACGGAAGGTTCAACCAAGGAAATTCGGGCAGTCAAAACTTGTTCTGCTATGGAGAGTCCTCGATACATCATAATTGTATTCCAAACAGATCGTATGGATAATGCAATGAAAGATCCCACATACTCTGACAATATCGATTTGATGGACATCCGATTGATTCTGAATAGCGATACATATCCACATGAACGTATGCGATTGAATTTTGAAAAAAATGACTATCGAAGCCCACACTGCCTGCTGATTTTTATCCTAGTTACATGAATGACGCGAAAAAACAACTTCTACTCGATTATGCCGCATTCAAACATCGATCTGTTTTCATCATAGATTGTTCGAGAAGATCCGAATTCATGAAGTCATCCACAGTTGATGTGAAACTAGATATTGAAGCTGTAAAAGGCTTCCCAGCCACTACCCGGGCATTTTGTCTGATACTTCATGACCGGATTTTAGAAAATCTACCTCTTTCAGAGATAGTCAGACATTTATCTTGAATAACACCTTGCTAGCCAACTCAGTTGTGTTGAAAAACTCCGAAGATGAAGATCGTAGTTGTAGACATGCAAGGTTTCAATTTGGGGGGTGACTTCTACCCCAAGGAAATAACTATTTGTGATGGACGAAGAACAAATCATTTTTTACTCAAGCCCCCATTTCCATTTGAGTCGCTTTCTGCCGCTGATAGAAAACAAATCCGATATGAAGAAAAAAAAAAAGGCCATGGTTTGAGATATTCCGATGGGTATGTTGATTATGCAGGTTTAAATGATATCTGGAAGCTGCTCGAAGATGTCGATATCATTTATGTGAAAGGTCATCAAAAGTTTGATATTCTGCAGAAATATTTTACTACGCAACAGCCACGAACAACAACACCACACCTAGTCAACATTGAAAAATTTCACAATAGGTACACCAAATTTGTTGCAACAAAATGGAACGTCGTTGTGTATGAACCATGAAGGCGCTAACATTCGTTGCAGCTTAAAACATTGTTTCACCGTATGGGAATGGGTCTCTCAACATTTGATATGGTGACATAAGGAGTTGCCGTCAGCATGGACGGCTGTATTTTCGAATCCAAATAGATGTAAATTTAATACTATACCTTCACGTAGAATTGTACCTATTGCAGTGGAATAAATATGTTTGAAAACCAAGTGTTTTATTCATTAATATTTCAACAATGGCAGTGCTAACATCAAATTAAATTATATTGTCTGCTGTCTTTTCAAATATCCTATATATAAATCAACCACATAATGTGAATGAAGTTTTCATTACTTTTGATAATGCTACTGGACATAGCCTACAAACTGGTTAAAAATGATTCCAACGCAAATCAATGCAGGACATTTACCTGTTTTGATTGTTCAATGATCGAACATTCGGTGATTTAGCAAATTGGACAGCAATATCTACTCCTACTACTACTGTTGTTGATATTATTTAAATAAACTTGCAAATTAGTAATAATTAAAAAAAAACTTCTTCCTCTTTTTATATCGACACTTGACATATATCTTAAAATACTCTTTGACTTTTGACGTAATACTGAAAAACATGGAACACAATGAGTAGGAATGACATTCATGGATTACAACATTCCAACACTACCCCTTAATCCATTAATTCAAATAATACCTAAATTTTCAACACAAAATTTATGTTTAGGACCATGCAGCCCTTTTGTAAAAATATCAGCAATCATCTTATCAGTAGGTACATAATTCAGAACAATAATACCTTTATCAACAATTTCTCTTATGTAATGGTACTTAGTATCTATGTGTTTAGTTCTACTGTGATAAACTGGATTTCTTATAAGTTTTTGAGCACTTTGGCTATCATTATACAGCATCAATGGTTCATTAAATTCAACAAGTTCCATAAGAAGGCCTGTGATAAAAACTGCTTCCTTGCTAGCTTCAGTGATGGCGATATACTCAGCCTCTGTGCTTGATAATGCTACACAGGACTGTTTTTTAGCCTCCCAGGAAATTGCTGCATTACTCATTTTGAAAACATACCCTGAATATGACTTTCTATCATTCACATCGTTTGAAAAATCAGCATCTACATAACCAATAACACTTTTGTCAGATTTTGTAAAAGTCAGTTTTTTATCAATAGTGCTTTTCAAGATTTCAAAATTCTTTTTACATGTTTCCAATGTTCATAGGTGAAACAAGTATTAAATTGGCTAAGATTGCTTACAGAATATGAAATGTCTGGTCTTGTATGAACTACTAAATACATCAATGAGCCAATCAAATTTTGATAAGGTAAGTTTGGTAATTCATCATTACTTGGTTTCAATTTTAAACCTGGTTCGATGGGTGTCAAAACAATTTGTGCTTCTTGTAATCTGAATCTTTCTAAAAGCTCTAATATATAATCTTTCTGGTGCATTTTCAAATTGTGTTTTTCTTCATCATATTCAATATTCATGCCCAAAAAATATTTTACTGGACCCAAGTCTTTTAGCTTGAAATGTTTTGACAATTCATCTTTAACATTTGTTTTCATTGAGACAGAGTTTGAACAAACCAAAAAATCATCTACATATATTGCCAGAATTATTATTGAACACTTTGGAGTTTTAAAGAAAATACATGGTTCATGGCAAGACTGTTTAAAATTCATTTTAATCATTATATCTTTTACTTTATTGTTCCAAATTCGTGAAGATTGTTTCAAGCCATATATTGCCTTTTTTAATAAACATACCTTATTTTCTTCATTTTGAATTACAAAACCATCTGGTTGACTTATATAAATATTCTGATCAATTTCTCCATTTAGAAATGCTGTCTCAATATCTAAGTGGTCAACAGATAAATTCAATTCAACACTTAAAGCAAATAACAATCTTATTGAGGAGTTCCTCACTACTGGGTAAAAAGTTTCATAATAATCAATACCATATTGCTGGGTGAAACCCTTTGCAATTAAGCGAGCTTTATATTTCACTTCACTATTAGAAGCCTTTTTTACACAAAACACCCATTTATTTTGCACTATCTTCTGTTCCGCAGGTCGGTCAACTAAGACCCATGAGTTGTTTTCCATCAGCGACTGATATTCTTTCCTCATGGCTGCCATCCACTGCTCACTCTCTTCTCTCGCTAAAGCTTCACTTACAGTCTTTGGATCCCCTCTTTCAATTTCAAGTTTCTGATTTTCACTGAAAACATTATATGTAACATAGTTTTCAAATGTTTTCTTTGTTGATATTCTCCCTGATCTTGTTATTATCTCCGCTTCACGTTCATTTTCATCTGAATATTCTTCTTCTATTATTTCTTCTTTCCTCTCCTGTTCAGGATCAATTCTTTGTTTGGTTTCTCCTAACGACTCTGTTATTTCTTTTGTTTTTGAACCCAATGTAACAGTAACTTCTGGTTCAGAGGTTGAATCTCTTTCGGCTTGACATTTATTTATTTCTCGAAAAGGTTCATTAACACATTCATTAAATTTAACTGTGCGACTAACAGTTACCTTATCTGTTTTTGGATCTAAAATCCTATAACCCTTATTGGTTTCACTATATCCTATCATTAATCCTTCTTCAGCTTTTGCTTCCAATTTTGACCTTTTTTCTTTTGGTACATATATGAGAGCTTGACATCCAAAAGTTATTAAATGTGCCAAATCAGGTTTTTGACCAGTCCAGAGCTCGTAAGGGGTTTTGTCTCTCGGTCTAGTAGGCAATCTGTTTGAAATATAGTTTGATGTTGTTATTGCTTCTCCCCAATATTTATATGATAGTTTAGCATCTGAAAGCATACACCTAGCTGACTCTACCAAGGTACGGTTTTTTCGCTCAGAAACACCATTCTGCTCTGGGCTATAAGGTACTGTATATTGGAATTTTATACCTTTGTTCCTCAATAAGTTTTTTACACAGTTGCCTACATACTCTCCGCCATTGTCAGATCTCAAAATTTTAGGGTTCTTTCCAAACATATTTTTCACTTCGGCTAAATAAATTTTCAGTTTATCTATGACCTCATCTTTTGAATGCATTAAATATAATGTTGTATACCTTGAAAAGTCATCAGTAAAAGTTACAAAATATTTTTTACCTCCTACCGTAGGGGTTTTCATAGGTCCACATACATCACTGTGAACTAAGTCAAGAACCTCTTTAGTTTGTGAATTTGACGACTGAGGAAAAGATTTTTTAGTAAGTTTTCCTTCTATACAAGAAATGCATTGTTTTATATTATTACATTTTGTAATATTTATTCCAGTGGCCAATTTTTTTTCAACTAGGTACATTATTGTGTCAGGGTTTCTATGACCTAGCCTTCTATGCCAAATATGTATGCAACTATCAGCTTTTTTACATGAATTCTTTATTTGGTTCACTTTTTCTACAAATGTTTTAACTTTATACAAACCCCCTTTACATTTGGCAGTCATTGCTAAAACATTATATAGCTCAATATAACATTGTTTTTCATCAAATGTTATCTTGTACTCAGCCTTTGCTATCTTTGGTACTGACAACAAATTATTTTCCAACTCAGGGACATATAGTACTTCTTTGAATTTTAAGGTTCTAACACCTCCATCAACTTCAGATTTTATAATTACGTCGCCTTTTCCTTTTATTTGCATTTGCTGTCCATTTGCTACTGTTATTTTATCAGATTTTACGTTTTCAAAATTAATAAAACAGCTTAAGTTATTAGACATGTGGCTTGTAGCCCCTGAATCAATATACCATTCATTTTTAGAACATTCTTGATCTTCAGTCAAGTTGAAACAGAATTCAGAATCAGACTCACCTTTTTCAACAGCTGTTTTTGCCTGATCTTTGTAATTTAGGTCTTTCTTGTAGAAAAAACAGTCTTTTTTCAAATGTCCTTTACGGTGACAGTAATTACATTCCCTCGTTTCCTTTTTGAACTTTGATCCTTGATTCTTCTTCAGTATAAATCCTTTAGTATTCATTGCAACTTCACCAGTTACATTTTCCTCCTTTCTTATTGCCTCGTCCAACAATTTTCCTTTAACATACTCCAAGGTTAGCTCATCATCAGGTCGAGCATCGAGCGCTGTTACTAGAGTTGAATAACTATCTGGCAAGCCTCCCAACAATAGTGCGGCTACATGAAAATCTTTGATAGTCTCACCCACACCTCTCAATTTTTCCACCAACTCCAAAACATCCTTTATATATTCAGACATGGACCTTTCTCCAAGCTTTGATTGATATAACTTCCTCAAAAGGTATAATTTATTGCTCAAGTTGCTTCTTTCATGGACCTTTTGTAGTTCATTCCACATCTCCTTGGCATGCTCACATTTACAGATATGAACTATTTGGTTGTCTTCAATGCCCAATGAGATGGTGGCTTGTGCTTTTGCGTCTTTACGTTTCCATTCCTCCGTGAGTGGATCAGGGGTTGGATCTTCTATAACTGACCAGTTATCTTCTTTTATTAAAATCATTCGAACTCTGAACTTCCAGTTTTGGTAGTTTCCGTTGTTCAACCTTACAAAGGTAAATTTTACTCCTTCGGAATCCATGATCAATTTTTTTTTTGCTTGTTACCGGTAACTTCCCAAGCACGCCTTCAATTATTCTAGAACTTGCCTTACTTTACAGTTTATTTTTATATCGTGGGTCCTGGGCCCATAACCTGTTGTTGATATTATTCAAATAAACTTGCAAATTAGTAATAATTAAAAAAAACTTCTTCCTCTTTTTATATCGACACTTGACATATATCTTAAAATACTCTTTGACTTTTGACATAATACTGAAAAACATGGAACACAATGAGTAGGAATGACATTCATGGATTACAATATTCCAACAACTACTACTCCTACTAGCCAGCAGTCACAAATAAAAATATGTGCAGAGTCTGACTTGAAAAGATTTGAGGCTTTGATTTACTTCATTACAAGTGTGTCGTTGGTGCAAATATCCAAGATATGCATCAAATTTGTACACAAGTTGAAAAGTCAAATGTTACAATGAAAACCGTTTGTTTTCGAGAAGAATGCAACAAAATCCACTACATGTTTGCTTGGAGTTTTGCCTATAAAAAATCACGAACTAAATATTGGGAAAATTTTGAACTTGATCAAATTCGCTTTGAGAGACGCATTGGAGAAGCTGAGAAGATATTGACACCTATACTGAATGTGCAACACAGGCAGAATATTTATGACTCGAGATTCAGTTGAGAGACTGAATTTTTTTTTTTGTTTATTGTCAAATGTATGTAAATAAAATCTTATTTTAATTTTTTATTTTTATTTAAGTCTCAAGAAAATCAATACGAATATGCAACTATCAAGTCAGTCCATGTTGGTCTGACTTCAAAATCTGTACAATCCAAGTCAAAATTCATCAATGTTGTTGGGATTTTCATAACAAACGAGATTTTTTTCACTGAAAGCCAATCTCAATGGTGTGTGTGTGTGGGTGTGTGGATGGGTGTGTGTGGGTGTGTGGGTGTGTGGGTGTGTGGGTGTGTGTGTGTGGTTGCATCAGAACAAAATGTTTAAGATTTCAAACACTTTCTTTCGAACAACATCACTTTTATCTCTATGTTGTCGAAGAATATTCAGAAAAAAAAAACATAAATAATGCTCATTTTTTATTATAAATACAAGTTTTCAATACTTATCACAAAAAATTCTATGAATTTTCGTCATCAGTAGAAGAACAAGAATCGTCTATAAAACTTTCATGCCATTCCATAATTTCATCACCATCATCATCAAAACCTCCGCAAAGTTCATATTTCTGAATGATATCGATTGGGAGAAAACACCTTAAATCATATAAATATGGTTTAAGATTGCACTCAATCATTTTTCGACAGAAATCACATAACGTCAGCACTCCGTTCAGGAACATAAATCAGCTCCTGCATTGTATGTTTTTTCATCTTCCTTGTACGTTTTCAATGCATTTTCATCATAACATATACCCAAATTGTAGTTCATCTCATGGCAAATGTCCTCACTCAATGCATTGAACCTACACTGCATCCGTTCAATTGATGTTCTGATATCCACCGCCTTTGGCCAACTATTACTAGCATACATCATCCACATTTTTGAAAACTTTGATGAAGGCAAACACTGGTGAAATTGTTGTTATATCACCAATGACCGAGCGAAAAAAACAAATGTTGAATTTTTACGTTATTTCCATCATATTTCGTACACGTACCTGCACACTTGGTGTCACACACACACACACACACCATTCGGCGAGGCCATCTTGACCCCCTACTTGGCATCACGCCCGGCCCCGCCCCGGCTGCGGCCCCCCCGCGACGATGGCAGCACGATTTTGGCAAACGTACCTGCACACTTGGCAGCACGACGATGGCAGGACAAACGTAGCTGCACACTTGGCATCACGCCACTGGATGGCAGGACAAACGTAGCTGCATACTTGGCATCACGCCACTGGATGGCAGCAAGACGATGGCAGGACAAACGTAGCTGCACACTTGGCATCACGCTGCGGCCCCCGCACTCCCTCTGCGGCCCCCGTCGCGGCTCCCCGGCAGCACGATGGCAGCACGGCCCCCGTAGGCCCCCACGTGGACGCTCACGCCGCCATCTTGCCCTGCTCTCATCTGGGACGGCCCAGAATCCTTATAGTTACCCTACTCTGATTAGATCAGACGAAATTTATTGGGATTTTTTGATGCTCTATATGTTCGTTCTGGTTAGATCAGATGAAATTTATTGGTATACTATGCCTGCGGATGGTTAGTTCATTATGGTTAGAACAAATGAAATGTATTGGAAGTTATATGTACGTGAGGTTAGTTCGTTCTGGTTAGATCAAACGAACTTCATTGACCGCTATGCCTTCGTACGGTTAGTTCGTTCTGGTTTGATCAAACTGAATATCTGTCAGTCTATCTATCTATCTGTCTCCTGAATCTTGTCTCCTATCTCCTGCCTTCTATCTCCCATCTCCTATCTTCTGTCTCCTATCTCTTGTCTTCGGTTAGTTCGTTCTGGTTCGATCAGACAATACATACATGCTTGATTTGATGTTGTTGGAGATCCAGGAAATCGTATTCAGAATGAATGTACTGATAAGAATGAATGTGAAACGTGGAACTATACTTTATTTGATATATTACATATAACAAACTCTAAACTATAAAAATAATATATGTTGTCAAGGATATATAAATGGAGAACATAGCACTCTATAACACTCCCACCCTTTGTTTACTTTTGAAAAGTTATACAAAGACTTTCACGATTTCTTGAAAATTTCTCCCTTGGCAACGGTTTGGTGAACATATCTGCTAACTGATTTTCTGAGCTAACGAAGACCACAGCAACACTCCTCTCTTGAACATGATGTCTGATGTAGTGGTACTTGACATCTATGTGTTTGGTACGTTTGTGATGGTCGGCGTTATCAACTAATTTGATTGCACTTTTATTATCGACAAAAAGCTCTGTTGGTTTCGAAATATCAACACCAATTTCTTCGATGAATCTTCTCAACCATACTATTTCCTGTGTTGCATCTGATGCTGCGATGTATTCAGACTCTGTAGTGGATCTTGCAACGCATCTTTGCCGTTGAGATGTCCATGTAATTGGACCACCAGATAATAAGGTAACATAGCCAGTTGTGGAATACCTGGTGTCTACATCTCCGGCAAAATCAGCATCTGAATATGCTTTCAACAGTTCATCGCTTTCATTATAGAGAATCCCATAGTTTGCAGTTCCTTTGAGATACTTGAAGATACGTTTCACAGCTTCCCAGTGTGGCTTTTCTGGATTTTCAAGATATCTGCTGACTCTACTCACTGACAACGATATGTCTGGACGTGTAACTACAGCTAGAAACATGAGACATCCTACTGCTTCTCTGTAGGGAGTAGATTTCATGTGACTTTGTTCTTCATCTTGAGGACTTCGAGCTGCTTGAAGAATAACATTTGGATCAGCTGGTATTGTATTCGGTTTACAATCCGACATTCTGAACTTTTCCAAACATCGTTGAATGTAACCTTGTTGACTGATGAAAATTTGTTTTTCGCTTCTATTTCGTCGTATTTCCATTCCCACAAAATATTCAGCATCACTAACGGTGATTTCAAAACATGAAGCTAACTTTTTCAAAACCAAGTTGATGACATTCATTGACTTACATATGACAAGTCCGTCATCGACATACAAGGCAAGAAAGATTTCGTTTTGTTCAATATTCGCGATGAAAACGCATTTGTCTGCTTCTAGTTGTTTGAAGTGGAATGATGTCAGGAACGTAACAAATTTTGAATTCCAACAACGGGGAGATTGTTTTAAACCATATAAGCTTTTTTTCAGTCTACAAACGAGTGAATGATCGTCAGATTCGAAGCCCTCTGGTTGATCCATGTAAATTTCTTCATGTAAATCGCCATAAAGGAAAGCCGTTTTGACATCAAATTGTCGAATTTCCATATCATTTTTCGCTGCCATTGCTAGTAGTATTCTTATGGAGTCATATCTAACTACGGGTGAAAACGTTTCTGAGTAGTCAATACCAGACACTTGAGAGTATCCTTTCGCACATAATCTTGCCTTGAAACGCAAAATACTTCCATCAGGTTTACATTTCACTTTGAAAACCCATTTGCATCCTATTGGTTTTCGATTTTTAGGTAAAGGTACAAGCTCCCACGTTTCATTTTTTTCAAGACATTCCATTTCCTCTTCCATCGCCTTTTTCCAGTGATCTTTCTCTTTACTCGTCACAGCTCCTCGATATGTCTGAGGTTCATTATTGATTGCTGAACAGGCGAATTCGAAATTTTCATATCTGGATGGACGATTGATTTTTGTTCGATCTCGAAGTTGTCTGTTCTCAGTTTGATATGTTTCTTCATACTCATTTTGACTGGTTTCGTCTTGAATCAGCAGCTGATCTGGTTCAGATGAAGAATTTTGTTGAACTACTTCTGACACTTCCTGGGAACAAGGAGCCTCGATCAAGATGTATTCATTTGAGTTTTTACTCATGGATGGGCTTTCCGGAACAATTTCGTTGAAAACCACATCTCGTGCTACTGATATTTTCTTCGTAACTGGATCAAACAGACGATAGTTTGAACTGATACCTTCATAACCGACAAAGAACAGTTTCTTCGAATTACTCTCAAATTTGGTTCTGAACTGTTTTGGTATATGAGAAAAGGCTTCACTTCCAAATTTCCTTAAATGATCGAGTTTCAACGGTTTACCAGACCATTTTTCATAAGGTGTTCTGTCTTCATCTGGTTTACATGGTTTTCTATTCAAAATGTATACAGCTTTGTTAACTGCTTCAGTCCATAAGGTTTTTGGTAAAAACGTTTGATTCAGCATTGCTCGAGCACTATCAACAATTGATCTCAGGTTCTGGCGTGTATGGTGCGCTGGTTTCATGAATGATGCCTGTTTTCTTGAAATATTCTTTGAAATGGAAATTAATGTATTCTTTGCCGTTGTCTGTACGAAGAATCTTGATTTTATTTCCAGTCTGCCGCTCAACCAGTTTCTCAAACTCAAGGAACTTCGTAAACACATCTGACTTGTGTTTAATGAAGTAAACCTGACGGTAAGAAGTACAATCATCTTTAAATAAGACGAAGTGTTCGGCTCCACCCAAAGAAGTATTTGACATTTTCCCGCACACATCGGAATGGATATATTCGCCCGGATTATATCGACGATGCAGTGTACTTTCTTTAAAAGGTTTTCTTTTCTGTTTGCCATATTGACATGTTTCGCAGAAAGTTCTATCGAAATGTTTTGACTTGAGATCTGGGATGTGTCCTCGATTAGTCATTTCTTCCAGAGTTTTGAAGTTAACATGACCCATGCGTTCGTGCCATAATTGAACTGGATTTGTTTCAGCTACATTGACTTGTTCAATTTTTGATTTCTCGAAAAGCATTTCGTAGCAATGATTAGATCGTTTCATGCCAAGTGCAGTGAGAGTTTTTCCACAATAAACTTTCATGTATTGCTTGTCAAACATGACTTTGAAGTTTTTATCTGTTACTGCTCCCACCGAAAATAAATTCTTGCCAAGTTTTGGAACATACAGGCTGTTTTCAAGCGAACGTAATTCTCGACGACCATCAATTACTGCAAAAACTTCAATGGAACCCATACCTTCAGCATATATGATTGAGTTATCACCAATTTGAATGGCTATTGGATGATCTAAAGGCTGGAGGACGGTAAACCATTCACGGTGGAACGTCATATGTTTTGAAGCTGCGCTGTCTGCAAGCCAAACATTTTCACAACCCTCTATAGCGATGTTCTTTTCTTCTGCACTGAATGCTTGGAACTTTTGCTCGCGTTTGTCTTCCTCTGCTTTATTGGATAGTTTTGCTAATCTTTTTCTACATTCTACTTTCACATGACCTTTCTTTCGGCAGTAGCAGCAAAATGGTAGTTGTTTCTTCTTGAATTGTTGCTTCTCGGTGTAGCTGGTACTTTGGCGACTCGAACCTGGTTTATTTAAGTTGACAGCGGCAAAGGCAGAAGTAATTTCGTCGGCTTGGGTCAGTCTCAGCTCTTCTTTCAGTAATCGTACGGTAAGATTGTCGAATGTCTGTTTTTTTTCTTCAGACGAATCCCATGCTGCAATGAACGGTCCATATTTTGGAGGTAAACTGCCGAGAATTTTGGCGATTCGGTCAATGTCTTTAACTTCTTCTCCTACATCGTGAAGAGCTTGCGCCATTGATTCGATTCTGCTTATATGCTGGGCAATTGTATCAGTACTAGTCATTTGATAGTTGAAGAATTTCTGTTTCAGCGTTACTTTGTTCATTGCTTGATTATCTTCAATCTTGACCACATTGCAGGGGCTGTTTCGCACGTCATGACTGTCTGCAACTGTTCAAATTCCATTGAAACCGATATTAGAAGCATGGCTCGGGCATTCATTTCTTCCCATTCTTTCTTGATTTTGGGATCAGCATTGGCGGCAGGGCGTTCGGAGTTTTCAGTGAATAGGATCGACAATCCCTCAGCTTTGAATATGATTTCCATCTGATATTTCCACAGCTGGAAGTTCTGGCCATTAAATTTCTGAATATTGAAACTTTTCATCTTTTCCATTGATTCGCTGGATTGGAGATGATTCTCAATTTCGAGGAAACAGCAAGTTTATGTACTGACAGTGACACTGATGGTTTTTGAATTGTATTATTCAAAAAAAAAAAAAAAATAGACTTTGGCACTATTTTCTCAGTTTAGTTTTCGTGACCTGGGCCCATAACCTGTTGGAGATCCAGGAAATCGTATTCAGAATGAATGTACTGATAAGAATGAATGTGAAACGTGGAACTATACTTTATTTGATATATTACATATAACAAACTCTAAACTATAAAAATAATATATGTTGTCAAGGATATATAAATGGAGAACATAGCACTCTATAACAGATGTAATTCAATCTCTCTGTATGGGTGAGTAGTTGTCTTCGAGCCCCAATACCTACGTAAGGTTAGTTCATTCTGGTTCGATCAAACTGAATATCTGTCAATCTGTCAGTCAATCGGTCAGTCAATCTGTCTGTCTGTCTCGTCCCCTAACTCATATCTCCTGTCTCCTATCTTCTGTCTCCTATCTCCTATCTAACACTATCATCGAAGAGCATCACATAGATGTCAGATGTAATTCAATCTCTATGTATGGGTGAGTAGCTGTTTCAAATGAGAAATTTATGATGCGACCCGATACAATTAACTATGATCTGCGCTGACTAATCAAACGCTACCGTAATGACAGGTGACTCTGACAGACGCCACCATCTTTTTTCCCTTACTGTACGATCTATTTTCAAACATCATTATTACCATCACACCTTCAAAACTCATCTATAATTATTATTGTTCTCATAATCGTTTGCACTCTACTGACTCTCGCGCTGTATAAACAACATTTCAACCTACATTTACTAAGAGGTCTCATAGCCTGGCGTGTTGATATGCGGCTCCGTAATCTGAAGCGAATTTCCAAGAAGTTCACTCCGATTGCAGCCATGGAGAAGGGGAACGACAGACTAGCGACGGACCTTCAGAAGGCGGAATTATTTGGAGAATACTTCGCCGACGTCCACAAAAAGGCGCCTGACATTAGTGAGGGGCACAGACGAAGGTCTTAGGCAACTGAGGACTTCCGAGAGTCTGTGTCCCTCCCTATCGGCCCTCATAGGTTTGCCAAAGTTATGACAAATTATGAGGAGCTGACGGAAGTCATTAAAAGACTTCCGACGAATAAGGCGCCCGGGCCGGATGGCTTGGACGCCGTTCTACTCAGATACTTGCCGCGTAAAGTCCTCGTTCAGTTTATACACCTGATAAATGCCATCATCAAGTGGGGGTGATACCCAGATTGTCTGAAGAAGGCACTGGTGATACCAATTCTAAAGTCCGGTAAGGATGGCCATAAACTCGATAGCTATCGACCTATCTCGCTCTTGAGTGTGATTGCTAAGGTAGTCGAGAAGATTCTTCTAAGACGGTTGTTGAACCTCGAGGAGAAACTCAAAATGATCCCCGATGTACAATTCGGATTCCGTAAGGGACATATAGTACAACCTCTCAGGTTGTAAGAATTGTGCACGGGGTGAAAGAGGCCTCTCAGCGAGGGCTCAACACAGTCATGATCCTGCTTGACATGAAAAAAGCCTTCGACTCGGTATGGGTTGAGGGTCTAATATATAAAATGGTCTTGTCAGGCATGCCCTCATACATGGTGAGTTTAATAAACTCTTACCTTGTTGGGAGGAGTTTTATGGTGCGTGTAAACAACACTCGCTCCGCGGAATTTCTAAAGGAAGCAGGTGTTCCACACGGTTCAAGTTTATCCCTGCACTTATACTCCCTATATACCTATGACTTTCCTCAGTGCGAGAGAACTGATATGGGCACGGCTGTGTATGCCGATGACACGGCTATCTTTGCCCATTCCTTTTCAAGCGTCGCTGCTCAATCGAGAATCCAAATTCATTTGGATAGGAAAGTCATACCGTATCTAGCGGAGAATAAGATCGAGGTGAATCCGGCTAAGTCGGAGACAATCAACTTTACGAAAAAGTATACCTTTTCGAAGCTATACCGTAAGCTGAGAGTCAAAGACGAAGCTGTTGAGAATGTGAACCACGCGAGGTACCTGGGAGTACACCTGGACAAGCGTCTAAATTTTGGGCGACACATCACTCTGGCTATACAGAGGGTTGGAGCTACGTTAAAGCGCACTTACCCCCTGATAGCCAGAAACTCGAAATTGTTTCAGGAGAATGAGATGCTTATTTATAAGCAGATTATTCGTCCTGCGATGACATACGCTTGCCCAGTATTCTGCAGCCTAAAAGACACTCCCCTTGCGAGGCTTGATAGGATCCAGAATAAGGTACTTCGTATCATCACTGGTAGCAGACGATTCCTTCGAGTGGAAACTCTTAGGGAGCTTGGAGGCGTCGACTCGATTCCGACATTTATAAGATTATTTTATAAGTTCTATAAATATATGCTCGATAAAAGTCCTCTCACCATAGAAATAACCAGGCTCAGAGTGTTTGATAATGAGCCTCGCAAACACGGCGGGCGAAGGGAAGAACCGGTTCCGTAGGGAACTAAGTCGAAAGTCAGACTGAAACGCAGAGTACTTTGACCCGGTTTTTTGCATCAGCCTTTTCCGGGGTTTAGTATCGAACTAACCATCCTCGCAAACTGCAACAAAGGCGTATCTACAAGGAATAAAAATTCGAACAACTCGCATAAGCTTTGCAGGAGGCGTGTTTTATTGGCCATAACCACTATGGAATGAAAAGTCCGGCCCAGCGTTAACACCAGCGCGGGCGGACTATCGCGCCCTTTCGCGGGGGTGCTATGTTCGCCTCGGCAAGGCACTCCCCTGAAAAGGTGAAAAGAAGCTGCTACTATTACGCCCATATATACCTTCCCCTTCCCCCTGGATTATGGAATAATATATATGTTAATGTGACTTGTCATTACATGTGATCTGTAAATTGAAGAGAAAAATAAAACTTATTTATTTATTTATTTATTTATTAATCTGAAGATGGACGGTCGGCTCACTTCGATCCCTCAGTCTAACAACCTTTTTTTTATTTTATTGCATATATCAAATATTCATTTTCACTACCCGGCGTTGGGTACTGGGAAACTCTTATCTTTGATACGGATCAGCTCGACTACGTCACAACTGAACTTAATCCTGCTTGATATTCCACGATTTCGAGGCTTTAACAATACCATCGTCACTATGTGTTCGTGAAGTTTTCCCATGTTAAAACCCATAATCTTACTTTTTGAACTCTTGCAGCACCTTTACTCATGAGATATTCATATTTTTGGCTGCCTTTGACATAGACCAAGTCGGCATCTTCGATCAGCACTTCGGTGAGGGACTCCGCCAAGTTGATGCACCCGGCGGAATATGGCACTCGCTGGCACGTGATGATTTCTTTTTATTTTATTTTATTTGAAGACTTCCACACTCGTCTCCTGTGTTCCACATTCAAAATGGGGTCAATTATGCAGGCAAGTTCGGAGATTCGTCTGGCGAAACGAATCCTGTCCATGGCCATACGTTCCCAATCGGTTCTTGACATGATTTTTTGGGTTTATGACCTTCCACAATCTGAAAATGAATAAAATTTGTAATCCAAAGAAATCTGTACAAGTGTAGAAGGGCAAATTAATTAATTTGTCCGATAAGTTACTGCGGTCACAAGACTGCTGTCTTGAAAGAAATTAATTTTTGTCACTGAATTTACCTATCTGAATACTTCTCTTTTTTTGAAAACTGTTGACGTTTCTATGGATTACAAAAAATTCACAAACCAACGCATCCCTTGAGACCCATTGTTAGTTCCATTGGTTCTCCATGCCAAAAACTTGCAAGATACCTACTCAATACTTTAAAACCGATATCTGGTAATGGAAATAGTTTTATAAAAAACACTCCACATTTCTTAGAAAAACTAAATGAATTACAAATTAATGATACAGATATTCTGGTTAGTTTTGATGTTGAAAGCTTGTTCACAAATGTTCCAATTAAAAAAACTCTAGAAATTGTCAAATCTAAATTAGAAAGAGACATATCATTGAATAATAGAACAAAATTGAACGTCGATTCTATTATTGAACTCATAAAACTCTGAACTGAAAAAACGGATTTCCAATTTAAAGATGAATTTTATCAACAAGAATTTGGTATGGCAATGGGTTCTCCATTATCACCCATTTTGAGTAATATATTCATGGAATATTTTGAAGAATTTTTCGTTGAAACGTACCAGAATGGACCCAGAGGATGGTGGAGGTATGTTGATGATGTGTTTGCTGTTTGGAATCAGAGTAGAGATGACTTGAAAGTGTTCTTAGATTACATTAATAAACAAGAACCATTGATAACATTCACATTAGAAACAGAAAAAGATGATGAACTTCCTTTCTTAGATGTTTTGATAAAAAAATCAACATCTCGAGTTAACACAACTGTTTATAGAAAGAAAACACATACCAATAGATATCTCCATTATAACTCAAATCACCACACCAGCGTGAAAAGGGGAATTGTCAAATGTCTTTACAACAGGGCACAAGTGGTTTGCAATTCAACACAAAATCTGAAAGAAGAATTGAATTTTATAAAGTCCGTTCTCAGGGAAAATGCTTATCCAAATGAATTCGTGGAAAAAACCATTAATGAAATTGAAAATAGTACTACACTTTACAATCGAACAACACAACACACAGACATGCGACATCTCCATACACATCCAACAAACAATATTATACCTTATGTCCCTGGACTGTCTGAAAAGATAAAACGGATTGGCCATAGCTATGATGTAAGAACAACATTTAAAACAACCAATACATTGAGATCAATACTCACACATACAAAACACAAAAACGCTGGTGAATGTTCAAAAAATTGTGTTTACAACATACCTTGTTCGTGTGGTAAAAGTTATATAGGTGAAACATCAAGACCATTGATTGTGCGCCAGGAAGAACATAAAAGTTACATCAGAAATCGAAAAATAACGGGTTCGAAAATATCCGAACATATTCTAACATCTGATGGCGATCATATGATGGAATGGAATAATACCAAAATTTTATTGAGAGAATCAAGTCAAGAAAAAAGAAAGTTGAAGGAAACTGCGTGCATTCTTTTATCGAACAACTGCTTCTCAACCAATTCCATCGAAATGGACCGCACCTGGTTACCCCTCCTCAGAGATGAAATAAGAACTAATAGAATGGTGATTGATTGATACCGAACACCCTATGTATCAAGATACCAAATGTCAATCAAAAGAATGTATGACAGATTTCATTTGACTCTGTCTTATTACCAAAATCGCAATTCAAATTCAGTTTCTTCAGCATCTTTCTAAGAAGTTTTGATAACGCAGGCATATACAGCCTCCGAAACGTCAACAGTTTAAAAAAAAAAAAGAGAAGTATTCTTTGTTAATTCGATCTCATTTTTTCAGATAGGCAAATTCAGTGTAGGGTACGTTACTGACAAAAATTGATTTCTTTCAAGACAGCAGTCTTGTGAACGCAGTAACTTATCAGGCAAATTAATTAATTTGCCCTTCTACACTTGTACAGATTTCTTTGGATTAAATTTTTTTTTCATTTTCATATTGTGGAAGGTCATAAACCCAAAAAATCATGTCAAGAACTGGATTTCCTCCACAAAATCAAACTTTCAATCAATGTTCCCAATCGGATTTGTGCGAAGTGTTGTATGAAAATCGCCACACGATCATATAATGAACCGTATTGCGCTCTTCATTAAAAGTCACCGTCTTTTTGTTGGTTATAGGCTAAAAAATCGAAGTGTACGCCATCTGACAATTATGCCAGCAACTACCGTAGGTGTGAACAACAAAGAATGGCACATTGTTAACCGTGTAAACGACTAGCTGAAATTTCTTAGATTTCCAGTTTTTCTGATTAGATAAACACCTAAAAGTTCTTAAAATTGACCATATGTGAACTGTAGTGTTTAGCTGTTTGGTGTTTGTGAATATAAACATGCAGAATATTTATAAAAACCTACCTACCAAATCGCGGAAATTTTGTTCTGTACCTCAATGTTCATCTTATTGCAATCAAATATCAGTCTTCATAAATGCCCACTTGGTCATAGAAAGCTTTGTTTCAAATGGAAGACAGTGCTCAAGATTAGAAAATTTATTACGCAAAATATGCATGTTTGCAGTCTCCACTTCCAAGACAAAGACTTGTTTACATGGTAAATACATTGTTTCATTTGCAATATTCTAGTTCAATTATTATGATTTGTTACAGCTACACCTCTAACAATTAAGAGAAAACTCAAAAAAGGAGTAATTTCCAGTCAAAAGATTCCTTATTAAAATAACGAAAAACACAGTAAAAGGTTAACAGAAGTCAAAGATAATGGTGAGTCAACAAATAGATTGTAAAAATAGGTGATAGTCGATTTATGCACCCCTACTTTATAACTAAACCTAAGACTAAAAACTGGAACTAACAGTGAACCAGTGTGTATGCTTTTAGTACTAGTTGACGTTCGATAAATGCTTGCGTAGTTTCCCTATTGATGAACTCTTAGTTCTAGTATTTGATATAATTCTTACTTCAATAATTTATCTGTAACCTATTCAAAGTTAATTTTAAGTTTCATGTAGATACAAACCTTATTACTGATTTTGATTCAAACTGATTGAAAATTAGGTACTTTTTTGCCTCGTTCTTTGAATAATTACTTTGCTCATTCAAGAGACCTTATTATATTCATAAAAATGTGATGGGAGTTTTACATGTAATTTTAGGTTGAAGAACCCAATGGAGGAAGACTTAGAAAACATGCCAAGTGAGGGATAATATGAGACTGCAGATATTGAGGAGAGCGAACATGAAATTCAAATGAAAATAGATGTTTTTTCAAGATATAAAGATATGAAATTATAAAGCGTATGATTCTTCAGTTTCAATTTGTCTTGTTAAAACATTTATAAAATTTTGAACTTATTTTTATTCGTAAGCTGTTAATAACTTACAATGCGTTTTTTTGTTCATACATTTTACTGAAATTTTAAACATTTTATTTTAATAAGACCAATCTACGGCCAATGTTTGTAGCTCATTACATTTGTCATTTTGTGACATCTTTTTGTAAATTAGCATTGCTATTCATTCAGGTAAATAAATAAATATACTGGAACAACCAAAATAGGTCTTTTACCAAAAGATTGGAATCTTAATAGTAAAAATTATTTTCTTCGTGGATTTTCATGATTCACCCAAGAATGGTAGATATTTTTAAAATAGGAAATGCGAGCAGCAATTATAAAATTTACTCTGAACGCCTCTATATAAATATTTTGTTTTATTAATGACCAAGATAATGACCGTCATAGTTTGAAAATGTCTATGAGTTTAGGAAAAGAAACTGCAATAACATAAGTGGTATAAAAACATTAAAGTTTTATTTCTTATTCTTCATGATAATCTACCACATAGTAAGGGCAACATCCATCAATTTAGGTCAAGTTCTTTCTTCAGTATAAGAAATTATATCACAAGATCCACTTGTACTGTTGGCATCTTCACCTGAAATTAATCTATTCATAAACACTAGTAGCACCTCATAATTTTGAACTTCCTGCAACTGAACAAGCCTGGGATTATCTCAAAAATACTTATAACTGCAATTCTCAATAATCTAAAAGCTACAAAATCCACCAAATTTACAAATTTCACCACAAGGCCTTTATTTGTTGAACAAAATTATATGTTGTTCACCCTTAAACGGTAGCCATATTGGATTATTCAGCGACATCTAGTGGTTTCCTTTTTTCGCTTATATCATCCATCGTTTGTTTGATCATAGAGGAATTTCAAACACAAATGGTTGCAAATGGCTTGATCGAATGTCTGACAGCGATCGTTGTTGTAGTAGATTGTCACATTTCCACCACCACCACCATTCAAATATCGTACGAGTTCCACTGGCGGTTTCAAATTGCCGAAGCTATCAAAGTATTTCACACCAAGTCCACTTTTCACGTAAGCCACCCAATGCGTTCCACGATTTTTATCGAGTCCAAATTGACAATGGCGCACTCTTTGTACATGGGTGTAGAATGAGGTTGGTTGTCGCGCAAATTAAGCTTTCGGGCCACGAGAAACTATTTTTAAAAAGCAGAAATTAAGTTTCGAACAAATAACTTTATTTGTACAGAGAGAGGTGTGTAAGATACAACGTCGCTAACAGAACTGAAACTAACTATAAAGCATGGTCAATCGTATTCGTATAAACCTAAGTCAGCACTACATGGAAGTTACAATCTAAGGGTTTTCTGGGGTTTGGTACATATAAATCCCAATGAAGTTAAGAATTTTCAGGCGTTTGGCATACTTGACCAAGTCCACATCGTACAAAGGTCGCTTGCTATTGGGCAGCTTCACTGGGAGTTTTTCGCAAACTTCTTGAGGAAAAAACCATTGCTTCCGCGACTTTCATTTCATTTCATCATCCTTACCGCAATCGTCTAATATTACATCAGTCAAACAACCGACGACGACAGCGCCAACGGTGAAAATTGAAGATGAGGATTTTGTCGAGGATGAGGACGACGACGACAATGTATTTCATAATCTGAGTGAAAAATATCCCCAAATTGCAATACCTTACATACAAAAAATAATGCAAAAATCTGAAGAAATTGATAATGTTTTTGGTCCTAAATTTGTTGTTGGTGGAGAATGCAAACTTGGAAATTCAGTTTTTAAAATGGACAAGCAAACGGGGAACATTAAATTGGATGGTAAGACTTTTAAAGGGACTTCAGGTTTATACAACCTCATTTTACATCAAGACCCCGAATTTGATGAACAATCCGATCTGCCTTCGTACAAACAAATTTTAATGATAAGCGGCGTGCACAAAAAAGATAATAACAGATTAAGATAATCTTTTATGCCCAAATATTGGCAGGTTATTCGAAACTTATTCATAAGACCTACACCTAAACTGGAAAAAAGTTTCGCACCAACTAAAACTACATCAGACAGGCCACCACCTTCAACTAGGCTCGCTGATAAAACTCCATCAGACAGAGCGGCTTCAACAAGTAGTAAAGGGGGTACTGGCTATGCTCTGACGTACAACACCAAACCTGTTGAGTATGTATATTGGGATGATGTGAATGAACTTGTGGATCGACTTCGACTTTTGATCGCATCTCAGGCAGCGGGTAATACGTCTGTCACGAACGAGATAATTTCCATCGTCAATGAGTTGAAAGAGGCTGGTGTTATTCGTTAACATGTCAGTTTCATCATGAGCATCAACAAGTTCGGTCATGCGTACGCCGCCGCCAGTGATGACGAAGATGAAGATCATGCTCAAAAACGTGATATTGATTTGATTTTTGGTTATACCACTGATGGAAATATCGATGCAAATAACCTGAAAATATGTCATGTCAAGTCGCCTACCGATGCTGAAGATGTTGTCAATAAAGTTTTTGTGACTCAAATAATTGAGCAATTGAAAAAGGATTCTGAGCAAGCGATCAAAGTAGTCGATGAGACTTGCAAATCGAGGCATACAAATGTTACAAAAACCTTCAATTGGTCAACGCACCAAATAAAGGCTTCACAAAGGCAACATCTACATGAAACGATTGATCAGTTGAAAGAGGATTTCAAAAAATCGACCAATGAACTCGTTGATGGTTGGACGAAATTAATGAAAACGAATAATGATGATATCACCAGTCACCATACAAAATCAATCAATTCGTTGAAGGATGAAATACAAACTTCAATTAAAACAAATATACACCAGTTGGAAACTTTCGAGAACAAAATCCAACGTTCTATCAAAGATATTTACGAAACCTTGACAAAAATGGAAGCACGTTATAAAGTGCATCTAACCATTCACACTGATAAAATTAACAATTCGATGGAGGCTGTTCATAAGCCAAATTAGTCAGTTCATCGTTGCCCACAAACAATGTCACACCACACCAAAGAAAAAGTGCAATTGATAAATGAGCTTCACAAACCGGCTCGACGAAATTTCCAACGACGTCGCACCATAATCAAAGGACTTGACGATTTGTGGCAATTTGACCTCGCAGATCTTCAAAAATATGCCACTCTAAACAAAAAGCACAAGTACATTTTGATTGTTATCGATACTTTTTCCAAATATGTATGGGCAGAACCGCTCAAGACTAAGAATGGCACGGACGTCACCAATGCCACGAGCAAAATCTTAAGTGGAAAACGAACGCCTAAAAATATACAATCTGATTTGGGTAAAGAATTCTACAATGTCAATTTCCAAAATCTGATGAAAAAATACAATATCAATCATTATAGCACATATACTGTCAAAAAATCTGTCATCGCCGAAAGAGTAGTGCGTACGATCAAGGAAAAATTATACAAATATTTCAGCTTAAACGGCACCGAAAATTGTAAATGATTACAACAACACACGACATCGAACGATCAAAATGCGACCGAGTGATGTTAACAAATCCAATGAACCGCAAGTGCTCAACTCTGCATACAATTTCATCAAAATTGCTACTGGCCCTCGGAAATTTAAAGTCGGTGATATTGTACGGATAAGTAAGGCAAAACACATCTTCGAGAAGGGATACACTCCAAATTGGACTACTGTCTCCAAAGTGAAAATTTTCAATCCTATTACATACTTGTTGGATGATATGGAGGGGAGACCCATCAGTATGAAGAAGAGTTGCAAAAAACGAAAAATCCCGATGTGTATCTCGTCGAAAAGGTTATCCGGAGAAAGGGCAATAAGGTGTACGTCAAATGGTTAGGTTTAAAAAACTGTCACAATAGCTGGATAGACGCTTCAAATCTCTTATAATTCAGTCAGTATCCTGCAGTCATCATGGGTGAATGTTCTGAAAATTCTTCGTTGCCGCCGCCGCTGCCGTCAGACTTTGATGTGTATAAGTTCACCAGATTTCGAACGAGAATTTGACGCTATTTGTTCGAGATATGAAGAAGCCATCAAAAATTAACGTTTTTACATATTAAATACAGTTTATGAGCTCAGCAGCAACGTCATCGTACACTGTGGTCTGAGTCCTGCCAGGTGTTTTGGACCTGCAGTCAAGCTGTTAAACAAGTCGGATGCCTCTGAAATTTCTTTCAACACAGCATTCGAGTGGTCTGTTTTCATTGAGGTGATAAAGCGAATATTGGCAGACAATTTCAGCATCGGAGAGGCTATTATGCAACAGATAACCTGGGAGTTTGGTGATGAAATCCAAATCAGTTTAGTTCATAATGATTCGTTGTTGTTGTTGACAAGCAAAGACTCTGCGATTTGTCATCTAACTAAAGATAATTTATGTGAACTTATTCAAATAAACCCTATGATTGTGAAAAAATGCGATGCATTATCAAACATGAACTTTCTCAATCATTATAATAATTTTCTTCAAATAGTTGTGAAACTTTCGCAAATATGTAATGACTCTGATGAGAATATTTTATCAACATTATGTGATTTATGTCAAAGTATTGAAAGTTCTGGCATGAAAGAATGTCTGTACTACATAAAAAGTAAAGTGCTTTATGATGTGGAAATTGGAAAACTGTTTCAATAAAAATATTATATTTCATTTCAGACTTTTATTGTTTTTGAAACATCATGTATACAAACTTCAACAAATCAACGTCGAAATTTTCAACTCGAATGAAATCTCACTCAAACCTTTGCGCAAGCGCGTAAATCTTGAAATATTCCGATATTTTCGGCTAGAATGAAATCTTACTCAAACCCTCTGAGCAGGCGCGTAAATCTTGAAATGTTCCGATAGGCTAGAATGAAATCTTACTCAAACCCTCTGCACAGGCGCGTGAATCTTGAAATATTTCGATATATTTGGCTAGAATGAAATCTTACTCAAACCTTCTGCGCAGGCGCGTAAATCTTGAAATATTCCGATATATTTGGCTAGAATGAAATCTTGCTCAAACCTTCTGCGCAAGCGCGTAAATCTTGAAATATTCCGATATATTTGACTCGAATGAAATCTTACCGAAGCTGTCTGAATATTCCGAATTATCGACTACAATGACATTTTACCAACGCATTGAAAATGTTTGAAATTTCAATTTATGCGATGAAGCTACCAAGTTCGTGGATCCACCATGAAATTTTGAACATTTTGTGTGGTACAACCCAGGATGTAAATATATTCACGTTTGTCTCAATCGGATGGTCGCACACTGACATTTACCATTAATATGCCGCGCACAATGGTTGCATATTGAATTTACCATTCCCGAATGATAAAAATTGACATCATGCCGATTGCGATGTTATTCACTTAGAAAGCAGCCCATGCTGGACTGTTTATATTCACAACTTCAATGATATATTGGATGATTTCATGGATTTATCTCAGTCGTTTTATGTTTGTTCAACCCAATGGAACTGGATTCTACAACATATATTGACAGATTGAAAACATTTGTCAATTGGACTTCGACATTTCCAAAAGAACAATTGGCTGATGCCGGATTCATTTACACCGGCTCGAATGACAAAGTTATATGTTTGAAATGCCAAATTGAAGGATTCAGATGGGAACCGGGGGACGATCCACTATCAGATCATTTCCGATGGAGCCCCAACTGCCCCTTTTTTAATGATGAAGATTCATTGTTTATTCGAAGAAAAAGACAACCTACATTTAAAGAAAAAGTGAATATTGAGAGTCGATTGGAATCGTTCGTCGATTGGCCAATAGGTCTCTGTCAAAAACCTCAAGAATTAGCTGAAGCTGGATTTTTCTATACTGGTAAAAGTGATCGAGTGAAATGTTTCCACTGCGGTCTTGAACTGAAAGATTGGCTACCTGGAGATGACCCAAGGATTATGCATGAACTGATTGATAATAAATGTGAATTTTGGAAACTTGAACATCAAAAAACGACGACGACAACCACTTCAAATATTGAAAATTCCACCATAGCTGCTGTTGCGAGTGAAGCTCTATCTTGTAAAATTTGTCTAACAAACGAAATGAGTGTATTTTTTATGCCATGTAGACATTTAGCTTGTTGCATTGATTGTTCAGTAATATGTAACAATTGTCCACTTTGTAGGACTCTAATTTCATCTTTTTTGAAAATTTTTGTAACCTAATAAAACACACAACATGTCAATAATTTTTTTTTAAAATACATACAATATCTATTTCTCATTTCTTCAGACCACTAAAGTTTATCACCGGTTAAAACCAGATGAGGTCAGAGACAAAAATAATAATGTGAAGGTCTTGTGATAAGATTAGAAATATATTTCAAAACAAAACTGTAATTGACCAAGGCCAAAATCGTAATTGATTAATTTTTATTCAAGTTAGATCATTCATCAAAAATGCTGTAATGTCCCCAAAGCAGAGTATTGTGTGATTCGAGGAGTAGTACATGTTTGTCATCAAATGGGCTTAAAGCAATTTTTGTTTGTTCGATGGAATAAACATTGTGAGCTTTGGATAAAATCACTCTTTGAGTTGCAATTTTTTCACTCTTGTCATTCAAACAATTTAAATAATCTTGAAAAGTTATTTTACGTTTAACTACATTATATTTGATTCCCTTTGCTTTTTTCATGCATTTTTTCTCTTCATTGGACGACGACGACGACGCATCATCATCCACTAAAAATGAATACAATTTTGATCTTAAGCCTACAAACTCGGTCATTATATTTCCATTATTTTCATCTTTCATTAAACCAACAATTTTTTTATTCACCAAAGGAATATGATATTTATTGTTTTTTGGATAATCACTTGTATCGAACTTATGAATGTCTTTTTTAATCATTTCCTCATAAACATCATCACAAATGAGTTCGTAAATAAGGCTGTCAGTATCTGTATAAAGCAGTTTGCACTTTTCAATGCCAAACTTTGGTAACATGTATTGGTAATTGATAAATCTTTGATAACAAAATGGCTGTCATAGCCGGAAAAATTGTGAAACACCATTGGCACCACAAAAGTCTTTTTGTACGAAATGTTACATTGCGCATGCGTGAACCCTCTAAAAGCTCCAGTAAAATGATTGTGGTGCCTAGTGGTCCTATCTTGTTCATTAAAAGGTTTTTCGCAAATATGGCAATTTTTCGTGGCATTTTTCAACTCAATTTTCTCATCCATGGGTACAATATTTTTAATTTTTGATTGAATTATTTGCGCTTCAACCTCCAATTGATCAGAAAACCACTTCATACAGTCTGACCCTTGATAACTATTAAAATGCGATAAAGACTCATCATACGAACACTTCACATAATAGCCAACACTATATGCTTCGTGTTTTTGATATCGGTTTGTTTTCATCTCATTTTCACTTTCTTTGAATGGTGTTAATAAGGATTCAATATCAGCATGAATAATAAATGGAGTTTTTTCCTTGTATAAATGATTTTTGAATTGAATATGTCTATTTTTGGAAAACGAAATTTTATATTCATTCATTTGTTCAGATACACTCGAGTGATTATCCAATTTTTCTTGAGTATAAAAATAATTTAAACATCGGTCACAAATGAACACCTTACCCTTATATTTCGTTACTTGCTTTCTGATTAACCTAGATAGGTTTTTTATATAACAATAATGATATGTAATCTTTTCAGTTTCCTCCTCCTCCTCCTCATCCTCTTCATTTTCCAAATCATAATCCTTCGGTTTTGTGTAATATTTATTTTGAATTAAGAGTAAATTGACATGCCTATCCAATTTTTTACCGGTTAGATGAGCTGGAACTACATCATATCCAGTCTTATTCTTTTCCAAACAGTATACATTAACCGAAATGTTATTGAGTTTTTCAAATTTGTTAATTTTCCGCAACTGCATAGGCATTTCAATTCCATCCAAATTCAACACTGTTGAATAATGTGGGTATTTTGAAACTCTCTCAGCGTGTTTTTTTTTCACCGGATATAAAGCTGCAACAATTGCCCAAGCAAAACAAGCATTGTCTTTGTTTTGAATGTTGACACAAGCTTTTTTGTGAGCTATTACATCGGGCAGTTCAATATAACTACTTCCATTGCCAATAAGATATTGATTTATATTAATTTCAAGGTTCACAATTCCACTTAAACTCCACCCTGAGTTCCGTTCTTGGTACTCTGATAACTTATTTAAAATGACATCTGAAACGTGGTCATGAAACCATGTTTTCAAATTTGTCGATCGACTAATAATATTATTTTTTGTATGGAAGTACTTGAACTCTGTTTGTTGCTGCTGCTGGTCAATTCCATTTTTAATGAATATCTCACAAAAAACTGTATTCACTTTCATGGCGTTCATTTCACTTTTCAAAATACGTGTGATTCTACTTTTGAAGAGAACAAATGCATCTTCGAAAAATTGTATAATATCAATATGTTTTAAATCAATGACAACCCCTGTACGAATCCTGTTCTCAAAAGATGAGCTCACATCTTCCCATCGTACTCTTTGAGAACGTTTTTTCCCTAACCCACCTCCAACATGATGATGATGACCGTCGACAATATTTTTAATGAGAATTTTGAATCGCTTTAAATGTGCCAAATTTGTTTGTAATTTTATGAATATGCCGTGAGTTTGAGTAGTTTTTAAAAATCTTTGTTAATCAGTCGAATATGTTTATTCAGTAATTTTATCCAATGCTTTCGTTCGGAAATTGAGGAACTTTTTAAAATTATCCATGACGCTTTGCGGAATTTTTTAACAATTTCATCACTTATAACACCAATTTCAGACATTTTTCGAAGAATGATCTCACTTGAATAAAATTAATCAATTACTTACTTTTGGTGCTGGGTTCTCCACAATTTCGAACAAATTTGCACGGCCCTTGGCTCCTTGGAACACCAGCGCGTATCTGTGTGGTATGAAGTTGGGAAGATTCTTCCGGATGGCTTCGGTGGTTCTGTCAGGCAGGAATACAGTGTTTTCTTCTAACTCCACCAAAGGCTTCTCTCCGTATTTTGTCGTTATGATTTTCACTGCAATAATTGGTTGAGGTTGATCTTTTGCCAACTCTGACAACTTAACCGTTTCTTTCACAAACGCAGCTGCATTAATTTCATCTAAATCCATTTTTCTATAAAAATTAAACTATGTTCAACAAAATGAATGCAAGCTACATGAGAAAAACTTACCTAATTGAATTGGAATCTGCAAACACTCAGTGTCTTTGCATTCTCTGTAGACTTTGTTCATCATTGTGGAGGGTTATAAAGAATGTTCCTGATTTCATTGTACTTGTGTACTTTTTCCTAGAAGATAGGTTTTCGTTTAATTTTCACACCTAATTCATTCAGAATTTCTGCACTTTACTGCAAATTATATGTATCCACCAAGTAGTTCAGCAGAGTTTTTTTATTCCCTCCAGATAAATATATTGATATTTATCCACATGTATCCTCAAATAAATTATAATAATAATAATAAATGTTCTTTATTGGTAATAAAACCAAATGGCCATCGACCGAGAATAAATTATATTTTTAGCGTGTTTACACTTCAGTAATATCAGTTTTATTGCGAATTAACGTTACTATAACCACACATTAATTGTAGATATCAGAAATACTTTTATCAAATATCACCCTGCACTTTGATTGACTATTTTAAAATTTTTTTTCATTGCAGAATGCAGCTGAGAACAATTCAAATATAGAAGTTGTAGACTATAAAAACATATGGGCTAATGATGCAGAAGAAGTGCCTCCTAGCAGTCCTGAACCAATTTCAGAGCAAAAGAGGAGACCAAAATCTCAAAACATTATTGAATCTTCCAGTAGTAAACAGCTAATGAGGGCTAAAATAGAACAAATAAAAATAGAAACTTTATACCACAGAGAACTCGTGGATGAAATTAGACATAAAAGAAGGAAAAGAGATTTAAAAATGGATATTTTGAGGGTGGAGTTGGAAAAAAGTAAATTAGAATTGAAAATGATGCAAAGAAAGCTGTTAGCTGCGACCGAAAACATTAATGATACTCATGGATACGAGCAACTTAAATGAATGTATCATAACAGCTTCTGTGAAATTCCGACAAGCATTATTTGAGGGGTACAAGGAAAATTTGTTGAAATTACTGTGCAAATGATTGAAATTTTAATGTCGTAATTATTTCTGGAAATAACAATAATACTGTATTATTGTTAATACAGATTGAATTCTTTTTAATCAGTAATTTACATGGTAAGTATATATCCGTATGCTAAATGACTCTTTATTTTTAGTAGATAATACTCATGGATTATGATCATGTTCAACGGTCAAAAGGTCGTTCTTCAGCAAAGATATTTTGAATTCCAGAAGTTTTACCTATAGATATGAAAAGTCCGAATTCAGTCCATTTTTACTGATGGAAAAAATTTGGGTTATTCTCCTAGGCTATTTTTTATACAGAAGTGGCCCAGCGCCTACTTGGCAAGTCATTGGTTTGACCTAGAGAAATCACTACTCATTTGATTAAAACCTAGATATTACAAATGAAAGTAACTTTCACTTAACCTACTGATTCATCAGAAGTAGTTTGAGGTACATTAATCGATTTAAGCTAATGTTGTGATTGTTTTGAATCAAGACTATTGTCAAGTGATTCAACTTGCTAGACTGGAATTGAATTCTGCCGAATTTGTTTATGCGATCTTTTCATCTATTTCTCTTTATAATAGATAAACTAGTAGCAGCCTCCACTTTGACATATTTTGAATGTGCCTTGCACCTAGAACTCAAGTATCATATTCGCCTTTTATATAGGTTAAATTACCTGGTGAAGTATGCGCAGGAATTGTTTCCAAATCATTTAATGATTTAGCAAAGGGGAACTAGTTTCATCTAGATTGAAATGTGCTTCATTAGATGAGTATGACAACTGTTTTACCAAAGATGTTTTAGAGTGACCCTCTAAAATAACCTGAACATTCTAATCTACCTTGTATAATTTTTGATATCTCAAAATACCAAGTCAGTATCTCTAAGTGGAACCATTGAATCTTTTCGATTTTTGTTTGAAAATATGAACAGATTGTTCATAAAATTACAGAAATTCATATTTTTCAATTTTAATGGAGAATATTTCCCTTTTCAACATTTAATCTTGTTACTTTCCTCGTGTTATGCTGTCTACTCCCAATAATGCTGTAGTTCTTAGGAACAGTAAACATGCTTTTTATCGTGTCTGTCCTTCAAATAATCTAATACAAATCTAGCTTTTATCTTTTCAGTGGACACGATTAAAAAGTATCTTTCAGAAAGTCAATGCTCAAGGCATTGGTAGGTTGACTTTTTTCATTGATTGAATGTAGTTTCTTTGAATATGCAGTAAAACAGAGACTTGATTGAAGTAACAGATTCCCCTCACTTAATGTATTGAGAATAAACCCTACAATGTAAATAATTATTAATTTATTTTTAATGAAGATGTTTGTATATTTGAACTTTTAGTAATTTTTGTACTATATAAGAATTCTGCTGGAGCTGCAAACTAGTCGACTGTGTCACGTTCGGGATTTGGAACCGGCAAACACACGCAATATATTTGACTGAAGCTGCAAACTACTCAACTGTCTGGTACAAAGATGACTTTGGAAATGAACCAGCTTGGCAATTTATACTCTGCACGACTAAGTGGGAGGTGTCAACAACCAATGACCGAGCAAAAAAAAATGTTGAATTTTTACGTTATTTCCATCATATTTCGTACACGTAACTGCACACTTGGTGTCACACACACACCATTCGGCGAGGCCATCTTGGCCCCCTTACTTGGCATCACGCCCCGCCCCCCCGCCCCGGCTGCGGCCCCCGCGACGATGGCAGCACGATTTTGGCAAACGTACCTGCACACTTGGCAGCACGACGATGGCAGGACAAACGTAGCTGCACACTTAGCATCACGCCACTGGATGGCAGCACGACGATGGCAGGACAAACGTAGCTGCACACTTGGCATCACGCCACTGGATGGCAGCACGACGATGGCAGGACAAACGTAGCTGCACACTTGGCATCACGCCACTGGATGGCAGCACGACGATGGCAGGACAAACGTAGTTGCACACTTGGCATCACGCCACTGGATGGCAGCACGACGATGGCAGGACAAACGTAGCTGCACACTTGGCATCACGCTGCGGCCCCCGCACGCCCTCTGCGGCCCCCCGGAAGCACGATGGCAGCACGGCCCCCGTAGGCCCCCACGTGGACGCTCACGCCGCCATCTTGCCCTGCTCTCAGCTATGGGGCATCTGGGACGGCCCAGAATCCTTATAGTTACCCTACTAATCAGAACAAACGAACCTCACGTATAGCGTCTTAAGAATCTCAACGTTGTTATGAAAAAAAGATGGCTGCTGTCATTTGACAAATATCTGGTGGAAAATGGATTGGAGAAAAACAGCTACTTACCCATACAGGAAGGTCGAATTACATTTGACATTTAAGAACGTATCGTGATGGGGTCCGTTATTTTTAACGTGCGATACCCAGTAGGTGCCAGTTTGACTCCGTTTCTTTTTCGCTGAAGGGAGGTAGGAGACAGACAGATTGACAGACAGGCAGAGTGACAGATATTCAGTTTGATCGAACTAGAACGAACTAATACACTAACTTTATGAACGTCCATTTTAGTCTCATTTTTTTTTGCATGTTTTCATGTTTCAAATTTGAGCTGTTTTTTCGAACGCAAAAAATGCTTATTGTGGTCACGTTTTTGCATGTTTCAACGTTTCAAATTTTAGCTGTTTTTTCGAACGCGAAAACGAGTATTTTGAGCAACCGAACCATACCGAACATACACATACTACGACATACGGCGACATACCGAACATACCCATACTACGACATACGATGACACACCACGTTTAGCGTAAGTACGGCATACTGTGACATACACTAACATACTCAACCATACATAAAAACGTGATAAATTTTGTCTGATCTAATCAGCGTCCCAAAAAACCACCCGATAAATTTCGTCTGATCGAAGTAGCATGAACTAACCTTACATGGAAGTCTTCAAAACCTCAACGTTGTTAGGAAAAAATTGCTGCCTCTGTCATTTGTCGAATATCAGGTGGAAAATTGATCAAAGAATGAATTTTGTCTGATCTAAGTAATAATAATAATAATAATAATAATAATACTTCCTCATAAACACGTAGAGTGTACCCAAAGGCATGGCCTGTGCGGGTAGAGGACGGCTATTATTATTATTTGCCGTGGCGCTCCGGGGCGACTTACTGATTTTTGGTGGCGTATTCACTTTTCAGCTGCAGAAAAACCCGGAAAACCTACAGCACCACTTTGGGTGGCCGGCGTGCACTCCAAGCTAGCGCTAGCCGAGATTGGCATCTAGACAACACACGATACACTTGCTTTCAAGAAGGACTGTGGTCGTCTATCGATTCCGATATTGGATACTTGAGAAAAAATCCCTCGTACCTACATCGGGCTCGAAGCGACTACCGCTATACTGAAGTTCTGAACGGCCTGCACCTTAGACCGCCAGACCACCGACCACCGACCACCAACGAACTAACTTTACATAACGTCCCAAAACCCAATAAATTTCGTCTGATCTAACCAGAACGAATTAACCTTATGTAGGCATAGCGTCTCAAAACCTAAAGGAAACTTGGTTTTCGAAATGCGCATCTAGGAATTTAATTACTTATGTGGTAAAGGGGAAAATACTTCTTTTTCTCGTTGAGTGACACCAATATCCAATGTCCCGTTTTCGAAGCAAGTAAAAAGAATATACATGGTTTGCAAATGTTTGGTCAAAGAAAAAACGCTTCAAGAGGGATATGGGGATTCGAAACAACTACTTGTTTATACAGATAATTTGAATTACAACTGACATTCAATTGTATAATGTTTTTCAAAGTGAATGTTTGGATTGTTCGTTAAAGAAAAAACACAATTACTTACCTCAAATCATTTGCGTCCCTGAAAACAAATAGGATAACTTATATATTTTGCGTGGAATCGGGTCAATTGCAACGAAATTTTTGACGATTTGTCGTACACAATTCATCAATATATTGAACCCCCACAAAATGAATCATGACATAATAATAACGTATACAAGGAGATTTAAAATACCACCTTAAAGAAAAATCATTTATTGCATGTTTCTAAAATGAAACGTCACAAAAAAAAATTAAAGTAGGGTGTTTAAAAATATGTCATTAAACATAAAAAATTCAGTCACGTATTTTCAGTAACGCTGATAAAAATAATATTCGAAATGGTATACTACTACTATGTTGGAAAATGGTATTCTAAACGTTTTTCAACTTTAATAATAATTAGAATGAAATGTTGAATGTCACTAACACGAATCTTGGCAGAAAAAACATACAGGGTAGTCCAGGAAGATTTAAAAATCAATTGTTGAAGAAACGATCAGTTGCGAGGTGTATATAAAAATAATTAATGAATTAAAATCGTGGAAGATATTCTCCAAACGTTATTCAACAAATTGAGTATATGGCAACTATCATCTATCATTCAGCTGGAGACTGTAGGAGTAAGTAACATAAAAAATTCAGTCACGTATTTTCAGTAACGCAGATAAAATGAGAGATTTTTTATATTAAATCCAAATAATATTCGAAATGGTATACTGATGTTGGAAAATGGTATTCTAAACGTTTTTCAACTGTAATAATAATTAGAATGAAATGTTGAATGCCACTAACACGAATCTTAGCAGAAAAAACATACAGGGTAGTCCAGGAAGATTTAAAAATCAATTGTTGAAGAAACGGACAGTTGCGAGGTGTATATAAAAATAATTAATGAATTAAAATCGTGGAAGATATTCGCCATACGTTATTCAACAAATTGAGTATATGGCAACTATCATCTATCATTCAGCTGGAGACTGTAGGAGTAAGGGTGCCCCATTAAGTGTAATAGTAATGAAAAGATATAAAGAGTGTTACATTAATTGTGATAGTAAGGAAAATATGCCAAAAGGGCCACATTACACATCCTTTACCGAATAAATTGGAGGAAAAGTAATCATATATTTATATACCAATAAAATAACGTGGTTTGATTTTAAAGGAGTGGACATTATCGATTCGTTTGAATATCAGGACACACGGTTCAAGAATTTTTGTCGGAGAGTATCAAATACATGATATAGTAAAATCAACGAATGTCGAAGTACCCTTCTCTCCAAATGCTTCCACCAGGTGGGAAATATCAGGCAAACGTCTGACAGCAAACAATTACTTCCCTAGCTAATACCACGACAGACTTTGAATTACATCTGACAGATATTTGTGCAACGTTCTTCCGAAATGACCCACTTGCAGATGATTATTATAATTATACAGCAGAATATCATTCAGTTTGCTGGGAAAGACCACTTGCAGACCCGTTTCGAGGTTCTTGCCTCATCATCAGTATAGGGTAGGTCGGACAACGTTAGAACCATCCTGATACAGCCAAATGAATTATAATCCATTGTATGTATAACTGATATTTCCCTACAAATGAAGCAGTGACTTACAGTAAAAGTCAGCCGTAGCGCCACCCGCGGAGAAACCAAAAAGCAATCCTCAGTAGCAAAGACTCCAAGAAGTTAACGTAGTTCAAAAATGTTTGTCGGAGAGTGTCAAATAAATGAAAAAGGAAACAGTTAAATAATTTCAGATTTGAAAATTGCACTAGACATAACTCTGTCATTTTTAGAGATACAACTGCATATCGGTACTCCAAAAAGAAAACGATTTCTAACATATATTTCAAATTCACAATTGCTGTTAGAGTCATCGTGAAATTTCTTGGCGACTGTAAAGACTACTATGTGGGAAAATTCAGTTACAAATTTAAAACAGTGTTCTGATGATGAATATAAGTAACCAAAACGTCGGGTCACAATCACAATGAAGGCCCATATATATTCGAAATCGATCACCAACGTTTTATCGGTAGACTAAAAATCAAATTAGTCCAAATCACCGAATGTTCGGTCATTGAAAATGAGTCTCACTGAGTAAAAAGTAAATTTTTCGAATATCTTAAAAATCAAACTAGTCAAATGTCCTCCATTGACTTGAGACGGAATAATTCTCATGTAGTAGACTCAACACATGATACAGGTGTAAACATCCAATCCATCAGATCGATTTCAATTAAACGAGCCCTGTGTTGTGTGCTCCAGAGAAGTGAGCAAGTTTTTGAGCAAACATCACCGACGAGACAAATTACTTCGAGAGTCTTAACACAATATCGAGATAATTCGAAACATTTGCTCTGAACTCCATAATAATTTAAATAACAAATACGATTTTGTTGAGAAATGAGCAAATGTGTGGGTAAGACAGCACCGATGAGACAAATTACTTGAAAAGGATGCAATCAAAATCATCAGATCAATTTCAATCAAACACGTCTTGTACATTGTTTTCAGAGAAGTAAGCGAGTTTGACCACATCGTTTCATGTTAGCCGAAATAGTGGCAAATACCTTGATGATTTGTATAGTGGGAAATACTTTGATGATTTATTCAGTCAAGTATATGTCTGCCACCTCATTTGATGGTTCGTCAATTTTCGTTTATAAGCTTAGCAAACTAACTTCCATTTTCGAATTCAATTATATGAACGTGTGCAGTAGTATACAGCTCACAATATGTATACAGGGTGTCTCAAAACACTCATCAATTGAAAGAAAAAACAACCGACATCATTTAAGAGAAAAAAAGATGGCGCCTGCTTATCAAATACCATATACCGGGTATACCAACATATGATTTAAGAGAAAAAACATGGTTGCCTCTGTCATTTGTCAAAGAAAACACGCGTCATTGGGCGTATGAGAATTCAAAATGTTTTTGTGATGGGATCCGTCATTTTCAACGTGCGATACCCATTGAACCGTTCAGTCTTCCGTCCGACCGCTATAGAAGACAGAAGATAGAAGACAGAAGATAGAAGACAGGAGATAGAAGAGTAGGTAGGTAGGAAATGTGAGACTGAACGGTTCGGTTGTTGTGATGGGATCCGTCATTTTTAACGTGCGATACCCATCGAACCGTTCAGTCTCCCATCTCCTATATCCTGTCTTCTATCTTCTGTCTTCTATAGCGGTCGGACGGAAGACTGAACGGTTCGATGGGTATCGCACGTTAAAAATGACGGATCCCATCAAGAAAACATTTTGAATTCTCATACGCCCAATGACGCGTGTTTTCTTTGAGAAATGACAGAGGCAACCATGTTTTTTCTCGTAAATCATATGTTGGTATACCCGGTATATGGTATTTGATAAGCAGGCGCCATCTTTTTTTCTCTTAAAAGATGTCGGTTGTTTTTTCTTTCAATTGATGAGTGTTTTGAGACACGCTGTATACATATTATGAGCTGTATACTACTGCATACGTTCATATAATTAAACTCGAAACTAGAAGTTAGTTTGCTGAGCTTATAAACGAAAATTGACGAACCATCAAATGAGGTGGCAGACATATACTTGACTGAATAAATCATCAAGGTATTTGCCACTATTTCGGTTAACATGAAACGATGTGATTACTTCTCTGAAAACAATGTACAAGACGCGTTTGATTGAAATCGATCTGATGATTTTGATTGCATCCTTTTCAAGTAATTTGTCTCGACGGTGCTGTCTTACCCACACACTTGCTCATTTCTCAACAAAATCGTATTTGTTATTTAAATTATTATGGAGTTCAGTGCAAATGTTTCGAATTATCTCGATATTGTGTTAAGACTCTCGAAGTAATTTGTCTCGTCGGTGATGTTTGCTCAAAAACTTGCTCACTTCTCTGGAGCACACAACACAGGGCTCGTTTAATTGAAATCGATCTGATGGATTGGATGTTTACACCTGTATCATGTGTTGAGTCTACTACATGAGAATTATTCCGTCTCAAGTCAATGGAGGACATTTGACTGGTTTGATTTTTAAAATATTCGAAAAATTTACTTTTTACTCAGCGAGACTCATTTTCAATGACCGAACATTCGGTGATTTGGACTAATTTGATTTTTAGTCTACCGATAAAACGTTGGTGATCGATTTCGAATTTTATATGGGCCTTCAGTGTGATTGTTATCCGACGTTTTGGTTACTTATATTCATCATCAGAACACTGTTTTAAATTTGTATCTGAATTTTCCCACATAGTAGTCTTTACAGTCGCCACGAAATTTCACGATGACTCTGACAGAAATTGTGAATTTGAAATATATGATAGAAATAGTTTTCTTTTTGGAGTACCGATATGCAGTTTTATCTCTAAAAATGACAGAGTTATGTCTAGTGCATATTTTAAATCTGAAATTATTTAACTGTTTCCTATTTCATTTATTTGACACTTTCCGACAAACATTTTTGTACTACGTTCACTTCTTGGAGTCTTTGCTACTGAGGATTTTACTGTAAGTCACTGCTTCATTTGTAGGGAAATATCAGTTATACATACAATGGATTATAATTCATTTGGCTGTATCAGGATGATTCTAACGTTGTCCGACCTACCCTATACTTATAATGAGGCAAGAACCTCGAAATGGGTCTGCAAGTGGTCTTCCCCAGCCAACTGAATGATTTTCTGCTGTATAATTATAATAATCATCTGCATCTGTAATTCAAAGTCTGTCGTGGTATTAGCCAGGGAAGTAATTGTTTGCTGTCAGACGTTTGCCTAATATTTCCCACCTGGTGGAAGCATTTGGAGAGAAGGGTACTTCGACATTCGTTGATTTTACTACATCATGTATTTGATACTCTCCGACAAAAATTCTTGAACCGTGTGTCCTGATATTCAAACGAATCGATAATGTCCACTCTTTAAAAACAAACCACGTTATTTTATTGGTACATAAATATATGATTACTTTTCCTCCAATTTATTTGGTGGAGGATGTGTAATGTGGCCCTTTTGGCATATTTTTATTACTATCACAATTAATGTAACACTCTTTATATATTTTTATTACTATTACACTTTATGGGGCACCCTGTATACACCTTACTCCTACAGTCTCCAGCTGAATGATAAGATGATAGTTGCCATATACTCAATTTGTTGAATAACTTTTGGCGAATATCTTCCACGATTTTAATTCATTAATTATTTTTATATACACCTCGCAACTGTTCGTTTCTTCAACAATTGATTTTTAAATCTTCTTGGACTACCCTGTATGTTTTTTCTGCTAAGATTAGTGTTAGTGACATTCAACATTTCATTCTAATTATTATTACAGTTGAAAAACGTTTAGAATACCATTTTCCAACATCAGTATATTATTTGGATTTAATACGAAAAATCCCTCATTTTGTCAGCGTAGTAACGTAAAAAATTACTGAAAATACGTGACTGAATTTTTTATGTTTAATGCCATATTTTTAAACACCCTACATTTTTTTTTGACGTTTCATTTTAGAAACATGAAATAAATGATTTTTCTTTAAGGTGTTATTTTAAACCTCCTTGTATACGTTATTATTATGTCATGATTCATTTTGTAGGGGTTCAATATATTGATAAATTGTGTACGACAAATCGTCAAAAAATTCGTTGCAAATGACCCGATTCCACGCAAAATATATAAGTTATCCTATGTTATAATTTGTTTTCGGGGACGCAAATGATTTGTTCTATTTAACAATGTATCAAAATGTGCATAAAATTCCTTTCGTAGTTGATTAAAACATGTTTTTCGTCAAATTTCTGTGAAATTATTTCGTTAGACATTATTACCTACGAAAAACCACTACAACTACATTTTGACAATATTTCAAGAGACATATTATTGGTAAATAAATAAGTCCATCTATTTTGAGCGTAAAACATACAATATTGCTTGTTTTCTGCGAATAAAATATTCTTTCCACTTTATCGCTGAGAAATAGCCTTGGATACAACATCACATCCTCCGATTGATAACAAAACCAACGCGAAATCATTTTGTTTATTGAGTACTTGTGAACTTTGCAAACTACACGACTTTGTTGGGCACTCATTTTATTATTGAATTGTTTTAATATAATTCAAGGTAGTTGATTTATATGTCTTCTTGGAATTGTCTTGTTTTTCACTCAAACAATTTCTTCAAAACACAAAATTTTCCACCTGGATACTTCATGCTTTGATTTAACGTGTTTGAGTGAAACGAGAAATTTAGTAGTTTTTCTACAATGTGTACCTTTGTGTATTTTAAATAATAAAATTAATATTTTCCGAAGTGTTTGTTCATAAAACAATTCTTTTATTATGATGAACTGTACAACATTTTATTGTGGTGTGCGAGGTGTGCAAATGAATATTTTTGTAATACTACTTGGAAAGGCATACCTGTCAACGGTATATAAATCAACCTCTCTGTAATAAGCTTAAATGAAGTCTACTTAAATACAAATATATTGTGTTAGTCGTTCAATGCCATTTTCGACATTTGAGTCTGTCCTACGTCAATTCTGACAATTGCCTGAAGGTATGGAATCGCACGTTGAACGCTAAGGCGCCTCGTCACTTGTGCTTCCAACAACTGAATTTAAGATTGCAACCTCTCTCTTAGGATAGTTGACCGAATGCACGTTGAAATGTTAGGTCCGCGTATCTACCGAGAGCTGACTGAATGTATTCTATTTTCAAATGAAAAGACTACGACTCCTATAATAGTTGACTAAATGCATGATATCACACGTTAGCATGTGACTGCTACATCACTCATGACTGAACAATAGTCACATTATTACGTTTTTGGATGCTCTGCATATGCCGACGTGAGGTTACTTCATTCTGGTTAGATCAGACAAAATTTATCTACCAACATGAGGTTAGATCGTTTTGGTTAGATCAGATGAAATTTATTGTTTTTTTTTTGTGGTGCTATGTGAGGCTAGTTCGTTCTGGTTATATCATACAATATTTATTGGTTAGATCAGACGAAATTCATTTACAAACATAAGGTTAGTTCGTTCTGGTTAGATCAAACAAAATTTATTGATGCGCTATACCTACGTACGGTTAGTTCGTTCTGGTTAGATCAGACAAATCACCTGTCAACTGTCAGAGGCGATTCATTTGCCTATGAGATATAATCAACCGTTTCGTAAACAAAAAATTATGAGGTAAGTAATTGTGTTTTTTCTTCAACGAACAATCCAAACATTCACTTTGAAAAACATTATACAATTAAATGTCAGTTGTAATTCAAATTCTCTGTATAAACAAGTAGTTGTTTCGAATCCCCATATCCCCCTTGAAGCGTTTTTTCTTTGACCAAACATTTGCAAACCATGTTTATTCTTTTTACTTGCTTCGAAAATGGGACATTGGATATTGGTGTCACTCAACGAGAAAAAGAAGTATTTTCCCTTTACCACATAAGTAATTAAATTCCTAGATGCGCATTTCGAAAACCAAGTTTCCTTTAGGTTTTGAGACGCTATGCTTACATAAGGTTAATTCGTTCTGGTTAGATCAGACGAAATTTATTGGGTTTTGGGACGTTATGTAAAGTTAGTTCGTTCTGCTTAGATCAGACAAAATTTATTCTTTGGTCAATTTTCCACCTGTTATTCGACAAATGACAGAGGCAGCCAGTTTTTCCTAACAACGTTGAGGTTTTAAAGACGTCCATGTAAGGTTAGTTCATGCTACTTCGATCAGACGGAATTTATTGGGTGGTTTTTTGGGACGCTGGTTAGATCAGACAACATTTTCTGTATGGTTGAGTATGTTAGTGTATGTTGTGACATACTTACGCTAAACGTGGTGTGTCATCGTATGTCGTAGTATGGGTATGCTCGGTATGTCGCCGTATGTCGTAGTATGTGTATGTTCGGTATGATTCGGTTTGTCATCGTATGGTGCAGTATGGGTATGTTCGTTCTGGTTAGATCAGACAAAATTTAATATGGAGTTTTGCTAACGTAAGGTTAGTTCGTTCTGGTAAGATCAGACGAAATTTATTGTGGGTTTTTGTGACGCTATGTAAGGTAAGTTTGTTCTGGTTAGATCAAACGAACTTCATTGATCACTTCGTACGGTTAATTCTTTCTGGATAAATCAAACGAAATTTATTGTGGGTTTTTGTGACGCTATGTAAGGTTAGATCAGACGAAATTTATTTACCTATGCCTACATAGGGATAGTTCGTTCTGGTTTGATCAGACGAAATATATTATGTTTTTTGATGACCTATGCAAAAACCACTAAAACTCCATTTTGAGAATATTTCAAGAGACATATTATTGGTAAATACATAAGTCCATCTATTTTGAGCGTAAAATATACAATATTGACGACAGTATTTGCACACTCGTAAATTTTCTAATGTTTTACATGAAGTGGCTTTAAACATGTTGTCAACTCTAAACACCACTGATGTTGAACAACTCTCTTTTATACCCTAGATGACTTTGTGACGTGAACTGTATTTTCATTACTATTTTCTTTAAATAAAATGAACTGACTAGATAACAAGACTTCAGCATTCGAGGTTTATCGCAACATCCGTTCAATATGCGGTTAATTCTTATGCATTTCATTTATTTTTTCAACATGAGTGGTACTTGTGAACAACTATATTGTGTGGCCGTGCTCCGATTATGCGAAGAACAATGGTATTTCGTTATATCCCAAAACCCTTGTGTGATAGCATCATCAACTTTCGCCTGCAACAGTCTCCAACAGCAACTCGTTTGTATAAATGGGAGAATGTGGAAAATTACCGCGCCATACTGACATCCATAAAACAACGTTATAATTTGACTGTGCAACGCTATGGAATGGGGTTTATTGTGCATCATCCCTCCCTACCTAATAGTCAAATTTTTAATATCGTGAGTGAAATTATCGAAGGCACTCAATATACACTTGTTTATGCATTATTTTTAGTGTGTGTGTGTTTCTGGTGAGTAATATTTTTTCATACTACTGTCGTAAATGGCAACTGTTTTAATTTTGAATGGTTCAATGGGTATCGCAAGTTAAAAGTGACGGACCCCATTACGAGGTATAGCATTTGACAAGCAGTCGTAATGTTTTTTCTTCAAAGGTATATTTTGACACACCCTACATTAAATTGAACAACCGGAAGTGGAAACCGGAAATGACTATTTTAAGGTTAGTTCGTTCTGGTTCGATCAAACTGAATATCTGTCAGTCTGCCTGTTTGTCAATCTATCTGTCTCCTGAATATTGTCTCCTATCTTCTGCCTTCTATCTCCCATCTCCTATCTTCTGTCTTCTATCTCCTGTCTTCGGTTAGTTCGTTCTGGTTCGATCAGACAATACATACATGCTTGATTTGATGTAATTCAATCTATCTGTATGGGTGAGTATATGTCTTCGAGCCCCAATACCTACGTAAGGTTAGTTCATTCTGGTTCGATCAAACTGAATATCTGTCAATTTGTCAGTCAATCGGTCAGTCAATCTGTCTGTCTGTCTCGTGTCCTAACTCATATCTCCTGTCTCCTATCTTCTGCCTCCTATCTCCTGTCTCCTATCTAACACTATCATCGAAGAACATCACATAGATGTCAGATGTAATTCAATCTCTATGTATGGGAGAGTAGCTGTTTCAAACGAGAAATTTATGATGCGACTCTATACAATGAACTATGATCTGCGCTGACCAATCAAACGCTACCATAATGACAAGTAACTCTGACAGACGCCGCCATCTTTTTTCCCCACTGTACGATCCATTTTCAAACATCATTATTACCATCACACCTTCAAAACTCATCTATAATTATTATTGTTCTCATAATCGTTTGCACTCTACTGACTCTCGCGCTGTATAAACAACATTTCAACCTATATATATTAAGAGGTCTCATAGCCTGGCGTATTGATGAGCGGCTCCGTAATCTGAAGATGGACGGTTTTTTTCATTTTATTGCATATATCAAATATTCATTTTCACTACCCGGCGTTGGGTACTGGGAAACTCTTATCTTTGATACGGATCAGCTCGACTACGTCACAACTGAACGGCAGACCAGCGAGCTGAAGCCCGCTTGATATTCCCCGACTTCGAGGCTTTAACAATACCATCGTCACTATGTGTTCGTGAAGGTGTGAACTCACCTTTTCGTCGTAAAAGGTCCAGAATCGACCTAACGAGTTTTCCCATGTTAAAACCCATAAGATTACTTTTTGAACTCTTGCAGCACCTTTAATCTCATGAGGTATATAGAGACCTTAACCTCAACCAGAAAACCTCACATCGTTGATATTGGGACCACCAACAGCTCGCTACAAGTTCCAGTATTCGAAAAAGTGTCTCCGCTGTGCCTCCAGCATACTGCTGCAGTATCCAACGAAGTTCACTGTGCCCCAAGACATTGGTGTACGGTGTGGTCATGGGCCTCGAATCAATTGATATGGTAGTGAGGGAATCCGTCGGCAGTAGTGCCCCCAGAGACTTTACACAGCGTTACCTAGATAATCTAAGAATATTGAAGTGTCAAGTGGCTGAATACGAGCGCACAAGAGATACTTTCAAGCGATTCAGTAACATACACATCAACATTGGCAAATGGGTCTTCACCAACTCGAAACGTTCCGAGGGCCGAAACGACAGTTCAGCGCCGCCACCGCTGAAGAAACGACGTATCGATATTTAAATTCTTTATATGTATTGTAATTATTATTATTACGTATCAATAGATGTACTAAACGAATTTTCTGGAATTTCATTTCAGAGCGAGAGAGACAGAGACAGTATATCTTTCCAGCTTATTTCATTTTTGCGGGGAAATGTGCGCGCCTCGCAAAAATGAAATAAGTTCGAAAAACATACAACGAGAGAGCCATTTCGTGTGTTTGTTTGAACGATTCAATCACACACGAAATGTCGGTGGTGAGTTGTAGGCATTGATAAATATGTGCGTATTTTTCCCATATATTGCGCAATGTTTATCAGTGTACACCGAACTACCGCCATTTTTTTCTCTGTGTGTGAGTGAGTTGTACACTGATGAATATATGTGCGTATTTTTTTTCTATATATTCATGTGACATGCGCAATGTTTATCAGTGTACTCCGAACTACCGCCATGTTGACAGGCTATGTAATTTTGACAGCTGTCTTGTCAAACGTACTGTACATTATCCCACCTTACGAGGCAGGCGAAGTTCTCGTTTCTTTTTTCAATCAAAACAATCACAACAAATGAATAAATGGACGAAAATGTCGCAAGATCTCATGCCTGTGCTAAAGGCCGAAGTTCCGCCGAATGCCAAAGCATACAAACTGCGAAAAGTCTTCCGCAACAACACTTGCGAAAACACTCATATGATGCCACTAGCATCGCCGACAGAGGTGACAACGACTACTCAAACGACGCCGAATGTGCCCCGAATGCAGATGCAGACGATGACGCCGACGAGTTCCTGCCCAAAAGACGTCTATGGCGGATTCATGTTTTTTGTGAGTTTTGCGCTGATCTACCAATTGGGCGAATCATTCTACAAGTTCCTCATTTCAATCAAGCAGAGATACGCAATTGCCAGTGAAAATGAAAATACATAATATATCGCTTACGGTACTGATGTGTAATTTTCGAGCAAAAAAATAAATGATTTTTTCCCCTCTATTTTTTCATTTTTATTCCAAGTATCAACACGAACAAACACAGTCTTGAATTCCTAGAGTTTGTTTTTTTATTCAACTCTTTCTCTCGAGTCGAGCTACGTGACAAACGAATAACCTTGGAAAAATCTCCCAATATTGCGTTTCATTTCAATTCCAAAAAATAGGTATCTCCTCCGAATGACCTTGAATCTTCAGTCCCCCAACCCCTCCACCCCGCCCGCAGCTGACCGCGTCATTCTCAAAGACAAAACAGAAAAAAAACCGAAGAGTTAGAGTGAGATGCCAAACATGCCTTATTTCCGACACAACACACACTGTGAGCCCCAAAACAAACTACGAAATTTCTGGAATTTCATATTGTTTATCAAACGAATATCCGCTTCCATTGCCATTGCACACGGCCCCAACATACTACGTCGTTTCCGTTATGGTTCTCACGCTATTTCCAAGAATTCCAGTGCACGTGCACTCTCCTTCGTGTGTGACGTCACGCTTATCTCAACAAACGCTGCCTCTTAGCGTAAACAACGACCAGTGGCGGAGGCAATCCACAGGGTCTTGTCACGCCAGCGTCACATTACTAAAATTGACGAAAATCGATGTCTCGGCCTCCGGCGCTCCAGCGCGCCCCATGGTGACGTTCCTCGTCATCGCCCCCACCCCCCGCACTTTCCCCCAGCCGATCCCAGTTACCCAATTCTATGTTCGTACTGCGCCACTCAATTTAATTGACGAAATCTCGGCCCCCTTGGGTTCCAGTATACCCCCTCTTCTGTGGGAATATTCCTCGGTGGGGCCCCCAGCCTAGGGTATCAGCCCCTCCGCCGAAAACTCGATGGGGGCCCCGCAAATCGCTACCACACGGCGGGAGTCGAAAAGTGAGGTTATCATGAAAAAGGGCGCAGTACGAACTTTGCCCTACTACTCCAGTATCGCATAACATAACGAAATTTGAGGAACAATATTCTCACAAACTTCAAAAGGTGATTATTTGAAAGTTTTCAGGATGAAAAGTTCATATAAACATATGTACCAAACGGCTTGGTTTACGAGATACAGGGTGATAAAAATACATTTTTTTCAAGATTTTTTGGAGTTAACTTCAACATTTTCGACAATAATCAGTTTAAATCAGGTTAGTACAATCCATTCAATAGTACGCATGATACAAAATAATTAATTGCTCGAATAATTCACAGGGTCCTTCTTTTTTCAGAGTCAAGCCTTCTTCAACTCTTCGGGATTTTTTTTCCGCCGCCACTGATATATTATGAGACAGGAATAATCAATGTTGTTTCATTCAAAATAGTTTTGTTCTCTTGTAGTTTTTCATTTACTTGTACGGTTCAGGAGCTACAATGAAAATATTAATGCGAACATTTTCCAGTATCGCATAGATAAAGAAATTTGAGGAAAAAATATTCTCACAAACTTCGAAAGGTGATTATTTGAAAGTTTTCAGGACGAAATGTTCATATAAACATATGTCCCAAACGGCTTGGTTTTCGATAGACAGGGTGATAAAAATAAATTATTTTCAAAATTTTTTAAAGTAAACTTCGACATTTTCGACAATAATCATTTAAAATTAGTCAATTACAATCCATTCAATAGTACGCACGATACAAAATAATTCATTTCTTAAATGATTCACAGGGTCCTCCTTTTTTCACAGTCAAGACTTGTTCAACCCTTCAGAATTTTTTTTCTGCCACAGTGAGAGATTGTGAGAGAAGAATAATCAATGATGTTCCATCATCGTTTCGTTTTCTTGAAGTACGGTTCAGTGTCCCATAACATTAGAAAATTTGAAAATAAAACATTCTCAATTATTGTAAATTGGAAGATATATTTTTTTAGAATTTCAGAAGCTTCCGCGGATACAAAATAGGTAATCTTGTACAGGAAGATATTGAATCTAACCACAGAACCCACAGAATAACCTATATCAAACAGAGAAAAAAATTATAATTTAATTTTCAGTGCATTTGTATAAAAGCTTGTCTTTATATTTTTTATTTTACAATTTTTACTCATCGTAGATTTTTCTAATTCTTAAAAAATATTTCTCCCAATTCACAATAATTGAGAATGTTTCATTTTCAAATTTTTTTAATGTTATGGGACACTGAAAAATGCCTGTATCAATATTTTTATTTTATCTCCTAAACCGTACAAGTAAATGAAAAGTTCAAGAAAACAAAAATATGTTAAATTAAACACCAATGATTATTCTTCTCTCACAATCTCTCACTGGCGACAGAAAAAATTCGGAAGTGTTGAACGATTCTTTACTCTGAAAAAAGTAGGACCCTGTGAATTATTTTGTATCGTGTGTACCATTGAATCGGTTGTACTTGCCTAATTTGACCTGATTATTGTCGAAAATGTCTACTCCAACAAATCTTGAAAAAAAAAAATGTATCACCATGTATCTCGAAAACCAAGCCGTTTGGACATATATTTATATGAAATTTTCGTCCTGAAAACTTTCGAAGTTTTTGAGAATATTTGCTGTTCAAATTTTTTTATGCGATAATGGAAAATATTCGCTTAATATTTTCATTGTAGTTTCTGAACCGTACAAATAAATAAAAAACTACAAGAGAACAAAAAGATGTTAAATGGACCAAAATTGATAATTCCTGTCTCATAATAAGTCAGTGAAGGCGGAAAAAAAATTTCTGAAGGGTTGAACAAGGCTTGGCTCAGAAACAAGGAGGACCCTGTGAATTATTTGAGAAATGAATTATTTTGTATCATGCGTATTGAATGAATTGTACTTGCCTGATTTGAACTGATTATTGTTGAAAATGTTGGAGTTATTTCAAAAAAAATTTGAAAGACATGCATTTTATCACCCCGTATCTCGAAAACCAAGCTGTTTGGGAAATATGTTTAAATGAACTTTTCGTCCTGAAACCTTTCGAAGAATCACCTCCTGAAGTTTTGTCAACGTACTTAATTAACACCCTGTAAATGAAAATGAAATTATTGAGTATTTCGTTTATGAATCGTTGGAAAGTTTGGACGGAATTTCTCAAACCAAATGGCATTCTTGTGAATTCAAATAATCCGAAAGGAGTGGTCACTGCGCTTTTATAAATATCTTCCTCTGCTACTGGTATCTGGTGGTATGCTCTAGCCAACTCAATCTTAGAAAAAAATAGTGCATTGTTGCACATGTAGATTGAAATTATGAATATGAGGTAACGGGTATCTGTCCGGAACTGTCACAGTATTTAGATGACGATAGTCTCCACACAGTCCATTCAGTATTTTGAAATTGATTTTTTTTTTGTTGAATTTGAAATATTTGATTTGGTAAAACACTTAATTGGTTATCAACTGATTGTTGTTTTTGTGTTAACAAATCTAACGTCTGAGTACATTTAATAGATAGATGATTAAATGCTTGCAATATTGTTTGATTAGCAGAGATTTGTTTGTTGAACTGTAGTACTCTCTGGTAATTTATTCACAATGGAAATGTTGGAATCAATATTATCTTGCATTTCTTGCAGTTATTATTATTGAAATTGTTTACAGTGGTTGATATTGTGACACTCACGTATTCCTTAAAGCCTGAATCTATTTGGGAGCGGCAACTCTTGGCATGATGTTGAACTGGACAACTTCAATGAAAAAATTATCCTGATTGTCGGTCGGATATAGAATTTTAGCAGCTGTTACAAACGGTTGATTCTATCAGCTTCTTTGATAACAGTCAGTTCTATCTATAGTCGTTAAAAACTGGGTGCAGGGATGTTGTACGTTTTCAATCGTCGGGGTAACCAATTTGTGGTATCTTTATACCACAATATCAGAATTTATTGGTTGTCAAAATTTGATTTATTTTTCTATATTTCAAAATTACAAAAGCATCGTTATGACATCTAATCAAAATGCATTCTCTTGCTTGTCTTCATACTGGGTGAAATACGTGTGTGCCAACGTGCCACAATGCCGATATAATCCCGACCTTTAACCGACGATTTGTGTTTACTGGGATTCTCAAATCTGCAAGTTTGATGTTTCTCTCTGCCCCACCAAGAACAAATGACTGCAAAAACATCTTGAAATGATGTCTTCAGAATTCTGTGTCAATAAGTTTATGAATCGGTCCTAAGAGAAAGATGAAAATAAACGCTTTACTTTTACTGTTATCCTGAGAACAATATTCATAGAAATTAATTTCACAGTTTTGTCACAGGATATTCTACTGATTGATCACGAACAGAAATGGTTGAAAACATAGGCAAGAGTTCTGTATGTTGAAAATTTTTCAAAGTACACACGAAAGATAGATGATGGATAACCACATTACCAGCGTTTAGTGTTCATCTATTTAGACAAGTGTCATGTGCTGGTAACATCGGAAGATTCGGAGCTACCCCAGAGCATAAACATTAGACAGTGACAGAGATGCAAAATGAATGAAGAAAGAATTTGGAGAAAAAAAGTGCAGTTTCATTAAAAACTCTCAACACCAAAGGGCAACGCATCTGTGAGCCGGCTTATCTGAAATCAGAACTACGACATCTCAGTTACGCATTGCAAGCCAACGGTTACATCCGGCAAGAAATTGCTAGGGCTAGTAATCCTAGAGGTTGCATCGGGACAACGGCAACAACCCGCCAATACCATCAAGCAGAGCTTTCATACCAAGAGAGTTACCGACCGGATTGGAAAAGTACTGGCAGAACATGACGTCAAAGCCATCTACAAACCGACCAGACATATTGGTTCTTTGCTCCGTTCAGAGAAAGATCCACGAGACCACCTCGGTACTCCCGGTGTGTACCGAATACCGTGGTCGTGTGGGTCTGGATACATCGGCACCACCCTCAGCAGCGTAAAAACCAGGCTCTCTGAACATCACAGGCAATGTAGGCTAGCCCAGACGAAGGAGTCGCCGTGGCATTACACGCCTACGGAGAGGGTACCCATGATATTCAGTTCCTGAATAATGAAGTGCTCTCAACCACAAGACACTACCATACCCGCCTCAATAGAGAAGTCATAGAAATATAAGAACATAAAAATAATTTCAATAGAAAAGACGAATCCCTGAAGGTCAACAAAACCTGGTACCCAGCCCTGAAAAACACGATAATAATAACACAATCGAGCGGGTAGAACGGGGGGCAATCAAGTCTCATTAATTAGACAGGTAGAAAATGACAACATGCCATCCGGTCCGGTAACCCAGTCACCCCAAGCAAAACAAAAACATGTTATTGAAAATAAAGCAATTAGACAGGTAGAAAATGACAACATCCCATCCGGTCCGGTACCCAGTCACCCCAAGCAAAACAAAAACGTGTTATTGAAAATAAAGCAATTAGCCAGGCTGTGACTATAAATTGCGCAGAATTTCCAATCGCTGTATCAGTTTTACGTCGCTCTTCAAGAAGGCAACATCCAAGCTGAAGATGCTCACCGCAGTTGTGAGCGAAACGTCCAAAGGAACCGCCTCCACGGAGGTGAACCGACCACGGCCTCAAAGCCCGGAAACCATACTTCATTAGAAACTAATGATTTTGAGAATAATAAAATTAGAATAAAGTAAGCAACATGAGAATTTGATAAAGCAATATCTGTTAGGAATTAAATTTAATATTTTCTGCATTCTCTGAAATATTCCACTATTATAATCTGCTTCTCAACTCAAACATATATTGGGAATATTTTGTTATTTTTCAATATGCATTGCAAAATTATCCAAAACCAAATTCGAACAAAAAATGCAATAAAAATTAATCATAAATCTCATGCGCATGTACAATGACGTTCATTGTTGACATCGCAAAAAACATATAACGATAACATCATTGCGGCGATGTGTTTGCCGGGTTATAGCTTTCTGCTTGAATGTGTTGAATGGAAATATGTGTTACTCTTCAACAATTACTAATGCTTTAATGTATGTAGCCTATGCATTTTCAATGCTTTTTTACAAGCGTGAAATAGTTTAGGATTATGTGGATCTATGTACAGTGCGGCTTTTGATAGCTTTTTTTTTTCATGTTTCTACGTCGAACCGTTCAAAAGTTAACAGGGGGCACTACTAAAAGCCGCACTGTATATAGGACCCCGCACTTTCCTTATGGAAAATGGCTGTAGATTATAGATTTTGACCTCCTCAAATACACTTTTCAGGGCTTTCCTCTCCTGAATTATTTGTTGTCAATTTTTTTATCTACTGGTAGTTCTAGATATTTACTACATTCACTATTTATTATTGGTTACCCAGGGTCAGATCATCACAGCCAAATCCGAAAGATAGTATTTTGGTTTTAGATATATTAAAACACATAACTTTGGCATCACACCATTCCTTTACTTCATCAATGTGAAGGGAAATATGTTTTATTTTTCGAAATGTCTTCATCCTTCCCACTCCACAACAGCGTAGTGTCGTCGGCCTAATCAGTGAAATTCGCAGTTTCTGAATATTTCCTATTGCTGCGTACAATTTGATGGCGCAGACGTAGAACATTTATAAATAATAAGAATATCAATGGCGTAAGATGGATAGGGTACCTGATGAATCTTTAGATCCATCGTATAAAAGTCCGAACGATAGCCGTTATTGTATCATAACAGACATTTTTCTGAAACGACCGGATGATACTATCCATGCTAAGTTCCCGTGCAAACCTAAGGAATAAAGTTAACATCCGATAATGCTGGAGCCCATAATTATAACAATAATATAGATTTTGACCAGAGAATATTCCGTTCATAGATGCCTATGCTTGAAAAAGATATTTATACATACGGTGTCTATGGATTGCAAGGACATGAACTTAATATTGATACCTGAAGATGGAAAAAAAAGAGATATTATTGACTCGCCCTATATATACCAGGTGAATCAGATTAAGACCGACAAACTCCGACTGTCCACACCTTATTTCGAGGTGAGAAGTTCCTATCAATGTATATGTCCAAAAATGCACCCCTCTTAGATACAGGGTGTCAAATGTACGAAAAAAAATTGATTTAATTTTTTTTCTCCAAAACTCCTGACGGAATATCAAACTAATGAAGGTTTATCAACGTACTAATTTTAGGTTATCATTTTTGATTTTCGTAAGCCAGTGGCGTAGTTACGTTGGTATGTGGTCATATTGTCATTACAATTTTCTTCAGACAAGTGAATGGACAAGTGAGCGTTTGACATTTGAAATTAGCATTATGCGATTATTGCACATATGAAATTATGTTGCTACCCAGTTTTTCTCAATTATCTCAGGAACCTCAACTTTAAGACACATGGATTGTTATGACTTTTAGGTCGAGTATGGATGAGCCTAACTGATGTCAAACGCTGAAAGAAAATATGAAGGAAAATATTAGCACATACCATCGTAACTACGCCACTGGTTTACGAAAATAAAAAATCATAACTTCTAATTATTAGTGTACCAAGTTTGATATTTTTTCCTTCAGGAGAATTGGAGAAAAAAATTAAATCTAATTTGTCAGATATCTGAACACAAAGCTCAGAGTTCCTTTGTGAAAATCGTTTAACCATTAGAGAGATCGAATGAAACCGTACAACTTATATATTTAGCATTTTTTTATAATATTATGTAAAATAAAGAAGTTACGAGTGGGGCGACGGACTTTTGGTCCTTATTGTATAGTATAAAGTTCGCAGCATATAGAATAAAGTGGGAAATATGAGTCAAACAACTATCTCCTTGGCTAAAATCACGGCAGAAAACTGTGAAATGTTCACACTACTACAAATCAATCTTGTAATAAAAAGACAGAGTATAGCTTTGGTGAGTCATAATATGGTTGAGTGAAGAATGAACTATTCACTCAAAATTTTTACAGCGATATTCCGAGCTGAAGCCGCAAATACTATAGTCTAGTTCCTAAATTGTAGATAGATTGGAAAGTGCGGAGAGGATGTAAGAAAGTGGCAAAGTAAAACTTGATTTGAAGCCTACGTACCTGCTTGATTTCTGTTCTATTTTTCTACCTGCTTTATATGAACTATGAACCGTACAGTCTATGAGTCACAATCTACAATTTAGGAACTGGACTATAAGTTAGGTACAGGTTTCCTCATAAGCAAAGAAGTGCTCCTCGGAAGCAAAGACTCCAAGATTATAAAGAATTATACAAGCTTGAATTAAATTAAAAGATTTAATAATTAGGTAGGCGCAGCAGTATTTATTCATATAAACCTTATGCATTCTGAAATTAACCAAATCATGAAAGTGTTTTATAAATGTTATATTGAGAAATTGAAAGTCATACTTAGAAAGAAAAAGAAAATAATCTAAATGAAACTCGATCATTGTTATCGTTATAATTTATTTCACAAAATTATATTAAAAGAAATACTAAAAATAAATGACATACTCAAACTAGTTTCTTTGCTTCGAAGAAACTTTTCAAATGTTTCATTTGCCATGCACCCATTATCAAAAGGACAGCTGTTTGAGTAACAGACCACCACAGAACTCTCGAATTGGTACTTTCACTTGTTTGTCTGAAACGCTCCTCTCGATACTGAAAAATTAAACAAATATTCAGTTTGAATAGCATTCTTCAGTAAACAAATATATAAATATAAATAGTGTATTTTTAAAGAAAAAATCTGTAAGAAATACTGAAATTTTTCTACTGATAAAATGGCTTCTATAGTGTTGAGTTATTATATTTCTTGTTTTTACAAGTGACAGTTCATTCTGCCTAAATGAAAATGGTGGTGTTATACAGCAAGAAGCATTAACTAGTTGTGAGTAGTGGGACAACCTTCATTTCAACTCAAAATGCGAACATAACCTCACTTTTGTCTAGGTTTGGGTGCGACTGGAGCGAGAGTGGCAGCTGCTGACGCGCGTGCCATAATAGGATGCGAGCGTGTAGACATCTATCACCTATCAACTGCCATCTCGCTGGGTTCACCGCGTGACGTAGTCGAGAGAGATCTAGCGTGGAGATAAGATAATGATGTTTGAAAAATAGATCATTTAGTAAAAGAAAAAACATATACAGGGTGTACCAACATATCATCACAGAAAAAACAGCTTGTTATAAAAATCATATTGTGAACAGGGTGTCTCGAAACACTCACCAATTAGGAGAAAAAACAACCGACATCATTTAAGAGAAAAAACATGGCGCCCGCTTGCCAAATGCTATACCGGGTGTACCAACATAAGATTTAAGAGAAAAAAAACATGGTCGCCTCTGTCAATTGTCAAATGTTAGGTGGGAAAATGAATCACAGAAAAAATGCATCATTGGGGATATAGGGATTCAAAATGTTTTCGTGACAGTGTCCATCATTTTTAACGTATGTACCAATGGAAGATAGAAGGCAGAAGATAGAAGACAGGAGATAGGAGATAGGACAGAAGTTAGGAGACAGACAGGCAGGCTGACAGATATTCAGTTTGATCGAACCAAAACGAACTAACCTTATAAAAAGTCTATTTTAGTCACATTTTTGCTTGCTTTAGCGTATCCTCCAAGTTCACAATACGTGTAGGTAGACCTAATTGGTGAAATTTCGCAGTAGGATAATCCCGTTTTTGAAGTCCTCGCACATAAGTGACATCAACATCATGCAGATTTTTCTTGAGAATGGCACCCATTTGATGATATTCCACAAAACCAGAGGAATTGCGCAATCCGTGAACGTTTCGCTCCAAGAAACAAGTGGTACGTCAATCCTCTTTACTCAAAGAGAAAAATTGTACATTTGGCAGCAGTAAAAAGTTACTACATTGAATTCCAACCCTAATGGCTATTTCCTTAGGATGGAATTGCTGCTCGACGATGAAGCCTTGAATATCTACAACAGCTATTCTCATGTTGGCTCTGCGATTGATACTGAAGCTGAATCAAATGCTCAGTTCCATTTTTTGATGATTTATGAGAGTAGGAGGTGCTCAATGACAGTGTCGTGCACAATAATAGCATAGGCTCGAGTATTTTGGGAGAATCCTTCAGATGACTCGATTTCGAGTTTCACATCAACACTGGAACTTTTGATGCTCTCGTCCCTCCTGGAACAATCGATGACAAAGAGAGTTTTGTCAAAGAAGGCCGAGTAAGTCAAAAGAGGATTATGCTGATTGGTAAGTTTGAAGCTGAGCCCAAATTGTGAGTAGTTCAAATAGGCTTGCGAAAAATTTCCCTTTGCAAAATCCAGATGCATATTTTCTTTGAGGCATTTCTTTCTCACCGTTTAGAGTCAGCGATATATTAGTCATACTCAAATTGTTGAATATTGTCGGATCATTATTGACCTTCGTATAATCACGATCTTTTTGAAAACATACAATCACATAGCGGGGGCTTTCGAGAAACGATGAAGTCTTGACAGCCCATATTTAATTTTTTGCAACTTGTGTGAGAGCATTTTCTGAAGGGTATGAGAATGGGAGTGTCAGCTTGGACAGCTTTCAAAAGTTGTAATTTAATTTGGTCATGCGGATAGATTCGTTTAACTTTAAGCTCAATATTCTCAATTTCCAGTTTGACTTCCGTGGGGGGCAATGTTGATCTAGGAGTCTCGTCTATTTTGGAGAGGTTGCTATCATCCAGCTCGTACTAATCGGATGGTATGCTTACCGTAGGAAACACATTGATAATCACTGAAGATATTCAGAAAATGTCCAATGGGTATTAGCATGTTGAATGTTAGATGGGTTGGGTGGATGACTCCAGTGTTGGTGGCAGTGGGAAAAGTCCAACCTGTGGTGGCCAAGTGTTTATCTTCATCGGTGTAGGTGAGAAAGCCTCTGACAGTACTGACAATTCCTACTTCACGAACTGTTCCCAGTTCTTTGCCACTTTATTCATAAGTAGCAGATTGAAACATGAAAACGCCAGCATTGTTTACGAATGTCACCCGCCCATTTCCTTTGGTTCTCTCAACTTTTCCGCTGATGAATAACAGGCTGTCGTACAAGGCATCATAGGCATCAGATTGATTAATGTTGATTTCAATAACATCATTGTTGCGGAAAGACTTGACATATGGGTAGTAGGTCCGCCACTCTACCTTTTGTATGGATTCATCGTTGTGCGGTTTTCGGAAAATGTTGAACAGTTGATTGGACAACATGATAACCGAGAGATTCCAAAAATAATTTATTCTTCGTTGACAGTAGTTGAGGTTGATTCTGCTGCTGCTGTTGCTGATGGTTGAATGTCTTGGTGAAGACTGAGGTGTGGTATGGTGACGAGTTATAGTTATAGATAGTTAGCACCATACTTTCGCTTCAATTCCAAACGAATTATTATTTCTTCGTTTCGAAAATCAATAAGTTCAGAATGTTGATCGACCACTCGCAACGTAATGGTATTTATTTCGTTTGTATGAGAAATGGGCAGATGAATGGGATGATTAGGCGTTTCGTCAATTGCGTAACCAGGATCAACACCTACAGAAATTCGTATATCGTATCGGTGTGTCGTTGTAGAAGGCTCCAAAGGTAATGTTGCTATCTATGTGTATGGTTCGTACTTTAATGATATCCACAGGCAGATCTGATGCGTAATGCAAGTTGGGGCTGAGAAGTTTAGACGAAAACCCCGAAATGCGAGCTAAACTATTTGCAGGTATTATTATTGGGTTTGAGATAGAAAAATTCCTCAGGGTTTTCTTTGAACGTTTTGGGTACGATGTGTTTGCTTATTAAATCTTCAATATCACTGATTTCGTAAGATCCAGCAGGAATATCAAGATTTCTTCGTTTAGCCTTATCACCGTTTTCGTAGTAGTAGAATTTCGTGCCGTCTTCAATGTTGGGTATACTGTTGTAGGAATGGAAGCTGAGCAAAGCCCAACTATATTCTGAATCGGAATCCAATCGAATGGATGGATTGAAGTCGATAGAAAGCGTCGAAAAACGACTTGTTTGCGTTAATATCATAGACATGACTGGCTTGGGCGATCGACCTTTTTACAGTTTGGCGCACTTGGAGTACTTCAGAAAGGCCATACAACACCATACATTTCACAGTATCAGAGACCATAAACACATCGTGTACAATTCGAATAACTTGAGCGAATTGTATCGAAATCCTTCATCAAGGTGTCACAACAGATTTGACGAGGTATTATTCACGCTGAAAACAAGCGATTCATGTCTTTATGACTTACATTCATACGATTACAAAGGTCATCGTTTCGAAACGCCTCCTCCATATAACCGCTTCATCTAGCATCACAGTTGATACAGTTCATACAAGGTGATTCACAAATAAGGAAAAATAACGAATTTTGGTTTTTGGGACACCTTGTAGTAATAAACCCACCTAAAATGACAAAATTCACTTGAAGAATATTAAATGATATGTTTCATCGTATACAGAGTCGAATGATGTCAATTTGAAAAATTTGTTATATTTTACCTTAATTTTTTTCATCACCCTATATATCATAAGGGATTCCGAAATGGTAGCGATATTTTTTCATGGGTGACCTCGAAATACTTTCATTCATGTTGTACAAAGGCGAAAAATGTGTGAAAAAAGCTACTATCTGTACATTTCCCCATTGCTATATTTTCACTCCAGTTATCGGCGGGTTTGCTATAGTTCTTCCTCATCGGGCCTCTTTTACTCGAAATTAAGATTTTTCAATAAAATAGTGATCAGTTATAATACCGTATAATAGCGTACCGTATCCCTCGAAAAAAAGCCATAACTCCAATTATTATCTGCATCAGCATCGTCTAGTAAGCGATTCAATGGAGAAGTTATTTTTTCATGCTTAGTGTTTCTCAGAAGTTATATTATACCTGTTGCAGAAGTTCCTTTTTTCGAATTTTCACTCTATAAAACAAGAAAATAGTGAAAGTCTCAAAATAGCATTATTAGCAAAGGATATCGCCCTGTACTACAAAAAGATTTGGACATGAATATCTCATGAATTTGTCACACAACGAAAATACCCCATAGGATAAATCAGAATAAAATCATAATTTGTATGTAATTATTTCTATCGCTTTATATAGAGGATATATTGAATCAAATTCTCGGCATATTTTAACACCAAATTAACGTTTCATGGTTCAATTATGTTTTTGTATCTTTGATTAGTATATATGTTTTTATATAGTATATACCCCCTTTAGAGAACGTTTCTATTTCTTTTTCTTGTAATTGAAACATTATCTGAATCATCTTTGAATACCTACTTATTAATATATTCCTGTTATTTCGTAGTAGGCATGGAGAACAATTCAAAGAGGATAAAATTAACAAAATTCTAATTTCAATAGTCATTTTCTTGTTGTCATAAAGCCCAAGAACTATTTTTGTGTTATTGGGGTAATTAAAGTTTTTTTTTTACTGTTCAAGTTTATGTGATTTTCAGTGTCGAACTTTGCTAAACTTTGCTAAACAATATGGCCTTCGCAAATAGAGTGAGTTCTTATGTTTGTGACCGAAATGTTATTCCTAGACTCTCAATGCGTTTGAATATAGGAGATAATATTGATGTTTTGCAAATTGCAACATATCGAAGACAAACTGCGGGAAATCCACCTTTTGATATAGGATGAAAAATATATTTCAATTATAATAACACAGTGATGAATGACATTATCGCTATGGAAAATAACCCGAATTGCCTTCATCAAGTCGTGCGTGCATTATTTGTAATGCTGGCTAAAATATTCAAAGACTTTCTTTAGAATGTAGAGTGGATATTTTTGTTGCTTCTGATATCTATGTCCCAGATTTCTTGAGAATTTGTGGTCACCATCTTGATCATCAAGGTTTCCTTCCAAATTACTTTCTTTAATGAATGAAGACATTTGCTAATAGAAACGGGCCACTCCGTAACTGAGAGAATATCAATTGGTTCACTGAAGACGAATTTAAGTATCTGACATCAATCTCAAAAAATCATTTTTGACAATTACTAGAATTTTGCGATATTGTTAAACAAGGTGGCAAGAGAAGAAATGTCGAAAGAAAACATTTGCTGACATTTTTGATCAAAATGAAACGTAGAATTTCAGATCAGTTTTTGAAAATATTGTTCAGTTATCCTTCTCGACAAGCAGCAAGCTTCATTATTTCTAATGTGAGATTATCTCTTTTACAAAGGTTCGTACCGAACAATATTGGATTCAATTCAAAAACAAGAGAAAATTATATTAACAGTCATGTATCCCCTTATACGAATCAACTGTACAAGCCCACACCAGATATTCCCAAAGCAATAATTTATATAGATTGTACCTACAATAAATATAAAAGAGTAGTTACTTTCGGGTATTGAGGCAATCATACTGTTTCCAAAAGAATGAACACTTGGTCAAACCAGAGATCATAGTTTTCCCCGATGCATATATCTTAGCAATCAACGGGCCATACTCGCAGATGCTAGGAATAATGATGCAAGTGTTCTAAATCACGAATCACGAATTACAAATCGAGTTGAATGGAATGAAAACATGGTTTCAAGAAGGCGATATTATGATAGTCGATAGAGGCTATAGATTAAATTAAAATAGTCTACAAGAACTTGGCTTGCGTTACTATTTCTACCGCCGAATCAAAGGCAATTAACGACAAATGAAGCCAATCAGGCACGTTTAATAACCACTACTAGATGAATTGTGGAAGCTAGAAATGGACATTTTGAGTCAATTTTCAAATGTTTTCGTCAACCCATATCAGAATACATGCTGCGAAGTTACGTGACCTGATTGCTGGTGCTCTTATAAATAAATTCCATCCTTTGATAAATATGCCTGGAACGTTGGATACGGCCACACAAATGTTGGTTGATGTCAACATTGTTCAGGCACGAGTTGAAGCTGAAAACCTTCGTACTAGGAATGGTCGATGGATTCGTTTGAATTAATTTCATATACAATCGTTTCCTCGCCTTGATATTGAATATTTAAAATTACTTACTGGAACATATCATTTACACTTGGCTGCGTCATATATCCAAGATACAACTCGTAGAGATGGTGAAGTAGACATTTTAGAAGTCGATGAGTTTCATGGGAACCCAATTTCCTAAAATTCAGAATATTTTCTCGGTTCAGGAATGCTGCTAAACACATGCTTCGAGTTGTTTTCACCGAAAGAGGTGACGAAAATCTAGAAGATCCTGCTCTCCCCATTAAGGGTATTATTGTAAGTCCAGTGCTAGGACTTTACGAACTTGTGCGCATGTTGCAAGCGTAATACGGTTTTTGGGGTACGCTAGATATCAAGAAAACATACATTTTCCATCCAATCGTCTTTTAGATTTCATAGAAGATGCTGCAAAAAGAATGCTTCCAGAGGACATTGATATCGGTCCAGAAATAGTTTAATTTTATTGGTTTTTGGTAAGAATCTCCTTCTAATTCGTATTTGATAATGTTTTTGGATTATGGAAAAATTCAGTTATCCATCATGTATTTTCCCTGTTGTTTTGTCATGCACATGCTCGTGCCAACCCAATTAACAAATTACATCCTATATGGATATCTAGTGCTGGCATGGAGTGCGCACCGACCACCCGGGATGGTACTGTTGGTGTTTTCGGGTTTTCTAACAGCTGAAAAGTGAATACGCCACCAAAAATCAGTGAGTCGCCCCGGAGCGCCACGGTAAAAATAATAATAGCCGTTCTCTACCCACACAGGGTACACCCTCTGAGTGTTTATGAGGGAGTATTATTATTATACTATTATTATCCAAGTCGCTATTTCCGCGGATATTGATATCCGAAAGATATATCACATCCCTTTGAACTTCTATAAATTTATGTATATATATATATATATATATATATATATATATATTGTTATAAATTATGATATATGAGTTTTATTACGCTTTTAATGAAGTGAAAATAGCCCCAAAGTTGCGGTGCTAATAATATTATTTTTTTTAATTGTGAAATTTACTATAAATTCATAAATTTTGTTGTAATAAAAGAAATTGAAATTGTTATTAATGACATTTGTTTGCTCAGATGAATACTTACACCTTACTTTACCGTTTTCCAGCTTATTCCTGACCTTTTTTTTTATAGTCTCTCCAAACTCAATCGGCGCTCCGGAACATGTAGTACTCTCTTTCTCAGGGTAGGATTTTTGAAAAGGGCTTTCCAAGACATGTCAAATGTAGTTCAAAGAGTAAATAAATTGCATGAATTCAAATATAGATGTTGTTTTCTTTATTTAATCAACGTAATCAGAAAAAGTTATGGTTTTCATATCAACAAATCTTACCTCTACCTGTTCTATCTAGCTAAACGCTTATTCCTATGAAATTTCCAATATTTTCACTCTGCACAAGTTAGACAACCAATTAACCTTGGGTGTAATGTTTGTGAATGACTCTAGAGAAATGCAAACTTCTGCAGTTTGCGTGATTTAGATTTGACAAGGTTAAAAGGTTAACCAACCTAGTCTTTCTGTGATCAAAATATGTAAAAGTTTATATGAAAATGAAAATATTTATACTAATAATAAGACTAATTATTGTCCTTTCAATACAATAACTCGAATTATGTTTTATTGAGAAGTGTCTGATAGTTTTTTTTTTACGCACAAAAGTTCCAGTGAGAAGTTTCACGTTGTTGAAGATTGTTGAAAATATAGCTTGAAATATCAGCTTGTGAAGAAATTTGTTGAATGCAGTTCGTGGCCAAAAGGATAATAAATACCTTGGTAGTTGCTGTTATAAAATGGCCGGACAGTATCAGACTTGACCATGAAAAATGAAACACACCTTTCTACTCAAGTATTCAGCAAAGACTGACTTTATTCACTTTATTCAGCATGGATCATGGAACATAGAATTTATATGAACAGAGTACACTACAACTATGATAGATGGCAGTAGTAACATGGTATGACAATCATATATTGGGCTAATATTCCAACACTTCCACTTAGCGCAAAATATTATCAACATCTACAATTCCTAGCATTTTCAAAAATTTATTATGCTTGACCGAACATAAACCCTTCGTGAGAATATCTGCAGGCATATCAGCTGTTTGCAAATATTCTAAATCAACAAGACCATTATTCACCGAATCTCTTAAAAAATAATGTTTTACATCAATATGTTTAGATCTTTTATGAAATAGAGGATATGCAGATAACTTCTGTGCGCTTGATCATCATTAAACAAAGTTATGCACTTAGAAACACCTAACAATTCTGAAAGTAAATTTTTTAAATAAATAGCTTCTTTTGAAGCTTCTGAAGCAGATATATATTCAGCTTCAGTAGTTGAAAGAGCAACTGTTTTTTGTTTTTTACTTTCCCATGAAACACAAGATCCTGAAAGCTTAAAACAGAACCCTGTATATGACTTTCTATAGGTGATGTCGTTCGCCCAGTCAGCGTCAACAAAACCCTGTATATCCAAATCGTCTTTACAGAATTTTAGTCCATGACTCTTTGTCTTCTGCAGATATCTCAGTATTCTCGTTGCACAGTTCCAATGTGAATCATTGAAGCAATTATTAAACTGACTGAGGTAACCTACAGAAAACGAAATATCTGGTCGAGTTAGAACTGACAAATACATCAAACTACCAATTAATTGCTGATAAGGGACATCTGATTTATCACCTTCACCTCTTGTAAGTTTAGTTCCTGCTTCCATGGGTGTACATACTGATTTGCAATTCAACATATTGAACTTATTTAATATTTGATTAATATATTGCTCTTGGTCTAAAGTTATAATATTATTTTCTCTATCAATATGGACTCTCATGCCAAGAACTTGTTTTACACCACCTAAATCTTTAATTTTGAAATTTTCACTTAATTTAGATTTTAAATTCTCAATTTCTATAGAGTCGTTAGAAAACAATAAGAAATCATCCACATATAATGCAACGATAGTAACAGAGTTTCCTCTGATCTTGTAAAACAAACATGGTTCTAATTTACATTTAATATAACCTAAATTACCAAGAAAAATGTCAACACGTTCATACCAGGCCCTAGAATTCAACTGCAATACTTTATTTTTATTATCTGATGTGTTCATACCTTCAGGTAACATCATAAAAACATTTTCCTTCAAATATCCATTTAAAAAAGCTGTAGTCACATATAAGTGATTAATTTCTAAATTTAATTTTATTGAAAGAGCAATTAATAACCTCAAGGTTGAAAACCTAACAACAGGTGAAAAAGTTTCAAAATAATCAATACCTTCTTTCTGAGTAAAACCTTTCGCAACCAATCTCGCTCGGTAACGCACATTCCCTTCACTATCAAACTTACGTTTGAACACCCACTTGCACCGCACAACGGTACCATCCTTAGGAACATCGACCAACTGCCAAGCTTCATTTTCGTCGAACGACTGCAATTCTTCTTCCATGGCTTTCTTCCATCTATCCTTGTCAGCTCGTGACAGTGCCTCTTGGATCGTGACAGGATCGCCATTCAAAGTATTTGACTCACAACAAAGGTAAGTGTAATAATCAGAAAAATCTTTTGGTTTTCTCTGTCTTTGAAGTCTCTCTACTCTTGGTACAGCCAAAGTTTCTTCAGGAATATAATCTTCATCAGAGCCTACTGTAGAATCATTCTGTTCACTGCTATTTAATATATTTGATTCATCCAATGATTCATAGTCTGTAGAATGGTCATTCTGATCTGGTAACTTATCGTCTGCAACATTCTGAGCATGCTCATCTCCCACTGAAACAGTTATTTCATTTTGATTACTTGGAAAATCATCAACTATTTTATTATCACTTTCAAATATAATAACATCTCGACTTGTGGTGACTGTGTTACTATCTGGGTCGTAAACCCTATAGCCTTTAATGTCACCGTAGCCAACAAAGATTTTCCGTTGACTCTTTTTGTCCCATTTAAGCAGCTTTTCTTTGGCAATATGAACCATTGCAACTTTACCAAAAATTCTGAAATAACTTATATCAGGTTTGTTACCTGAGCACATTTCGAATGGGGTTTTCTCGCCCAATCCTGACAAGGTACATCTATTTCTGATATGCACAGCTGTGTTGACAGCTTCCGCCCAAAACTTTTTATCCAAACCAGCATCAAAGATCATACACCTGGCCTTCTCAACAATGCTTCGGTTTAACCTTTCTATCACACCATTTTGCTCTGGGGTATAGGCATTCGTTTTCTGATGAATTATTCCATGTGAATTCAAAAAATTGTCAAAACTTTTATTCACAAGTTCTTCCCCATTGTCCGATCTAAAAATTTTAATTCTTCGATTCAGCTGATTTTCAACCAAAGTTTTAAAACTTCTGAAATGGTTGAAAACCTCATCTTTGGTTTTAAGAAAATATACAAATGACATTCTTGTGAAGTCATCTACCAAAAGAAGAAAATATCTAGACCCACCTATAGATTTAGTTTCCATTGGGCCACAGACATCTCCGTGCACAATTTCTAAAGGTGATTTTGCTCTGGTGCCCTTGTGTTTAAAAGGTAATCGAGTTTGCTTACCTTCACAGCATACAGTGCAATTGCACTTTCCAAGTTTCTTTTTATCTGAACATTTCAAACCTTTGACTGAACCATTCTTCATCTTCTCAAAATCCATGTCATTTATGTGCCCCAGCCTCCTGTGCCATACTTCATTCGAAACCGTCAGGAAACATTTCTCTTCTGGCTGTTGACAGATATTCAGTTTGTAGACACCTCCAACTAGATCTGCTGTAGCAATGAGCTCCTTGCTTCTGTTGAAAATTTTACAGCAATTGACATCAAAGCACACATCATTGCCATTTTCAAGAAACTGGCTAACAGACAGTAAATTTGTCGAAACTTCTGGAACACACAAGGCATTTTGAACTGTTACATCGTATATCTTTGTACCAACGACTGTCTGTATACACACATCTCCTGAGCATGTAACTGGAACTAGAGTTCGATTTGCCACCATAATCTCAGGAGTGTCACTGGGGGAATGACCTTTAAAGAATTTTTCATCGACAACAATATGAGTACTAGCGCCACTTAAATACTTGGAACGTCGAAGACTGTTTTTAAAAAGTTTATTTTCAGAAATCAAAGTTACAAAAATATAAAATAGATACGTCTGAACAATATCAGTAGTTCGTCAAGACTGAATAAAAGTAATTACACATAAATCAATTGAATAGCATTCTGCGATTCCGCAAGGTTCATTGAATCCACAAAAGTCTATGTCAGCATTTCGTCGGAGCTCTGCTCCGGTCATGTAGGGTCATACAGGGTGGCTCGAGTGTATAACTTCTCCATCGCCGAATGGAAGCATATTTCATGGAGTGAAAAATGCTGAGGTGCTCGTCGGGGGTTGTTCGTCCGTTGGCCCTGGTGGATTCGTTTTTCGTTTTGTACGAATGAAGTGGAAGATGTAGTAGGCCCCTACAATAATCATTGTAATGTAGATGGGAATGATCCAGTGGGTGGTTGACGGATTTTCTGTATGAAAAGTGTGGATCGGTCCTAGGTTGTGCTGTTGCTTTTGAAGTTCATGTATCTTGTCCAGAGGAATATTTTTGATGATGATTTCGGAGATGTTTTCCCTGGGTGGACTGTGTGGTACGACGATTTCTGGGAGGAGCATTGGCTGTCCGTGGTTTACGGTTTTTTCGTTGATGAATTTGTGTTCATCAGTTTCAAATCGACAGCCAGTTGGTAGTTCAATCAAATAGTTCCCTCGAAGTGTTGTAAAATCACTTCGTTTGCAGGTGGTTTGGATTTTGGTTTGATTTGGAAGTATCGCAATATAGTGGGATTCATCGATCTGCTCTATCAAATTGGTTGTGGTCCTTACTGGTGTCTGTTGGCAGGATACGTGGGTGGACGACAATTGGAGTAGTTGAAATACACAGTCTGGTTGTCTCAGGCCATCAACAAGGTTGTTATTAGGACAATAGTAGTTTGGTCGCAGTTCGATGCAGGCAAATGATGTGTATTGGTAGAAGTTCTCGTTCATTATCAGATAGGTACTGGGTGGAACGATCATTGTTGAATTGGCAGTAGGGATGGAATACAGGTGATATAGAAGGAAGATTTCTGGATGGACAATAGGAAAGTGGAGCACAAAAACAATCTTACTATTTGAATGATATGCTTCGATTTCTAAAACCTCATAATATCTATAAGTATATTTTGGATCATTTGGGAAAATCAATTGATCAGGAGAGTAATAACTCAAAATCGTTTCAACTATGGACTGAAGTTCATCAATTTTTATTATACTGCTATGAGTTGTTTTGAGCCTGGCGAATGTAATTGCGTTTTCAATATCCATCAATAATTGCAAGATGATTTCGAGTGATATATTGATTTGGTTCAGTACGTCTCGAATCTCCCAGTATTCATCAATATTTAAGATTAACTGGTTCAATTTGGTGCTCAATTTGTTCAGGGTGGAAGTTATTGCCTTCTGATTCTGATCAAGTATTGATATTGTTTTATTGAAATTTTCGATCATATCGGTAGTAAGAGAAATATCTTTGTTCAGTTTTTTAACGATTTTTTGTTGATTGGTTTCTAGATCATTGATTGCCTCGTCATAGTGAGCAGCATCATTAGCATCTAGATTTCCGGAAATACTTTTTATAATCGATCCTAACCCGTCTATGAGTCCTCTCTTCACTCGTCCATTTGGACTCAATGAATTGAATTTCTGTTCTGCAGAATTTATTCGATACAAAAGTGCTCGGTCAAGGCTTACGAGTTCGGACATATCGGAGATATTTTCTTTCCTATGAATGGCGACTGTTATGTTTTTATATAAATTTTTTATCGATTGAATTTGGTGTTCGATAGGTTTCAGGTCATAATAGTGGATGAAAGTATGGGTTTTGATTTTTATTCTGGTCGTTCCTAGCTTGAACGGCAGAATTCCTGGATTCTTATTCAGGTTGGTTATTGTTACCTCCTGCGGTACTGCTGGTACCAGTAGGTGGCACCTGTAACATTTTTTTCTTATTAGTATTAGGTCTTTTTAAATTTTGTTTATGAAGGGCAATGACCTTAATGTTTTTGTTTGTGACAACTTTTGCTTTCGTGAATTTTGGTGAAAGTTTATTTCTCGTATTCGATTTTATTTTTCGATAGAGGTCAGTGTCTGGGGTGTATTCTAATGGTTCTTCTCGATTTTGATTGTGTCTATCAATAGTTTTCTTTTTGTGTTTTGTCATTTGTTCGTTTAGATTTCTGTATATTTCTTTTGTCATTTCGCGATGTTCATGAATGTAATTGTTCATAAGTTGTTCGTTAATGTCAATGTCAAATGGATCTTTCGTATTCAAATGTCCATTTATGATATCGATTGGTCTTTGTTTTGTAGATGTATGAATCGAGTGATTATAACCTAGGATAGCATATGGCATTTGGTTCAGAATATCGATTTTATTCTTGTCTTTGGATCTAATAATTCGCAAGTGTTCGATTAGAGTTGAATGGAACCTTTCAATTGCACCGTTCGATTGAGAATTATTGACTGTAATATAATGAATATTGATTTGATGTATTTTGAAAAATTCTTTCACAACAGAATTTTTTAATTCTGATCCATTATCCATTATCACAAGAGCGGGGATACCGTGATGGGTGATGAAAATTAAAAATGCTTTCACGACTTCTATTCCTGAAATTCCTGAAAGGGGGTATGCCTGAGCATATTTGGAAAAGGTGTCGATTATTGTTAAAAATTTTTGACTTTGTGCTTGAAAAGTGTCGATATGTACTACTTCGAAAGGTTTCGAGGGTGTGGGCGTTATCATAAGCTTTTGGTTTGGTGGATTTCTATCGTATTTATTGACTTGACAAATTTCGCATAAATTTATATACTTGGTTACGTCATTTTTTAGTCCTGGCCAATAATATGACCTTTTGATTCTAGTTTCAGTTTCAACAATTCCGCGATGGTTTGTCTTGCCCTCATGATAGTTTTTTATTAATTCTGTCTGTCTGTCTTCTGTTGTAACGTCTTCTAGAACAGAGTTACATTTTAGCAATTTATATGCAGAGTTTTTGAAGGTTGTTTGTAGGGTGGTGATAATACGAGGGGTATATGTGTCGTTTTCGTAGTAAATTGCATATGTGAATTTTGGATCAATATAATTTTTAAAGAGATTGATTATGTCATGTTCGAGGTTGCTGATCGATATTTGGCAAAGGATGCGTTTTTTTGTTGGAAATATTTTTTCTATTTTTGGTTTTGTTGGCGAATGTAGAACGAATTTTACCATTAACTGGTGGTCATAGGTGTTGAGTGATTTTTCGGAGGTTTTCATTTCCAGTATTGGTTCTTCGTGGCTGGTATGTATTGTATCTCCGTCTGTTTCTTCATTTTCTTCAGTCGAGGCAGATTCCTCGGAGGAATGTTGTTGTTCCCTCACATCTGTCATTATTGGTGGGTCACTTATATTTCCTGTGGTAGAGAGGTTGTCTTCGTTGTCATCAGGTATTGGTTTCCGATTGCTGGTTCCAGCAAATGATTGGTTGAATTCATCTACGTATCGAAAAAATTCTTTTGTGTGTATCTCGATACGGGAAAGTGCATCTGCGTTGGTGTTATTTTTTCCTTTTTTGTACTCTACGTCATACTCGAACTCTTCAAGTTTCAAACGCCACCTTACCAGTCTCGAATTTGGTTCTTTGAGTGACATCATCCATTTTAGTGGTTTGTGGTCAGTTACTATCTTGAACTTTCGGCCGTACAGGTATGGCCTAAAGTATTTCGTAGACCATATTATTGCTAATAGCTCTTTCTCGATCGTACTATAATTTTGCTCAGACTCATTGAGCGTCCTGGAGGCGTACGCCACTGGTTTGTCTTTTCCAACAGGCCCCTGTGATAAAATGGCCCCTATGGCAAAGTTACTTGCGTCTGTGGTCAAATTAAAGTCTTTGGAAAAATCAGGGTACTGTAGGATAGGTTCATTAGTCAATAGGGTTTTACAATCTTCGAAACATTTTATGAACTGAGGTGTATGTTCGATTTTGGCGTCTTTCTTCAAGCATAGAGTTAGGGGTTTGGTGATTCGGGCGAAGTCCTTGATGAATTTTCGGTAGTAACCGAGTAGGCCAAGAAATCCTTTAATTTCTTTGGTTGTTCGTGGAATTGGATATTTCTTGATCGCGGCGATTTTGTCCGGATTCGGTCTGACTCCTTCTGGTGTAACGATATGGCCCAGGTAAGCTACTTCTTTCTTGAGGAATTCCGATTTATCGAGTTGTATCTTGAAGTTGGTGTCCCTGAGTCGTTGAAAGACTTTGGTCAGACTAACAAGGTGTTCTTGAAGGGAAGTCGAATAGATGATGATGTCATCAAGATAGACTAGGCAAATTTTATTCTGGAGACCTCGTAGAATGTTGTCCATGACTCTCTGGAACGTCCCTGGAGCATTCTTGAGCCCGAACGGCATACGCAAGTATTCGTAGTGCCCATTTTCAACGTTGAAAGCTGTTTTCGGAATATCTTCGGAATTCATCTCTATCTGGTGGAATCCGCTGGCTAGATCTAAAGTAGTGAAATAATTGCACTTCCCGAGTTTGTCGAGGACATCCGTTATATTTGGAAGCGGATATCGGTCGTCTATAGTTTTTTCGTTGACCTTCCTGTAGTCAACGACTATTCTCCACTTCTTTTTTCCAGATGCGTCCACCTTTTTTGGTACAATCCATATCGGTGATGACCATGGCGAACTACTTGGACGAATAATACCCTGATCCAGCATCGATTTGACTTGTCTTTCAACTTCGGGTTTGTGGATGAAGGGGTAACGATACGATTTCGTAAAAACAGGTATTTCGTCTTTGGTCTTTATGCAATGTTTCACTTGGTTGGTAAAAGTCAGTGGTCTATTTTCTGAATGAAATATGTCGGAAAATTTTCTACATAATCGAAGTATTTCACGTTTTTCCTCTTCGTTCATGTGGGAGGTTCGAATCAATTGGTCAATATCGAATTTTGAGATGTCATTTTTTGGGGTTACATCAACGTGATAAATTTCGTAATTATTTTCTTCAAAATGTATAGATTTGATTGGATTCGATAGGGACAACGTTATTTCTTGATTAGTTTTATTGGAAATTTCAGCTGAAGCTAGACCATTTTCTGCTGTGGAAAGGGTTTCGGGAATTTCGCAATTTTGAATATTTTGTCTTGGTATGATGACGTGACCATTTTTTCTATCAACTGGAATTTTGGTTATCAGTTTTGTATGGGGTTTGATTGTCACCTTGTACTTGATACTTTGAAGTGATGGTTGATAGTGTATCGGAATAACACAAGTGGGAGTGGATAATTTGGAATTGACGAAATCGAGTTGGGCATTCAGGAGTTTCAAATTATCGAGTCCGATAAGACCGTCAAAAATATTGTGGAAATTGAATAGGTAAAACTTGAGGCTATCATTTTTTTTGAGTTCTGGGAATATTGGGATCTCTGCACAGTAATCGTGAGATGATGTTTGAAAAATTGTAGATACTATGAAAGGCTCGAAAAATATTTTATCCTTGTAATATTTGGAGGCTAATTCGGGGTTGATGAAGGATTTCGTGGAACCGGTATCGATAAGAAGTTTCAAAGGGGGGTGCAGAATTCGGATGTAGGGGAGTTCTTTTTTGTCGGTTGATAAATGATATTCTATCACGTCTCTTCGTTTGGTGTCCGGTCCTCTAAAAAATTTTCATGGTGTTCCTCATGGTATGTGTCGTCATAGTTTTCAAATTCAAAGTTCGTAGGGTTCTCTTCGTAATTGGGTTCCGTTTGTTCGTCAAAATGTTCAGTATTAAACAATTCTTCCGAAATTATATTGGGTCGTTGGCCATTATTTTGGAAAAAATTATTTTGACTCTGTCTCCTGTACTGAGGTGTTGTGATTCGGGTCGATGTACTCATTGGTGTAGGTGTATTTTGGGGAACATTCTGGGATGGTTTCCATGCATTTCGGGGTTTTCCGAAAACTTGGGAATTTGTAGGGAATCTTTGGGTAGGCGGATTCGGGTGCCTCGGTAAATTTATTGGTCCTCTTGGAAATTGGGACGGTTGCGGCAAGGTAAAGTTCATTGGTCTGTATTGTGAAGTCGAAGGTCGCTGAATAAAATTATTTTGGGGATGTTGGTATGAGAATTGAGAATGATTACTTGGTTTTCCTATAGTAGTATTGGCATGATTAGATTGATTTGATTTTTGAAAATATTTAATATTATCCTCTTCGATTATAAATTGCAAAGATTGTGCGAGTGAGTTAGGTCTCATAGCACGTATAATTGGGCCTAATGGATCTTTCAAACCCGCTAAAAATGTTTTGAGTGCCTGTTTTTTAAAGAATTCTCTCTTACTTTCACGTTCAAAAGCTTCTTCTACATTTAGGTCAATATGATTGCAAATTGTATTTAATAAATGCAAAACATTTTCATGAAACTGAGAAGGAGATTCATTTGGCTTCTGCCTTAAATTAACCAAGTCCTGATTCAAACAGTTTTCATCCCTTTGATCGCCAAAATTTTGGGTCAAGGCTGATTTAATATCGGCCCAACTTTTGATTCCATAGATGGCAACAACTTCTTCAGCCCTTCCTTCAAGTTTATTCATAATTCCGTTCAACAAAAGTGTATTTTGAAAATTATTAATATTTACTGTGTCCCAGTAATGATTGAGAATGGATTCAGAAGCACTGATGAATCTATGAAGTTTATTTGGGTTTCCATCAAAATTTGGAATTATTGATAGATTTTTAATATCTAATGCTGGAGGAGCCATATTTAATTCTATATTAGTAATTTTTAAATTGTCAAATATTTTAACTAATACTAATTCTTCAGTGTTTTCGCAAAAGGAAGCACAAGAGGGATTGAACTCTAAATCTTGAGTGTTTTCGCTGAAGGAATCACTGGATGAAGAGGAGTCTGACATGAACTAAAGAAAATCAACTTACAGCATCAGTATTGCGACGTTCGGAACCATGTGTACTCTTCCTGGTATCCTGGATGGAATCTCGGGAGACACACTGTATATAAAGTTCGGATATTTTGTTTAAGAGTTAAAACTCACAGATTTTCCGCGATGGATATCCACAAAATATCCTACCGACTGCGCCACTTAAATACTTGGAACGTCGAAGACTGTTTTTAAAAAGTTTATTTTCAGAAATCAAAGTTACAAAAATATAAAATAGATACGTCTGAACAATATCAGTAGTTCGTCAAGACTGAATAAAAGTAATTACACATAAATCAATTGAATAGCATTCTGCGATTCCGCAAGGTTCATTGAATCCACAAAAGTCTATGTCAGCATTTCGTCGGAGCTCTGCTCCGGTCATGTCGGGTCATACAGGGTGGCTCGAGTGTATAACTCGCCTGAGTCCACGTACCAATCTGACTTTCTATAGTCCCCGTTAAGGAACACTACTGGTTTGAATGGTAGCATTGAGTGAAGGACATTTGTTTCGATAATGTCCAAATTGTTTACATTTATAACATTTCACCTCCTTTTTGCAGCTTCTGTCACTTTTGCTTATGCTAGTTCCACTGTTTCCAACAGAGCGATTGTGAATGTTACTATTAGTAAGCACTACCTGCTTTACCGACTTCGTTTCCCATGTCCAAAAGCTTGTTTTTAATAGAGTCCGTTGTAATGGCTATCCCTGAATGTTCAATAGCCATAATCATGGGCATGAATTTTTCCGGTAAACCAGCAAGCAGTAAAGAACCAATCCATATGTCATCAATACCAAAGCCCGTACCTCGGAGTTTTTGGCCAGTTTCTATAATTTGGTTAACATAGGACGCCATCGAATCGCAATTTTCTAATCGCATAGAGATTAAACTGCGAAGTAAACTGATTCGCCTTGTAAAACCTGAATCGTCAAACATTGATTTTAGTTTGCTCCATAATGACTTAGTGTTTGTAGCTTCCTTCACGTGCACAAACAGCGATGGATCTATAGTCAAAACCAATTTCGCTTTGGTTTTTGCATCTTCGTCAACTTCTGTACTTGCCGGTTCAGAGTCAATGTACTTTTTCAGTCCTTCCAGAACCAAAAAATTTTCAGCGGCAAACGCTCAATCGTCATAATTTTCACGTCCTTTTAGTTTTGGAACATTAACTAAATAACTGGACGACATGGTCTACTTGCACTTGAATGAAAACTACTTCAAATTTCAAAAGTTGAAAAACGTGGCCTGGGCTCATAACCTGTTATAAAATGGCCGGACAGTATCAGACTTGACCATGAAAAATGAAACACACCTTTCTACTCAAGTATTCAGCAAAGACTGACTTTATTCACTTTATTCAGCATGGATCATGGAACATAGAATTTATATGAACAGAGTACACTACAATTATGATAGATAGCAGTAGTAACATGGTATGACAATCATATATTGGGCTAATATTCCAACAGTTGCTGGTTTGCAGGTCGATGAGGTTCAGTTGGTTTTATTTCATCGTGGTCAAATTTTCAGGTGAGTTGTTTACTTCTAGTTTCAGATTAGTCTTTTAGATGTCCTTTGATAATGATATTAAGTATTTGTTTGAGTTTTTACTGAGTTTTTCTTTTTGAATTTTCCGCTTCCTCTTTCTGTAGCGTCGCCTCCACTCTCTTTTTTCTCAATAAATGTTTCTTAAATTATTTATAATTAACTGTACAACCTATACTATACTTATATTCTACTATTTACAATTTTTTTTCACCATCTTCTTTTTTCTAATTTGTTTGAACTTTCCATCTATTCTTTTCAGTCATTCTACTTACTCTCTTGGTACTTTTTATTCTAATCATGGATTGCCCTGTCAATGTTAGTTTGTATACAGTGTGTTCTTTTAATAAGCTATTTTACTAAATTTGAATCTGTTTCTGATAATTTTATTTAATTTAAATTTTGCTTCTATGATGTTCTTCAGCTTCTTGTCATTATAGTTTTTTAATTTGATATTATTTTTCAGCACAAACAAGCTGGTTACTGATGGTATTTCGAATAACGTAGAAAGTCATCGTAGACCGGAAACTGGTTTCGAGAACTGATTTTTATGACTATTTGAATGGATCTTTTTATAGTCTGTGGATGAGATGGTATAGATGGATCACTGTAAAGTTCAGGTAAGTCATCTGGCTTTTCTGGTTTTCATAATAATAATAATAATGTATTTTTTTTTATTTTTATAACTTCTTATTTACAACAATATTTCTTGACTAAATTTAACTACTTATTGATATTAGATACTTTTCATAACAAATTCCCCAAATTTTTATGTTTGATATTTTGATATTTTTATAGCAAAATTCAAATATAAAATTTCCTATTTTCTTATTTACATATTTACAATTTTACCTACTAATATTTTATTATTATTATTTTTTATATTTATTTTCTTTTCTTTTTTAGGTGCTGGTTATTGAGGATATCTTCTTTCTCAGAAGACTGGATCTCTATCAAGGAATCGTCATAATCGGTTATTGTCTTATTCGTCATTTTCTCTCTCATTAGGTTTTATATTTGTAAATACTTTCAATATTAAATATTCCTCTCACACTTCTATCTATTGGATTTATTAACTTATAACTGTTTATAGGTTCTTCATTATCTATTTCATACGGACCTTCAAATGGAAGTAGTAACTTGGCACATATATTTTTTTTATCACTTGGAACTCTTAATGACTTAACAATTACTAATTCTCCTTTTTTAAATCTCACCTTTTTATTTCTACGCTTATTTTCTTTGCTAATATATCTATTTAAATTTTTTATAATTCTTTTATTTATTTTTTCCATTGTTTCATTCAAATCTCTCTCACTACTTAACCAATCTCTCAGGCATTCTTCTAGTCATGATATACTTTGGGCATTCTTCAGTTATTGTGTTTGGCACTTCGTTTAAATATCGCTCTGCTTTTAATAGTTTTTCGTCCCATGTTCGGTGATTTTCCTGTGTTATGATTCTCAAATATTTTATTATTTCTCGTATGTACCTTTCTGTCGGGTTTGATGCTGGGTGTCTAATGCTTGTAAAGTTAAGTCTTATGTCTGTCTTTTGTGCAAATTTTCTCATTTTGTCATTGTTAAAGTATGTGGCATTGTCTAGGATAACCTGCTCTGGTTTCCCTATTTCTACTATGAATTTTGATAATAATTGTTTCACTATTTTAAAATTGTTTTTTTTTAGTTGGATATAATTTAATGTATTTCGAAAAATGATCAGTGATAACAAATATGTGTTTGTTCTTATTTTGTGTTGTTATTACGTTGCTAACAAAATCGATAGAAATGATTTGTAGTGGTCTGTGTGACATTATACTTCTGGGTTCGTTTTTGTTTGTCATATTTTTGTTTTTCGCTAATTGGCATGTTGTACATTTACTGATTATGTCTTTTGTCGTCTCTAAATCTCCTTTACTTATGTAGTTCTCTCTAAAAATCATCCATGTCTTTCTGGTTCCTGTGTGTATGTATTTTTGGTGTAAGTCTTCAATTAATTTTTCTGTCAGTCTTTTAGTTATAACGTAGAGTTCTTCCCCATTTACTACTTTAATAATAATCCCATCTCTTTCAATTGTCCCTCTTTTTTCTGTTTCAGTCAGTTCGTTTTGGTCTTGTAATGAGTACAGTCCTGTCATGTTTCTAAATACGTTTACCCCTATTTTGATTTGTCTGTTGTTGTTGTCCAGGTATATGTCGTATCTCAAAAGTGTATTCTTGGAGTAACAGAGTAACAGTGAATTCTATTGTTAGCAAGTCTGCAGTTTACTATTGACATGAGAGCTTCATGATCTGTTTCGATGTAAAATTTCAAGCCTAACAAATAGAATCTCAATTTAGTAATACAAAATATTATGCTAGCTAACTCTAATTCTGTAACACTATAGTTACGTTCGTACTTTTTGGTTATTCTAGAAACAAAAGATATCGAAACTTCTTTTTCCCCTTGATTTTGCACTAACAAACCTGCAAATCGAAACATGCTCGCATCTGTTCTCAAAGTAAAACTTTGAGACTTAACATTTTTTTTATTATATTTTCTTGATCTTCATCTTTAAATTCAATCCATATTCCATCCAATTCTATACTTTTCTTTTCATAGTTAATCTTAGCTTTTAGTTTTTCTAGTTGATCAGTACCTATAATCATATCGTATTCCATGTCTTTTACTATTAATAGTTGTAAATTGATTTTTCTTTTAGTAAATTCTACATTAATATTTATAAATTGATTTGTTTCAGCTAGTTTTTTCCCATTTACTCCCATTAAAGTAGTTTTTGGCATTTTTACTATATTTTTATGTATTTCCAAATTTTCGATAGTTTTTTCTTTTAAAAGTGAAGCTTCAGAGCCTGTATCAATTAGTATATCTATTTGTTTTTCCTCTATTTTGCCTTTTAAAATTATTAAACCTGTTAATTGTTCTTCCTCTATTGTATCTAGTTTAATAAATTCGATTGGGTGTTCATAGTTGTGTCTATCCAGCCTTTCATATGGTTCTATTGAAAATTTGCCTGTTCAGAAGAAGTTGAGGGTTGTGGTTCATGTGTATGGGTAATCTGTTGTACTCTTTCTGTCTGTCTATCTCTATCTCGATCTAAACTGTTCGTTCTTCTTTGATAATGTACGTGTCTAGTTATATTATTATTTTCCAATGAATTTCGTCTTGTGTGGCCATTGTACTGTGTTCGTTCTTGTCTGTTTGCATTATTTTGTGTCTCATTTTGATTTCTATTGTAATAATTATTTTCATTTTGTGATCTATAGTTTCCCCTTGTGCAATTATAGTCATTTTGCCTGTAAGAATTGTTATAATTTTTGTTCTGTTTTCTTGGTTGATAATAATTATTTCGTGTGTTCTGGCTTGTGTTGTTATTTTGTGGTTCTCTGTAATTATGTGTGTGTTGGTTTTGGTAGTCTGAGTATCTATTGTTATCGTACCTCATGTTTGTGTTTCTGTTGTTATTATAGTTATTATTATTGTAATTGTTTCTTGGTGAATTATTTTGATTATGTCTGTATGAGTTTGTTATTCTGTTTGTTTGTCTGTCGTCCCTGCTTCTGTATGATAGTGTTCTTTCTAATCGTAATAAATATTCGCTTAATCTGTCCATATTTCTTATTTCATGCATGTTGATTACCTCAAATATCTCCTGTTTGAAATGCCTGCTTATGTTTCCTACTATTTCCTCTTCTCTCATTGTGGGGTTTAAATATTGTGCTATAGCATATAACTGTATGGCATAATTATTATAGTTAAAGCTCCTACTCTCGTCAAACCTACCAAACTGTAGTTTATCTCTTACCATTAATTGTGCATTTTCCCCCCAATACTGTCTAATAAACAAGTGTGGGCGCGGGATTCGCCTACGCTAGCATCCGCCTTGCGCCCACACTTGGCCTGCCGGCGGCTTAACTGTCGCGCTTCGCGCGACGATCCTAGCCCCCCGTGTACACGTATATCCTTTCCGTGTACACGTATATCCTTTCCGTGTACACGTATATCCATTCCGTGTACACGTATATCCTTTCCGTGTACACGTATCTACCAATTATTTGAATACTACGATCTTAAGGCGTTGTTCTTATTTTAAAGGTTCATTGTCAAAATGATTAGAAACTATAATTGGATACCAATAATGTGAATACTACGATCAATGCGTGACTGTCTTTATAATTGAATCTATTTGATACTATAATTGGACACCAATAATGTGAATACTACGATCAATGCTTGTCTGTCTTCATCATTGAGTCCGTTTGAAACTATAATTGGACACCAATAATGTGAATACTACGATCAATGCGTGTCTGTCTTTATCGTTGGGTCAGTTTGAAACTATAATTGGACACCAATAATGTTAATACTACGATCAATGCGTGCCTGTCTTTATCATCGAGTCAGTTTGAAACTATAATTGGACACCAATAATGTGAATACTACGATCAATGAGTGTCTTTCTTTATCATTGAATCCGTTTGAAACTATAATTGGACACCAGTAATGTGAATACTACGATCAATGCGTGTCTGTCTTTATTATTGAATCCGTTTGAAACTATAATTGGACACCAATAATGTGAATACTACGATCAATGTGTATAATATATCGATTTTTCCGCATTTTTTTCAAATATTTCATGAACTATTGATTTTGAAAAAACAATTCATTTACATTTTTTGTAGACTTTCCAAAGGCAATCATAAAAGGTTCTATGAAAAATTGGGAAATATGCACCCGTTTGGGAAATATTTGGAATTATTCAAAATTGTCGAAATTTTTTTCTAAGTCCCGACGAATTTTTTTGGGTTTTATTTTTTTTCCGCTGCAGTAATGAATTCGAAGAAACCAAATTGGGATGGGTTGATAGAGTCCATTGAGAGATATTTTTAACAAAAAAATCATTTCTCAGTTTTTATTGATTCTGGAGATATATCGATTTTACCGATTTTTTTTCAAATATATCCCGGACTATTGATTTTGAAGAATCAATCCATCTACATTTTTTGTATACTTTCCAAAGGCAATCATAAAAGGTTCTATGAAAAATTGAGAAATATGCAGCCGTTTGGGAAATATTTAGAATTATTCAAAATCGACGAAACGAAATTTTTTACCAAGTCCCGACGAATTTTTTTGGGTTTTATTTTTTTCCCGCTGCAGTAATGAATTCGAAGAAACCAAATTGGGATGGGTTGATAGAGTCCATTGAGAGATATTTTTAACAAAAAAATCATTTCTCAGTTTTTATTGATTCTGGAGATATATCGATTTTACCGATTTTTTTTCAAATATATCCCGGACTATTGATTTTGAAGAAACAATTCATTTACATTTTTTGTATACTTTCCAAAGGCAATCATAAAAGGTTCTATGAAAAATTGAGAAATATGCAGCCGTTTGGGAAATATTTAGAATTATTCAAAATTGTCGAAATTTTTTTCTAAGTCCCGACGAAAATTTTTGTGTTTTATTTTTTTCCCGCTGCAGTAATGAATTCGAAGAAACCAAATTGGGATGGGTTGATAGAGTCCATTGAGAGATATTTTTAACAAAAAAATCATTTCTCAGTTTTTATTGATTCTGGAGATATATCGATTTTACCGATTTTTTTTCAAATATATCCCGGACTATTGATTTTGAAGAAACAATTCATTTACATTTTTGGTATACTTTCCAAAGGCAATCATAAAAGGTTCTATGAAAAATTGAGAAATATGCAGCCGTTTGGGAAATATTTAGAATTATTCAAAATTGTCGAAATTTTTTTCCAAGTCCCGACGAAAATTTTTGGGTTTTATTTTTTTCCCGCTGCAGTAATGAATTCGAAGAAACCAAATTGGGATGGGTTGATAGAGTCCATTGAGAGGTATTTTTAACAAAAAAATCATTTCTCAGTTTTTATTGGTTCTGGAGATATATCGATTTTTCCGATTTTTTTTCGAATATATCTTGGACTATTGATTTTGAAGAAACAATTCATTTACATTTTTTGTATACTTTCCAAAGGCAATCATAAAAGGTTCTATGAAAAATTGGGAAATATGCAGCCGTTTGGGAAATATTTAGAATTATTCAAAATTGTCGAAAAGTCTCGACGAAAATTTTTGGGTTTTATTTTTTTCCCGATGCAGTAATGAATTCGAAGAAACCAAATTGGGATGGGTTGATAGAGTCCATTGAGAGATATTTTTAACAAAAAAATCATTTCTCAGTTTTTATTGATTCTGGAGATATATCGATTTTACCGATTTTTTTTCAAATATATCCCGGACTATTGATTTTGAAGAAACAATTCATCTACATTTTTTGTATACTTTCCAAAGGCAATCATAAAAGGTTCTATGAAAAATTGAGAAATATGCAGCCGTTTGGGAAATATTTAGAATTATTCAAAATTGTCGAAATTTTTTTCTAAGTCCCGACGAATTTTTTTGGATTTTATTTTTTTTCTGCTCTGGTAATGAATTCGAAGAAACCAAACTGGGATATGTTGATAGAGTTCATTGAGAGGTATTTTTGACAAAAAAATCATTTCTCATTTTTTATTGGTTCTGGAGATATATCGATTTTTCCAATTTTTTTTCGAATATTTCTTGGACTATTGATTTTGAAGAAACAATTCATTTACATTTTTTGTAGACTTTCCGAAGGCAATCATAAAAGGTTCTATGAAAAATTGGGAAATATGCAGCCGTTTGGGAAATATTTGGAATTTTTCAAAATCGACGAAATTTTTTTCCAAGTCCCGACGAATTTTTTTGGGTTTTATTTTTTTCTCGCTGCAGTAATGAATTCGAAGAAACCAAATTGGGATGGGTTGATAGAGTCCATTGAAAGGTATTTTTAACAAAAAAATCATTTCTCAGTTTTCATTGATTCTGGAGATATATCGATTTTTCCGATTTTTTTTCGAATATTTCTTGGACTATTGATTTTGAAGAAACAATTCATTTACATTTTTTGTAGACTTTTCAAAAACAATCATAAAAGGTTCTATGAAAAATTTGGAAATATGCAGCCGTTTGGGAAATATTTGAAATTATTCAAAATTGTCGAAATTTTTTCTAAGTCCCGACGAATTTTTTTATTTTTGAAATAGGAAAAAAATTCATTCGAAACTTTTTGTAGTACTAATGGAGTACAATAAAATTTTTTGCATACACTTTTCCATATCTTGTTTAGTTTTTGAGATTTTGGTGCTTTTATAAAAAAAATTTCTAAGTCCAGCCTTTTTTTTGGATTTTATTTTTTTCTCTCTTTGTTATTGAATTCGAAAAAACCAAATTTGGACGATCGATAGAGTTCATTGAGAGGTATCTTCTGCAAAAAATTAATTTCCAAGTTTTTTCTTAATTCGGGAGATATATCGATTTTCCCGTTTTTTTCAAATATTTCCTGTACTATTGAAAATAGGGGAATTATTCATCTACATATTTTATAGATTTTTTGAAGGCGGTCAAAAAAGGTATCGTGGTAAATTGAAAAAATATCAGCAGTTTCCGAGATATTTCGTATTTTTAAAAATTACAATTTTTTTTTTCATATTTTTCAATTTTTCTCAGTTTTCCGGACATTTTCCTAAAAGTGTTGAAGAGGTATGATTTTTTTGTATTTCCAAGCTCTATCCACTGCATTGTTCAAAATTCAATTTCGATCATCGGTACGTTTTTTTTTCATGTTTTTTACTTTTCGGAAAATCGTCCGGAAAACCCGTTTTCATTTTCCGATCCTTCTCAAAAACTATACACCACTGTAGGGCATTTGGTCGTACTTCTTAAAGAAATATGAATTCGAAAAAACGAAACCCTGGACCTGTATCGAGGAAACTAGGAAAAACACAAAAATGGCCGTTAAAATTTTCCGGGTTTTCCGATCGCAAAAAAAAATAAATTTTGAGATACATTTTTTTGATTATTTACGTGATTAAAATTTCAACTCGATATCTCTAACGGTTTCGAAAATATAAGGTGTTTTCTAAAGACGACAGACAAAATGGCGGACATACAAAAAATTTATTTTTTTTAATTCTTCGTTTTTTCATTTTCATATTCATTTTTCAATGGGCCACATTTTCCCTTTATGAAAAATGATTCTATCTCTTCAAATAAAAAAGTGAGTGTCACAATTATTATTATTATTATTATTTTTTTTTGTTTTTTTTCTTGGATTCTTCCTAATTTTTTACAAGGATCAATTTCTTTTTTGAACCGTGGCTCTATCTACTCAAATAAAAAAAATAGCCCCCCTCTATGTTCTCGGCCTGTTTCATAGTTTCAATCATTTTTTCACGAAAATCAGCTGTTTTTTCGTTTATTTATAGGGTATCGCAAAAATTTTTACGTGACTTTTTTGTAGGTCTATTCAAGGGGAACAAAATTGTTTATATAAAATTTTTCGATATCTCGTTTGGTTTTCGAGTTTTGGGCAATTTGGGAGGGGGAGTACAGATTTTTTATTTTTTTTTTCATTTGTTTCGTATTTTTCCCATCTTTTTATGTAGTCGGAGAAAAACTGTTTGGAGGTATTACTGAGGCATGTGTTGCGGATACGATGCACTTTTATTTTTTTCATTACCTCTATTAGTACGGTCAATATTTCGATTTTCCAATTTTTTCAGATATCTCCCGGACTATTAATTTTGGGAAAAAAATTAAAAAACAAAATTGTAGATTTTCCAAAGGCAGTCAAAAGCTGTCTCGGTGATTCGGAAAAATATCGACCATTTCCGAGTAATTTCGTATTATCCGAAATTCAAATGTTTTTTTTCATATATTTGAAATTTTCCCAGTTTTCCGATCATCTTAGAAAAAATATCGAAGATGTGATTTGTTGGTATATTCGTGCACTGCCAAAAACATTTTTCACAATTCAGTTTCGATTGTTGGTTTCGTTGTCATTTGTGTTTTACAATATCGGAATTTTTCGGAAAATTTCCCGGAAAATCCGGTTATCATTTTCCGATCATTCTCAAAACTAACAGCCTTCTGTAAGACATATTGAAGTATATCTAGAAGAAATTTGAAAGGAATCGAATCAATTCTTGAACCGGCATCGAGAAAAGTAGGAAATTGAAAAAAAAAATCGGAAAATCACCGTAAAATTTTTCCGGATTTTCCGATCGCCAAAAAAAGTCACGTGACAAATACCGTCATCGAGTTGATAAAATGACTGAAAGTCCCAAGCGATATCTTTGATAGTTTGGGAAATATAGCCTTTTAAAAATTTTCGAGGGACAAAAATTTTTTTTTATTTTTTTAAATTTTTTTCAGTTTTTTCATCTTTTATAGTGTCAAATAAGGATCATTAACCCGTTTGAACCATCTCTCTATCTTTTCGAATAAAAAAGTTAGGCACCCCTACAGGTCGAAGTTATTATTATTATTATTATTTTTTTTTCGATTTTTTTCTATTTTTTATTAAGGATCAAGGTCCCGTTGGATTCAAAGTTTTATCTGTCCAAATAAAAAAGTTAGGCTCCCTCTGTCCGAAAGACCGCAGAATACTACTTCTCTAAAGATCGTAGTATAACAAGTTTGGGCGCGGGATTCGCCTACGCTAGCATCCGCCTTGCGCCCACACTTGGCCTGCCGGCGGCTTAACTGTCGCGCTTCGCGCGACGATCCTAGCCCCCCGTGTACACGTATATCATTTCCGTGTACACGTATATCCTTTCCGTGTACACGTATATCCATTCCGTGTACACGTATATCCTTTCCGTGTACACGTATCTACCAATTATTTGAATACTACGATCTTAAGGCGTTGTTCTTATTTTAAAGGTTCATTGTCAAAATGATTACAAACTATAATTGGATACCAATAATGTGAATACTACGATCAATGCGTGTCTGTCTTTATAATTGAATCTATTTGATACTATAATTGGACACCAATAATGTAAATACTACGATCAATGCGTGTCTGTCTTTATAATTCAATCTATTTGATACTATAATTGGACACCAATAATGTGAATACTACGATCAATGTGTGTCTGTCTTTATCATTGAATCCATTTGAAACTATAATTGGACACCAATAATGTGAATACTACGATCAATGCTTGTCTGTCTTCATCATTGAGTCCGTTTGAAACTATAATTGGACACCAATAATGTGAATACTACGATCAATGCGTGTCTGTCTTTATCGTTGGGTCAGTTTGAAACTATAATTGGACACCAATAATGTGAATACTACGATCAATGCGTGCCTGTCTTTATCATTGAGTCAGTTTGAAACTATAATTGGACACCAATAATGTGAATACTACGATCAATGAGTGTCTTTCTTTATCATTGAATCCGTTTGAAACTATAATTGGACACCAATAATGTGAATACTACGATCAATGCGTGTCTGTCTTTATTATTGAATCCGTTTGAAACTATAATTGGACACCAATAATGTGAATACTACGATCAATGTGTATAATATATCGATTTTTCCGCATTTTTTTCAAATATTTCATGAACTATTGATTTTGAAAAAACAATTCATTTACATTTTTTGTAGACTTTCCAAAGGCAATCATAAAAGGTTCTATGAAAAATTAGGAAATATGCAGCCGTTTGGGAAATATTTAGAATTATTCAAAATTGTCGAAATTTTTTTCTAAGTCCCGACGAAAATTTTTGGGTTTTATTTTTTTTCTGCTCTGGTAATGAATTCGAAGAAACCAAATTGGGATATGTTGATAGAGTTAATTGAGACGTATTTTTGACAAAAAAATCATTTCTCAGATTTCATTGATTCTGGAGATATATCGATTTTTCCGATTTTTTTTCAAATATTTCCCGGACTATTGATTTTGAAGAAACAATTCATCTACATTTTTTGTATACTTTTCAAAAACAATCATAAAAGGTTCTATGAAAAATTTGGAAATATGCAGCCGTTTGGGAAATATTTGGAATTTTTCAAAATCAACGAAATTTTTTTCCAAGTCCCGACGAATTTTTTTGGGTTTTATTTTTTTCTCGCTCTGGTAATGAATTCGAAGAAACCAAATTGGGATATGTTGATAGAGTTCATTGAGAGGTATTTTTGACAAAAAAATCATTTCTCATTTTTTATTGGTTCTGGAGATATATCGATTTTTCCGATTTTTTTTCGAATATTTCTCGGACTATTGATTTTGAAGAAACAATTCATTTACATTTTTTGTAAACTTTTTAAAGGCAATCATAAAAGGTTCTATGAAAAATTGGGAAATATGCAGCCGTTTGGGAAATATTTGGAATTTTTCAAAATCGACGAAATTTTTTTCCAAGTCCCGACGAATTTTTTTGGGTTTTATTTTTTTCTCGCTGCAGTAATGAATTCGAAGAAACCAAATTGGGATATGTTGATAGAGTTCATTGAGAGGTATTTTTGACAAAAAAATCATTTCTCATTTTTTATTGGTTCTGGAGATATATCGATTTTTCCGATTTTTTTTCGAATATTTCTCGGACTATTGATTTTGAAGAAACAATTCATTTACATTTTTTGTAAACTTTTTAAAGGCAATCATAAAAGGTTCTATGAAAAATTGGGAAATATGCAGCCGTTTGGGAAATATTTGGAATTTTTCAAAATCGACGAAATTTTTTTCCAAGTCCCGACGAATTTTTTTGGGTTTTATTTTTTTCTCGCTGCAGTAATGAATTCGAAGAAACCAAATTGGGATGGGTTGATAGAGTCCATTGAAAGGTATTTTTAACAAAAAAATCATTTCTCAGTTTTCATTGATTCTGGAGATATATCGATTTTTCCGATTTTTTTTCGAATATTTCTTGGACTATTGATTTTGAATAAACAATTCATTTACATTTTTTGTAGACTTTTCAAAAACAATCATAAAAGGTTCTATGAAAAATTTGGAAATATGCAGCCGTTTGGGAAATATTTGAAATTATTCAAAATTGTCGAAATTTTTTCTAAGTCCCGACGAATTTTTTTATTTTTGAAATAGGAAAAAAATTCATTCGAAACTTTTTGTAGTACTAATGGAGTACAATAAAATTGTATGCATACACTTTTCCATATCTTGTTTAGTTTTTGAGATTTTGGTGCTTTTATAAAAAAAATTTCTAAGTCCAGCCTTTTTTTTGGATTTTATTTTTTTCCCGCTCTGTTATTGAATTCGAAAAAACCAAATTTAGACGATCGATAGAGTTCATTGAGAGGTATCTTCTGCAAAAAATTAATTTCCAAGTTTTTCCTTAATTCGGGAGATATATCGATTTTCCCGTTTTTTTCAAATATTTCCTGTACTATTGAAAATAGGGGAATTATTCATCTACATATTTTATAGATTTTTTGAAGGCGGTCAAAAAAGGTATCGTGGTAAATTGAAAAAATATCAGCAGTTTCCGAGATATTTCGTATTTTTAAAAATTACAATTTTTTTTTTCATATTTTTCAATTTTTCTCAGTTTTCCGGACATTTTCTTAAAAGTGTTGAAGAGGTATGATTTTTTTGTATTTCCAAGCTCTATCCACTGCATTGTTCAAAATTCAATTTCGATCATCGGTGCGGTTTTTATTCGAAATTTTCACTTTTCGGAAAATCGTCCGGAAAACCCGTTTTCATTTTCCGATCCTTCTCAAAAACTATACACCATTGTAGGACATTTGGTCGTACTTCTTAAAGAAATATGAATTCGAAAAAACGAAACCCTGGACCTGTATCGAGGAAACTAGGAAAAACACAAAAATGGCCGTTAAAATTTTCCGGGTTTTCCGATCGCAAAAAAAAAATTTTTTCGAGATACATTTTTTGAGTTATTGATTTGATTCAAATTTCAAAGCAATATCTCCAAGGGTTTGGAAATCATAGCGTTCGCCCCGGGGGCGACAGACAAAAAAAAAATGAGTCGACATTTTAATTTTTTTTAATTTTTTATTTTTTTATTTCCATATTCATTTTTCAAAGGGCCACATTTTCTCTTTATGAAAAATGATTCTATCTCTCCAAATAAAAAAGTGAGTGTCACAATTATTATTATTATTATTTTTTTTTTTGTTTTTTTTCTTGGTTTCTTCCTAATTTTTTACAAGGATCAATTTCTTTTTTGAACCGTGGCTCTATCTCTTTAAATAAAAAAAATAGCCCCCCTCTGTATTCTCAGCCTCTTTCATAATTTTAATCATTTTTTCACGAAAATCAGCTGTTTTTTCGTTTATTTATAGGGTATCGCAAAAATTTTTACGTGACTATTTTGTAGGTCTATTTAAGGGGAACAAAATTGTTTATATAAAATTTTTCGATATCTCGTTTGTTTTTCGAGTTTTGGGCAATTTTGGAGGGGGAGTAAAAAATTTTTAATATTTTTTTCACTTTTTTCGTATTTTTTCCATCTTTTTATGTAGTTGGAAAAAAACGGTTTGGAGGTATTACTGAGGCATGTGTTGCGGATACGATGCACTTTTATTTTTTTCATTACCTCTATTAGTACGGTCAATATTTCGATTTTCCAATTTTTTTAGATATCTCCCGGACTATTAATTTTGGGAAAAAAATTAAAAAATAAAATTGTAGATTTTCCGAAGGCAGTCAAAAGCTATCTCGGTGATTCGGAAAAATATCGATCATTTCCGAGTAATTTCGTATTATCCGAAATTCAAATGTTTTTTTTCATATATTTGAAATTTTCCCAGTTTTCCGATCATTTTAGAGAAAATATCGAAGAGCTATGATTTGTTGGTATATTCGTGCACTGCCAAAAACATTTTTCACAATTCAGTTTCGATTGTTGGTTTCGTTGTTTTTTGTGTTTTACAATATCGGAATTTTTCGGAAAATTTCCCGGAAAACCCGATCATCATTTTCCGATCATTCTCAAAGCTCACAGCCTTCCGTAAGACATATTGAAGTATATCTAGAAGAAATTTGAAAGAATTCGAATCAATTCTTGAACCGGTATCGAGAAAAGTAGGAACTTGAAAAAAAAAATCGGAAAATCACCGTAAAATTTTTCCGGATTTTCCGATCGCAAAAAAAAATCACGTGACAAATACCGTCATCGCATTGATAAAATGACTGAAAGTCCCTTGCGATATCTTCGATATTTTGGGAAATATAGCGTTTTAAAAATTTTCGACACAGAAAAAAATTTTTTTATTTTTTTAAATTTTTTTCAATTTTTTCATGCTTTATAGTGTCAGATATGGATCATTAAGCCGTTTGAACCATCTCTCTATCTTTTCGAATAAAAAAGTTAGACACCCCTACAGGTCGAAGTTATTATTATTATTATTATTTTTTTTTCGATTTTTTTCCATTTTTTATTAAGGATCAAGGTCCCGTTGGATTCAAAGTTCTATCTATTCAAATAAAAAAGTTAGGCTCCCTCTGTATTTCTCTGTCCGAAAGACCGTAGAATACTACTCTCTAAAGATCGTAGTATAATAATGTCTCAAAATTACTAAAACTGTTTATATTTTTCTCTTGGCTATTAAACCATATGCAAGATTGATTGAGTAAATGTTGTCTAATTATATATTTTATTTCTTCTATGTTTGAAATATTTTTTGTTTTATTTTTCATTATCTTAACAAAGGTAATAGGTGAAGTTTTTTGATGTTTCCTTCGAACTTGTTGTTTGATTGAATATTTGAACAGGTAATAATTATTTTACCTTCCGTTAACTCTTATTTTTTCTAGTTCTAAGATTTTAGTTTTTAAGTTTTTGATTTGATTTTGATGTTGCTCTTTATTGTTTTCTATTTTACTATTTTATTCTATCTGGTTCATGTCTACCTTCGTATTCACTTTTAATATCTCCCCTATTATTTCTTGATTGGTTTTTCCTAACTCTGATCTTATTTCTTGTATTTGTTTATTATTATTTACCAATGATTCACTAATATCTGATATTTTTTTACTGTGTTCTCGTAAAATTTGTTATTTTTCTGTTTAATGCTAATTTCAAATTCTTTGTACATATTCAAAATTTCCTTTTTATTTTCTTCTAATGTGTCATGCACCCTTATTTCTAACCTCTCCATGTTCTCCTGCATATTCTCTCCAACATTCTCTATGTTTTGTTTCACACTTTCTATATTCCCTTTTACGCTTTCTATATTCCCTTTTACACTTTCTATGTTCCCTTTCACATCTTCTTTCATACTTTCCATGTTGTTCGAAATGAATTGCATAAGCATTTGTATCTGGCCTTCTAACATCTGTTCATTTCCATTCCTACCTTGTCTGTCACCACCTTGCATTCCACCATTCTCTCCATGATCTCCATTATCCTGCCTCTCTTCCTGTCCTTCACTCACACCTGTTCTTTTTCCGTCTCTCAAATCCATTTTTTCAACTTCAAATACTTTTCACACTCTCAACTTTTCAAATTTCTCACTCTTGCCTTTCAACCTACTTTTTCTACACTTTTTCCACTCTCTTTTTGCCATTTCCAAATTGCCCCACGTTGGGCGCCATTTGTTATAAATTATGATATATGAGGAGTTTTATTACGCTTTTAATGAAGTGAAAATAGCCCCAAAGTTGCGGTGCTAATAATATTTTTTTTTATTGTGAAATTTACTATAAATTCATAAATTTTGTTGTAATAAAAGAAATTTTAATTGTTTTTAATGACAGTTGTTCTCCAAACTCAATCGGCGCTCCGGAACATGTAGTACTCTCTTTCTCAGGGTAGGATTCTTGAAAAGGGCTTTCCAAGATATGAATATTTTCACTTTGTCAAATGTAGTTCAAAGAGTAAATAAATTGCATGAATTCAAATATAGATGTTGTTCTTTATTTGATCAACGTAATCAGAAAAAGTCATGGTTTTCATATCAACAAATCTTACCTCTACCTGTTCTATCTAGCTAAACGCTTATTCCTATGAAATTTCCAATATTTTCACTCGGGACAAGTTAGACAACCAATTAACCTTGGGTCTAATGTTTGTGAATGACTCTAGAGAAATGCAAACTTCTGCAGTTTGCGTGATTTAGATTTGACAAGGTTGAAAGGTTAACTAACCTAGTCTTTCTGTGATCAAAATATGTAAAAGTTTATATGAAAATGAAAATATTTATACTAATAATAAGACTAATTATTGTCCTTTCAATACAGTGACTCGAATTATGTTTTATTGAGAAGTGTCTGATAGTTTTTTTTACGCACAAAAGTTCCAGTGAGGAGAAGTTTCACGTTGTTGAAGGTTGTTGAAAATATAGCTTGAAATATCAGCTTGTGAAGAAATTTGTTGAATGCAGTTCGTGGCCAAAAGGATTAGAAATACCTTGGTAGTTGCTGGTTTGCAGGTCGATGAGTTTCAGTTGGTTTTATTTCATCGTGGTGAAATTTTCAGGTGAGTTGTTTACTTCTAGTTTCAGATTAGTCTTTTAGATGTCCTTTGATAATGATTTTAAGTATTTGCTTTGAGTTTTTATTAAGTTTTTCTTTTTCAAAAGTCGATCGGTTGAATTTTCCGCTTCCTCTTTCTGTAGCGTCGCCTCCACTCTCTTTTTTCTCAACAAATTTTCTTTTTTTTTTTTTTACTATTTACTCTCTTGGTACTTTTTATTCTAATCATGGATTGCCCTGTCAATGTTAGTTTGTATACAGTTTGTTCTTTTAATAAGCTATTTTACTAAATTTGAATCTGTTTCTGATAATTTTATTTAATTTAAATTTTGCTTCTATGATGTTCTTTAGCTTCTTGTCATTATAGTTTTTTAATTTGATATTATTTTTCAGCACAAACAAGCTGGTTACTGATGGTATTTCGAATAACGTAGAGTCATTGTAGACCGGAAACTGGTTTCGAGAACTGATTTTTATGACTATTTGAATGGATCTTTTTATAGTCTGTGGATGAGATGGTATAGATGGATCACTGTAAAGTTCAGGTAAGTCATCTGGCTTTTCTGGTTTTCATAATAATAATAATGTATTTTTTTTTATTTTTATAACTTCTTATTTACAACAATATTTCTTGACTAAATTCTAATATTCTTTATTAACTACTTATTAATATTAGATACTTTTCATAACAATATATATATATATATATATATACAGGTTGATTCCTTAGTAGATACTTTTTTCACTGTGTATATAACTCGTTAAATTAAACAGCTGTTTCAAATTATTTATTACTAACGTATTAACTGATAACACTAGTATCCTACGACATACCTTATAATGACATGTGCCTGAGATTTATCCACTTGGAATGTTCCTTATATCGTTACATTCAAACTATCTAGCAGACATCTTGAGCATTATTATCCATGACGGGCATCTTTATTATAGCCATGGGATATACAGAGTGACCCATTTGAAAGCGGGCCAAGTTGTTATTGGTTAATTATCCATATTTCTATTGGAGTAGGCCCCATGCGGGAATACCACTATAGAATAAACTTTTTTTCACGCTTCAGAAAAAGTGGAATTAAAAAGCGTTAATTTACGCCAAAATGTGTACACAACAGTCGTTTTTCACGCTTCAAAAAAAGGTAAAAATTATAAGCGCTAATTCACACCAAAAACATACAAAATAGTCGTTTTTCACATTCAAATATGCGATAAAAATTAAGAATCTCAAAATACATTTCTTAAATGTATTTCTTATGGAGAATAGACATTTTTGATCATACATTTTCATTTCGATTCAGCCAGTCAGACATTTAATCATTTAGTAAAAGAACCCATCAAATTATGCGATTCACCAAAAGACCAAGATCAAATTTTATTTGCAGTGAAAATCATAAACAGAAAAAATAGAGGATAACCATTCGTTGAATTGGACAAAATACAGAATATTTCTCCTGGAAAGGACCACTGAGTCGATTGAAGCCATAAAGTAATATAGCCATTCGTAGACAGAGTATTAGTTGTCATTTTGCATCAGATTGTTCCCAAATATTTGGAAAAAAAAATCTGTTTTACACGTGTTCGAAACGTTTTCGATGAAAATATGCAAAATATATAGGTAGGTATGCCTTTCCAAACACTATTAAAAAAAGAAGCCGAATTTTGATTTCAGCTGCAATAAGAGAGAAAAAAAATATTCATTTGCATAAGTTTGCGGAGAGAAAATTGAATTAACGATTGAAGAAAAAAGCGTTTCTTGAGATATCGTCTTCTCATTTGTGTACACAAGGAGAGGAGAAAGTGACCCATAAAATAAGAACACAACAGGTACTCAAAGTATACGTGACTGAGATGATACAAGACACTTCACGTTGAAAATTTAATGTTTTCAATTATAGTTTATCACTCATACACGTAAAATCAAAGTATATATACGACTGAGATAACACAAACACGTAACAGGTGTGAAAAAACAAAACAATTCCGAGAAGACATACAAATCAACTACCTTGAGCAATATTTTTTTGATATTTATAAATGATCTCTCCAACTACATTACTCAGGCAAAAGTGCTAATGTATGCTGATGACACCTGTATGCTTATCGCTGATCATTCGAAAAGTACTCTGTCACAAAAAATACATACCACATTCATGGAATTCAATAATTGGTGTTCTAGGAACAGAGTAATAATAAATCTTAAAAAAACGCTATGTATTGAATATCACACTATTTACAAACCACGATCTTTCGACTATTTCTCTATTGATAACTCGGTGATAGAATCTTCAAATCGTGTTGAATTTTAAGGAACCCTTTTCGATTGTAATCTGTCTTGGACTGATCAGACTGACATTATTTGTAAAAAAACTCAATCAATGTTACTATTTATTAACTACTTTAAAATCCATGCTTGACACCGAAACTCCATAAAATACCATATCGGTTTTCGTGTCGAGACATATTTAAACGAAAGAAAATCTTCACTCTCACATCCATCTACCTGTTAAAATTATTAACCTACATATATTCTAACCAAAAAAGTATTGTAAGGAATAGAGATATGCACGCCCATGACACTAGGCATGAAAATGATTTTTACTAAATAAAGTACATCACACCTTTTGTCAAAAGTCTCCAGTTAGGGCTGGCATTCGTTTTTTTAACAAGTTACCTCTGTCTCTCAAGGAAAGTACATCTAGTGATATGTTCAAAAAAAGGTTAAAAGTAATACTCGTAGATCAATGTTTTTATAATCTTAACGAATTTGAAACGTATCTTTCACATATTTTATAGTAACATTCCTTCAAATTATTATTCTCTTAATTGTGATGCCGGGGCAAATATGACATTATGTATGAAAAACATCTGTTGTTACCTATGTAATTGTAAATGCTATATACTTTTGTGTATTTCTGTTTGTATACTCGTATGTGTGTACTTTTCTGACACGTCTGATCTATTGTAACTAATAGCGAAAGGACAATACAGAATTGAATTGAATTGAATTGAAAATTCGTGTAGGCATTTTGAAAGTTCATTATTCAATAAACAATATTTTTCATCTGGAAATGTTTCCTACGCGGTTTTTATATCAATCGGATGTGATGTTATATCCAAGGCTATTATACGTTGATAAACTTTTTTATTCGCAGAATTATTTTCACAGCTTTGCCAATAATATGTCTTTTGAAATATTCTCAAAAAGGTACTTACTTGTAGTGATTTCTGTAGGAAATATGTCCAACGAAATTATTTTATTTCACAGAAATTTGACAAAAAAGAACCATCAACCTAGGTTGGAATTTCATGAATATTTTTGATACATTGTTAAAGAAAAAACACATCATCTGCATCCCCCAATACAAATTGTAACATAGGAGAACTTATATTTTGCGTGGAGTCGGGTCATTTGCAGCGAAATTTTTGATGATTTGTCAGTGGTTCACAATTTATCAATATATTGAATGCTTTACAAAATGAATCATAACATAAAATAACGTATACAAGGTGGTTTAAAATGCAACATTTATCATATACTGGATGTTCCTAAACTGAAACGTCACAAAAAATAAATATAAGGTGTTTACGCTACCACGCGGAGTTTTGTGAAAATTTACGTGAAATGTTAGGCATATCGAAACAGGACAAAATGAGTATTTTTTCATATTAAATCCAAATAATATTCGAAATTGTATACTGATGAAGGAAACATTTCCAAATGAAATATATTGTTTATTGAATAATGAACTTTTGAAATGTCTACACGAATTTCGTTGGGGCCCATTTCAGTATTGAATTGCTCATAATATAATTCAAGGTAGTTGATTTGTATGTCTTCTTGGAATTATTTTGTTTTTTCACTCAAACAATTTCTTGAAAACATTAAATTTCCAACCTGGATACTTCAGTGAATACTCTAAAATGTGTACCTGTTACTTGCATCGGTGTTTGTGTTATCTCAGTCGTATATATACTTTACGTGTTTGAGTGATACACTATAATTGAAAACATTAAATTTTCAACTTGAATGTGAGTACCTTTAGTGTTCTCATTTTATGGGTCACCTTCTCCTCTCTTTGTGTATACAAATGAGAGGACAATATCTCAAGAAACGTTTTTTCTTCAATCGTTAATTCAATTTTCTCTCCGCAAACTTGTGCAAGTGAATATTTTTTTTCTCTTATTGTAGCTGAAATCAAAATTCGGCTTCTTTTTTTTTAATAGTGTTTGGAAAGGCATACCTACCTATATATTTTGAATATTTTCAACGAAAACGTATCGAAAACGTGTAAAACAGATTTTTTTCCAAATATTTGGGAACAATCTGATGCAAAGAGACAACTAATAATACCCTGTCTACGTATGGCTATATTACTTTATGGCTTCAATCGACTCAGTGGTCCTTTCCAAGAGAAATATTCTGTATTTTCCCCAATTCCACGGTTATACTCTGTTTTTCCTGAGAGCCTTAATTTTCATCACATTTTTGAACGTGACAAACGACTATTTTGTATATGTTTTTGGTGTGAATTAGCGCTTATAATTTTTACCTTTTTTTGAATCGTGAAAAACGACTCTCTCTCTCTCTCGCTCTCTCTCTCTCTAAAAATGACGGAGTTCATCACGAAAACATTTTGAATCCCCATACCCCCAATGATGCGTGTTTTCCTTGACCCATTTTCCACGTAACAGTTGAAAAATGACAGAGACGGACATGTTTTTTCTATTAAATCATACGTTGGTACACCCGGTATAGCATTTGGCAAGCGGGCGCCATCTTTTTCTGTCTTAAATGATGTCGGTTGGTTTTCTCTTTATTATACAGGGTGTTTTGAGACACCCTGTATTCAATATGACTTTTAAACAATGTTTTTTTCTGAGATGTTATGTTGATACACCCTGTATATGTTTCAACAGAGTCAAACTGGCACATACTAGGTATCGCACGTCAAAAATGACAGACCCCATCACGAAAACATTTTGAATCCCCATACCTCGAATGACGCGTGTTGACTTTGACTTTGATAAGCAGGCGCCATCTTTTTTTCTCTTAAATGATGTCTGTTTTTATTCTCTCAATCGATGAGTGTTTTGAGACAATATGATTTTTGACAAATTGTTTTTTCTGTGATGTTATTTTGGTACACCCTGTTTCTTCCATAATTGAATTTGACAAACTGGCAACGTCCCGCCCTCCCTAACTCCCATGCCTAATTTTAAAACTAGCAACACCCAAATCTCAATCTCCTCACTCTTCAAACGTGGACTTCAAGACAGAGATCAATCTGAAATATACATCCTGCTGTCATATACTCTCTTACAACCGAATACGTTACGCGGTGAACCCAGCGAACGCTCGCTTCGTCAAGGCGTACAGTGGCGCGTCTAAGACGGATGGATTAGAAGTAACATTGTATCCCTACTTTTGGAAATAATCAGAACCAGTTTATTATAATAATGGCACTACTATCACCGATAAATACGTAATTGAGGTTGTATAAATCATCGTTCATACTCTTATCATACTGCACAACTTTTACCGTAGTATCAGAAAAGAAAAAGCAAACTTTAGTACATGATTAAAAAAAAATACTTTCAACAGAAAATAAATAATTCCGACAACCATGTCAAGGCAGCTGAATGAATTAACTAATAAATCACGTAAACAAGGAGTCACCTCCATAAAATATGACAATAAAATATCTGATTCTACGTTAGGAAGAATGGAAAGTAAGGAATGGGATTTATCTAATTGTATTTTTAGATTAAACTGATTTAGTTTTTCGAATATACGTCTCAAGTGTAATGTGTTCATCCAATGATTTAGAGTAGACAACAATATCGTCCATGTAGACAAAACAAAATTTATGTGAATATTCTAGAAGAATGTGGTCGATCATTCGTTGAAATGTAGCTGGCGCGCTCTTTAAACCAAATGGCATTCTAATATATTCGAAATGACCGTTTTCTACAGTAAATGCAGTTTTTTCTATAGAATCTTTATGCAGAGGTATTTTTTGAAACCCTTTAGCTAAGTCAAGCGTAGAGAAGTATTGACACTTTCCTAGGTTAGGTTAGGTTAGGTTAGGTTAGGTTAGGTTAGGTTAGGTTAGGTTAGGTTAGGTTAAGTATTGACACTTTCCTAGGTTTTCTAATATTTCTTCCGTTCGCGGTAATGGATATTTGTCCTCTACAGTTTTTTCATTCAGTTTCCTGAAATCTATTACCATGCGCCATTTTTTCTAACCTGATGCATCTAATTTGTCTGGTACTATCCAGACCAGACTAGAATACGGAGAAATCGAAGGTCTAATTGTCCAAAAATTTAGTTACTTGTTTTTAATTTCTTGCTTTAAATGATAAGGGTATCTGAAGTTTTTTACATAAACTGGGTCGTTGTCTTTAGTTCTAATAGAATGAGAAATGACGTTACAGGTAGATACTTTTTCTTCTGGATTATATAATACATTTTTGAATTGATAACATGGTTTAATTATTTTGGCTTTTTCTTCACAATTCATGTGATTAACTCTTATTACCTTATCAACTTGTAAATTGTTCTTTTCCTTAGACTGATCAATTTTTCTGTATTAATATTGTTTATGTTTAGGTCACTCAAATTATAGGGATAATTAACTTCGTAGTTATTAACACTGCATATAGTTTCAGGTAAGATGGTATTATTATCTAGCTGGATACTTGGTACTTATACATCTTCATTTTTTATTGAACTTATTATTTTACTATTTTTATTTATATCTTCTTGATAATAAATTTTTGTTTGCGGCATTTATTTTTTGTATCTATTTTACACTCTGAATTAGCTAAATTCTTAACGCTGAGAAGGCAAATTTTCGATGCCATGGTAGGATTAGGAACTCAATGGTGTGTCAATGGGTGTCAAGCTATATTCTAAGTTCTATATCAACGATATTGTGAAGATTTGTAATGGCTCAATTATTGTTGACGCTGATGACACATCAATCATTGTATCAGATAAGGATGAAAAAAGGTTTACGTCAGATATGTAATAAAATTTTCTATGATATGAACCAGTGATCACAGAGGAAATAGACGAGCAGTGCCCCAAAACAGTTCCTCTCTTCAAGGTTACCGGGTAATAATTGACATTCATTACCCTTACTGGCACAAATTTATCAACACGCAGCAAGGTCTTTCTGAGTACGATTCCTCGTCCAATTTTCTCATCATTAAGCTCGGGCTCGAACATCACCACGCTACCACGGCTCGCTCGGTCATCCATGCGAGCCTCCAGAATGGTTTCAGCCCTCTCAGGAGTCTCAGGTACGCTTACGTCTTCAGCCAACAGGACACGAATTATTTCTTCACTTCTTCCATGAAGCACCAGTTCTTCTCCGTTCACACGCAGGACGCCATCTTTAAAATTCAGCTCGAACGGTTTTGAATTCATGATGTCCATTCCGATGATTGCGTCGTCCTCGATGTCGGCTACCAATGCCCGATGTAGTAGTAGCTGGTTCACCTGTTGCTGTGCGTAGCTTCCAAGTCAAAGGTTCAATTCTGGCCGGTGTTTTGGCAAATGAAGGTCCAAGAATAGTCCTGCTCGCACCTGTATCTAGCAGCATAGTGCAAGGCTTATTGTTTATACGACCATCTACGAAGGCTCCTTGATTTTGTCGTTGAAGGATAGCGACATAGGCATTGTTAACCGAGGCTTGCTGGATACAAGCCTCTCTTCATCGACCTTCTTTAGTTGTGGAAGTTGGACATTTGCTACGCACATGACCAATTTTACCACAATTCCAGCATCTAATTTGCCTTTAATCACCTTTCTTATGGCAGTTTCAAGAGTGGAAGGCTCCTGTGGTTCTTCGTCCATCATCCGGACCTTACTTTGGCTCTTGCACGAATGTTTTGCAGCCTCAAATTCCAAAGCGCGTGCCAGTGCATTCACGAGATGTGCTGGACGAGCTAGTGTCAACGCTTGTCGGGTTTCTTGGTCGCGAAGTCCATCCAGGAATGCCTGAACCGCTAGTCGCTCCATTACCTCTTCTGGTGTGGCTGGATATGCACGACGAACCAAGCATGCAATGTCTGTTTCAAATTCTTGTAAGGATTCGTTTGAATTCTGGCAGCGCTTTTTAAGCTGTGAGTGGTATACATGTTCTAGATGGGTCTGCCCATACCGCAATTCTAGATGTTTAATCAGCTGCTCGTAGTCTTCCTGCTCTTGGGCCGTCAGAGTTTGTAAAATGTTCGTTGCTTCTCCACGCAACGCCAGTGTTAATGCTACAGCTCGTTCTCCTGCATTCCATCCATTTGCCTTTGCTGCAGCTTCAAATTGTCGGCGGTAATTTGCCTATGTCGTTTTTCCATCAAACTGAGGTGGTTTCATGGAGAGCTTTCCTAATTCCGAACTGTACTTTACATCTTTCGAACCCTTTTGAACATCATCCAAGTTCAAACTAAGTTCCAGCATTGAATTTTCATTAACAGATTAACAGATGTGGTCTGGGTAGTGTCAATTTGGTTTTCAAACTTACTGATTTTCTCCTTTATTTTGTTGATTTCCACCTCGAGTCCGCCTTTGATTTCATTACTGATTGTTTCTTTCAATTTTCCCATTTTCTCTTCAATTTCATCTTTGATTTTCTCCATCTCTGTCTTGACGGTCCCCATTCTTTCTTCTAAACGATTCGCCACGCCAGAAAGCTCTTTTTTCAAACCCTCTGTATTTTCGAGAAGTTTGTCTTCCAGAATCTTGAATTTTCTACTTGTTTTTCGTTTAGATTCTTCGAACTTTCTTGAAATTTTTCCTTCAGATTATTTGAATTTTCTAGAAGTTTCTCTTGAAGTTCTTCCTTCAAACTATTCGAGTTTTTTAGAAGTTTCTCTTCCAAATTCTTCGAATTATCTTGAAGTTCTTGCTTCAAAGTATTCAAATTAGTTTATTTTCCAGGCTCACCGAATTTTGTTGCATTTTGTCTTCCATTCCGTCGAGTTTACTCATTATGGAACTCATATCAATTCCAGAAACTTCAAACAAAAATGTTGCGGGGTGTTCACCTTCTTCTATCAGTCCCTCTGAGAGTCTTTTTTGAAGCGTGGCCATCTTACCACTCATTTCCAGCTCCCTTTCCTCAAGCTCCTGTCTCAACTCCGACACCTTTAAATCGGCCAAAAGAACTCTCCTTGAAAACATTTTGTATTTCAATGTCTATTTCACACAAAAAGTTTTTCGATTATTGGATTTTCCACCAGTCTATTATTATTATTGTTTTTATACACGAGAAGTGTATCAGTTTATACTCCCTTATGAGTATATTAAAGCGTCATTTGTTTTTGGAAAAAATGAATTTTTTGATTTTCTTCGGAAAATTCTTTTACTTTTAGGTAAAATTTCCCGTTTTTCCGCTACTGAAATGCATTGTGATCATGAAAAATTATGTGCTGAACCCGTTTTGATTGACACTATAAGGAATTCGTCCACTGCGTGAGCTTCGCGAATAAAAAAATGTCGGTTCCATGCAAGGTAAAAGTATCGGGAAATTCAGTGCTGGAAAATCCACACGAATGACTTTTTCAAGAATGTCTCTTCTGTTACTCATAGTCGAGATATATATGAATAATTTGGGAAAAGGTTATCCTGAAAATATCATTATGTGACTGACTGAGAGAGCTCTGAAAATTGAGAAAATCGCATTTTTTCGAATTTCGAACACGTTTTGCTGGAAAACGGTGCATTTTCAAGAAAACTTTGTAGATACCTTTTATGTAGAGAATTTTATGCAGAATATTATAACATCATTTGTTTTTGGAAAAAATGGATTTTTCGATTTCCCTCGTAAAATCGTCCATAAAAAATTTTTCGGGTGCTTTCACGGCTTATCACCCTCGAAACTCGTATTCAGCGAGTCAAAATACATAAGAATAACTTGGTTCATCCCGTCGCGCTAGTTACGTCACTAACAAATGCGACTCTGGCATTTGTCCGCAGTTCCACTGACGAGGCTTTCTTCTCAACGCCCGGTAAAAGAACTATTGTCTGACATTACATTTCATATGATACAGTTGTTATAATAATTTTCACTTCGAATTTGTAAAATAAATGTTTTAACCTGGTTTCCAAATTCTTGCATTCGTAACTGGCGCAGTCGATAGGGATCTGGAAGTTGTGGATTTATCGAAAATTCACTTCTGCAGTGTCTACTGTTAATTCAGATTTGCGAACCACCGTCTATCGAGGATCAAGCGGTTCATACTTAAAAAGAGAATCAATCATAATGTTCAACTCTTGTAGTGTAAGTAACAGCAAAACTCTGAACATAGCCTTGAAGAACTTGCTGAATCTTAGTAAAACAACAAATCTGATGATTATAAATGAAGTCAACTCATTTGAAGACAATATTCTAAACAAAATATTCCTAAATCGAATCCATACATTCAAGAAACGAAACTTCAATTGTTCCCTCACCTATCTTACGGATTTCAAACAAAAAGGCAGTAAGTTCATAATACATAGAAAACTTGAATGTTACTTTAAGTCTCTCAGCACACAAAACATTTTTTTTTCACTTATCCCTTTAACTATGCTGGATAATTCAAATATGGTTAGTACAACTAATGATGCTTTTTTAGATTGTCAACAACAAATGAAAACTCCCCTATAGTTTATACAGGTGACTGTGTAGATGTGGGAAAAAAAATTTCAAATTCCCTCTCTTTTTGCTACCAAAACATACAATGTATTAGTAACAAAATGTTAAGGCTGGATGATGTATTTAATAGCTATGAAAAATGTGATGTATTGTTAATAACAGAGCACTGGCAAACAGAAACACAACTCGAAGTTCTGAAATTGAAAAATTTCAGCATCTGTACTTCATTCTGTCGAATCAAAACGACCCATGGAGGTGTTGCTATTTACAAACATGACGATTTGTTAGATCATGTTAGTCAGTATGATTTAAAAGAATTTAGTATCGAAGGAGTCTTGGAGTGCTGTAGTATCCGACTAGCTTCGAGGAAAATTATCGCTGTGGTTATATACAGACCGCCAGAAGGAGATTTTAAGGAATTTTTGAATTACTTGATGGTATGTTAACTAAAATGTGTAGCGAAAACTTGGATATAATCATAGGGGGAGATTTCAATCTGAATTTTATGCTCCCCAGCTTAAATCACACAATACTAATGGACTTGTTGGCATCCTATAATATTGAGGTTTGTGTGAAAACTGCAACTAGAGTAACTCCTCACTCGGAGACATGCATTGATAATTTCCTGATCAGGTGTGACAGATTCTTTGAAGTAGCGGTAAAAGACCTGCATCTATCTGACCACTTTGCGCAATTTGTGTACATGAAAGATGAGACAGTAAAAGATAAGCAAAAAAATCCTTATTACTACCGCAGGGACTATTGTACAGATAATATTTCAATATTTCAGAATTATCGGAAAAAGGAAGACTGGTCCGAAATGTATGCAATAGAGTGTCCAAATTTGGCTTATAAAAAATTTTCAGAGACGTTACTATATTATTTTGAAATCTCGTTTCCAATAAGAAGATTTTATATTAAAAAAAGGAAGGGAAATGACTATATCATGACACCAGAATTAGAAGAACTGAAAAATAAAGTAACATTATACAGCACAATTGCTAGGTATGACGATAACTATAAAGAAATCAGTAAATACTTCAACAAGAGTTATAGACAAAAATTAAAAAATGCAAGGAAGGAATATCATGATTTTCAGATTCTAAACTCAAACAATAAACCGAAAACTACCTGGCAAATTATCACTTATAATCTCCCTAGTGCTTGAATTATTGCCGGAAATTTTTCGAGTACATGAATTTTTTGAAAATTACCCGAGTCGCGCAGCGACGAGCGTGATTTTCTTAAAAAATTCATGTACGAGATAAATTTCCAGCAATTAATTCAAGCACGCGGGGGATTCGGTGAGAAAATTTCACACCAAAATATATTAAATTAATGGTTAATTCAACTGACTTGTAGATTATTCTGAGAGAAAACAAGTTGTAACATCAGTGGGCCATGAATGGTTTTTGTTGATATAATGACAGTTACGCGTTGGTATTAGTGGCGGTGTTTGTATGTGAGAAAGGAACATTCATTTTGCGACATTTTCAACCTAAAATTACATTGCACATCACGCAGAACTAAAATAGTTTTGACTGGTCCATGCGGATTGTCTATTGGGAAGTGATGTGGAAAGGAATTCTTGCAAATTTCAGCCGAGTATTCACGAAAAGATAAGTTGAATAAAATTGTTTCCAATATTAAGTTCATGTAGTCAAGCATGGATAGATTTGATTGATATACATTTTTTACCAATGGACCTATTCATCGTTGAAATGCAAGTTCTCAAAATATTTTCAGACACATTCGAAATATTTAGTGAATATATAATTATGAAATATTATCTCCTTTCATATGAAAAATGACATTCCATTTGTACATAAAAGCAAAATGTTAACTATCACATGTCAAATATTTGACAGAAAAATTTCCACTTATTAATTTCGCCCAGGGTATTTCCGGAAATTTTTTGGGTTGCCATGGCAACTTAATAAAAACCAATTTTTTGATTGGCTGAAAAGTGAGGTGTGAAATTTTCAATAATATTCAAAAAAAATCCAAAAGAAACAATGAAATTATTATCAAGGAAAACGAGGTCGTTATCGAAGATACAAAACTAGCTGAAAAATTTAATGAAAATTTCTTGAAAACACCTGTTGAAATAAAAACAAATGATTCAAAATTTCTTGGGGACAATGTACCGTCAAACATAAACAGCTTCTTCATGACCGCAGTTTGTAAGAGTGATGTAACAGAGCTTATTGCCCAACTAAAAAACTCTAATGCATGTGGCTATGACTATATTTCCAACAACCTGCTGAAAAAATGTCGGTATGAACTTTGCAGCCCTTTAACTTTCCTCATAAATTCGTCATCTTTAAAGGGAATTTACCCAGACAATTTGAAACTCGCAACATGCCCTATCTATAAAAAAGGTGATGAGAACAATTTAGATAATTACAGAGCAATAAGTCTGCTGTCAAGCCTCTCTAAACCATTTGAACTAAACATAAAAAGACAATTAACAAGCTTCTTTGAGAATAATAAAACTCTGTCGACATCGCAGCATGGGTTCACTAAGTCCAAAAGCACAGAATCAGCATTATGTGAATTTCAAACCAGAATTATCAATGCCCTGGACCAAAGGAAATGTGTTCTAGGTCTCTTCATAGACTTCTCTCGTGCCTTCGACTGTGTAGATCATGATTTGTTACTCTCAAAATTATACTTCTTGGTGTTTGCTAACGATCTTATAACATTCATTAGCAATAACACCACAACATTTGTTACCAATTACGCAGATGACACCAACATACTAATAATAGAAGACAACATGGAAAACCTGAGGAAAACCACAGCAGATATATACAGCAAAATAAATTTTTGGTCGGAAAAGAATAACTTAAAACTCAACAAAGGCAAAACTAACATCGTCTTATTCTCTAATCGCGGCCTAAACAACTTGGAGATACCTTTAAATGATGAAACGATAAACCCAGTTGAAACAGTAAATATGCTGGGTATTATTCTGGATCGAAAACTATCATGGCATCCTCATATCGATTCACTTTGTACGAAATTGAAAAAATATTGCTTCTCCATTAGGTTCATGTCTAATCACTGCAGTATCAATGTATTGAAAACTCTATATCACGCAAATTTTCATTCCCACATTCGTTATGGGATTCTGATTTGGGGCACCGGTGCAGCCGTGCAAAGGGTATTCCTAATCCAAAAATATGTGATAAGAATAATTGCTCAACTAGGATACAGGGATTCATGCAGAAATGCATTCAAAGAACTGAATATTCTGACAGTCGCCAGCACATATATATTAGAATCTTGTGCATATGTATTTAGACATAAATCAATCTTTCAACCATATCAACATGATCACAATACTCGTTCCAAGGGTCTTCTGGTGTCAAATGCTCATAGAACAGCATTGTACGAAAAAAGTGTAAATTTTAACGGCTGTAAATTCTACAATATTCTTCCTGAAGATATCAAGGGTTCTCCCAATTCTCATGTGTTTAAATATAGGCTGAAGAAACTGCTGCTTCAAATGAACTGCTATACCTTTCAAGAATTTGTCGATCAACTATAAATTATACATTGAGCAGAAGCTCACTCATATTCATAATATAGATGAATTATCATCTTCAATGTATGATGATAAATTACTAAATTAATTTTATATTTACTTAGTTGTTAGTTCTGTCCTACTTTACATCTTTGTATTTATAATCTTAGAAATATGGTTTTGACGACTCTTCTCCAATTATTGTACATTGTAACAGTATTGCAACAACTGTACTTTTCAATTTGAGAAATAAAAGATATTATTATATCAAGAAGCAGACCAGGAAGCCACAACTACAACCAGAATGGTATTGGTTATGTTATTTTATTGTGAGTATATTTTCATTCATTGTCAGACTACTCTGAATCCACAGAGTTCCTTTCCTGAAAATATTTCACTCACAAATTAATTGAACACATATAACATATAAATATATAAATAATTATATATAAATATATATCAGCATAGAATATAATTTACTAAAATTCGTAGATATATTCAAAATTTCCCCAGTCCAAATTCCAGTTATTAGTTCCGATCTATTGAAAACCATCCCGGAATACGATGGTAACCCAACCAGCTTGTCTAGGTTTATAAAAACAATTTCACAAATCGTTGATACTTATTACAATGAAGTTGAACCTAATTGTCTACAAAATATCTTGATAATAAATACAATATTTTCAAAATTGAAAGGCCCAGCACAAGAAACAGTTAATATTTATAATGCTTCTAATTGGGTGGAAATAAGAGCTACCCTACTTCAAAATTTTGGTGATCAAAGAAATCTCAATACATTAATACAGAATCTAATGGCATTGAGACAAGGACAAGAAACCCCACATCAATTCTATTCTAACTGCATTCACAGGTTGAATACAATTTGTAATTACATTGACTTACACTAACCTAACCTAACCTAACCTAACAGAAATCGAAAGGTCGAGTCACAGAAATCTATTTACTGATCAAACTTTAGGAGTGTTTCTCACTGGTTTGAGGGGCCCACTTAGTGCTAGAGTTAGAGCCCGAAAGCCTGTAACTCTACAAGTCTTGACAATAATGAATGATGAAATCAATATATACGCAGAACCCCAGAAATATCTTTGTCAAATTTCAAAATAACCATAACAACCGCCCAAATTTAATGCAACGCCCAGCACATCAAAATTATCCGAAACCTATTCAGTTCAACCCAAATTTCAATCCCAATTTTAACCGGCACTTCGGTCGAAACGTCCCCCAACTTTCAAATTTTCCCAGTGCACCTATACCGATACAACCAACCACCCGTCCACCTCAAAGATTCCCAACAAACACACAAATATTTGCTCGCTCGCAAAATGTCTGGAAAAACCCACCGAATAGACAGCCGAATAATCAACAAACGCCAATGAGCGGAATTTCTTACAGTTCACTAAATAACAACAACCACGTCATAATCATATCCAAAATAATGGTCAAACACGAAATTTCACCTCCCAAGAATAATTCAATGTCGAACAGAATTCATGTCACGAAATCGAATACCCTGAAGATAACCCCGATTCTTACGATAACTCAGAAGAAGAAGAAGTAGGTTATGATTTAGGAAATTTATTTGAAGAGCAAAACGACCATGAAAATTTTACTAAAAATTGTGCAGGCATTATTCGGATATTTTTTATATAGAGGGTGAACCACTTACGTCTACAACTGGAGTGAAACATGAAATTAAATTAAAGGATGAGACCCCAGTGTACACTAAATCATACCGTTACCCGTTTATTCACAAACAAGAGGTGACCTCACAGATAAATAAAATGCTGGAACAAAATATAATACGCCCCAGCAAATCCCCATGGTCGTCGCCTATTTGGATTGTGGCAAAGGTTGACGCTTCGGGCAAAAGAAAATGGAGATCAGTGATCGACTATCGTAAACTGGATGAAAAGACAGTAGACGATTGGTATCCTATCACTAATATCACAGATGTCCTAGACAAAATTGGACACTGCCAATATTTTACGACTCTGGACCTAGCGTCTGGATTTTATCAAATTCAGATGATTCCAGCAGACATTGAAAAAACAGCCTTCAATGTTGAAGGAGGGCACTACGAATTTCTTCGTATGCCGATGGGTCCGAAAGGGGCCTCCTCCACATTCCAGAGATGTCTTGATAATGTACTGAAAGAATATATTAACAAAATATGTCTTATATATCTTGATGACATTTTGATCTATTCGACGTCATTACAAGAAGAGTAAGGTTTTGCAAAAATTAAGAGAGGCCAATTTCAAAATTCAAGTGGATAAGTCTGAATTTCTGAAGCATAAAACAGTGTACCTAGGCCATGTAATAACAACAAACGGTGTCAAACCAAACCCCGACAAGATCGGGGATATCCAAAATTTCCCTATTCCCAAGACTACTAAACAAATCAAAGGGTTCTTAGGCCTCTTGGGTTACTACAGGCGCTTCATAAAGGACTTCGCCAAGCTGACCAAACCGTTAACTCTTTGCTTAAAAAAGGGTGCCAAAATTATTCACGACCCTACTTTTATTAATTGTTTCGAACACTGCAAAACACTCCTGATTAATTAACCTATTTTCATATATCCCGATTTTGAAAAACCCTTCGTACTCACCACCGATGCAAGTAATTTTGCCCTGGGAGCTGTCCTTTCGCAGGGTCCTATTGGATCAGAAAAGCCAGTGGCGTTCGCACCACGAACTCTGAATGACAGAGGAAAATTACTCGACAATAGAGAAGGAGCTATTGTCGATCGTTTGGGCCACCCGGTATTACAGGCCCTATCTTTTTGGGCACAAGTTCAAAATATTAACAGACCACAAACCCCTTCAGTGGATCATGTACTTGAAGGAGCCAAACTCCCGTCTGGTTAGATGGAGGCTCAGACTCGAGGAGTTTGACTACGAAATTATATATAAAGGTGGTAAATTGAATACCAACGCGGATGCGAGTTGAAATTCACGCGAACGAAACTGAGAAAACTATCGACAGAGAACTCCAACCCTCTGTTGACCCTTGTAGTAGAAACGAAAATTACATTCTCAGAGACGAAGAAACAGAGTCGATTGTCGGACAAATTAGTGAACCACCTGACTTACTAGAGCTAGACGATACCAATACCGTCCATACTAGTAAAGAAAACCCCGTCCTGACTATACCTATTTCGGAAAACCCGCTAAACAACTACGAGAACCAAGTTCTGCGAAATAGTACAAAGAACATTCAAAACTTCTTCATATAAATTTATGCAATGTACAAAAATTTTAGAAGGCGTAACCAACAGTGATGAACAAAAACAGATTATGAAAAGATACCACGAAGGAAAAACCAACCACCGAGGTATTGTAGAAACAGAAAGACGTATCAGGCAAACCTACTTTTGGCCCAAATTAGGAATCAATCTCAGATCGTATATAAATAATTGTAAAATATGTCACACAAATAAATAAGATTTATAATAATAAATTTTCAATTATACCGACCACAAAGAAACCATTTGAAATCATCCATATCCATATCTATCAGATAAAAAATCAAAGGTTTTTGACCATAGTGGATGCTTTTTCGAAGTACGCTCAGGCTTACGCTCTTAGCCATAAAAGCGGTATCGAAATAGCAAACAAACTGATTATATTTTTCAGTCACCACGGCATTCCTGAAATGATAGTTTCGGATAGTGGCTCTGAATTCAAAAATGAAATTATACAGGAACTGGCAAAACTTCAGAAAATTAAAATACATTTCGGAACGCCCGACCATCATGAATCCAGTTCGATAGTCGAACGATTTCATTCGACCATTGCCGACCACATCCGGTTGCTGCAAGGCACTCATAAAGAAAATGACATAACCAAGCTAATGATCTATGCTATTTTAGGTTATAACTTCATACACTCAGCCACAAAAATGAGACCTGTTGATATTACTACAGGTCACATTTCAAACTCAGATCCTTTCAATATCGATTTAGAGTATCGAGTTCAAAGCGCACATGTAACAAATCATAAAGAAAAAAACAAAGAAATGTATAAGATTCTAAATGAAAGACTTACAAAACAAAAAGAGAAAAACTTTGTAAATTTAAATAAAACTCGCGAAGAACCATTAGACTATCAAAATGGTGATATTGCCTATAAGGGAACAACTCCGCGTAATAAAATTCTTCCCAAATTCAAAATCGTTAGAAAATCTGTAGAAAACTCCAAAATTAATACAGGAGACGGTAAAAAGTCAAACTTAAAACGTCCCTTGTTTCAGATCCTTCCTGTCGATGACACTCAGACAGGAAGTTCAAGTAATACCCCTTGACAAAAAACCCAGGCATATTACCCTTCAAACTAGGAACTGCGAGGGTAGGGAGAAATCTCCCACTTTCATTCACTATTTTGACCTGGAACCTATATCCGACGAAATACTAAAACTATCCGACCAACACTCACTTCTTTCTGACGCTGTCAATAGCGGACTATCTGACCCATATTTCAAGGAACCATCGGCAATAAATCAATCGATAATTATTTAATTACATATAATTGTTGAAAAGTATAATTCAATAAGTCCCAATGGAAGAATAAAAAGAGGGTTGATTAATGGTTTAGACAGTATTATAAAAAGTATTTCGGTAAACTTAGATTCAACAGATGCTAAAAGATATGAACAAGCCATTTCAGAACTCCAAATAATCAGAAAAATGTTATTGTAAAAATTAATGATCAAATTTCCCTATTCAAACACATTATAGGAACTTTTAATGAAACAATTAAATTACTCAAACGAAACGAAGATATCGTGACAGACAGAATAAATAAGATATATTCTAATCTATCCACGTTTGTATATAACTTTACTTATCTACTAGAGACAAAATTTGCTTTTGATCAAATTAGCTCATCATTACTCATTATATCCCAGTTACTTGTAGATCTGGAGAATGCCATTACATTCTCGAAAATGAACCTAGCTCACCCAAGCATAATAAATATCAACGAGTTAGAAATTATAGTCAAAATTCTAAAACGACAATACCTTCCTGAAAATTTAGTATTTGGCACTGAATCTAATAACATCCATAAATACTATATTTTGGACGTGGGCACCTACCAGAAAGAAAGCAAAATTGTTTTCGTAATAAAGTTTCCGTTAGTATTTCCAAATCAATATACACATTACCATACTCTATCTCAACCTCTGAACAAACCCTTATTCCACCGGCACCATCTGACTATGAATGAGGTGTACTTTCAATATTCTACCACACCATGTGTGGACGTCCATGGGACCTACTATTGCCAATCCAACGACCTTATCCTTGGGGAGACCAAAATGGATTATTTATTCCAAATCGATGTTGACATAATCGAATAAGTCGATGAAGCCCATTATATAGGGATCTTCAAAAATCCTACCCGAGTTCAAACAACCTGCCGAACTACGGATAAAGCAACTCTAATAGGGGTCTACCTAATAGCTGTTACACCAGGATGCCTGTTCAGAATACCAACGGACACTTACAGCAACGAAGCTACTGAAACACATCAAGAGCCCCTACTGCTACCAGATTTGGCAATACCAAATTTTGTCAAAATTGAGCCGATCCACCAATAAAAATCCAGGATATCCCCCTGGATAAACTGCATGAACTTCGAGAAGAGGCATGCCCAATTACACCCCTACAGGCTGTAAATACATCTATGGTACATGACTTGACAATCCCCCTGCATGTTATCGTCGTATTGTTCATATTATGTGTGTTCATAACATTCAAATCTGCACCGCAACCCGAACCATCAATTACTGCCATGCCAATGGAAAGAAAAACGATTTTTCCGAGTGGAAAATAGTTATCCATCTTCGAGGGGAGGAGTTACATCACTGACAAATGCGACTCTGGCATTTGTCCGCAGTTCCGCTGACGAGGCTTTCTTCTCAACGCCCGGTAAAAGAACTATCGGAGAGGCAGTCTGACATTACATTTTATATGATACAGTTGTTATAATAATTTTCACTTCGAATTTGTAAAATAAATGTTTTAACCTGGTTTCCAAATTCTTGCATTCGTAACTCGCTTCATCGGCTACGAAAACCCTCCCTGCCACCGGACTATGATACTGACAGTGAATTCTAATCCAGTCTTACGTAACTAAATGCCTGAAGCATTTGAGTATATAATATCTGCAACCTAATTTCTATATAATGCACTAGCAGTTCAGATACAAATAAAAGATTTTCATTTACTTGTACGGTTCAGAGTCAAGCCTTGTTCAACCCTTCAGAATTTTTTCCGCTGTCACTGACATATTATGAGACATGAATAATCAATGTTGTTTCATTTAACACCTTTTTGCCCTCTTGAAGTTTTTCATTTTTTTACTATTCAAGAGCTACAAGGAAAATATTAATGCAAACATTTTGCAGTATATCATAACAAAGAAATTTAAGGAGAAAATATTCTCACAAACTTTGACGAGAGATTCTTTGAAAGTTTTCAAGACAAGAAGTTCAAATAAACATATGTCCCAGACGGCTTGGTTTTCGAGATACATGGTGATGAAAAATTTTTTTTTTTCAAGATTTTGTGGAGTAAACTTCGACATTTTCGACAATAATCAGTTCAAATTAGGCAAGTACAATCTATTCAGTAGTACACATGAAACAAAATAATTCGTTTCTTAAATAACTCACAGGGTCCTACTTTTTTCAGAGTCAAGACTTGTTCAATCCTTCAGAATATTTTTCTGCCACCACTGAGAGATTGTGAGAGAAGAATAACCAATGAACTTTCATTTAACATCGTTTTGTTTTCTTGGTTTTTCATTTACTTGTACGGTTCGAGACCTATAATGAAAATATTAATGCAAACATTTTCCAGTGTCCCATAACATTAGAAAATTTGAAAATAAAACATTCTCAATTATTGTGAATCGAAAGAAATATTTTTTCAGAATTAGAAAAATCCACGATGAATAAAAATTATAAGATGAAATATATCAGACGTGCTTTCATACAATGCACTAGAAATGAAAAAATATTTATTTCATTGTTTGATCTTGGTAAAATAGGTGATCTTTTACAGGAAGATTTTGAATATAATACTTACAGAATAACCTATATCAAACAATGAAAGAAATATTTTTTTTCATTTTGAGTGCATTTGTATAAAAGCGCTTGTCTTTATATATTTTCTTTTATAATTTTTATTCATCGTTAATTTCTCTAATTCTAAAAAAATATTTCATCCAATTTACAATAATTGAGAATGTTTTATTTTCAAATTTTCTGATATTATGGAACATTGAAAAATGTTTGCATTAATATTTTCATTATAGCTCCAGAACCGTATAAGTAAATGAAAAACTTCAAGAAAACAAATAAATATTGAATGAAACATCACTGATAATTCCTCTCTTACAATCTCTCAGAAGTGACACAAAAAAAATTCTGAAGGGCTGAACAAATCTCGACTCTGAAAAAAGGACGACTCTGTGAATTACTTAAGAATTGAATTATTTTTTATCGTGTGTACTATTGAATGGATTGTACTTGCCCAATTTGAACTGATTATTGTAAAAAATGTCGAAGTTAACTCGAAAAAATATTGAAAAAAAACGTATTTTTATCACCCTGTATCTCGAAAACCAAGCCGTTTGGTACATATATTCATATAAAATTTTCGCCCTGAAAACTTTCAAAGAATCACATTCAAAGTTTATGAAAATATTTGCTTCTCAAATTTCTTTATGTTATGATATACTGAAAAATATTTGCATTAATATTTCCATTGTAGCTCCTGAACCGTACAAGTAAATGAGAAACTTCAAGAGAACAAAAATATATTAAATGAAACAGCATTGATTATTCATGTCTCATGATATGTTAGTGACAGCGTAAAATAAATTCTGAAGGGTTGAACAAGGCTTGACTCTGAAAAAAGGAGGACCCTGTGAATTATTTGAGAAATGAATTATTTTGTATCGTCCATACTATTGGATAGATTGTACTTGCCCAATTTGAACTGATTATTGTCGAAAATATTGAGGTAAACTTGAAAAAATCTTGAAAAAATGTATTTCATCACCCTGTATCTCGAAAACCAAGCCGTTTGGGACATATGTTTACATGAACTTTTCAAAGAATCGCCTCCCGAAGTTTGTCAACGTACTTAATTAACAGCCTGTATATCACAAAAAAATCATCCTATTATTTATTGATATGTACCTACCTATATCGATCCAGAACAAAAACCTACGATCATTATTGGCATATTTCTGCTTACACTACGATCCTACACAATGTTCATAGGAATAGTTAAAAATCATAATCGTTTTGATTTTCACTCAATCCGTTAAAACTAGAAAACAAACGGCTAGAATTTGCCATTTTTTTTTAGAAAGTATGGGTCTTGATAAACTACGTAAGGATTCCTGTGATGGCCTGTCCATCAGTATAAAGTTTTCCATGTACAGGTGGACAATTTAAATGCTTTCAAATGCTACGTCTCATTATAATATTATAGAAATAACAATATTATTTTTGGGAAAACCTCTGCGTATGGGAATGAAATAAAAAAAAAACTTCTCATTTTATTTTCCTAAATAGGCATTTTCAAATTTTAGGGTTACAGAAAATATATTAGATAAATGAACTTCAAAACATTGGTATTTCCATTCCATATACAATTATTAGCATCTTCAGTTTAAAAAATAAAATATTAAAATATAAAAACACTTTTTTAAGACAAGCTTTCATTCAAATGCGCTAAAATGTTAAAACTTATTCCTTCAGATGTGTAATATGCGTTTTTCTGTGAGTTACTGTTTTAAAAGCTTGCCGCGCAACGTTTTCAGTTACACGAAAGCGGCAAGCAGAATCTGTTACTCACAGAATAACCCATATTACACATCTAAATAAATAATTTTTTGCTTTTTAGCGCATTTAAATAAAAGCTTGTCTTAAAAAAAATATATTAATTTTTTATTTTTGAAATTAAAGATGCTAATACGTGTATATAGAAGCAGATAGCAGATGTGTACACAAAAATAATATTTAATTACTTGTTTGATGAGGAAGCGGGATAGATAAATTTAAACCAACTTTCCAATGAGGTATAACAAGTGGAGATTTTAGTTCGAAAATATGAATAGGACATTCATAAAATCTGTTGTGGAATCATCTGCGACTGAAAGACAAACTTTAGTCGCTATTTTCCATCGTTCAAGATAACCTCTTGGGAGGTATTCATATTGAAAAGGGGAACATTCTCCATGAAAATTGAAAAATGTGATTTATTTGTGATATCTAACAGAAAACAACTACTTTCCCGGCACAAGCCACGCTGGACATTCTCCTTATCTGATTTATTCAATGAGTTTTTCAATGAAAACTAGAGAGAATTAAAAAAATCAGATTTAAAATAAGACAGTTTTGAACAACTCATAATGATTATATAATTTAATTCATGAAATATAGTATTTTAAATTTAAATTGTCACCCTGTACATGGAAAACTATATACTGTTGGACAAGCACTTACATGAATCCTCATTTAGTTGATCAAAACCAATACTATCTGAAAAAATCGGCAAATTATAGCCGTTTGTTTTCGAGTTTTAACGGATTGAGTGAAAATTAAAACGATTATGGTATTGATTTTTATCTATTTCTATGAACATTGTTTTGCCATGCTGAAATGCAACACCCTTTGTGAGATAATAAATTTGTATCCGAATGGAGAAACTCATGAGCAACAACTTGAATGCAATAAGTTTATTTCTAAGTCATTTCAATTTCGAATTAGAACACAAAAATCAAATCGATGCATAATACCCAAAATAGCAAAAATAGATTTTCTGGTCGAAAACTAGTCATAGGGTCGATCTGTAAATTGGACTATATAATGAGGATGCCGAGATCTAAAATATATCAAAATTTATGCAAAATTAGCCGAAAGCCATTTTACGGAGTAAATGTGTGGGGTCCTTTGTATGTTCCTTATTGCATATATCGGTAATGATACCACATTTCAATGATGACTTCTGCTTACATGGGTGTGCATCTGTCGCAAACATCAAGCGGGAATCATAACTCGAGAAAAAATCAGTTTTTCTTATAGGTACCTAACCATATGTGCGCTCAAACCTTAACACGGTTCGTAGAGTAGAGTATAGTAGAGTAGAGTATAGTAGAGTAGAGTTTATTGACTACGTTACATAATTTAATTACATTTGTAGCAGGTCCATTTTTCACTAATATCGATAGTTAAACTAATATCACCTAGTTAAAATTTTGATTAAAAGACAGTACGTTTTATATCGATAGCTTTGATAGCCAAAGGTACGTGGTTCAAAGCCACAGCATGACAACTAGAATGACAGTGACATTTTATATTTTTATCTCTACATAATTTTACATTTTTATACTAATAATTTAAATAATACATTCCTGAAGATTTTTGAAAGTTATACCTACGAATTCCAAGAACCTGGAGAACATCAAGATTATTGGAATTTCACATTGATTTAATTTATGGTGAGCAATTTTGTTTGCTTAAGTTTTCATTCATGAACTGCCATTCTGACTCTGCGCTCTGATCGATGAAAACTTTGGAGTTGTATTCCCAATACACATATAATAAATGCCACATTGTATCACTTGTAACAAATCCTTCAAGTCAGTGAAAGGATTGAAAATACACAGGACTCGTATTCACCAATCTTTGCAGTTGGAATCACGAAATCAGTCTCTCACTGAACTTCAAGACTCAACAAAAAGTGATCATATTCATGCCCGTCTTGCTAATCTTAAAATATCAGTCACTATAATAAAAAGGATATCAAAATCTGTGAGGATTTGTTGCGCCGATGCCCTAAGTAACTCAATAAATGAATGTATCAAGACCAATTCCCTAGAGTCTTGGGAAAATTTGTTGTTGTTTGGTTACAAGAATTTGAGAATTCCTAAATATAGTGGAGAACGTAATAATTCGCTCTCATCGGTAATGAGGAAGAATATTAGTGAATCATTTTCTCAAACTATCAGTGTTCTTTCAGAGAAGATTCCATTCAAACATTCACAAAATTTGGCCAGGAGTGTTTTGAACAAAATATCAGATGGAGACCTTTCATCAGCGGTGAGAATATTGAGCTCAAGTGCAGCTTATGACGAAACAACTCTTTCACAACTGAAATCTAAACATCCAGCAGCTGAAAATGTACCATTCCCTCAAGAAGTAATTGTAGATAATCCCTCGGAAATAACAAAACATGATGTGATTGCTGCAGTGAAATCTTTCTCTACGAGTTCCGCTGGAGGTTTGGACTCTCTTAGATTAGTAGCAAAATTAGCATGTTTCAGTATCAAAACTAGTCTAGGGGAACTGTTTCGCCCAACACAATACGGTTTCGGAACTCCAGGTGGCTGCGAAGCTGTTGCACATGCTGCACGTCAATATATTAACCAACACCCAAATCCACAATCAAAAGTTTTCGTTAAACTTGACCTCAAAAATGCTTTCAACACGGTCCACAGAAATTTCTTGTTAAAAAAAGTCCAGGTTTTGTTTCCCCAAATTTTTCCATTCATAAATCAATGCTACAGTTCCGAATCTTACCTGAACTTTGGTGCAGAAGTAATATTGTCACAGAGAGGAATACAACAAGGTGATCCATTAGGCCCTGCACTATTTTGCTTAGCAATTGATGAATTGACCAAGTCAATTAATACAGAATTCAATGGATGGTACCTTGATGATGGCTCTATCGGAGGGGAGGAAAATGATATTTTGGATATTCTCATGCACCTCAAAACCAACTTGAGTGAAATTGGTCTCGAGTTAAATACGAATTAATGTGAAATATTCTTTCTTGACTCTCCAAATCCAAAAATATTCGAAAAATTTAATTCTGTCGTCCCTGGATTGAAATTAATTGCGAAATCTGATTGTGTCCTTCTTGGTGCTCCCCTTACTGTTGAGGCTCTTCCTACCTGCATCAAGGATAAAACAAAGGCTCTTTCACTCATTTCTTCTCGTCTCACCGAAATTCCAGCTCATGCTGCCTTTTTTCTACTGAAAAATTGTTTAGCAATACCAAAACTCATGTATATTCTTAGATGTTGTCCAACATTGCATAGTGAAAGAGAAATCACGCAATTTGACAATTTGTTGCGCAGTACCCTCGAATCAATAACTAATAATAAATTATCTGACGAGAGTTGGCTACAAGCATCTCTTCCTGTTAAAATGGAAGGTTTGGGTATTCGCCTGGCATCTTCACTCGAGTTACCAGCTTTTTTATCTTCGTACAATAGTGTCTCCAATTTAATGAGGTTGATCCTACCCTCTAGTTTTTCTGGAATTTCGGACAATTTTTGCAATGAAGGGAAAAAATTATAGATTTCAAGAGTTGAATCCCCATTGGAATATTCGAAAAAGAATTCACAAGGTGCCTATGATCGCCCTCTGTTGGAAATAAATTTGAAGAGTCTGCTTGATTCAGCTGAATCTCCAACACAAAAGGCCTGTATTACATGCGCTTCCAGTTTCTACTCTTGGTAACCTTCTTGATGATGAAACATTCCGAATTTCTATTGGGCTTCGACTCGGATCCTCTCTTTATGTTCGCAATAAATGCAAATGTGGTGCTGAAGTTGATGAATCTGGAGTCCATGGCTTAAGTTGCAAATTCAGTGCTGGTCGTAGATCTCGCCATGATGCCGTGAATGATTTGATTGAGAGGTCTTTGAATACAGCCAAAATTCCATCAATTTTAGAGCCTGTAGGCGTGAGTCGTGAAGATGGAAAACTACCTGATGGAATGACTTTGATCCCCTGGAAATTAGGTAAACCAGTCATATGGGATTTCCCTTGTATTGATACCATGGCACCTTCACACATAGTCTCTACTTCTGAACGTCAGGGAGCAGCAGCAGAAATTGGGGAAAAATCAAAGAACAAAAAATACGAGAATTTGAAAAACGACTACATTTTCTACCCCGTAGCTATAGAAACTTACGGAGTGTTCGGATCAAGTGCAATGTATTTCATAAGAGAAATTGGAAAGAAGATATATCGAGTAACGAATGATAAGAGATCCACCAGCTTTCTCATTCAACGAATCAGTATCGCCATTCAGAGAAGAAACGCAGCATCAGTGCTGGGAACTATTCCTGCCGGTCATCAACTGGATGAATTTTTCATCAGTCCAACAAACAAGAAACGCGTCTTCAACAATTTATCGACATCTCCAAAACCCAGAAGATCTATCATATCTCCTTTCAACTGAATATCCAACAGTCTTAAGTCGACTCCCTTATTACAGCGATCCAGTGACAGGGACGATCACCGTATCGTATCAGAAACTACTCCGAAGACGATAGAAATGGAAAACGCAGCACAAACAGTTTCAACTCCATCAGGCCCGTAGAACATAGTATTGTCAAAACTCTCGGTCTTAATGGGTTGGAAAATATTGGTAACACATGCTTCATGAATAGTGTTATCCAGTGTTTATCGAATACAAGATGGTTATTGGAGTATTTGAAAAAAGACGCCTTCACAAGGGATATAAACACTGGCATATATAGAGAGGGAGCTTTAATAAATCAAGGAACTTTGGTCAGAAGATTGGTCAGATAAAGTTGTGAATATAGTCTTCTTGAAAATTCAGATCCAAAAATTCGCTCCTCGTTTTATCGATTATGCGCAGGAAGATGCACAGGAGTTCTTACGATTCTTGTTAGAAGGTCTACATTCAGACGTCAATAGAGCAACGGATAAGCCGAAACGCACAGTGAGAAGGCTCTAGAATCAAATCATGGTCAAGATACTTAAGGTCGGACAATTCCAAAATTGTGGATAACTTCGTTGGCCAGTTAAAATCTACATTAAAATGTACTTATTGTGGTCACTGTTCAGTTACTTTCGATCCGTTCTGGGATCTTTCCCTCCCAATACCTCGAAGAACAGGGCAACTCAGACTATCATAATGCTAGGATATATTCAAAAGGAAAGAAACTTTGGATAGTGACGAGAAACCGACATGTACGAAATGTAAAGAGAGAAGGAAATGCACGAAATCCATAACAATTCATAAGTTCCCGAAAATTTTAGTAATCCATTTAAAACGGTTTTATTCGACAGAAAGATTCCAAAGAAAATTGAATGTTGCCATCGATTTTCCTATAGAGGGATTGGACATGAATAATTATGCAGCAGACAACGTTGCCCCTTGTCGCTATAATCTGTATGCATTGTCTAATTATAGAGGAACTACCTACAGCGGACACTACACAGCCTACTGTAGACATCCGTATGCGAGCACGTGGCATGAATACAATGATTCATGTGTTACCCCAATTTCATCCAAATCCATCATGAGCGGAGATGCCTATGTATTCTTTTATGAGCAGGAAGGCACTACACATCTTTCAGATTATACTTAGTTTTATTTTATGTTTTATGTTTTATTTGCACTTTACATTATGTTCTGTTTTTACTTACCTAATAGTGTATTAAAAATTTGATACGATATTCTCAATGGAGTACCCGGGGGGTTGGGGAGATCCTTTATTTCGACAGATTTACAATGGTATATCAAAAATTTGTCCGCTCGGGTGTTTCGGGTCCAAATCACAAAAGATATATTCATCATAATATCAAATATGAGATTTACAGTGCTTGACCTTGAATTCCGTCGCCCCTGTATAGATACACTACTGCTGTCATCCGATTGAGCTACAATTTTGCAAAACGTATTAAGAACCGATGACAACATAACAATTTCAAAAGAAAGTACCCCCTTGCCCCCCTGACGGCTAGATATAGAAAGCCTAGAAAATGGGAAAAAATTTCAACGGTTTTGAAAATTACGGCGAAAAAAATAATGTTGGTTGGGGGAACGGGACCTCCAGCTTGCTCGAAAAAAAATTATCCGCGACAATAAAATCGGAAAAATCTGTAAAATTTGTGCAAAACATGGAACCACTGAATGATTTGATTGAAGAAAAAACTATCTTACCCTCCTCGTTCTCGATAAAAATTGCGAAAACTGGCGAAAACAAAATCGAGAAAGTCCGTAAAATTGTAAAATCATGGAATCATCGAATGAATTTAAAAAAAAATACTACCATACCTTCTTCCTTCTCGAAAGAAAATGTAAAAACTCGCGAAAATAAAATCGGAAAATTTCGCAAAAATAGTAAAAACATGGGGTCATTCAATAATGTAATTTAAAAAATGTTTATGCCGCTGTCCCAGTAAGTTCCAGACAGAGAATGCGTGGAAATTACAAGAAGTTTTGATCGGAGGACTCGGACCTCCTCTTATTCGAAAAAAAAAACGATAACTCTCGAAAATGAAATCGGAAAAATCTGTAAAATTTGTGCAAAACATGGAACCACTGAATGATTTGATTAAAGAAAAAACTCTCTTACCCTCCTCGTTCTCGATAGAAATTGTGAAAACTGGCGAAAACAAAATCGAGAAAGTCCGTAAAATTGTAAAATCATGGAATCATCGAATGAATTGATTTTAAAAAAATTAGTACCATACCTTCTTCCTTCTCGAAAGAAAATGTAAAAACTCACGAAAATAAAATCGAAAAATTACGCAAAAATAGTAAAAACATGGGGTCATTCAATAATGTAATTTAAAAAAAAATTATGCCGCTGTCCCAGTAAGCTCCAGACAGAGAACGTGTGGAAATTACAAGAAGTTTTGATCGGAGGACTCGGACCCCCTCTTATTCGAAAAACAAAACGAAAACTCTCGAAAATGAAATCGGAAAAATCCGTAATAATAGGAAAGAATAATATAATACAATAAAAAAATGTACCCCTGCCTTCTCGAAAAAAAAAATGCGAAAACTCGTGACAAAAAAATCGAAAAAAAGATTTAAAAATTGTGATGACCATGGGCCAAATAATGTTATTTGAAAATAAATTACCCCATACCCCCTGAAAGTCAGATGCAAAACGCGTAAGAATAAAAAAAATCCGACTGTTCAGACGTCTACAATTACTGCAAAAAAATATCGATCGGGAAGCTCAGATCCCCCTCTTTCCCAAAATAAAATTGTGAGAACTTGCGAAAGTAAACGAAAAAAAAACTCGTAAAAATAATTAAGAACATGAGACCATCGAATATTTTAATTAAAAAAAAAATAAAACCCGCAGAATTAAAATAGGAAAAATACGTATGATTCAATTAAAAAAAAAAGTTCTTGCCCTCTGACGGAGAACGCGAAGGAATTTGAAGGTGGAAAATTTCGAAAAAAAAAATGTCGGTTGCGCAGAAATCTGGTTTCAAAATATTTTAGGCTAGATAGAGGAAATAAATGAAATAGTAAAATCGACAATGTCGAAGTACCCTTCTCCCCAAATATTTCCACCATGTGAAAAATATGAGGCAAATATCTGACAGAAAACAACTACTTCCCTGGCTAATACCATGTCGGACATTGAGTTACATCTGACAAATATTTGTGCAACGTTCTTCCAAGAAGACTCAGTTACAATTGCTTATTATAATTATACAGCAAATTATCCTTCATTTGGCTGGGAAAGACCACCTGCAGACGCGTTTCGCGGTTCTTGCCGCTCGTTAGTGACAGGGTAGGTCGGACAACATTGAAGTCGTCCCCTGTCCCAGCCGAATAAATTATAATCCACTGTAAAACTAATATTTCCTCACAAATGAAGCAGCGACTTACAGTAAAAGTCAGTCGCAGCGCCACCCGGGGTGAAACCAATAAGCAATCCCCGTAGCAAAGACACCAGGAAGTGAACAGAGTTCTAGAATTTTTGCCGGAGAGTATCAAATAAATGAAATAGTAAAATCGGCGATGTCGAAGTACCCTTCTCTCCAAATATTTCCACCAAGTGGAAAATATGAGGAAAAAATCTGACAGAAAACAACTACTTCCCTGGCTGATACCACGTCGGGCATTGAATTACATCTGACAGATATTTGAATCGTATTTTCCACATGGTGGAAATATTTGGACATACTTCGACATTGTCGAATTTACCATTTCATTTATTTGATACTCTCCGGCAAAAATTTTCGAACTAGATAGAGAAAGCGCATGAATTCGATTGAAAAAATTCGTAAAAATTGTGAGAAACAATGGGTAGTCGAATAATTCTCGTGACTTGCCCTGTATATGTCCATTAAGAGGTCATGAGTGCGATCACATTTGGGACGTTTTTAAGAGTAAAAAAATCGACAACTTAAAAATGGTTCATTGTATAGATTTCAAACAAGGGCAGGCTTCTAGAGGACGTATGATTTGTACCCATGTCTGCTGCAGCACCTCATGATGCGTTTCATAGATATTCGAGATAGTTGCAGTGGTATTTCTCTTCCATTAAAATTTGAAGCAATCTTCATCCAGTTGAAATGAATTTGGTATCATAAGAAAGGCAAAACGTTGATCTATGTACGTGCTGTAATGTTTTTTTTTTTAATTATTTGTTCATCTGCCCAAAAAAATGCATGGGATATTAAACACACCCATGCCACTATCTTACTCTAGACAGATAATTGAACAAAGTCTAATACTAAAAAGTACAAAATAATTGTCACTTATAATCTCTTTAGTTCTCGAATTATTGCCGGAATTTTTTTTTTACCGAAAACCCTTATATACCAATTTTGAATGGAATCGGACCATTATCACAAATCTCGCCCGCCATCTTGGAGCCGCCATTTTGTTTTATTATAACAAAAAAATGGCATATTGGATTGTCACCAGAACTATGAACACCTGCCAAATTTCAAATCATTCGGACGTCTAGAAATAGGTGAAAATCACGCCCTAAGGAGTAAGTTACAAACATACAAACAAACAAACATACAAGTGAAGCTAATATAAAGCGTGCAATGAAAAGCGGCGAGCGTTTGAGTACCTATTCAGACAGCCTCGAAGCGTTCAAGGTCAAACTTACTATGAGTAATTTTTATTTCACACCAAAATGAGTTGAAGTGAGACAGTATTAGATTTCTTTTATTTTGAGACTCCGCCACCATCATTTGGAATTCTTACCTCATCCTTTTATCAGCAGATTTACTTTGACCTTTTTCAGAACGGAAACCCCTTCTTAACAAAATTTTTATCGATACATTTTTTTAAGTTTTCAACCCAAAAAAATATTCCTCCCTTTTGGGTTTTGAACATGCGACCTCGCGCCTAACAGGCGGAAATCCTGCTACTTTGCTAAGCGGTTCCCGAATAACACTAGTGACAACTGGAGAAAATATTTTTAGACGCATTCGAAATATCTAGTATGTACATAAATATGAAATATTATCTTCTTTCATATGAAAAATAAAATTCTGTACATAAAAGTAAAATATCAACTATCACGTGTCAAATATTTAACAGAAAAAGTTCCACGTATTAATTTCGCCATGGGTATCCAGGAGGATAAAAATTTCTGGAATTTTTTTGGGTTGCCATTGCATCTAAACAAAAACGAATTTTTTGATTTTTGATTGGAAGTGACGTGTGAAATTTTCAACAGTAATTACACAAGTGGTGGTAATTTTTTGATAATTTTATCTAGATGCATGAATCGTTTTCGCTATAGAAATCTCACGAGTGACGAAAATACACCTACTTGGCTTGTGGGTGGCCTGTAGGTGAGAAATGATTAGGTGCAAAAGATTCTTCTTTGTCTCCACGACGCTGACAGACGAATATCGTAGATGGTAGTACATCAGTCATAGCGCTATGTTATGCCTGTGAATACAGGCTGAGACAGGCAAGTAGACAGCAAATGCATTATGTGGTCTTAAGAGCCACACGACACGCTCTGCATCTAGTTTCTGGGAACTATATACTCATATGGCGACTACGGCAGACCAGGGTATTGAAGACACCATCCTCACACGCCATTTTGAATTCGACCTCCGACTTCAGCCTAACCAACCTAAGTCATGAAAAGGTAAAATGTTGGAATAAATCAATCCCGCCTTGTATGTACAGCCTGCAGGTTATATTGTATACAAGAGGGGTCGCTGTAAAATGAATAATAATACTTCCTTATAAACACTTTCAGAGTGTACCCAACGGTATGGCCTGTGCGGGTCGGATTGTTAATATTTGCCGTGGCACTCTCGCCATTTATGTGGTATCGACCACTCCTGTTCAAGAGGGTATGTCCATTGTTATATTTATAATAATGTTAGTTACCAATAAAACAAACACGATGAGCAAATTCATGTTGATAAAAAGGAAACGGAGCACTATATCTGGACCTGAGTCTTAAAAAGGCCTATTTTCACTCTCATCGATTTTGGGTCAATCTCCATCTAAATCATAAAATACATTTTTTCGTTTTTTTAATGAATAACATAATTTTTAAAAAATATACATTATTTTGAAGTATTTTATAGATTTTTATTACTTGGAAGTAATTATTCATAAACTTAAAATTATATTGCTTTTAAATCTCAGGTCCAGATATAAGAGTTGAAAGAGTAAGAAACTGCCGATATATTCTGGTTCACATGTACCATTTTGTCAATAAGCCGACCTGGACCACTGAAAATTATGATTTTGGTCTCATTCGATTTGAAATGGGGGACGGCAAAAATTGCGAAAGTTATACACAATCAAGTAAAAAAAATGGTTTGGTTTTCTGCAAATATTTCAAAAACTGTTTAACAAAATTTGAAAAAAGTTCCTCAAAGAGTAGAAAATTTCCTAAAATAAATTTCTTTCGAGCTGTACCGACAATAATTATAATATTAATTCAGAGGTGAAAATTTGGATAGAAACGGGTAGTATTCCATGCACGCGCATCGACCAAATCAGAAGCATAATAAAAAAATATTTCAACTAAATCAATATGAATATTGAGAAATTAAAAATTTACTATTCAAATACATAAATAACAGTCCGTTGTCGAACAATTTTACCCCAATTTTTCAATCAACTATGTTTTGTTAGTTGATTTCTACCTAAAGTAAAGTTAACCTAAAAACCCTGATTTTATCTAAAACCTAGAATTGTTGTTACTTCTTGGAGCTATCTTTAAAGGATTTAGAAAAGATATTCGTTAAAAAAAGATGAGAAATTTTAATTTTTCACTTTCTCATTAACAATCCAAGGCATTAAAAAATAAAAAACGTAAATTAGGCCATCAGAATTTTTGTTTTTGAGTTATCTTTCTAGTTTTTTTTTTGCTTTATTACTAGAAGCTACATAACAATAATTTAAAAAACTAGCTTCCATTATAAAAATAATTATTATAAACATTAAAAAAATCTTTGGGAACCTATTCCTTGATGAAAATTTATTTACTTAAAGTGTTATTATCGTAATTTCAATAGTTTACTTATAAGATTACGGAACTATGAAATGAAAAAAATATATTCCGACAGAATTATAATATAAATTATATTAAAAAAGTTAATGAACAATTGAGTTAGATCTTCGGTTGAAGGCTCAATTTGATCATTGATTAATGAAGGATAAAAAAGACTCAATATTGTATTCTTGTAATTTTTCAATAGGATGAAGAAAAGGTTTGTATTTCGTGCAGAAATTAATTTATAAAATAATGGCAAAGCGCTTTCGACTATAAAGTCGTCATCAGTGCGTACTCGTCAGGTGTACAAGAGCCAGACCATAAAATATCATGTGTCCAGAGGACTGGTAGTCCGAAAAAAATATTTTGATTGTATTTTTTTCTCTAGTAGTCTAACTGTTATACTGGAGTATGAAACTGGCTAAGTTCGTAATAAGGAAATTGAGAAAATTGTTGGAGGGAAACCGGCCCTGAACGACCTAAAAAACTACTATGAACATGTTTTTTTTATTCTGGTTTTCATACTGAAATATAAACTGGCGAGATCCTAATAGGAAGTTCCGAAATATTGCTGGACTGAAACCGGCCCTAGACGCCCGGAAAAATTATTTTGATCTCGTATGTTTTTTTATCAACCTATTTCAATTGTACTGAAATATGAAAGTGACAAGAGTTCATTATAACGAAGTTATAAAATATTGCTTGAGCTGTGCTGGTTCTGGATACTGAAAATTATTACCAAAGCTAAAGTCTTGGAAAAACACTGTAGACTCGATTCGTTTTATTGTCAAAGTAACTAGGCTTATTCATATGGCATTCGGAAAACGTCTCAAAGTTGTTTGACATGTCATAGCAGAGAAGAAAGCTTGGTCCAACTTTATTGTCTTCTGTGCAGGTGAAAAGTTTATTTACTCTGACTGCTTGTTTGTGATAACTGAGTTTGATAGGCTCAGAAATTCATCTTCAGTCCCATGACAGGGCGGGATGCAGTCTTCTTTTCCATTGGCTCTAAAAAAGGCGGATTGATTCATAATTTCCAGTACCACAGATTTAAACACACATGTTTACTGAACACCATCATTGTTTCTCCCAGACTCATATTTGTTGAAATATCCCGCTTTTGAGTTAAGTAGTGCAAGTGCGAATAAATAATAGAGAACAAATTCGACATATTCCTATGATCTCTGCAAACTTCAGTTGTAGTACGAGACATCTTCCCTGAGAAGGCTCTCCAAAGGACCCTGCACGAAAACACATGTAAAATTGGCTCTCTGTCAAATTGGCTGAAATAATATTGTGTTATAGTGGGATGGGTAATTAGGAAAATGCACAAGTTTAAATGATTTTGTATGTGTCGTTTCTGAGATATGAGCAGCCAAAGTTCGAAAAAACGTCGGAGTAGGGTTGACAAAGGATAAAATTGTTTTGTTAGTCGAAATGAGACAAATTCAGGATGAAAATGTATTTATCGGAACTCTTTCAACATGTCCAATTGTAGCGTTATTAATGAAAGTACATTACGGGGCATAATAGAAAAAATCGTTTTTCAGGATTTTTTTGCTAACACTAGTCCTGAACCAAATATATATATATTTGGTAGAATAGCATAGTTTCAATCTATTCTAGGCGATAAAAACATGTTTTGTTTCTTGATGACTCTCTCTGTTTGAAATATGAATTTTTAATATTTTGGCTTACACCCTTATACTGAAAAAAATTGACAGATCGTTTTTGAACACAAAAAAAATTTTATTGCCACTGTTGATTGAACAAAAGATAAGGGAATTCTCTGGTGAATAAAGTTGTTCAATATTACCTTTCATTTAGATACAGGGTGCGTTTCATTTTTTTTACGTCATTTACAATGTTTGTATTCAATATCTCAAAAACTGTTCCGTCAATTTGGACCTAATTTTACTCTCACTATTATGAAAGTGTTGACTATTAAATATGAAAGTTTGGTCAACTTTCGGTATTACGATATATGGGGTTGCTAATATCGATTAAACAAAACTTTATGATAAATTAAATTCTATTACATAACTTATTGAATTGTTTGATAATACGAACAACACAAACTACACTCAAACAAGATTGAATTAAAAAATATTCGCAAACTCAAGAAAGAATTCGATATGTTAGAATTTAATTTATCATAAGGTCTCCTAGTTTTGTTTAATCGATAGTAGTAATTCCATATATCGTAATACCGTAAACTTTAAAAATGCATATCTTAGAAATGCAACATACAAAATTGATCAAACATTAATATTTAATAGTCAACACTTTCATAATAGTGAGAGTAAAATTAGGTACAAAATTTACGGAACAGTTTTTGAGATATTGAATAAAACCATTGTTATAGATTTAAAAAAAAGAAACGAAAATCTAAACGAAAGATAATATTGAACAATTTAATTCCCTTATCTTTTGTTCAATCAACAGTTGCAATAAATATTTTTTTTTATTATAAGGGTATAATCCAAAATATTAAAAATTCATATTTCAAACAGAGAGAGTCATCAAGACACATAACATGGTTTCCCGCCTAGAATAAACTAAAACTATGATATTCTACCAAAATTTAAATTGTTGGTTCAGGACTAGTATTAAAAAAAAAATCCTGAAAAACGATTTTTTTGACTATGCTCCGAATGAACCCCAATGTACTTCCATTAATAACGTTATAAATGGACATGTTAACGAGTTCCGATGAATACATTTTCATCTTGAATTTGTCTTACTTCGACTAATTGAACAGTTTTTCCTTTGTCTACCCTATCCAACTCCGACGTTTTTTCGAACTTTGGCTGTTTATATCTCAGAAACGACACATACAAAATCATTTAAATTAGCACATTTTCCTAATCACCCATCCAACTATAACATAATACAATATCAGCCAATTTGAGCAAGAGCCAATTTTACATGTGTTTTCGTGCCGGGTTCTTTCTCCAAGATACAACTTGTGAAGGAAAGAAGGCTTACTAAGACGAGAAACTCGCTTTTTAAACTACGTCTACCTATGTTTTGGTTGGTTTCCAAGTTTTGCTGTGGTTTTCTTTGGTTAAAATCTCCAAACGTTTCAACTGCAACTTTCAGTTGATACGCCAAGAAGAGTACTTCGACCACACCACTGAAGATGACTCCCGCAGTTGCAGTTGCAGTTTTAACCAAAGAAGACCGCGGCAAAACCCGAAATTGCTATATTAATCTACTTATGACTGGAGTCGCAATTATATCTAGAGGCTGTAACCATAAAGACTACAGACAGCGGCGATAAAGGTGTTACAACCTTAACTTCTTGTATAAAGCTAATAAAGTTTCCATGACGAACACTGTGATAGTTTCTGACAGCATACTTTGTATATTTTCTTTCAGCTCAAGTTTAAAGTTCAGAAGTTTTGTTTAAAAGTTTTAGACAATGGTGTAATTTGATTACTTTTATTTCGGACTTCTATTGTCTGAATTGTTACTTTGAACACGACGTTTCAATCGGTGTAGTATCTCCGATTGGTACACAGTGTATAATGACATGTTTAGAGTCAATGGGAGACATTTACACTTCTTGAGTGGTAATTAACTAATCAGATACCTGCTTCCGAAGAGCGGTGATCAACAACTGATTGAAACGTCGTATTCAAAATAACAATTCAGAATATAGAGGTCTGAAATAAAAGTATGTTCTGTCAGAGCGCTTTGCATCATCAAAATGAAAAACACATTGCATTAAATTAAATTAGCCATTTGTAAGGAAAATCCGGTAATTATAGAAAGTTGGGCTCGGAAAGACTCGAATGAATTGAATTATTATGAATTAATCTTGACATACCCTTTGATAGTTCTGTTCTTTCGTGATTTGCTCAACTTGATCCAATAGTTGTCTGATTCGCAACTGCAGTTCGGATAATTTCTCCTTTTGCACAACCTCTCCATAGTTTATGGCATGCTCTCCTACTTGTATATCCAAGTGAACTCTCAGCTGAGAGCCACTGAACCAGGCTGAACTATTTGAGTACATGCAGATAACATGTTCACCAGGAATGTGAGATGTGAATGAGATTTTGCCTACTGCACTATATACCCTAGATAAAATAATTTTATCATCAGGATCCCGTACTTCTACATGCATACCAATTCCTGCAGATGATGGCATGAATCCTCCACTCCTAGGATCGTACAGCTCCACTTTGTAGTTCACTGAAATCAATGAAACATGTTTTGAAACACCAATAACAGATGCAGTGTTATTTTTGGCTAAGATCCAACAATTCGATGATATAGGGAAAGCAAGATCTGCATATTTATTGTTTTTCTACGGCTTAGATGCATCATTTATCACAAGAAGGTTGATTGGGATTACACTGGACAAAGTGAAAAATTGTCATGGATGCTAGATTTTTGATTTGCTGTTTCTAACTAGATGTTCAACTTCCAGCAACTTTCCATAACTCCGGAAATAACTGTAAACTTGCTTATTCCAGAAGGACCACTCTATATTCCATAACAATTTTGGTTTACTCATTATAGTATAGTTATAGTTCATTGATTGTGCTTAACAGTGATATTGGTCTATAGTTGTTCAAAAATCACTAGTAATTTTTTTAGATCTTTTACCTTCAAATATAATATTAGTTGGTTCTGGAAATTGAGATTTATTCATGAAATTTGGTATCCTAGCAGACTTTTTGAATATCACTTAAATTTTTTTCATTACTAGTAGTATTGTCTGCGATTTTACAGAAACACACAAATATACGAAACTGAACAGACAATGCAATAATTATAACTGATAGATCAGTTTTATCAAACTCATGTTAGGGCTTTTTATTTTGTGATATGCATTAAAATTGCCTTTTGTATTCAAGGAAAACTACAAGTGTGCTATATGTCTGAATTCAAAATTTTATGCAGAGTCTACAATAGCATTGAAAAATCTGGGACGCCATATAAAAAAAATGGCGTCGGTGTCGAGACGGCTTAAGGTATGACGCTTAGTGATGAATCTCTACGTAAATAAAAGGACATCGAAATAATCTGCCTTCACAAAATATGGATATCATATTTAATTTTTCGAATATTTTCCCGCGAAGTTTTATATGGGACACCCTGTATATACATCTATTTATCCTTTTAGCGTATTTCTATTCAGCACGCTTTCAGCGTCCGAGAAAGTATATTCAACTATTTCGCCTTCAATAGGGGACAATAGGTTCAAAGAGCACAAAAATGTAAAGTATATTGAAATATTAGTATTGGATCACTCACAATTTATATATTCTGCATATTCTTTACGTCCTTTCATTATAGGCTAAAAAATCAAAGTTTACGTCATCTAACAATTATGCTAGCAACTACCGTAGGTGTGAACAACAAAGAATGGCTCATTGTTAACCGTGTAAACGACTAGCTGAAAATTCTTAGATTTCCACGTTTTCTGATTAGATAAACACCTAAAAGTTCATAGAATTGACCATATGTGAACTGTAGTGTTTAGCTGTTTGGTGTTGGTGAATATAAACATGCAGAATATTTATAAAAACCTACCTACCAAATCGCGGAAATTTTGTTCTGTACCTCAATGTTCATCTTATTGCACATCAAATATCATTCTTCATAAATGTCCACTTGTTCATAGAAAGCTTTGTCTCAAATGGAAGACAGTGCTCAAGATTGGAAAATATGCATGTTTGCAGTCTCCACTTCCAAGACAAGGGCTATTGTTTACATGGTAAGTAAATACATTGTTTCATTTGCAATATTCTAGACAATTATTCTGATTTGTTACAGCTACACCTCTAACAATTAAGAGAAAACTCAAAAAAGGAGTAATTTCCAGTCAAAAGATTCCTTATTGAAATATCGAAAAACAGTAAAAGGTTAACAGAAGTCAAAGAAAATGGTGAGTCAACAATAGATTGTAAAAATAGGTGAAAGTCGATTTATGCACCCCTACTTTATAACTAAACCTAAAACCAAAAACTGGAACTAACAGTGAACCAGTGTTCTTAGTACTAGTTAAAGTTCGATAAATGTTTGCGTAGTTTCCCTATTCATGAACTCTTAGTTCTAGTATAAGATGTAGTTCTTAAGTAAGGGTGCATAAATTGACCATAAGTTATTTCTTACTTCAATAATTTATCTGTAACCTATTCAAAGTTAATTTTAAGTTTCATGTAGATACAAACCTTATGACTGATTTTCACTCGAGCTGATTGAAAATTAGGTACTTTTTTGCCTCGTTCTTTGAAAAATTACTTTGCTCATTATTATATTCATAAAAATGTGATGGGAGTTTTACATGTGATTTTAGGTTGAAGAACCCAATGGAGGAAGACTTAGAAAACATGCCAAGTGAGGGACAAAATGAGACTGCAGATAATGAGGAGAGTGAACATGAAATTCAAATGAAAATAGATGTGTTTTTTCAAGATATAAAGATATGAAATTATAAAGCGTATGATTGTTCATTTTCAATTTGTCTTGTTAAAACATTTATAAAATTTCGAACTTATTTTTATTCATAAGCTGTTAATAACTTGCAATGCATTTTTTGTTCATACATTTTACTGAATTTTGAAACATTTTATTTTAATAAGACCAATCTAAACGGCCAATGTTTGAAGCTAATTACATTTGTCATTTTGTGACATCTTTTTGTAAACTAGCATTGCTATTCATTCAGATAAATAAATAAATTAACTGTAATGGAACAACCAAAATAGGTCTTTTTCCAAAAGATTGGAATCTTGAATAGTAAATTATTTTTTTCGTGGATTTTCATGATTCACCCAAGAATGGTAGATATTTTTAAAATAGGACGCTTCTATATAAATATTTTGTTTTATTAATGACTCTCGTAGTTTGAAAATGTCTATGAGTTCAGGAAAAGAAACTGCAATAACATAAGTGGTATAAAAACATAAGAAGTTTTATTTCTTATCCTTCATGATAATCTACCACATAGTAAGGGCAACATCCATCAATTTATGTCAAGTTCTTTCTTCAGTTAAGAAATTATATCACAAGATTCACTTGTACTGTTGGCATCTTCACCTGAAATTAATCTATTCATAAACACTGGTAACACCTCGTAATTGTAAACTTCATGCAACTGAACAAGCCTGGGATTATCTCAAAAATACTTATAACTGCAATTCTCAATAATCTCAAAGCTAGAAAATCTACCAAATTTACAAATTTCACCACAAGGCCTTTATTTGTTGAACAAAATTATACGTTGTTCACCCTCAACGGTAGCCATATTGGTTTATTCAGCGACATCTAGTGGTTTCCTTTTTTCGCCTATACTATCATTTGAACGCCCTCAATATACACTACTTTGTACTATCCTTACTACATCCGCCCGTATGATTATTGGACGAATAGAATACTTTCGGCGTCTGACAGTGTTGCCATGTCTGGTATTTCGTAACTTAATATATGCAGACGTATTATTCCACATCATTAGGAAATAATCTCAAAAGATTCGTGAACCTGTGAAGCGCAATGAAGTGAATAAAAAAATTATAGTTAAAAAAAATAAAGAACACGCTTTACTTTCAATATGTACTGAAAAGTAAAAAATTATTGACAATGTAATAACTCAAATGTGAAAAAGCGTGGGTGCTTACAAACTATTTTCTTATATTACTGATTTCAACTTTACAATACTGAGCGTTCAAAAGCTCGAGAAAATATTATCTAGATTACAGTGTCGTGCTCTGGGGTGGAATTATATCCAAGTTTTGCGGCTCACTCAATTTAACTTATTATTTTTCGATTTTGATTGTTATCTTTTCTTTTTCATAAATTGTAATTATGAGTGCCGAGGCCAGGAAATTGAAAGGTTTAATTGCCCAAAGGCAACCCAAAATCATTAAACTCGCTGAATTAAAACGTGTTAGTAATGAAGCTTTACTTGAAAAGAATCTGCATAATAATTTTAAGTGTAGGTTATAGCAAAACATATCGTTAACCCATATAATAGTCTTTATAGGTTGTGGCAGTCACACCTATTATAATAAAAATAATTGTCATTGTTTATTCTATTCTCGAGTAATATAAAACTTGTCAATTTTCCATCTGACATCCGCAACTCCAACTATTTATTTGTATTCATGTTTACTTTCTTCTGTAATTCTAATTACAGAACTCTTTCATTTACGTTTCATAAGTTATCACGATTTATAACAGATGGCGCCACCAGGCTGTTTTTCCATATTATTTGAAATTGAAACTACGTTTTGGATTTATACTTTTTACTATGCGTTTTTTTTTCAACAACCTTATCAGTGAAAACGAGAGTTTTACATTTTTATTCTTGTCAACTCAAATCATTCTCGAACCTGCATTCTATAAAGGGGAACCTTTATGGCTTATTTGTTACCAAAAAATACTCATCAGTATTTTGTGACACTGGCTGGTCTTCTTTTAGGTAAGAAATTGGCTTTATTTCATTTAATTCATTATTCTACGTACATTAAATCAATCTTAAAACTTCCAAGTTAAATTACAATATAATTAATAAACACATTTATTTTTCATACAATTGTGTAAATAAAAATCTTCTTTTAGTGTGCAACCAGAGAATATTTCCTAGTTTATTCCGAAATAAACATCCAAGGCGTTCTTGTGACTATTAATACCAGCCTTGCCCACCCTACACAAACCCTGAGATTTCTGTTCTTTCGCAAGGTACAAAAATATAGATTTGGTCTACGAAGGCTTTTCACAGCTCCATTCAAATATTATAGGTTTGGTTTCTGCTCAAGACGGTGGAGACTTGCTATGTCACAATACTGTCTTATCTGAATTTGAAAATGATTTTTATCACATTCAGGCTGTATATACTGTATATGCTCTTCGAAAATAAAGATACTGTTTCTTTAGATATATCTCAGTCAACTTCTTTTGGTCGTAGTAATATAAGGCTACCGAAGATAGAACTTCCGTCTTTCAATGGTGATGCGAAAACTTGGCAGACTTTTATTGATATGTACGACTCAATGATTCACACTAATGAAACTCTGTCAAATATCGAGAAGTTTAAGTATCTTATGGGTGCTTTGAAAAATGAGCCTTTGTCTCTGGTGGAATGTACCCCATTGACTGGACAAAATTACATGGTGGCTTATAATTCACTCAAGACCAGATATGACAACGATTGATTGCAACATCCCATTGGCGATCAATTGAATAAACCAGAAAAATCAGTTCCTCAGATAGCTCTCAAGCTCTTCGACATTTAATGAATACTTTTCAAGAAAATGTTTCTGTTCTGGAAAATCTAGGATATCCTACAAAGCAGTGGGACTTCATTTTATTCAACATGTTATTCGATAGATTAGACTCTGCCACTGCCACACGATTTGAATTAGAGCATTCAACAATGGATGAAAACAAATATTATGAAACATTGACTTCATTTTTGAATAAACAGTGTATGGCATTAGATACAGTAGCATTTTCTAACTCGCAGAATACTTTTACGAAAAGGGTTGAATTTTCAAAAAATAAAATATCGAATACTTTCTCAAGTAATCAATCAAAAAATGTCAAATCAGCATTTGTGGACTTTGTGGACAACTGAAATACTCAAAAGCAATTATGTCAGGTGTGCCCAAAAGACCATATGATATATTATTGTTCACAATTTCTATCAAACTCAAGAACGTTTGAATCTGGTAAAGAGTATTGAATGGTGTACAAACTGTCTCGGATTCAAACACACTTCTCTGAACTGCACCTCAAAAGGTGTCTGTCGAATTTGTCCGACACCTCGGAAACATCACACTCTCCTGCATATTACTACTAATTTCTCTCCTCCATACAACACCTCTAAGTGACTCTTCTCTACAGGATTCTCCTCGACCTTCTCCAGGTTTTGAATCGTCCATACCCAATGTGAAATCACTCCCTGTGAATTTGCCCTCTATTAACGCTAGTACGGTTCTCCTCTCTACTGTTGTGGTAGAAGTCATCGACAGTTCAGGCTGTTATCAACCAGTTTGTGCTCTTTTAGATACTGGTAGCCAAGTAAATTTTATTTCTCTCAAATGCTGTAATAAGCTAGGTCTCTCACGACGATCTCTCCCTCTTGATTTCAAATACGAGGTATCGGACAAATAAGCTCTCATGCTTGACAAGGAGTCACATGCACTATAAGGTCAAAGTTCAATTCACAGCCTACATTCACTTTAGAATTTATTATTTTGAATAAAATATGCTCTAACATGCCTTCCACTTCCATTCATATGGACAGTTATCCTGAATTGTCTGACTTGGATTTAGCAGATCCTACGTTTAATATTTCACAACCCATTGACATGCTTCTGGGTGCTGAAGTCTTCGCGTACATTCTAAAAGGATCATCTGAGTTCCCAGCGAATCAACCGGTAGCTCTAGAAACCCTATTTGGATGGATTATTATGGGAAAAACTAGTTCTCATCATACTCAAGTTAACTCTTTATTTTGTTCAGTTGAAGAATCTTTGGAAGTCTGTTAAAAGGTTTTGGCATCTTGAACAGATACCTACCCTCTCTCCTGTAAATCCTGATGATGTCAATTTATAGATATAATCCACTGTTTCTCGCAACGCTTCTGGACGGTTTATACTGGCATTACTATTCAGGGATTCAGAACCAAACTTCCCTGATTCAAGGAACATTGCACTTAGGCGATTTCTTTTCCTCGAGTCTAGACTTCTCAAGAGTCCTGATTTGTATAAACAGTACTGCGAATTTATGCAAGACTATTTGTCATCTAACCATATAGAAGCAGTATGAATAAACATTTTTATTATTATTATAGTATCTGTCCCTTCACAAGAGCTTTCACACTATTACATTCCCCACCATTGTGTATTGAAACCCGACAGTTCCACCACAAAGTTGAGAGTCGTTTTTGATGGTTCTTCCAAATGCTCTAATAACCTGTCTTTGAAGGACACTCTTATGGTAGGTCCAAAACTTCAATCAGACATTATTGCTATTTTACTGAAATTTCGTCTCCACTCCGTATGCTTTTGCGCAAACGTCCGCCAGATGTTTCGTTAAATTCTCATAACAAAGGCGCACACTGATTACCAGCGGATTCTCTGGAGGTTTCTCGATCAGAAAATATTCAAGATTTTCGCCTTTTAGCAATTACCTAGATGGAAGCATCCTTATAAAACTTACATTTTTCAACCGGTTGGAATGGTTTTTTTTTCGTTAGATGGTATTTCTTCAAGCCCTTTTCAAGCTTTGCGTACTATTCGTCAACTTGCCCAAGAATATCTTCACGAATTCCCTGAAGCAACACAAGTTCTCGAAAATGATGTCTTTGTAGATGATGTCATTTCGGGGACTAACTCAATCCAAACCGCCTTAAACCTGCAATCATATTTGATTCACCTTTTCAAACTTGGTGGCTTCGAGCTTCGAAAGTGGGCCAGTAATGACCCAAGGTTATTGACGCACCTTCCTCCAGAATTCCGCCAATTAGACCCTCAAAATCTCGATTTTGAAAATGATACTTCTTTGAAGATTCTTGGCCTTCAATGGAACCCATCCACGGATACCTTTGGTTACCGAGTCCAAATTCTTGAAAAAACATGTTCCAAGCGAACAATTCTCTCTGAACTGGCGAGAATATACGATCCTCTGGGATTTCTCACCCCCATAACCCTATATCTGAAACTACTAATTCAATCATTGTGGACACTTCGTATTGATTGGGATAGCCCTCCTCCAGTTTCAATCCAAAATTCCTGGGTTAAATTTAAATCTGAAGTTCATCTCCTCTCAACTATCCAAATTCCTCGTCATATTACTCCAAATGGTGTAACGATTTGCGAATTACACGGCTTCTCGGATGCATCTGAGAAGGATTATGCAGCAGTAGTGTATCTTAGAACCTCCTTCGATAATCATCCAATCACCCGTTTCATTTGTGCCAAGTCGCGCGTCTCGCCCTTGAAAAGAATTTCTTTACCCAGGCTAGAATTGTGTGCAGCTCTTTTATTGTCCGAATTACTCATATTCATTAAGACAACGTTTAAAGACAAACTCAAAATTAACAACATTACAGCATATACGGATTCGACTATTGTTTTAGTGTGGCTGAGGAGTTCTCCCCATAGATGGACTACCTTTGTTTCGAATCGAGTAACTAAAACTCAAGAAATGATCGATCCCAGTCATTGGAAACATGTACCTTCTCAAGAAAATCTTGCTGACCCAGCATCTCGAGGTCTTTCCCCCTCTGAGCTAGTTCACTGCCCATTATGGTGGTCGGGGCCATATTGGTTGAGTCAACCTTACGATATGTGGCCACAAAGTATTTTAAACACCCCTGATGTACTTGATGGTTGTGAAGAACAGCGCACTACCGTTCTACCTGTTATTCCTGAAACTTATAGTTTAGAGTATATTCTCAACCGTTACTCATCTCTCGAAAAAATACAACGTTTAATAAGTTATATATTACGATTCATCCATAATTCACGATACCCTTCCTTCAGAAAGAGTGGAAGTCTAAGTATTTTCAATATGGAACAATCCCTTCAATATCTCATTAAATTTACCCAAAGTCAAGCTTTTGGTCGAGAAATACTATTGTTGAAAACCCAAGGGCGCCTTCCGAAATGTCTTCGGAAATTGATGACATGAGCGTTTTGAGAGTTCTTTCGAAACTTCCATTTGAACAAAAACACCCTGCATTGTTACCCATTGTTACCCAGTGGTCTGCAAACATTACAGTACTTGGTGTCTCAGAGGTATTGGGTTCTAGCCCCAAAACGAACATTTCGAAAGGTACTCTCGAAATGCTTCAAATGTTTTCGAACAAATCCAAAGTCTCTTCAGCCTCCCATGGGTAATTTACCATCGGCGCGAATTTCCCAAATCAAACCATTTTCTCATGTGGGTGGGTATAGATTTCTGCGGACCCTTCAAAATTACTCTTTTCCGACTAAGAGGTACTAAAATCTTACAAATGTGTTTTTTGTTGCATGGCCACAAAGGCAATCCATCTCGAATTGACCTCTGATTTATCGACAGATACCTTTCTGGGTACACTACGTCGCTTCGTCTCTCGACGAGGTCGCTGTTCCGATATTTACAGCGATTGTGGCACAAACCTCGTAGGTGCTTTTAATCAACTTACAGGCATCATGAAATCATCAGCTGAACAAACGGGTATTCATTTCAATGGCAGCTCGTACAACGCATACTGAGTATCTACATACACTCATGCAGCGAAGTAAATGGTTGGAACCCGCCATTCCTATTGAAGTTGGTGCGATTGTACTTTTGAAAGATGATTTTTCTCCTCCTTTAAAATGGCCCCGAGGTCGTATCATAGAGTTACATCCCGGAAAAGACGGCGTCACTCGAGTAGTAACAGTACGTAAATCCACTGGTCATTTTAAGCGTCCATTGAATAAGGTAGTCCTTTACCTAATTTGTGACATATCTTCTCTCTTTGAATTTAATATATATTTTTTATTTTTTTTTACTTTAATTCAAATTAACTTAGGTCAACTACATTAATTTAACTAGCAAATATTGTTTGTTTATTTCACTCTTCTCTATAAAATGTTCCATTTTGGTGGGCGGTATGTTTCGTCCTGATTGATATATTTCATTATACTTGTTGATTTTCAATTGATTCACCAAACTTGAATTAATTCCCTCATATATTTAACACAAGGATGGTACCGCCACTGTCTAAAACCTCACCTCAACAAAAAACTACTAGACTTCGAGAGTGGGAAATAAACGAATGAGCACTCAGTTGTCATATAGTAGAAGTCCTAGCTCGGCAGCGAATAAGTTTCCATAAACTCCATGAGAAGTCCTTTTGGGTAAGTGGCTATTGTTTACCATTCTTGTGGTTATATTTTACAAAGTTACAATCTATTGCATTAGTCTCACACACTCTATCTCTTCAAATAAGAAAATTAGGCCCCCTCTATTTTCTCTCTCTGTGACCTAATTTCAATAATTTTTCACGAAAATCATCTGTTTTTCAGTTTATTTATAGGGTATCGCAAACATTTTCACGTGACTTTTTTGTAGGCCGATTCAAGGGGAACAAAATTGTTTTTATAACATTTTTCGATATCTCGTTTGGTTTTCGAGTTTTGGGCAATTTTGGAGAGAGGGTACAATTTTTTTTTTTCGTATTTTATTCATCTTTTTATGTAGTTGGAGAAAAACGGTTTGGAGGTATTACTGAGGCATGTGTTGCGGATACAATGCACTTTCATTTTATTCATTGCCTCTATTAGTCAATATTTCAATTTTCCAATTTTTTTGATATCTCCCGTACTATTAATTTTGGGGAAAAATCTAAAAAAAAAATTTTTAGGTTTTCCGAAGGCGATCAAAAGCTGTCTCGGTGATTCGGAAAAATATCGACCATTTCCGAGTAATTTCGTATTATCCGTAATTCAATTTTTTTCTTATATTTTTAAAATTTTACCAGTTTTCCGATCATTTAAGAGAAAATATCGAGGAGCTATGATTTGTTGGTATATTCGTGCTCTACCAAAAACATTTTTCAGAATTCAGTTTTGATTATTGGTTTCGTTGTTTTTTGTGTTTTACAATATGGAAATTTTTCGGAAAATTTCCCGGAAAACCCGGTTATCATTTTCCGATCATTCTCAAAATTCACAGCCTTCTGTAAGATATTGAAGTATATCTAGAATTAATTTGAAAAGATTCGAGTCATTCTTGAACCAGATCGAGAAAAGTAGGAAAAAAAATCGGAAAATTACCGTAAAATTTTTCCGGATTTTCCGATCGATAAAAAAAATCACGTGACAAATACCGTCATCGAGTTGATAAAATGACACAAAGTCCCGAGCGATATCTTTGATAGTTTGGGAAATATAGCGTTTTAAAAAAAATTAACGGACAAAAATTTTTTTTATTTTTTTCAATCTTTTTCAGTTTTTTCATCTTTAATAGTTTCGTATAAGGATTATTAACCCGTTTGAACCATCTCTCTATCTTTTCGAATAAAAAAGTTAGGCACCCCTACAGGTCGAAGTTATTATTATTTCGATTTTTTTCTATTTTTTAATAAGGGTCCCGTCAGATTCGAAGTTGTATCTCTCGAAATAAAAAAGTTAGACTCCCTCTGTATTTCTCTGTCCGAAAGACCGTAGGAATACTACTTCTCTAAAGATCGTAGTATAATTAGCAATGAGTAGCGAAATCGACAACTGAAAATCGTTTCAATTATTGATTTTGAAAAATGAAATTTGATACGCAAGATTGCCAAAAGGGTCAATCCGTCTCGATAGGACCAATGTTTCTTCCAGACGGTAAATTCTGGAAGGCCTATCGATAGCTTGATATTAATGGTTCAATAAATGGACTATAAAACAATAGGGTAGCAACTACGCGTCTGTTAACTGCTTTTCAACGCGGAAAAAAATACAGGGTGTACAAATAATTGATTATGACGGTAAATGTATCTAGACCGAACAATATACGTTATATATTTTAATCGTTTTTGTTCCTGTTATTTCCACTGCAACAGCTTCAAGGTTTGTGACTATGCATATAGCCACAGCTTGGATGTACTTTTAGGTTATAATTGCTACTCCACCGCTTGCGTGAACATGGTTAACTCTATCTTTACGAAAACAGTTGTATTCGTTCAAATTGCATGTTTGTTGCGGGGTAAAATGCGTTTCTTGTGAGCATAATATGTCTGGTTTGCTTTCTGATAACAGAGTTTGAAGCATGGCTAAATGACGGACGTATCCGTTAAGATTCCACTGAATAATTTTGTTGAATGTGAATGTTAAGAGGGAAAGAAAAATAAATCAAAAACAGTCCTGTGATGAGTCACTTTCTCCTTCGTTACTCTGGGTACCGAAGTTCAATGATTAACTTTTTTTTAGTTTTGTGCATCTAGTTTAAATAGCTCTTTAACCTGAAACTGCTGGCCCGAGTCTTTGTTCAACATGTGCACGGGACAAAACTTCAAATCGACACGGGATAAACTCGTTTACTACAATGTAATCCGGTTAATGCAAATTACGTTAACTACGAGTTAAAAAACTTTAGATCTGTAGGAATAAACAACTCATTTACTAACTAACGATTGAATCAGATGAAAATCAGATGGTTCGTTTTGAAGAATATTGTTATAAGTCGGTATGTGCGTGAAACAATTTGCATACCTCCATTTTATGAACGTATGTAGGTTCGTTAATTCGTAAAAAGTACGGAGGGTTTTTGATTAAAGTTTTTGTAAATAACATGAATATCAAGAAACATAATTCAAGAAACGAAGATTCTGTTCTCTAACGGTCTTGCGCATTGATGGATTTCGAAGAAAGTTTTTGAGGGAGTCACATATAGATCAGTTGAATCGATTGTAGTATAGGCTGATAGGTCCACAAACGTTTTCATAGGAAAAAAAAATTTGACTAATCATTTAAAAAATCGAATATTAAATCTGTTACGCATCGATTGATTTCAATGAAATGTTTTGAGGGTGTCCCATATATATCAGCTGAATCGACAATCATATAGGCAGCTAGGTCTACAAACGTTTACCTAATGAAAAAATATAAATTTTATAATTCGAAAAGTTTGAATTTTAAATCTGTTACGGCCTTACGCATCGATGGATTTCGATGAAACTTTTTGAGGGAGTCCCATATAGATCAACTGAATCGACAATCATAAAGGCTTCTATTAGGTCCAGAAACGTTTACATAGTGAAAAAAAATTAAATTATAAAATGCAACCAATCCGAATATTTTTTCTGGCACGGCCTTACGCCTCGATGGATTTCGATGAAACTTCTTGAACAAGTCACATATAGATTAGTCGAATCAAAAATCATATAGGCTGCTAGATCCGCGAACGTTTACATAGTGGAAAAAAATTTATTTTAAAATTCAACAAATCCGAATATTTTTTCTGTTACGGCCTTACGCATCGGTGGATTTGCATAAATTTCAGGCATACTAAAATATTAAACTTTTTTTTTTTTATTCATAATTAGCGTCTGGCACAGTTTAAACAACAATAAAAATATCTGGCAATAATAGATTCATGTTGCAAAAAGTTCAATAAAAATAATAAAGAAAAAACTCAAAATGATTTGAAAAATTAATATTTTACCTGCACAGGTAGGGTGCGCACTGATGAACCGAACCACTAGCCAGCCAGATAGCCCGTCCGGGAGAGCGAGAGAGATAGCATATCAAAAAACTGGCCTACCTGAAATCCTCTCTAAAAAACGTTGCTAGCTCTTAGACTATAGCAGCCTATACGATTGTCGATTCACTCGAGCTTATGTGAATTTCTCAAGAAATTTCATCAAAATCCACCTATGCGTAAGGCCGTTAGAGAAAATAATCTGCGAGTTTCTTGAATCTAATTTAGCAGCCTATGGTATAGTCTATTCACCTAATCTATATGCGACTCCCTCGAAACATTTCATCGAAATCCACCGATGCGTAAGGCCGTTACAGAAAATAATCTTCGGATTTCTTGAATTATCAAGTTTATTTTTTTTACTATGTTAACGTTCGTGGACCTAGCAGCCCATACGATTGTCGATTCAACTGACCTACATGTTACTCACTCAAAGAATATCATGAATTATCATGTTTATTTTTTTAATTAGGTTTACGTTTGTGGACCTAACAGCCTATAGTACATTCGATTGATCGGATCTATACAGGGTGTTCCTTAAAGACATGCTAATATTTGAGGGGGTGATTCTTTGACTTATTTTAAGGAAAAAACTTTCTATAAACGTATGTCCTAAAAGTCCTAACTTTTGAGATACAGGGTGATAAAGTTTTGAAAAAAAATCAGTTTTTTAATAATAACTGAGATAATATTGTATACGTTTTTATAAAATTTGGTACATGTCTTCTATGCATCAAGGTGCATTTTTTAATGCACAAACATTTTCATTTTCTCAACCAGTGGCGTCCGTACGGGTTTTGCATTGAATATTTTTGGAGAAAAAAATACTACGCCACTGCTATCTCCTGAAAAAAAAAAAAATTTGAGATCCTCATTTATTTTTGAGCAAATTTGATCTCCTGAGTTTTCTTTGTCCGCCGCATGGTTTTCGCTTAAAAAAATAAAAATCGTTTCATTTCAGGATCAATTCTTCAAAAATCTGATGCGGTGTGGAAATGTTTGTGCATCGACTGAAAGCAAATTGAGGGATCAGATTTGTTCCAAAATGAATGAGAATCCAAAAAAATGTGTAATTCTTGTCAGATGCTCGGTTCTTGATTAAAATAATTAAATTGAAATTGCTTCATATCGCAGTAGGTACCTAACATTTTGTTGACAATAAATTTACGATATTAATTCAGCTACCTATCTGTAATTGATAGCATTTTGTTCTTCAAATCACTATAAATATTGTGTTTTCACTAGTTATGATTACCATTTTGTGTTTGAAAAAGCTATAGGAATAGCGAAGCGCACAATTATTTACTTGATTTTTAAGTGTGTTATTGAAGTTATTTTGGTTGTCCGCCGTTTTTCTGAATATCGGTAAATATGGTGAATTACACGAATGCAGAAATGGCGGCAATGCATTACGTATATGGCCTCGCTGATGGTAATGCAACAGAAGCCAAACGCATTTATCAGGAAAGATATCCTAATCGTGCTTTACCAGATAGCCGTACCTTTTCAAATATTCATCGCCGATTTAGGGAAACTGGTAGTTTCAAGAAAGGTACTTCGGAAGGTAGACCTCTAAGCGTCAGAACTCTTGAAATTGAGGAAGCCGTTCTGCAAGAAATCGAAGAACATCCTGAGACGAGTACGAGGAAGATCGCTAGAACTCTGAATATTTGTCATCAAATTGTTTGGCGTATTTTGGTTGATTTTTTGTTATACCCATACCATATTTTACGAGTACAGGCATTACTCCCTAGAGATTTTCCACGGCGTGTGAACTTCTGTCAGTGGTATTTTCAGAGTATTGCACTAAATCCGCAGTTTGAGTCACAAATTTTGTTCACAGACGAAGCAAATTTTTCTCGGAATGCTATTCAAAATTTCCATAACAATCATATGTGGGCAGAAGAAAACCCCCATACCATAACCGAAACCCATTTTCAACACCAATTTTCGGTTAATGTATGGGCAGGAATTATTGGTGATTATCTAATAGGCCCATTTTTTCTACCAGGACGCCTTGATGATCGGTCTTATTTACACTTTCTCGAAGAACTAAATGGGTTGCTTGAAGATGTACCAATTGCGTTAAGGAATCGAATATGGTACATGCACGATGGAGCCCCTGCTCATTTCAGTGTAATTGTCCGAAACCATTTAAATACAGTTTATCATAATCGTTGGATAGGTCGCGGAGGACCTCAGCAATGGCCAGCAAGATCCCCTGATCTCAACAGTTTAGATTTCTTTTTATGGGGGCACCTTAAAACTATAATGTATAAAACTCCCGTTAATACTTTAGAAGATTTAAGAGAGCGAATAGTTGCCTCGTGTGAAACTATTCGAAATACGCCGGGAATATTTCAACGTGTGCGTAATTCCGTGCGTAATTCCGTGCGTAATTCCATGCGTAGACGGGCGGAAGCATGCCTATTAAGTGAAGGTGGGCATTTCCAACAATTTTTATAATCAGTGTTAGTATTGTCAATAATTAATGAATTTGATCCGATCATTTAAACTTACTTTTATAAAATAAAATAAAATTCATTTTTGTACAAGCTGAAATCCATATTTTTTTGATTCTCATTCATTTTAGAACAAATCTGATCCCTTTGTTTGCTTTAAGTCGATGCACAATCATTTCCACACCACATCAGATTTTTGAGGAATTGATCCTGAAGTAAAACGATTTTTATTTTTTTAAGCGAAAACCATGCGGCGGACAAAGAAAACTCAAGAGATTAAATTTGCTCAAAAATAAATGAGGATCTCAAAAGTATTTTTTTTTTTGAGAAAGCAGTGGCGTAGTATTTTTTTCTCCAAAAATATTCAATGCAAAACCCGTACGGACGCCACTGGTTGAGAAAATGAAAATGTTTGTGCATTAAAAAATGCACCTTGATGCACAGAAGACATGTACCAAATTTTATAAAAACGTCTATAATATTATCTCAGTTATTATTAAAAAACTGATTTTTTTCAAAACTTTATCACCCTGTATCTAAAAAGTTAGGACTTTTAGGACATACGTTTATAAAAAGTTTTTTCCTTAAAATAAGTCAAAGAATCACCCCCTCAAATATTAGCATGTCTTTAAGGAACACCCTGTATATGAGTCGCTCAAAAAATATCATCGAAATCCAGCGATGCGTAAGGCCTCGATTGCAAATAATATTCTTGTATAACGGGTGTCCCAGATTTTTTCATACAGCCAATATCTCAGTTATGCTGCTTAGAAAAAAATTTAAAACAAAATGCACTTATATCAAACCCGTATAACTTTAAAGCTTTTGTGTTACAGTCAACTTCTGTCAAACTATTCCTGAGAAACTACCTCTAACCTCAAATTTTCAAATGGCAATTTTTTTTTCTGAATTTTGAATGCAGTAAATTCTAATTTCAACGATGTATCACATTATATTTTGACAGATGTCAAACTGACAGAATAAGTGAGTTTGAACAATAATTTACAAAAATCCATAACACAGAATTTATTGATAACAAAAATTATAAAAGCTGCTCAAAATGTCTACCATTATTATTCATGCATACTTCAAATCGCCTTATCAGTTCTCTCGTACAAGATGTTCTAATCATTTCCTCCGTTACTGTGGTGCAGGCGTGTACAATCTTCTCTTGTAATTCGTTCAAGTCAATTGGTTTAGTTTCATACACGATTGTCTTCAAATACCTCCACAGAAAAAATCTAACGGTGTCAGATCTGGCGAACGTGCTGGCCACCTAATAGGACCTCTGTTTCCTATCCATCTATCTGGAAAATATTGATCGAGATATTCGGTTACAATGTGGTGATTATGTGGTGGTGCACCATCTTGTTGCTAACAGATGAGTTGTCGTTCTTGTTGAGGAATAACATGTAGCAATCTCTGAAGGTCATTTTGTAAGAATTCCAGATATTTACACCCCGTCAGAGTGTGTTGATAAAAATAAGGGCCTATCAAACGTCCATTGAACACCGCACACCATACATTCACGCCCCACATAGTTTGGAAATTTGTTTCTCGCATCCAATGAGGATTTTCACGTGACCAATAATGCATATTATGTCGGTTCACTGTCCCATTATTGTGAAATCTTGATTCGTCACTCCACATGATCTGATCCAATAAACTTTGATTATTTTCAATCAAAACTTGCATAGTGGCAATAAAATTTTGTCTCCTCTCAAAATCATCAGGTCGTAGCCCCTGGTGCATATGTATTTTGAAAGGATGATAACTATGCGTTTTTATAATTCTATGCACAGACGACTTACTTATTCCAACTTCGTCAGCTAGTGCTCGAATAGAAATATGAGGGTGAGCCTCCATATAGGCCAATACATTAATACACATTTCCTCAGTTTACACTGGTGCAGCATGTTGAAAATGCTTACCTTTTCCTGGAAATTCTCCTGTTCTCATTTTGTTCTCTACATAAGAGAATGTGGTATGATTTGGTAGTCGTTGACAGTTTTTATTACTTGATTCAAATGAAGTACACTGTGAGCCAAAACTTTATACCAAAATTATTTAATATAAAATGCTGTTTACATCGAAGATGCTAATTTTGCGAGTTCGACGTCTGTCAAAATATCAAGTGTGATACATCGTTGAAATTAGAATTGACTGCATTCACAATTCAGAAAAAAAAAATGCCATTTGAAAATTTGAGGTTAGGGGTAGTTTCTCAGGAATAGTTTGACAGAAGTTGACTTTAACACAAAAGCTTTAAAGTTATACGGGTTTGATATAAGTGCATTTTTTTTTTCAATTTTTTTATAGCATAACTGAGATTTTGGCTGTATGAAAGAATCTGGGACACCCGGTATATACGATTTGACACCTATTTTTATTATGTTTGCCTGTCTACCTCGGCGTCTATACTATTGTCCACTTTATTTGTTCCTCACAAAAAAAATTGAACGATATCCAGCTTTGCATCGCGCGGTGAGAAGCAATACTATTCGACAGTTTATAAACATATGATCCGATCCTGTGGTTCAGGCTTATGCTCTTTCAGTGAGGTGTGGGTAGATATATGTTAGCATATGTACAAGTGCTAGGTCAGTAGTAAATTCTTTCACAATACTTATGGGACAGAACCTTGGATGTTGTCGAAAAGGCTAGTGCATGAAATGCGCTGTTGCCAAGTTTTGACTGACTCGCAAGCTAGGTTAGCTTGCTAATGTTAGGATTGTGTGTCAATTGCGAGCGAAAAACTAATTCATGCACTCTCGACTGACTCGCAAGCTAGGTTAGCTTGCTCAGGTTAGGTTTGTGCGTCAATTGCGAGCGAAAAATTAATTCATGCATTCTCTTTCATTCTAAACGAGTAACAGACTGTGCTTTCTCCACAACCACAAATTTCACATATAATCAAATGGAAAGCAAACAAAAAATTATTTTGACAAGTCAAGGCTAACGTAATTATTGCTACAATGTCAGAATATTCATTCTTATAAGTGATTGAATGAAATACACGCAAAATGCATAAGACAGTAAGTGTTTTAGAATATTTATTCAATATCAAGAGCGTGAATGTTACCATTCTGTTATCAAATATGATTTCAGAATTGGCAAATTCTGTGAAGGTTGTGGAGAAAATCGATTCTTCAATATGCTACATAGGATGAGCATATACTAAAAAAATATGCAATTTCTCCTCTTTGAAAGGAACTGTGAAATAAAGGGTGTCGTTTGCTGGGTTGTTGATACTTGGAGAGTTTGATTTTTTTCATCTTTAGAGAAGGGTGTGCTTGGACCAAGCTGCTTCCTCTAATGTTAGTGTTAATTATATTTCCATTGGGTCGAAGAATGCCCCAGTTTCTGTAGGAAGTGTCAGCATTCGGTTTAGTTTTAGTTTCTACAAATAAGGCACAGTTTATATCATTAGCTTCTAAAGTGTGGTTGATTAAATGTATAAAATATTATTGTGTTTTTCGATTATTCAAATATAGGAAATTTTCCTTAAACCAGGTGTTCAAATTCTGTAGGATTAATTTTCTTTTGTAGATCTGTAGATCTTCGTCTATTTTATCTGAAATAACTAGTGATGTATCATGTGCATAGTATAATTAACATCTGTAGAGCGGATTCAATATTCTTCACATAAACAGAAAAAGCACTGGGCCCAACACTGAACCCTATGGGACACCAATATCAATATTCACATAATTGAATGTATGTGACTTTCTTACGTTGTTATTATAATAGTTACATATCGTTTACGTGTTGAGACAAAGGTTATCGGCCAATTCAGTGCATTTCCTTATATGCCAACGATATGGAGTTTTTGATATAGATTTTCGTGATGAACACATTCGAATGCCTTACTGAGGTGACAAAAGACCCCAATGGGGCACTCGCCCTTGCTAATTGAATTTAAGACATTTGACTGGAAAGAGTGAATCACATCGGTGGTTGACTTTGAATTCTGAAAACCATATTGATTTTTAGATTTAATGTTGTTCTAGTTTAAGTAAACATTCAATCTATACAAATACACATACTCAAAGATCTTAGAGAAGGCAGATGGCACTGTGACCGCCAGGAAGTGTGTCATGTCATTTGGGTCGCCTTTTTATGTATGGGAATAACTTTATCAGTTTTAATGAAATTCGGAAAAATTCCTTTACACTATGAAATATTTATCAGCTATGTTAATGGCGAAAATATAAAACCTAAAATTAATTCTTCTGTCATTCCACTCTTCTGAGGTATAAAAAACGACTGATGCATGTATTTTCAGGCCATACAGTTGGATTCATTGCTTTGTTGAAATGTTGTTCACATATATTTTTACCTTGAAGGACGCATAAAGCTGAGGATGTCCTGATTTCAAAAGTTCACAACTTACCTCTGGAAAATTCGGTTTGAATAAAGATTCCATACTTTCTTTGGTGGTTTCGGGAGCCACTCTGTAGACATGAAGATCTACAAATTTAGGCACTCCTTTTACTGCTCCAGTAATTTCAGAATTGGCTTTATTGCTACCAACGTTATGGCTAACAACAATCACTTTGACAGGTTTCGTTTAAAACGTATGTCAAGCTGGCATAGCAGTTTCAGCACAATCCAAAAAAACGAGTGCAGTATTTTCTAACTAATTAATAATTATTTTCTAACACAACTGTCAATTTTTTTAACTCGAGCCGTTTCGAAAAAAAAAGGGGTTGTGCTAGCTCAACTCTTAAGCTGGCACATTCATCCCATAACTTTTTTCCTGCTGAAAATTTTTGAATGATTGAAACTCTAGAATTTCTAACTTTTTAATAACTTTCGGGTAACACAACTCTCAATTTTCTAACTCAAGCCGTTTCGGAGAATAAGGGGTTGTGCTTAAGCTGGCACAGAGGTCTCGTAACTTTTTTACTGCTGGAAATTTTCGAATTATTGAAGTGCTGAAATTTCTGCATTTTTTTTAACGTTGGTTTCTTCATTGTCGAACATTTGCAAATTTGAAAACTGAGAATATATTACCTGATATCTCACTCATATGGCCGATTGTGGTGAAGAAAATTTCAGTAGAAAGAATTAAAATCTTCGAAACGCAACGAGACCCAAATCCAAATCATGTCACGTTCTTTCCCCTCTTGAATTTTTTACCTTCAATACAAACATTAGGAAGAACCCAACAGGAGAATACGACATCATATAACACCTATGGGAACTGGTTGGGATTAAACATTTCTATATTAAATGCAGAAATTATATTTCGAACTGTCTTCAAAATTTGATGAGACCGGGACCAATATAGGTACGCAATTCCTTATTTATTTAGCCTTCTGATTTTCTAACAATAACACAAACAGCGGATATAATAATACAGGGATGATTAACATTACCTTCAAGCTATGTGAATTGATTGTGATGTGAAATATTATCTGATGTACATTTATATTATTTTGCAATGTTCATCAAATTTGATCTAAAATGCATGGAAAATCAACTGAGAAAATATTTTAACTGTGTTCAATAATTGATGAGACCGATATCCCCTAGGGATTCGAAAAGAATTGAAAAAATGTTGGGAAAATATTATTAACCGCCTTTAAAACGTGACGAGAACAAGTTAAATTTCACCTTTGTTTACCCCCCTGATTTTCTAACTCCAGCACAATAATTGAAAATGATAAAACGGGGTTTATTGGAATATATTATATCCTCTGGATCCAAAAATTTTTTGGGAAAATATTTTTTAATCGTCTTCAAATCGTGATGAGAACGACATAATTGAAATTTCACATTTGTTGTGCCCTCTGATTTCCTAACTCCAGCACAATCATTGAAAATAATCAAACTGGGGTGTATTGGAGTATATATCATCCTCAGGATCTGAAAAAAAAAAGAAAATTTTCTGGGAAAATATTTTAATCGTCTTCAAATCGTGATGAGAACGAGATAATTGAAATTTCACTTCTGTTTTACCCTCTGATTTTCTAACTCTATCACAATCATTAAAAATAATAAAACTGGGGTGTACTGAAGCACATTTTATTATCAGAATCTGAAAAGAATCGAAAATTTCCGGGATTTTTTTTTTATCGTCTTTAAATCGTGATAAGAACAAGAGAATTAATGAAAAGGGGAACATTCTCCATGAAAATTGAAAACTGAAAAATGTGATTTATTTGTAATATCTAACAGAAAACAACTTCCCCGGCACAAGCCACGCTGGACATTGAACTACATCTGATAGATATTGTGAAAAGACTCTAACTGAAAAGGAAAGAAAAAATCTGAAAGTGAAAATTCGCATTTTCATCCAGATAGCTGACTTTTTCAATTCTTTCTAGTTTTCATTGAATAAATCATTAAATAAATTAGATAAGGAGAATGTTATTAAAAAAATATCATCCACAGAAATCGTTCATTTCATTAAAGCAAGTTTCGCTTCTCTCCCATTTAATCCCCAATACATTTTGGTCGACAGAAAATCTATATCACTTTGCCAAGCTCTTCAGGAGGATTGATATAGGATTGGAATAAAACAGGCTCTTCAGAAGCATACACATCAGAGGGATGGATATGAGAAAAATATTTCTTCTGCGGTGACACTTTGAAAATTATTTTTTGACATATTTCACATTTGTTTTATCCTCCAGCACAATCATTGGAAATAATAAAATAGGGGTGTATTGAAGTATATTCTACCCTCGGGATTCGAATAGCATGGAAAATATTTTGGAAAAATATTTTTAACCGACTTCAAAACGTGACGAGAACAAGAGCATTTAAATTTCACTTTTGTTTAGCCCTCTGATTATCTAACTCCAGCACAATCATTGAAAATAATAAAACTGGGGTGTAACAAATGTGAAATTTCAATTCTCTTGTTCTCATCACGATTTGAAGAGGATCAAAAATATTTTCCTATGAAATTTTCGGTTCTTTTCAGATCCTGAGGGTAGAATATACTTTAATACACCCCTTTTTTATTATTTTCAATGATTGTACAGGAGTTAGAAAATCAGAGGGTACAACAAATGTGAAATTTCAATTCTCTGGTTCTCATCACGATTTGAAGAGGATTAAAAATATTTTCCCAGGAATATTTCGGTTTCTTTCAGATCCTGAGGGTAGAATATACTTCAATATACCCCTTTTTCATCATATGCAATGATTGTGCTGGAGTTAGAAAATCAGAGAGTAAAACAAATATGAATTTTCAATTCTCTCGTTCTCATCACGATTTGAAGAGAATTAAAAATATTTTCCCAGAAACTTTTCGGTTCCTTTCAGATCCTGAGGGTAGAATATACTTCAATACTTTATATTATATTATTACAATACTTTTATATTATTTCCCATGATTGCGCTGGAGTTAGAAAATCAGAGGGTAAAACAAATGTGAAATATCAATTCTCTCGTTCTTATCACGATTTGAAGACGATTAAAAAAATTCCCAGGAAATTTTCGATTCTTTTCAGATTCTGATAATAGAATATACTTCAATACACCCCAGTTTTGTCATTTTTGATGATTGTGATGAAGTTAGAAAATCAGAGCGTAAAACAAATTTGAAATTTCAATTCTCTCGTTCTTTTCAGATTTTGATAATAAAATGTGCTTCAGTACACACCAGTTTTATTATTTTCAAACAAAAAAAAAAAAATTGTGCTGGAGTTAAAAAATCAGAGGGCTAAATAAAGGTGAAATTTAAATGCTCTTGTTCTCGTCACGTTCTAAAGGTGGTTAAAAATATTTTCCCAAGATTTTTTCCATTCATTTCGAATTCCTAGGTGATATCAGTCTCATCAATAATTGAACACAGTTAAAATATTTTCTCAGTTAATTTTCCATGCATTTTAGATCAAATTTGATGAACATTGCGAAATAATATAAATATATATCAGATAATATTTCACATCACAATCAATTCACATCGAAGGTAATGTTAATCATCCCTGTATCATTATATCCGCTGTTGTTATTGTTAGAAAATCAGAAGGCAAAAACACTAAGGAATTGCATACCTATATTGGTCTCAGTCTCATCAAATTTTGAAGACGTTTAGAAATATAATTTCTGCATTTAATATACAAATGTTTAATCCCAACCAGTTCGCATAGGTGTTATATGATGTCGTATTCCCCTGTTGGGTTCTTTTTAATGTTTGTATTGAAGGTAAAAAATTAAAGAGGAGAAAGAAGGTGATATGATTTGGATTTCGGTCTCGTTGTGTTTCGAAGAAGATTTTAATTCTTTCTACTGAAATTTTCTTCACCACAATCGGCCATATGAGTGAAGATATCTATCAGGTAATATATTCTCAATTTTCAAATTTGCAAAAGTTAGCCAATGAAGAAGTCAACGTTTAAAAAAATGCAATTTAATTCAAGTATTTTGGGATTTTTGCGCCTGAGGAAGAGAAATATCGAAACTCCTTGTATATCACTAGGAAGTTATTAAAAAGTGAGAAATTTCAGCACTTCAATCATTCGAAAATTTTCAGCAGCAAAAAAGTTACGAGACGGCTGTGCCAGCTTAAGCGTTAAGCTAGCACAACGCCTTTTTCTCCGAAACAGTTTGAGTTAGAAAATTGAGAGTTGTGTTAGAAAATAGTTATTAATTAGTTAGAAAATGGTGTTTTTACTGTCCTGTTCTTTAAGTAAATGCTCGAGGAGATTATTTTCTTTTTCAAGATTAGATTCAGACTGTAACAACTTGGATGGAAAGCTTCTTAACACTTAACACACATAACTTTATTTGTGACACTTTTTTTGCAGTATTTGCAGGTAGATACTTCGGTTTTACAGGGAAGAAATGAACTCGGGTCTGAACCAGACGCAATGTTGAATAACAAGACTAGGCAGATACAAACAGATAAAAATGTAGGAGGTATACAGAATAAAAAGTTGTTTTAAATAGAAGAAACTGTTCAATTGTATTAAATGCACTTTCTGTTAGAATTTGTTTAAATTTAGCCTCAAATGACTCATTGCAATGTTTATCGTTCTTGTGCATAAGTTTGACTCTATTATACAATTTGGTTCCTATATAATTAGGTGAATTTTGGCATATTTTGGATTTGGAATAAGGTTGAAGAATATCATTTTTTCATCTGATGCACACTGACACTATATACTATATAAAGTAGTAAAAATGGCAGCAAAATAATAATGGGACAACACATCTGTTTAAAATTTCTGTGACTAATACTCAAGAAACAGAAATACCCAAAACACCAAAACTACGTCAATTCTCGCTCGATGCGCGTTTCACCAAGAAAGTTGGCATTTTCAAGAGCTAAAGGCCATTTTCCTCGAAGCGCGGAGCTGCCAAACATTTCAAGTATGCTCAAACGTTAAAACGGTACATCCTTTTGTACTAAATGAGAAAACAAAAAGATAGAATTAATCAAATCAAACATTTCATTTTTCTAATCGGTCGTAAGAGCAGTTCATTGTATACTATGATTCACATACATGTCTATACTGATTTTCTATACCGTGCATGTAAAACTGATTGACTTTCTTATTACAAATCTGTTTGACAACTCTGCTCGAAAAGAGCTATTAGCTCTTGAGAATGCCGATTTTGTTGGTGAAACGTTCATCGAGCGAGAATTTACATAGTTCTGATGTTTTGGGTATTTCTATTAATTTAATTTTAGTTATACAAATTTTAAATAGATATTATGTTGTTCCATTGTTATATTTCTACCATTTTACTACTTTATATTATACAGGGTGTTTCCGAAATTGGAGCGAATAAGAAAATGGGTTGTTATATGCATAATGTAACAATAAATGGCAAGAACTTCTGTTTTTGAAGAAATCAAAGATTTTCATAATATTGGCTCTTTTAGTTACCTTTGTTTGGGAGGCACTGGTTTGATTGTCTAGGCCACAGAGTGTATGCTCGCTGGCATTGTTTCAGCTAGTTTTGTGTAAGCTGTAGACCTCTGATCAGTGATTACCAAAAGTGTATTGAAATCTTTAAAATTCAATATCCCCCAAAATGATAATTTTTTTTTTAATGAAAATGTATTCTTTCATTTTGTTTTTTACATCTACTTCCCATTTCATTTATAGCTCCAATTTCAGAAATACCCTGTATATCACACATGATATTGTACTCTCAACTAGTCGGATAAGTTTATAGTTTTGTAATCTTTTCCTCATTGTGAGTAATCTTTTGTGATAAATAATTTCTGAAATTAAATAACGTTGAAATTAACAATAAGGAATTAATTTATTATTATACGCGTAAGAGCTACGACAGCCCGTCATTTGATGGGAAAGTATTACTTACCTATAACATTCGTTTCATCTGGAATTTCTTCTATGAAGCATTTCCTTTCCGTCTCAGCAATATGAAAATATAATGCAGACGTAGTATTAATCAAAACTAATAGAACTACCATTAATGTGTTCTTGTAAAGCATAATGCACACTGTAATCAAAATCTCTACCAGGCAAATTAACAAATTTAAATTTTTTTATTGATGGAGTGTATATTTTCAGATGTCACGTCACTCACAACAGTCACAACCAGTGGTGCCAGCCAATCCAGCCATGCAACTCAAAATGTACTAGAAACTCACCGAAAAAGTACTAGGTTTTCGAAAAAGGTACTAGTGTAAATTTTCATTCAAACTTCCGTTGAGGTAAGGAAACAGCGTAAATAAACAACAATAAAATAATTGAATGAGTAATGAGTCTGAGAGGAATGAAAGACTTAGAGATGCCATGCCTATACCATAGAGAAACTAAAAATAAAGAGAGTAGTCAAACCTGCAGTAAAAGTTGGCAACACGTTCAACAGTGGCGACCTACCTCTCAACTGGCCGAACTAAGTAGAGACAAGGCGGGTTTTTTAATTGTGCCCATTCATATATTATTTTATAATTTATCAATTTGCTATTCCTGTATTTCATATGAATGGTTGTATAACATGAAATACAGGAATAGCAAATCGATCACTTATAAAATATATACAGTAATCGATTCGTAAAACCTGTTAGTTTGTTTGAGGTTAAAATGAAAGAGTTTCAAAATAAATCTTTATTTTATTTATCAGGACAAAGAAGAACGAGTAGGTATAACAAATACTCCAGTTGAATAATCTGTAAACTATGTGGGTACTTGGGTGGTTATCAATCCCACACAGCACTGTACGTCTTAAAGATGTCCAGTTTATGTTCTTAAAATGCCTGAACGTCCAGAGACATAAAATGGACGTCTAAAAACGTCTGTTTCGGGATGTCTTAGGGACGTATATGAATGGACGACTTCAATACGTCCCGTATTGGTCCAGAATGTTGAGTTTTTCTAAAAGGGGCAGTAATGTTCAGTGAAAAATCTATGCTAAATAACATATAAGTCAGCAGAACCACATACAATTATTATTTCAGTGGGAGAATATATAATCCGAATAACTTTGCCAATGATATGTACAAACAAAATCTGTCATTTCTCATTGTCCTCCACTATGCGTGAAGCTTCCATCACTCATAACCGTTCTTATTTTGAATTATCTGTATCAACCTTATATACCAACAATCGTGAGAATGAAAATCCGATATTTCCATTGGTGGAATTTGACAGTGACAATTTTTAACCAATCATAGAATTGAAATGGATACGGCATTTTACTCGTCGGGGGTCGGAACTCCTCGTGAGTCGTCCTACTTTGGATTCACCAAGATGGATAGAAACCCTGGTGCCGTCATTTATACCTGTGAAATCGGCCTACCAAAACTGTTAAGGTACGGCCTACGTGATTCTTCATATTTTATTAGATCAGATTAGCTTCACGATCGTTCGTAGATGGCGGTAAAGTCATTACAGATTGATAAATGAGTACTTGTCATGATGACGTTGGACAATTGTCATTGTCATGACATATGTTTACATTTCGTATTTATTCAATTTTGTTAAAAAATACGACATAACATGTTTAACGTGCTTATTTCATCAAAAATCAGAACAGTAATTTTAAATTAACTAGTTGGATATGTGATATGTACGGGATATTTAAACAATGATACTAACCTTAGATCTTTCATACAAACGCAGCCATGTCCAAGTACAAACTTGAAAAAACATTATGCACTACAAATACAAGAATTACAGAAAACTCAACAATAAACAAATAACTAATCATTGCGAACTGAACGAAAAGTAGTAAAAGAACAGAAAAAACCGATAAATATCCCGATGAAGTGTAAATCACAGTTAATCAAAAATTATAAACATAGTCATAACCAGTCAAATTTCAAATATTCCAAAAAAAATATGACTCAGTACTTCGGAATGTAAACTCGGCTATTTTTTGATAATGCGCCATCTACTAACAACGGGAAAGCTAATCCCATCTTATTACAGCATTAACAACTTTGGGTGAAACAAAAGCGAATCAGTCAATCCACCAGGGTTTCTATCCATCTTGGGATTCACTCTCCAATCTCCATTTTTCAATAGTTCGTAACATCGTAACTTGTATTGTTGTGTTTGATGTTGCGTCCATAGAGAAATTGTTGCGTCGTTCTGACATTTTGTTGAGTGTTAAGTGGTAGTGAATGTGTTATTATAGTTGTCATTGTGTTATATGTCAATATCAATTACTGGAATATGTCAATGAATGGGTAAGAAGATAAATAGTGATGACGAAGCTATTATTGTATTGATCATAATTTTTCAGGTTACTGGAAGGGCCAAAATGGGTAGAGGAGATGGAGCAAGTAATTACCATTTCGTTAAACATGTGCTGTATAGCCTGATCACAAATGATTTGGGCTTGAAATACTTATTCAACTGCAAAACTGCTATTAACAATAATAGGTGATATAGTTTTTTTGTTGAGAGTTAAACATTCTTTAAATCTGAAATATACTAAAAAACTGTTTTTTAATGATTTTTTAATGTTTATTATTGTTCTAGGTGCCAGTGAGATGACAAAAGTTTTTACCGATCGGAAGGAAACTGAGAAACGTATTCAGTCGTAGCTGACGGAAGAGGAAGATCGTACGATATTTAGTAAAAACAAAAAGATAGAAAAAAAGTTATAAAATATAATTTAATAAAATTCCTACAATTTTATTTTTCAATTCAATTTCAAACCTACAAGGTATAGGTACTGAATACTGAATAAAGTCTTTTCAATGTCCAGAAAAGGGTACATTCAGTCCCGTATTAGACATAAACTGGACATTCGAAAGATGTCTTTAAGACGTCCCGATTATGTCCACATGGACGTTCCGAAGACGTCTTCAAGACGTCCCGTTTTGTAACAATGGACGTCTTAACGATGTCTTTTGGACGTCTTCGAGATATTACTGGACGTCTTGAAGACATCCCGAATATCTTAGGGTGGACGTCTTGAAGACGTCTTTAAGATGCCTTCATGCTGTGTGGGATGTTACCATAGACAAGAGTTATATGTAGTTACTTCCTCAAATGGTGATAGGAAATAGTAACAAGGATGGAAGTAAGTATCGGTTTGTGACAAATTTTCTGCAACTGAAGGATGGAAATAAGTATCAGTTTGTGAAAAGCAGCTTATATATTACCTTGTTTAAGAAAATTTCCAGGAATTTCAGCATCATCATCATCATCAAACATTCCATTTTCGTCGTTGGGTTCACATTTCAAGTTCATTATTTGTACTAATAATTTGTCGATGACAATAACATTAAAAGAATAATCCTGATATTACTGCGTGGTTTGTCTTTGTCATAATAAAAAATACATATACCTATAAACAATATACTTATGTTTTCTGACAAATATCGAAATGGAAAAGTATTATGTCATTCTGTCATTCATGTCATCAGCTGTCAGTCGATTGCGGGCAGCGCCTCCATGCGCAAAACTGGCCTGCGCAAAAACTTGGTGGTCAAGTTCGCTTTTGTTTCAAACAGTCTCTCAATTTTTAATTTGTCTATGGCCTATACCTACACAAATACCTGTTTTGAAATGAACATGAACTACTTTTCTATACAATTTGTTGGCGAGGGGGTGACGGGTGGTGAAACGTTATGGGCAGTTTGTTTACATTTTGAGTAGGAATAAGGACCATACCACCCGAATGAATATGGACTTAGCATGTATAAGGACCTCGCTTGTATACGAAGTTATGTCGCCTTCAAGACAAGGATGAAAAAACCCTCTCTGTCCTTTTTTACTCTGAGGTAACAATCTTTGGTCATGAATACTGCCAAGTTCATATGACAGCTTTTTGTAGTTGAGCTTACAGCGTTCCGTTTTCTGATTGGTCACGTTATGATAGAGGACGGCATTTACTCAGTCAGCAGCCAATCTGAAAGTAATACGCTATAAGCATGATCTATCAGGTGCACCTAGTGTCATGAGCGACGACAATCTATAAATGACAATATTAATATGTAATATCCCAAACAGTACAAGACGTCTTAAGGACGTCTGTTTTATATCCTATATTAGACTGAACGTCTTAGACCCTAAATAACACGTCTTAAGGACGTATTTCTCAAGACGTCTCAAAGATGTCGGATTCTCACATCCTGAATACGTCTTAAAGACGTCGAGATTGGATCCAATAATAAAAACGAAAAATGTTTTTTATTTACCCAAGTAATTTTCTACAATGACTTCTATCAATGATTTATCGCTTTTTTTACCGTGGTTATTATTATTTCACTTAATAAGCTGGCCATAATAGATCGTAAACTGTCAGGTTGGTACTCCTGATTTGTTTCCAAACTAAACTGAAACTACCAAGCATCGAAAATCGAAACATCCAAACAAAAACCAAGTTTCCTTTAGGTACATAAAAAAGACCGTAAGGATGTTTTCAAACTCCAGTATTTACAGTATGGTATATTAGAGAATTAACAAATATTTATCTAGTTTTCGTGAAGAACAAGGTAATAGAAACAGGTGAGAATAGCTATCAAATTTGAATGAAAACTTGCTGAAAAGAATTGAGGTTATGTAGTTCCAGTGTTTATCGGTGGATTTCTTTGATATAAACTCTACTTTTTTATTTAAGTTCATCATTGAACCTTAAAATGAATGGGAACTGCGCTATTATACATTATCAAGGATGTGGAAAACCTGATATCTAGATGAAAAATTGCAGTGGAAAGGGGCCATGTCGAAAACATTATAATCGATTCTGAAATTCAGATTTCGAAGGGGTTTGTCCATTATTGTATGCGTGATAAAACGTATAACGTAAATATATAAATAAAAACAATTGAATTATTGGAAACACTCTTTTCAGATTAAAGTTGATATGCAGAGTGGATGATTGAAGATGTCAAGTGTATCTGCCCAAGAAGACAGTTCATGTGCCATCATATGGCAGCTTTAGCAATATTTGAACACTTTAATATGACTGTACATAGAACAGTGAACCTGCAACATCTGATGTGGAAAGAATAACACAATTGTATCTCCCAAAGGTACATATGGTCTACAGAGAGAGGGACTTGGAACATGGCCCTTGTCAAGCAAACCTGAAGCAAGAGCCGAGAGTCTTGTAACACACTTCGAAACTAAATAAACTGGAGTATTTTTGTGAAAAATTGCTCTCATTAGAAGACTCTGGAGGTGTCTGAACTAACAGTTAGTGAAGTTCAAGTTATGGTGTTGTGAAAAGGGTTATTTCTAATTGTCTAACAAAAGAAATGACATTGAAATATAGTTGTAGTCATACAACCATGGCTTAAGCGAATCAGTGACAGGAAAAAAGTGCTGTGAATAAAAAAAACTGAAAATAATTTCTCATAATATAATTTTAGATAATTATTAGTTTGAATTTTTGTTAAATGTTCAAAAAACTTAAATTTGTACTTGTTATTTTATTATTTGAATTTTCCCTCTAAAATTGTGTAACCTGTCTCTTTGCTAGTTTTACCGTTTACTATAGTTGATAAAGTTCGTGAGCAGGTGACTAGATAATTTAAAATTTTGATAATAAGAACGATCATATTCAGTATGCAACAAAAGAATAAGTGTAGTATCTTTTTTTAACTTGAATGGTTTCTGCATGCTCGACCAAAAAAGTTACACCTACAACGCCTTGGTAGTCTTGGTACATGAGTAGCTATTATTTTTATTAAAAGCGTTGAAATTTCATTTGAATCAATTCTCAAGGATACTCTGTATTTTATTTTTATTTATTTTAATTGTTTGTTAATATTAATGATGTACTTATATTTTTTTTGCATATTTTTATATTTCAGATTATTTTAATTTAGGTTTTAAGTAATTTTAGAATATATTAACTGTCTTTGTATTGAATATATTGTAATTGGGACTACCGTTTATGGATAAATCAAATAAAAATAAAAAAAATCAATATTTGAAACGCATTTACAATTTAAGTCATGTTGGTCTTTCCAACACCAAAAATGGATCTTATGAAGATATCTTTACCCCTTAATGCCTGACATATCATATTTGATATGTATCGAAACATGACCCGAATTCCTATCAAAATCAGCTTGGATAGTGCTGTTCACCTCTTGGCGTCATCCATAAGTATCCTTGTAATGTAATATGTGTTGCATATATCCGACACACAAGTTTAGAGCACATATTTCAGTTCAGTTTGGAATGGTTGTAGGTGGGTGTGCGTCATTTATGGTACCGGTGTTTTTTATCCAGTGTAATTTTGAGAATCCTTTTGAAAGGTGAGTGAAAAAAATGTGTTTGTTATCAGAACACCTTTACTAGTCATATGTTACGATTATTTTTATAATATTTCCCAACTTTTTTCATAAAAAACAAATAATTCACCATATATCATATCTGATATAACCGGCACTAGAGGCATTTCTCTTTCTGTTATTCTGACGTAAGTAATTTTATGTTTGTTCAGATGGAGAGAAAACTGATGACCAGAAGGAAGCATTTAACACTTCAAACATTGGTGGCACCACCGGAGATCAGTGATTATGAATATTTGCTAGGTTCAGATGAGGAGGAAGATCAATATTTTCTAGATGATGATATTGAAATAGATGATCAATATGATTCGGAGGATGATATACCATTGTCTCGATTAGCGAGCACACTGTTCTGGAGAGATGTACCAGTCAATGCCCCAAAAGTTACTCCTGCTTTTCACGAACCTGTTTTCCGTAAGGATGCATGGGAACCGATAGATTACTTCGAAAATTTTTTCGACTCTAATCTACTAAACCATACAGTTGAGCAGCCAAATGTTTATGTTCTTCAACTGAACCCAAATAAACCTCTGAAGCTGACACTGTCTGAACTGAAGCAATTTATTGGCATTACAATATACATGTCAATTGCACAAAATGCAATGTGCATCTTTGTTTGAGAAGAGATAAAAACTGTTTTGTAGCATTTCACATGTGAATTTTGTATCTTACCCTTTTTGTAATAAAGCTTTTGTTTTTGTACTATGTCTTCAATGTATTTTATGCCTACTATATCAAAAATGATATACACTGATTTTGAAAGAACTTAGGTTTCGAAAGTGCGAAAAGGTAGAGGGAAGTTCGTTCAATTTGATACATGTGAATATTTTGTATTACACATCGTGCAATACAGGTTTTTTTCTGAAATATATGATTTCAATGTATTTGATGCCTACTATATCATAAATGATATATACAGATTTTGAGAAAAAAATTAAGTTTTAAAATTGCGAAAAGGTAAAGACTACTCCGTTTAATTTTACATGTGAATATTTTGTATCACACATTGTGAAATATAGTTTTTGTCTTTGAACAATATTCTTTCGGTGTATTTGATTCCTACTATATCAAAATTGATTTGTATTTATTTTGAAAAAAGCAGTAGTAGAAAAACATCAATGAGTGAAGATTTCACATTTTCATAAGTAAGAAAGTGAGTCAACATATGAAACAATTTTTTTTTTTTCAAAAATAAAAATTCAGGCACAAAGGGGTTAAAGACGTCGTGATTTTTAACATCCGGCCTATAAAAGACGTCTTTTAGACGTCTCTAAGGCGTACATGGACATCTTTGAGACGTAGTGAACGTCTAAGAAAGACGTCATTATGATGTCTTAAAGATGTCTTTGTGCTATCTGGGATATGAACATACCTGAGCACAAAAGTCAAAACTATATTATTTGGATGAATGACATTGTATTAATAGTTTCGGTAATGTTTGATATTTGATACTTTTCGAGTCAAAACGTGCAAAACGAAATTTTGCGTTCGGCGTACCAGAGTACTAGATAGAGTAAAAAGCTACTGAAACTAGTACGAAACTACAGTTCTGGCAACACTGGTCACAACTCTCACAAGTCCAAGTCATAGACCACAGTTCACATGCAGATTGAAGGGGTGAAATCATCGATATAACCTAGAAATTATGAACACTTGATCCGTAGCGAGTTTGACATATGTCAGATTTGAGCAATTATTAAAACTAATACAATTCAAAATATATTGCAGCTTGAATCGATATCAATGGTCTATATGGTAGATATAATTCCATTCTATCTCTATTCAAAGAAATTTCATGATTCCGAATCGAGAACATGCATCGTTCTAGCCTTCGGATCGTGACAGCTTTCGTATCGAGTGTTCATAATCCCAACGCACGTCAAAATTCACACGCACAACAGTGCAACCATCATGACCATGAAGAATGACAATATGGGGTATATTCCGTATATATCCTTTATTAGTTATTTGGCGGTCCGTATATACCAAATTCCTGAAAATTCGGTGACTATTTCCTGCAACTTCGGTGATTTATCTGTCATCAGAGCAACCCTACTTTTTCCTCGGTAACTCGGAAACTGCTTGTCATTTGTCAATTAGAATCATTTTATTGAGTGCCAGATTTCAAACTATGGCTCAAAAATCTAATATTTGTCTCAAAATAGGTCTTTGGATCTGAAAGCATTAGATTCAATGTTTTTTGATGAAAAATTATACTTTTAACAAATTTATTTCAAATTATTGACTGAAGACAAATGACAAGGGGTCCGTAAATGTGCAGCAGGTTGATTGAAAACTCAGAAACCACTACTTACTTTTCTGAAATGTTTGGCGATATACCATACCCTTAATAAGAAAGGATAGGCACGTTTTTCAATTCACTGGTGGCTCCACCAATCCACCAACTGCGTTTTTACATTTGTTGATGGATTTCAGTTTGACATCCAAAAGCGTTTTTTTATTATCGTTGCATCAACCTAAATTGCAAACCATTCAGGGTCGGTTTATCAATGCTGGATTAGGTTAGTTTGACCCTGGGGTGAATGCGTACTAGTTCCAGGATTTAACTCCAACTTTAAGGTGGAGGTTTTCTCTGATCCCAGACTTAATCTACAAAAATTTAGAGAAATCTAACGTTCGTGAAGTTGTGTCGTGTGTACTAAAAACAGTGATGATATAATTATGGAAGCGTTTGATGAGATGAGTGACGCTGATGGGGATGTTTTCGAAATGGTTGAATATAGGAGGCAACCCCACACAGTGAAGCTGCTATGCAATTTTGTATGAATTGTTGCTAACATTGAGATATTATGCTACTGGTAATTTTTTCATAACAACAGAAGATTGCATAAATGCTAGTGAATCTACATCATGCAATGTTGCAGGCAATGCTCTGGCGGTATCACTGGCATCACAGCATATTCAAATGCCAAGAAATGAGCAAGAGATTCTAGAAGTTTTATATTTGTTGATTATTTTGAGTTTTGTTTGTTTATATGACAGTTTGAAGTTGAACAAATACTCTAGGGGATTACAACAATTCCCCTCGAACAAATCGAAATTGAACAGAACTGCACACTGTACAAATAATGACAATGATTAGCGTATTCCAATAGAATAATTTGATAACACTTCAACTGATTCTTGAGGGATATGAAAAACCACTTGAGACGATTAAAGCACTAAGACAAACTCAATAAAATTGAACCATACTACAATATGATGATATATGATCAGTCATCACAAACAATTGTGCCTTGGCGCCATTTTCCAAGCGATAGTAGCGGCGCCATCGATCGATTTACTCTCTAATGGCTGATAAAAATCTACCAAAATCAAAATACCGTGGTATGAGCATAGGAAATAAGCCATCAATCCTTTCGCTGTATATAAATCTTGGGAAACCTCCAACGTAAATAAAGCGGAAAAGTGAGGTTAGGTGGGTTGCCAAACTTTTATCTTCTAAAGGTTAGGGCACAGAATTACCTCACCTACACAGAAGCGTAATTCAAGCTTCGTGCCAAAATAATGTATCTTTTCACTGACGCAATGCTTGCCCACTAAACACGAAACATTTTAGCAATATTACAATCGATACATTATTTTATATAAGTTACTGCAACATTGAAATATCAATGATTGAAAATGGTAATATTGATTGAATGTTTGTCGAGAAACATTAGCCAAAATTATTTCAACCAATGTGTCCACAATATTACATTAACTATCAAATGTAATGTTTGTTGAATAATGTTGCTGTAACTTCCTGAACGCAATCTTCCTGCTATAGTTCACTTGAAACATTAGGAAGTTGTTTCAAGAGTAATATAAAGGAATAAATGTAACTCAAATGTTACAAAGTCAAAGGCAAAATTCATTTGACCGCACTCGTTAGTACATCTGTGATGTGTCGTTCTGTCGGTTCTGTCAGTTCTGTGGCACCACTGGCACCGATGCTGCCGTTTTGTGAGTAATTACTCCTTTTGTATTTTCAACGCTGCGGAGTAAAAGCGGAGTAATTGGATATTTGTAAGGATTTGTGAGGATTTTGATGGGTCATTTAAAAAAGTTTCTGTGATCAAATTTGGCTGGATCACGGAACATGAAGTATAAGATAGAAATTCTGTTCTGACTGATATTTTATGATTTTTATGCTAGTTTTTCCTCAGAGTAATGAAAGACCATAGAGATGCCTTTTCCATCCTTGTCTTGAAGACGACATAACTTTGTTTGTTTACAAGCTAGGGCCTTATACATGTTAAGTCCGCATTCAATCGGATAGTTTTGTGTATGCCCGCTCATGTCATTCGGATCAAGTTGTCATTCTTCGTTTGTATTATGCTCCTTACTCCAAATGTCAACAAACTGTCCATACCGTTTCACCATCCGTCAACCCCCTCGCCAACAAATTGTATGCTCACTTTAAAACAGCTATTTGTGTAGGTATAGGCAGGGCATCTCTATATCTTTTATTACTCTAAGAGTTTTTCACTTTTTAGTTTTGGGCGGTATCTTTTAAATGACTTATACTGACAGATGACAGGTTACATTTGACACTTCACTTCATTACGATTCCGTTTTTTTGGAAGATCAGTACAATTATTCATTTTTTTTTAAGAAATCCATATCATTTTATTCATAACATTCATAACCATTGTGTCAGTTTCTGGAAAAATATTAAGCGGATTTTGTGAGGATTTTGAAAGTTTTTGGAGTAAAATGCGCGGATTTTGATACGGCCTTGTGATCCCCTTTTGATTAGTGCCCAGCGGCAGCACTGACTGGAGTGACTGGCACCGTGGCACCAGTAATCTGTCATTCTCTGGACATGGCATAGGCGAAAAAAGGAAACTACTAGATGTCGCTGAATAATACAATAGAATAATTTCAGGTGAAGATGCCAACAGTACAAGTGGATCTTGTGATATAATTTCTTATACTGAAGAAAGAACTTGACCTAAATTGATGGATGTTGCCCTTACTATGTGGTAGATTATCATGAAGAATAAGAAATAAAACTTCTTATGTTTTTATACCACTTATGTTATTGCAGTTTCTTTTCCTGAACTCATTTTCAAACTATGACGGTCATTATCTTGGTCATTAATAAAACAAAATATTTATATAGAGGCGTTCAGAGTAAATTTTATAATTCCTGCTCGTATTTCCTATTTTAAAAATATCTACCATTCTTGGGTGAATCATGAAAATCCACGAAGAAAATAATTTACTATTCAGATTCCAATCTTTTGGTAAAAGATCTATTTTGGTTGTTCCAGTATATTTATTTATTTATTTATCTGAATGAAAAGCAATGCTAGTTCACAAAAAGATGTTACAAAATGACAAATGTAATAAGCTACAAACATTGGCCATAGATTGGTCTTATTAAAATAAATAAATGTTTAAAATTTCAGTAAAATGTATGAACAGAAAAATGCATTGTTGTTATTAACAGCTTACGCATAAAAATAAGTTCAAAATTTTATAAATGTTTTAACAAGGCAAATTTAAACTGAAGAATCATACGCTTTATAATTTCATATCTTTATATCTTGAAAAAACACATCTATTTTCATTTGAATTTCATGTTCGCTCTCCTGCAGTCTCATTTTATCCCTCACTTGGCATGTTTTCTCCATTGGATTCTTCAACCTAAAATTACATGTAAAACTCCCATCACATTTTTATGAATATAATAAGGTCTCTTGAATGAACAAATTAATTTTTCAAAGGACGAGGCAAAAAAAGTACCTAACTTTCAATCAGCTTGAATCAAAATCAGTAATAAGGTTTGTATCTACATGAAACTTAAAATTAACTTTGAATAGGTTACAGATAAATTATTGAAGTAAGAGATAAATTATGGTCGATTTATGCACCCTTACTTAAGAATTATATCAAATACTAGAACTAAGAGTTCATCAATAGGGAAACTACGCAAGCATTTATCGAACTTTAACTAGTACTAAGAACATACACACTGGTTCACTGTTAGTTCCAGTTTTTAGTCTTAGGTTTAGTTATAAAGTAGAGGTGCATAAATCGACTTTCACTTATTTTTACAATCTATTTGTTGACTCACCATTTTCTTCGACTTCTGTTAACCTTTTACTGTGTTTTTCGATATTTTAATAAGGAATCTTTTGACTGGAAATTACTCCTTTTTTGAGTTTTCTCTTAATTGTTAGAGGTGTAGCTGTAACAAATCATAATAATTGAGCTTTGCATTGCATTTGAAACAATGTATTTACCATGTAAACAATAGTCTTTGTCTTGGAAGTGGAGACTGCAAACATGCATATTTTGCGTAATAAATTTTCTAATCTTGAGCACTGTCTTCCATTTGAAACAAAGCTTTCTATGACCAAGTGGACATTTATGAAGACTGATATTTGATTGCAATAAGATGAACATTGAGGTACAGAACAAAATTTCCGCGATTTGGTAGGTAGGTTTTTATAAATATTCTGCATGTTTATATTCACAAACACCAAGCAGCTAAACACTACAGTTCACATATGGTCAATTCTAAGAACTTTAAGGTGTTTATCTAATCAGAAAAACTGGAAATCTAAGAAATTTCAGCTAGTCGTTTACACGGTTAACAATGTGCCATTCTTTGTTGTTCACACCTACGGTAGTTGCTGGCATAATTGTTAGATGGCGTACACTTCGATTTTTTCGCCTAATTCTCATAAGGTTTGTTCGCGTTCACAAAATTAACAGTCCGAAACCATCACAAGCATGCGTAGTCCCACAGAACTCAAAGAATCCGTACAGTTCTGCGAAACTGTGCATGTGTGCATTCTTCTGATGGTTCCGGACTGTATATTTTGTGAACGCGGACAAACCTATAATCTCAATAGTCAATAATCTATAATCTCATTTCTCGTCTTTGGTCAATGATTGGATTGTGTCCATAGTGCTCAAATTTGTTTATTAGTGATTTTGTCTAATTATTTTTTATCTGCCACCAGCAGAACATGATAGTGACACTGAGGTAAGAATGTTTGTATATTTTGCAAAATGGAGATGATTTTTTCAGATGTGGTAAAGAAGAAGTTTCCCAATTTTTTGTTGGAAAAATTCAAGAAATGTGCTGTGGCGTGGTTTCAGTTCCCAGAGGTGCACTACGAAAAGGAAGCGAATGAAAACCGAGAAAAGGATTGAAGGATGTGTTCCTGGAAAATGTTATTCTTTCTTTCACCAAAGAAATTATTCATTAGTGAGTAATGAAAGAAAAGTTTGGTTATTTTGGGTTTCAAGCTAATTTTGCGTATACATGCATCAACATAACTCAATAAATGAAATTTACTTATTCCCCTAGTTGATTGGTGTAATTTTTCCTCATTACTTGGGTATCAGATAAATCCGCCCACACAGTGAGTTTTTGTTTTTAATTTTTATATGTATAGGTATTCAATATGTATTTAATTAAAATATTCTTTCGTTTATTTTTTGTTTTTTTTTACATATTGTAGAAATATGAAATATATTTTGCTATATGTACAGTAATAATATTCTACATCTTCCGCTTGAAGTGTAAACCAGCCAAGTCACATTTGACCAATTTTTACTCGAAAAATCACTAAAACATTAAAAACTTAAAAGTTTTGATGATATGACATTTGATAGGTGGTTTTTCAAGTCTCCTTAAAAATTGGTCAAAAGCGACCAGGCAGGTTTACTTATTAGTACTTTTGCATTGTTACACTCAATAACATTGCAGTAATGTAAAAATGTCCGTAGCACAAACTATACGCAATATTACTGACATAAAATTTGTAATATTACACATCAAACCTTGTGGCAACTTGATTTCCGAATATTTCTGTATATTACTTTTGCAATGTTACATTTGTCAATATTAGTGAGCTGCAGAAATGTGCAATACAGTAACATATATGCAACCTTACTGAAATGAAATTTGCAACATTACACATTACAAATTAAAATTTCAGTAATATTGCCTGTTCATTACATTGCTTAGTGGGTAATTAAATTCCATGTCGAAACAGGGATTAATATCAAATTAATATAAGTTTTCTAACAAACCTATGCTGTTGTTTTTTTAGTTCTTCTATAGTGTAGGGAAGTTTTGTATTCCTCCAAAAGTTATGATTTCTTATAATCTGGTTATTAAGCAATTCTAACACAGAGTTGATTGGGTTATTTATGTCAGAAATCGTTTTCATGATAGATTTTGTTGCCAACCATTTCGTTCGGTAATCTAAAGAAATTTCACCGTACTCTGCCAGTAATAAACGCTTGAGTAAGTGTGGATTTCATGCAACCTGTGATTATTCTCAATGCTTTGTATTGTATCTTGTCTAACTTTTTTAGATTTTATCTTCACTTGTCGGTGCTATTAATTGGCATTCGTAATCTAAATGAGACCTTATTATTTCTCTGTAAATTGTTAAGAGAGTCTGTGGATCAGCTCCCCACCAAGTACCACATAGTGTTCTCATTGGGTCTAATGAATAAACCATAAGCAATTGCTTTCACTTATATTTCTTGAAACAGATCTATCTATTTTGTTAATTAATGAGAGAGACAAACCTATAGTACCCAGTAAACATTTTTCGATTTCAGAAATATTTCTGAAACATAATCTGTAAGCTTGAAACATTCCAACTCATGTTGCTATATTGTTTCAGGTATATATTGAAAAACAAAGATGTCCGCCCTCAGAGACGTTTCAAGGAAACCTTTCATTAGTTATGTTTCGTAACTATTTCAGAAACATTCGAGAGACATTTCAAGTTAGTTGATGATGTGACAATAAATATTTTAAATATTTTATTGTTATTGAAAGGTGTCAGAATCCTACTTACTTCTGTACAATTTGAAACATTTCACTGAATATTGCTTTGATATTTCAGGGACATTTCTAAATCTAAAAATGTCTGACTTCAGAGAGGTTCCGAAGAAAACTCTGCATGAGTTCATATTTTGAAACATTCTTGGCATATTCCAGGTTTGTTTCCATATATATATTTTTCAAAACATAACAGCCATTTGAACGTTTCAGATATATTTCTGAAGTAATTCTGCATTGCATTTATGTGAAACATTACTAAATATTTGAAAAACATACATCAGGGAATGTTCTGGAAATGTTTCAGAAATAGTTGAATACAGAAGAAACACTGTGATTCAAACAAAACTGCTAACAGTTAACACACTCATTTCTAACAGAAACAAAAAGAGGGTGGGTCAATCTAGATAGCTTTCATGTCATCAGTTCCTCGTCCGAATACTCCGAATCGTTACAAGTCACATCTCTCCAGTTATATTTGTTTACTCTGATTTCACACGATATAACGGAGTTTAGGCTGCTCCATCTTGTGACCAGAAGATGAAGTTTTCGAGGAGTAGAGGTACATTCAGAGCTTTGTGCCCACGACTTTCAAAAGGTCCATACGCAAAGGAAAGAGCGGTTTTTCAGCGAATAAATTTTGACAGATAAAGTAAAGTAGATATAATCATTCACGATTATGGTAAAAAATGTTACAATCATTCGCAATTGGAGTCCTTTTGGAATATTTCAATTATTGAGGGAGGATGAAAATTTTACTGATTTCGAAATGTTACTGAATGAAATACATATTCAATATATCAATAATTTCTTTTTGTTTTTTGTTAAGATGCTAAAATGAAATGTTTCGGTAATAAGGTACCTAGCAGGTAAAAGTTTCGATTTTTTACATACCTACATCAATATTCGGAATAAAAAGACTTACATTTTTTCAGTTAGTCAACGTTTTATTTTGGAAATGTTTCAAAAGCATTGATTTGAAGCATACCTACTTATATATTTTGAACTTTTATGAATCATTTGAAACATTTCAGTTACAAGTTTTGCTCTCTGAACGTTTCGATTATTCTCAGTTGAAGTTATTTTGAAATATTTCAAGTACCAAAAATTGACTGAAATATGAAATTTTGCCGAGTATATCAAAATAAACCATCTTGGAATGTTTCAGAAATATTATATGATACCTACTATTGAAACATTTCTGAAACGGTACAAAATGAAACAAGTCGATTATCCACACTCAGAGTTGATTTGGAATGGTTCAAATGTCCAAGAGTCATTGAACATTCTGTTCAAATGTTTCCAAAGAGGTTAATTCAACACATCTGAAACATTTATGAGATACTTGGTAAAATATGTTTCTGTGTATCGAACTGATGTTCTTTGTGATGCTTCATTGAATCAGAATTCAGGAGATTTCGAATTGCATTGTTTTGAAGGCACTATGATATGCTTTGAACTTCATGAATCATTTTGAAACATTTCAGAAATCTTATTACCTGTACGTTTCGATCATTCTCAATTGAAGTTATTTTGAAATGTTTAAATTATCCAAAATATATGTAAATATGGAATGTTTCTGAATATATCAGAATAACCTGTCTTGAAATGTTTCAAAAATGTTTCGATAATTTTGAAACATTTCAGAAATGTTTCTAATAAATGTTTCGATTATTCACAACTACGGTACTTTTGAAATGTTTCATAAACGTTTCATGTTTACTGGGTAAAAGCTTTTGCTAGGTTTTATTCATTCCACCCAATATGTTTATTCCTTTTTCTGCTTTTTCCTGTATTTGTTGAATATGTTGGGACCAGTTCAGTGTTACATTTAATTTGACTCCCAAATAAGTAAAATTTTCTTTCCATTCAATAATTGATGATCCAATCACCAGGTCTGGATAGATTCGGTAATCTCTATGTTTTCTGAACATGATTGCTGCACATTTATGAGCTGAAATCTGAAAATTGTGTTCTTCGCACCATAAGTATATGTTTTCTAAAGCTGTATTTGTTCGATCAACCATTTAATGTATCTTTGTACCTGATGTGACTATTACTATGTCATCAGCGTATCGAATTAAATTTTTTTCCCCTGGAAGAACTCTATGTATTGATGATGTATAAATGTTGAATAATAGCGGACTGGGTGTAGATCCTTGGGCTAGTCCCATATTCACTATTTGTGGTTCAAATATTTTACCATTATTACTTTTAATATGTACTTTTCTTTTATTGGTAAATGCAAAGACAATATTTGCCATAGTACCCACTAAACATGATACATAATAAAAACATTTACAAGAGATAACTTTATAAATATTGGCAAACTAACAGAATATTAATGTTGTCATGATGTTTCTTACATAATGTTTTCAGCTCTATGTTTGTGTCACATCGAAATAATATAACAAATAATATTCATTAAAAGATATATAAAATGTTGAGTATATGTTCCTCAGATATGTCTCAGACAGAGTGATTATGTTATTTGTACGATGTTTGTGTTTAACCACCTCAAAACATTGCTCACATGTGTACTGAAAACTTTTGGAATTAATATTATCTTAAAATGTTTCTTAAATGCAATTTTCCGGTTCATGTTCATGACATTCATCCATCTTGTTTATTTTACAAGCTGTGAGCGAGTGCTTTCAATTTTCATTGTGCATTTTTTGTAGGATAATCTGATGCCTTTCTATATTTTGATTGATAGTTCTTACTTGACTTTTTGACCAGTTCGCGAGTGATATGATTTTTGTACCAGCTGAAGTATGGTAGGAAGAATAAAAACATGAACAAACAGCCAGATATTTGTTGGCAGATATTTGAGGTAGGCATTGAACTTTAAATTACTAAAAAATATTCAATAAACATCACTGATTAATTTCAGGATGCTGTTCGATTAATTTCAGGATGCTGTTCGATTAATTTCAGGATGCTGCTCAATTCATCTATGTTGGTGGAAGAAGCCCTGGATCCTTATTATCGACTTTTCATTTCCAATAGTGATTGAAAGCAATATTATTGAAATTCTTGAAACAGCATTAAAAAAATACAGTCTCAATATCATATTATTGTAAAATTCACAGTGTTTATAAGGTTGTGATTTTCCCAGTTCCTCCCAACAAGTATTAACGTTTGATTATTTCAGGTTTCTAAGCCTAGGCTCTTGAACAAAGGAAACTTATCAGCGTTGTCAATCCATCTCGTCTGACTTTACGAATAAAAATAGCTTTGCTGAGGAAACGATTTTAGGTTAATAAGGAATGATAATTAGAGTAATACTGAAGTCATTACATCCAGTGAAGATAAACTTAGCATGCAGGTCAGGCGGAGGTTAGTTAGAAAATTATTTCAATTCCAACAAATGTTATTATTTGAAGTGATGCTGAAATGTATATCTAATATTTCTATGTATTTCAAGTTATGGCTTCAAAATAGATTAATTATCAGAACTGGTATGAGATTACGAATACTTGATGCACAAATTAGTGATTTGTTTTTCTGTTACCCATTTTTTTGCATAAAGCTTTTTGTTGAGCTAACGTAGGATCAATACTGCTAACTAATGAAGCATGAGTTATAGTAATAAACAAATAAAATATTTAATTCTACTAAATTGTAATCTGGCCTGTCTTGTAAAGCTGGTACCTATACTTATGAGTTTTATTTTGGAATCACCCATTAAAATGAAATATAAATGGGTTTCAAGCAATTATTATTGATTTTAAGGATTACCAAAAATATTTCAAGAATTAATAAAAATATTTCAAGTCTTATTACATAGCATACAACTGACATTTTGTTGACAATATAAATTTAAAATTGTGACGGATTGGATAAGGTTTGCAAAGTAGAGGCTGAAGAGGAAGGAGTAGTGACACACAAACCACGTGATCATTGATTCTTCAAGAGTATTTTGTTACTTTTTATATTTTTTATTCCATTAAATATTTAATGCAGTTGTAGTTTTTTTTATTTGATATCATTCTCCCATTAACATTTACCTCCCTTTGTTTTGATACTTTGATTTGTAGTGTACGGGGTGGATCATATACTCATGGTATATCATCTTTTTTTCTATATTTATAGATACATTTCTGGAATTTTAGTAGTAACTTTTTTGTAGGTGAATAACTTCGACTTAATAAATATAAAAAGAGAAAAATACAATGAGTCATACTTGCACCCAGTATCTCAAATGAAAAAATATGGAACAAGTTGAATGTTAGAAGAGTAACAATGTTATTACATTACATACATGTTTTGAGCAACATTATACATACATGTTTTGACCAACATTACAAACATATTTTGAGCAATATTGAATGCATGTTAATATGATACATTTTTGTAACGTTTAGTTTTAAACTTGACATTGTAATATTTAAAAGAGGCAAGTAGGAGATTTGAGCCGGTTCTGGGCCTCCCCCCACCACTATGACGTCATCGGTGATCTTGGGATGACCTTCAGGAATGACGTTGGTGCATAGGTACCTTTGTGTGGGTTTATGACCTTGGCATTGACCTTGAGAAGACTTTAAAATTTTGTGTTTGACCTTGATGTATATTGTTGGGAGGTGTTCAGGGTTTGTGTTTGACCTTGAGATGTCATTGTGATGACTTGGATTTTTTTTTTCATACACGGACAAGTACTTTTTCCAAGTATATACATTTTTTCTTACCTCCATGTCTCCTTGAGATGTCATTGTGATGACTTGGATTTTTTTCATACACGGACAAATACTTAGTCCAAGTACATATATTTTTTCTTACCTCCTTGTCGTCCATGTCCTTCATGTATACCCACCTACTCTGCTATTGTGTATGATCCTTATGTGTGGAGTACGCATACAAATCTATACTGAAGTACAGAGAAGCTACACGTCTGCACACCACGGAGCTCCAGTCCGATATGTGAACTCTGATTCCTCTCCAGTGATGTATACCTTGCGATGGTGGTGGGAGGAGGGGTCGCGTGACGCTATGCGCATCCGCCCTCGCTCTCGATAGGGTGGGGTGGGTCCGCGCTGACGTCACACACCCATACGCTGCGGTGACTCATCGACTACTATTTACTCTCCGCCCTCTATCGATGCGATGCAAACTCGCGCATGGTGGGGGCTTTGTATCATACATGTTTCATAAGTCTGTGGTGGGGGTGGTTCACTATCTATTATAAAAGAAGTTGGTATGGTGATATGAAATCAGAAGTTGTATACCTAGCAGTCGAGCAGTCAGCAAGAGTAGTGAAGTTATTCAGTGCCTACACAGAGATAGATCAGTGAGTGTGTTTTTCTATTGAAAATTATTTATATTTTCCATATATATCATCATCATGTCAGTTCCAAAAGTAGATTCACAAAAAATCAATTCTATAATTAAACAAGAGATGGAAGTGTTAGAGCAAAAAGTAATATCATCTTTGCCACTGAGAAGTGAGCAAGTTTTTGAGCAAACATCACAGACGAGACAAATTACTTCGAGAGTCTTAACACAATATCGAGATAATTCGAAACATTTGCACTGAACTCAATAATAATTTAAATAACCAATACGATTTTGTTGAGAAATGAGCAAGTGTGTTGGTAAGACAGCACCGACGAGACAAATTATTTGAAAAGGATGCAATCAAAATCATCAGATCGATTTCAATCAAACACGTCTTGTACATTGTTTCAGAGAAGTAAGCGAGTTTGTGAGTTGACCACATCGTTTCATGTTAGTCGAAATAGTGGCAAATACCTTGGTGATTTATATAGTGGCAAATACTTTGATGATTTATTCAGTCAAGTATATGTCTGCCACCTCATTTGATGGTTCATCAATTTTCGTTTATAAGCTTAGCAAAATAACTTCCATTTTCGAATGTAATTATATGAACGTGTGCAGTAGTATACAGCTCATAATATGTATACAGGGTGTCTCAAAACACTCATCAATTGAAAGAAAAAACAACCGACATCATTTAAGAGAGAAAAAAAGATGGCGCCTGCTTATCAAATACCATATACCGGGTGGACCAACATATGATTTGAGAGAAAAAACATGGTTGGCTCTGTCATTTGTCAAAGACAACACGCGTCATTCGGGGTATGAGGATTCAAAATGTTTTCGTGAAGGGGTCCGTCATTTTTAACGTGCGATACCCATCGAACCGTTCAGTCTTCCATCTCCTATCTCCCATCTCCACAACACAGGGCTCGTTTAATTGAAATCGATCTGATGGATTGTATGTTTATACCTGTATCATGTGTTGAGTCTACTAGATGGAAATTATTCCGTCTCAAGTCAATGGAGGACATTTGACTGGTTTGATTTTTAAAATATTCGAAAAATTTACTTTTTACACAGTGAGACTCATTTTCAATGACCGAACATTCGGTGATTTGGACTAATTTGACTTTTATTCTACCGATAAAACGTTGGTGATCGATTTCGAATTTTATATGGGCCTTCATTGTGATTGTGATCCCGATGTTTTGGTTACTTATATTTATCATCAGAACACTGTTTCAAATTTGTATCTGAATTTCATGTGAAATCTCGACTTTCGACGTGTTAGGTCCTCATCAGAGTGAAAATTCCAAATTTCTGTCACTTGTTTTCGTCATCAATACACTGTCTCGAATGTAATTCAAATCTAATGTAAAATCCCTGTTTCAAGTTGTCTTTCAGTCCTCATCAGAGATATAACTAGCTATTTCGGTTGATTTTTTTTCCATCATCGGTATACTATTTCAAATGTTACTTGAATTTGATGTGAAAAATCCCTAGTTTCATCGTGCTGAGTCCTCGTCAGAGTTGAAACACCTAACTTTCGGTAAATTGTTTCCATAATCAGTACACTTTGTCTCGAATTTTATTTGTTTTCATCAGAGTTAAAACTCGAAGTTTCACTTACTTTTCTCATTATTATCACCGTTTCGCATTTCCTTTGAGTCTTCATCACAGTTAAAAACCCCAACGTTGGATTGAATGAAAAAATCCCTCAATTTCAGGTTCTATTTGGACTTCATCAGACTACAACGTTTCGCATATTTTCCCATCATTAGTATACCATATCGAATGTTAGTTGAATTTAATTTAAAATCTCTACTTTAGACGTTTTCAGTAGGGGGTTTATGCCAATCCTGGACCTCCCCCCACCACTGACCTTGAGAGTGACCTTGGAGAATAGCCTTCAGAGGTTCACTTGCCCAGTGAATGACCTTGAAAGTTGGTGATCTTGAGAGTTGGCGACCTTGACGATTGGTGACCTTGAGGGTTGGTGACCTTGAGGGATGGTGACCTTGGTGGTTAGTGACCTTGAGGGTTGGTGACCTTGAGAGTTTCGATGACCCTGGGGAATGGTAACCTTGACATGTAACTAAAGGAAGCCATGAATACAAATGTCCTTGAGGGCAAGTGAACTTATCCCCTCTCTTCCACCTCAACCACTAATATAAAAAGAACCACGAGCTCCAGACCTCATGTTCCTTCTGAATAGCCGATAATCGAGCAAAATGTATACTTGCAATTGTGGAAAAAGTTTTACTCGCAGTGATAATCTACATCGCCATCAAGTGCAATCCTGTACAGCGGTGACAGGTGAGCCACCTAGTAAACGATCTAAATTGAGCCCCATATCGCAAAACGATATGCAGTTCTGTGATTGTTGTAATAAACCAGTTCCAATGGGTCAAATGGTTTCACATCGAAGAACACTCGAACACAGATATAATTCTTGCATTCAATTGGGTGAAGACGTGCAAATTATCAAAAGTGCTTTCAAATGTAGAATAGTTAGCTATAGGATTGGGAGCGGTAGTAACTATGTGGATTACAAAACATTTTTTGATGCATACAAACAGAAAATGATTTCATTATTGCAAGGTGTGTTGAAGATACATAGTGCGGTGAAAGTAAATATGGAACTATTCAGCTCACATATTCTGCAGACCCAGGAATTATCCGAGGTAAAGTGTTTCAATTCTCCGAACCAGATAGTTGACCAGTCCATGGATCTTAATGCTGTTTTGGATGCATTCATCGACACAATAACGGCACAAAGTACAGAATTCGAAGATCGTGACTCAGGTATATAAATTGCCCAAAAATCAATATTCATACCTTGAATGTAAATTTATTTTTATTGCAGGATGGAGCCTGAAGAAAATCATGTTCACAGAAATGAATGTGAACAAGTATAGCCCTCTTGGTGCGTGTTCCTATATAAAGCTGCCAGATTATATCGAGTCGAAAAAAGGTGTGGTGAATGTGCGAAATGAGGATAACTATTGTTTTGCATGGGCTGTGGTATCAGCACTTTACCCGGCGGATCGTAGGGTTTCCGAAGTGTCTTCTTATCCACCCTTTCAATCAGTGCTGAATGTATCAGGTATGGATTTTCCGATGAAATTAAGTGGAATTTCAAAATTCGAAGTTGCCAATGATTGCTCTATAAATGTATATGGGTTGGAAAAAAAATTTGAGGAATCTAAAATGAAATATGAAGTTGTAGGTCCACTACATTATTCACGACAACGACTCACCAGGCATGTTAATCTTTTACTTATCAGTGATGAAACGGGAAAAAATCATTATTGTTGGATTAAGGATTTGTCAAAATTAGTTTCTAGCCAAATTTCTGCCAATGGTCATAAAAAATATTTTTGTGATGGTTGTTTATTATATTTTGCTAACGGAAAATCATTGACCCAGCATCAATTAAATGACTGCAATCATGTGTGTACAACCACACCTTCTGAAAAATTGAAAATCGACAAGTTCGGTAAATACATTCCTGGAAATATATTGAAATTTGTGAATATCGAAAAGCAGATGAAAGTTCCGTTTGTCGTTTATGCAGATTTTGAGTCAATTCTGAAACCAATTGATTCTTGTCAACCGAATTCAGATTGCTCTTACACCAACCGAACTCACATTCATGAACCATACTCGTTTGCATACTACATAAAATGTTCTTTCAATGAAAAATTCGACAAATTTGTTTCGTATCGAGGGGTCGATACTGCAAAAGTATTCGTCTCAAATATTCAAAACGATTTAAAGAATATATATCATAAACATCTAAAAAATGTTGTTCCAATGGGTCAATTATCTGAGACAGAAGAAAAAAAATTTTCTGATGCAAAGACTTGTGGCATATGTGATAATATATTCGAAGATGGTGATGTCAAAGTGAGAGATCATTGTCACCTGACCGGAAAAAAGAGATTTGGTGCAGCTCATTCTAAATGTAATTTGAATTTCAAACTTTCAAATTTTATACCAATTATTTGTCATAATATGAGCGGATATGATTGCCACTTATTCATCAAGGAATTATTCGACAAGGGCGATCGAGTTGATGTCATTCCACAAACCAAAGAAAAATACATTTCATTCACCAAACATCTTTTCACACACAGCTATTTGGGTAAAGATGGAAAATTGAAGAATAATTTCATGAAATTAAGGTTCATTGATAGCTATAAATTTCTTTCGGAGTCACTTCAGAATCTCGGTGCAAATTTAGTAGAAGATCAATTCATAGACACTAAAAAGTTTTTTCCGGATGTCGAAAAGTTTCAGTTGATGAAACAGAAAGGTGTATTTCCATACAGTTTCGTAGATTGTATGGAAAAATTAGATATCACACATCTACCATCGAAAGAAGAATTTTATGATAACTTAAATGACGAACAAATTTCAGATGAATGCTATGATAGGGCACAACGGGTATGGAATTTATTTGAATGTCGAAGTTTGGGAGAATATTCAGATCTGTACTTGAAATCGGATGTTTTACTGTTAACTGATGCATTCGAGAATTTTCGGAGGATTTGTTTGAACACTTATAAATTGGATCCTGCCCAATATTATACCGCCCCAGGTTTATCTTGGGACGCTATGTTGAGATACACAAAAGTTGAATTGGAGCTTTTGACTGATATTGACATGATACATTTTTTCAAGAAAGGTATACGTGGTGGAATAAGTCAATGTAGTGACCGAATGCATGTCGCAAACAATGAATATCTACCTAACTACGATACCAAAAAAGACGTATCTTACATATCGTATTTGGATGCAACAAATTTGTATGGTCATAGCATGTCTCAACCTTTGCCCATTGGTGGATTCACCTGGTTGACACCCAGTGAAATACAGGATTTGGATGTGATGAGTATTTCTGCTGATTCTCCTTTTGGTTATGTTTTTGAAGTGGACATTCATTATCCAGAAGAATTACATGATTCTCATTCGGATTTACCTTTCCTAGTCGAAAGTTTAATTCCACCAGGTTCAAAATCCAATATTTGCAAGTTGATACCGAACTTATCAGATAAAAAAAACTATATCGTTCATTATAGAACTCTTAAACAAGCTATAGAAAACGGATTGATGGTTATGAAAACACATAGGGTTTTGAAACTTCGGCAATCGTCATGGCCTAAGAAATATATCGATTTGAATACAAAAATGCGTAATAAAGCTTTGAATAAATTCGAAAAACAATTTTTCAAGTTAATGAACAATGCCGTGTATGGAAAAACTCTGCAAAATATGGAAAATAGAAGGGAAATTAAACTGGTTACTCATTGGGAGAATATAAAAAGGTCATTGGGGGCTAATTGTCTGATTTCCAACCCAAATTTCAAAACATGTTCAATATTTACAGGAAATTTTGTCGCTATTCATATGGGAAAAGTAAGAGTGTGTTACGATAAACCACTTTATTTGGGATTTAGTATATTGGATTTATCAAAAACAGTAATGTACGATTTTTACTACAAATGCATAAAAAGTAATTTTGGAAATGACGCTTCACTACTGTACACAGATACAGATTCTTTTATATTGAAAATAGCAAATAAAAACTTTTACGAATTCATGATCGAAAATATAGAAAGATTCGATATCTCCAATTATAACATCGGAAACGATTTTGGCATTCCTGTTACAAAACCCATTCTGGGGAATATGAAAGATGAATTTCCCAATGACCCCACTATCAGTTTTTATGGTACTGGGGCCAAAGCTTACTTTGTTCAGTCCGTTAAAAATGAATTGAAGAAAGCCAAAGGCGTCAAAAAGTCAGTCATTATCAAACAATTGCACGAAAGTGACTATAAAAATATTGTTGAGAAGGGTGGTTCCATACTTAGAAAAATGAATAGTTTCAAAAGTGATACCCACGACATATTTACTGAAATGAAAAATAAAGTCGCTTTGTCACACCATGACGACAAGCGGTTCATTATACCCAATACCACAAAAACATTGCCGTGGGGCCACAACGATATTGAATTTTATCAAACGGACCCCGAACAAAATCTGTTATGGTGTTCAAACATTGTGGAATCTGCGATTCATAATAATTCACAACCTGTCAACAATTTGGATTTGCTGATTTCATTACTGGAAGCAGAATAAGTCGAAGTAAGCGAACGCAAATCCTTAATTATCATTCAACAAATTTTATATTATTCATCCGATAGCGTGAAAAGGGAATATTCATCTACAATTGGCTATGAAACTGTTTTCACGAATATTTGAACCAATAATTTGATACGTTTCATATCATATATTTGAATTCCTTTTTTTTATGCCAACCTATATTTTGACATAGAAGGTACTGAAAAACGGTTCCACTTATATGTTGGAGAATAATCCAGAAATATCTCATATCGAAAGAAAAAAAAAAACACAATTTTCGAAGCATGAATATTCGATATTGAAATTACATTTCCGAATTGTTTCTACTCATATATGTTAATTTCATAGTGTAGCATAAAAATATTCAAAATATATTGTATAGCATCCACATATTGAATGAATAGATATTTTCAATTTTAACGTGTATGTATAGACTGAATAGACATAATAAATAACATTCTTTCGTCTCGTTGTAGTCAACGTTTTGAAAAAACTGTACCGATGTACATTCCTTAGGTCCTTATCGACCATACTGTGTTTGAGTGGTCTAGTCTTGAAGAATGCGAGTTTATGCCGCATTCCTTATTTTGTCTAGCAGCAGGTAGCGAGGCGTGGGTACCTGTACCGCATTCCTTTGCTTTGAACGATCAGGGTGTATGAAGGTGACCCAAAAGAATTTGGCCTTGTAGTGGTCTCTTTTCAATATCTCTACCTGTGCGCAGGCTCTGTACAATTTCGGAGTAGGGGATGTGCGAGGTTACTCAAACTAGAGGGTGGCATGATGCATCATTGTACCCTGTTCTTCCCACTGGTAAAGTTGTGAGTCGTGCTTTTATTGATATTGTGAAAGAGTGGTGTGATTGGATAACCGAAATGAAAGGTAATAAAAGTCCCAAATCTCAGGATAGTGGAAAGTCGGTTGTTAGTATGCTGGCAACGTTAGCATATCTTAGTACAATAAATATAGAAAAAAAATAAAGACGCGGTTAACGAAAAGACTAGAGACGCGGTTGATGATAAAAATAAAGATTCGGTTGCTGGTTGTTCGACTCAAAAAATAAATATATTAAGTGATGTTAGGATACAGAAACCCGAACAAACAGCAACCGACCAATCCAAATATTTGGATTTTGAACAAATTCACAGCACAGACATACCGAGTTTCCATTATTCCAGCTTATCGGTGGCAGATATGCAAGAATTCGGAGATGTAGAAATGGAAAAATATTTCGCGGACATCAAGGGCTTCACTCCACCTCTGTTACCATATGCCCCCTTATGTGAAGACATAAGCAACGATGAAGCGGGTCCTTCATCGTTGAATAAGTCTTCCAAAAGGAAAGAATTGACACCGGTAAACTACCCCAAAAAACAAAGGATGTCTACCACAAAAAGTGACGAAGTTGAGTCCAACGAATTTCCGTTGCTGAGAGGACTACTCACAAGACCTCTGGCATCGAAACAATCCGTCGGTAGTCCGATTCCAACGGTAGTTCTATCTTCCGAAGATAGTTCACCGTCACAGGTAATTTTGGGAAGAGAGGTAGTGCAATCATCGGCCCCGGCTAACTCTCCCAAAAAACAGGAATCTACCTCAAAAAATGACGGAGCCGGTTCCAACGAATTTTCGGTGTCCAGTGGGTCACCTGCAAGTCCCGTCTCAGCAAAGCAATCCGTTGGTTTCACTTCTCCGAATCGATCGGTAGATCATTCTGAAGTGTTTTCTGGTAGAAGTTCATCGGTATCACCAATTTTGGGAAGTGGTAGAAGTGATGGCAGTGTTTGGTCACAAAATGCGGAAGAACAACATAAGAAAATTGTAGATGTTTTTTCGGATTTTGTTAACAAAAAAGCCCGAGCATATCTAGAACATCGAGAAGCTGCTGCAAAGGTCTCTGACGCTCAGAAATCGTTGCTGGCGTACGATACGGAGCTCGAAGAAATAAAAAATCGAAAGGAGGAGTTGAAACGACAATTGGAAGAGCTCGACGGACGCCAGCAACGAATTATGGGTGACAGTAATCAGCTTAGGCAAAGTTTGCCAACGCTGAAGGCCAAAGCAATTAAGTCGCAGCTCTCGCTCAATCGAGAGAGCAGACGACTTCATGATTTTATAATCCACAAGTTTAAAAATAAGAGCATATTTAAAATTCAGATAAAAATTTTGCATCTCAGAGGAAATTCTCCAAATCAATATCGAGAATGTTTCAAGTACCCTGTATAATATCAGTAAAACCACACTCAACTGATGACATAACAACTGTCAAACAAAATTCAGGGGATTTTAAATTGATGAAAGCAAGAAATTTACAATATGAAAGTGAATGAAAAGATTTTTGTATGAATTGTAATTAAATCATAGAAATACTTACACAGAAGAATTACATAAACAATAAGTAATTTTCAAATGAATTTAAATAACTGACAACACCAAGGAAGTATGACATTCACTTATTTCTGAACATGAAGTCATGCTTTAAGGAAATTCACATAAATGAAAATGATAAAGCCTAATTTGAGACTTAGAATAAGAATCTAGAAATTTCAAACTAATTTAAAATATCCATGTTATTTTCTTAAAATTAGTATTCATTTAATAAATAATTGTTAAAGTCATTAGTTGATAGAATCTTGGTATTGTTGCTAGGATATTCTGATAGTCAGATTTTTTTTGGTAAACAAGGGAGGAAAAAAATGATATCGAAAGCAGAAATATTGAGAAATTTTGGAGCAACAAAAAGTTACTAAAATAAGTATCCAGTTTTTTTTATGAGTATGAATATAAGTGAAAAGACAGTACCAAGTGCTACGAATAGTTTCAAAGGACGATTACCTTGTGAAAAATCCAAATAGACATTCTATTGGGAATGCAAAAGTCCCACGTCCCAGCAGCCAAGATGGAGTCTACGTTGAACGTCAGAAGGAGATGGTAGAGGAGCACCCACAAAACCAACACACACAGGTAAAGGCCTTTATCATAAATCGTTGCAACGTAAACTGAACATAATATATGCATATATTTTTCTTCGATTCCATAAACATTTTCCATTTTATTCGAATAATTCCGGGAGTGTTATTTACTTTACTTTTCAAGTGATCGTTGAAAACAAACGCGGGGTCAGTGACACTAACGGTGAAATCTCGGAACATTAGATTTAGTTGAGATAGGTTAGTGGAAAATTCACAATTGCCAACCCAAACATGTTGAAATATAGTGGCTTCACCATAACAATTTATTGGACATGCGCATAGGAATAAGGTTAGGTTATACTGGTTAGAGTTTGTTTATATTTCATATCGTTTCAAATTTCGATCAGGCTGAATGTCATGAACTTCATGAATGAAGAATTTCCCATTTATGATTATTAAAATAATTTTGATTATTGAAATTTCCTGTGTTTTTTTTTTTTTTTTTTTTTTTGCTGGAACAAAATTGAAATTACTGAAATTTTTTTTTTACTTTGAAGCTGGTACCCAAAGAATCCCCCTGGGATGCAAAGAAATGCTCCACTGGAAAACAAGGTAGAGTATAAACTTTGCATAAGAGTCTCCAAAATCGAAACAATAATAGTGATAATACATTTCATGAACTTTAAATTGGCGAACCCTGAGATTATTTAAGAAATATATAAAATCAAAACAATATTAAATAGACAATATATTATGGATAAAAACGTTCACCATAAAAAATGGCGACCAACGTGGGTGGCATTTGTGGAAAACCAAAAAAAAAACGAGGTGTAAAAATTTTTTTTTGAAGTAATAAAAATATATAAACAATAATGGAGTCCAAAAAAAATACAAGAAAGGGCAAACAAGGAAAACCAGGTCCAAGTCAAGAGGGAGATCTGGAGAAAGAAGAAAATGTAGAGGAGAACATGCAAGAAAGTGGAGATGCCACAGTAGAACAAACGAGAACACTGCAGGAAGTCAACATAGAAGATTTAATGAGATTTTTAAATAAGAAAGACGAAGAAAGAAGAGAAGAAATGAAAATACAAGAAAATAGAAGAAAAGAGGAAAGAAGAGAGGAAATGGAAATATTAGAAAAGAAAAGACAAGAGGAAATGGAAGTTCAAGAAAGTAAAAGAAGAGAGGAAATGGAAATTTTAGAAAGACTTATACAAGAAGGTAGAAGACAAGATAGAGAACAAATAGAAAGGAAAAGACAAGAAGACATAGAAAAGCTAGAAAAGGTTATACAGGAAGTAAGGAGAGAAGATATGGAACAACTTGACAGACAAAGAGGAGAAGATATTGAAAGATTGAAAACACTAATACAAGAAGGAAGGAAAGAAGAGATAAAAAAATTAGAAAAGATCCTGCAAGAAGAATTGAAGATCCATGTAGGGAAAATCAACCAAGAATTAAAAGAAATAAAGCAACAAGTGAATAATACAGTAGAAAATTTTGTCCTTGAAATGGCCAACAATAGAAGAGAAACAGATGAGAAAATTGAACATGTGGAAGAGAAAATACAACATTTAGAAGACAATGTAGTACAAGATAGAGAGGAAAACAAGAAAGAAAAACAAAGACTAGAGAAGAAGATAGAAAAAGAAACTAAAAGCCTACAGGAAAAAATTAAGAGTCAAGAAGATAGAATGAATGGACAGGTTACGGAAATGGAAGAAAGAATTAATCAAACCGAAAATAAAGTGAAACAAACAAGTTGTGAGGAAGTGATTATTAAAACTCTATTCAATAAAGTAAATGAAAATAAATTAATATTTACAGGTAATATCAAACGACAACACCCTGTACCTTTCATTAAATATTTAAAAAATCAATTCTCTGACAATTTAACTTTCACCAATTTCAAAGAGGTTATAAGAAGCCAACTACAGGATGAGGCTTTATTATGGTTCAATAATAAAGAAACTGAGTTGAACACTTTTATAGAATTTTCAGATAAATTTTTGACTTATTTTTGGGGTCCATCCCAACAAAAATTAATTAAAGATGAATTGTTAGGAGGGAAATATAACCCTAATAGAGGAACATCCTTTCACAAATATGCTATGCAGTTGTATAGCACTTCACAATATTTAGATTGCAAATTTTCTGAAGAGTATATTGTCAGTTTAATAATACAACACTTTGATAACAATCTAGAGGAGATTATGATGTTATATAATTTTAAAGATATGGATAGTCTCTGTCAATTTTTGATCATCCAGGAAAGAAGGCGAAATAGTTATAATACTCTGTCAAATAGAATAAATAATAATGGAAGTATTTTTAGAAGAGACAATGAAAGTAATAGATATGAAAATAATAATAACTACAGACAAAGGAACAATGACAGGAGATATAATACAGAGGATAGAAATTATAGGAGTCACATGAATAATAACTATGACAGAAATGGTACGAGTTTTAGGGAAAGAAATGGTAATATGAGATACAATGAAAATTACAGACAAAGGAACAATGACAGGAGGTATAATACAGAGGATAGAAACAATAGGAATCACGTGAATAACCACTATGACAGAAATGGTTCAAATAATACAAGTAGTAGAAATTTAAATAACAATGGGCAATACAATGAAAACGACAGGTACAACAGATCTCGATATAACAATAATTATTACTATGATAACAGACAAAGACGTAGAAGTGAAGAAAGACAATATGATAGGGACAGAAATGACAACACCACACTACGAAGCAGAAGTGCAGGGGAAAGAAATAATAGACAGGTAAACCAGATACAGAGAGACATACAAGACATAGCAGGAACATCACAAGACAATACTGTTCAACATGAACAGAATTTTCAATAGAAAACCTACCAAAATTTAACAAAAATAATTATCAATACTGCACAGGAATATATCAGCATCCTAGAGAATTCATTGATATAGAAAAAAATTTTAAATTACAAATAAATAAAGGTTTAATAAAAATTCCAGGTATATTTTACAATAAAAAAATTGAAATATTGGTAGACACAGGTTCAGAAATATCTTTAATAAACTACAAAATAATAAGAGAACAAAAATTAGAAAAATATTGCTGTGGAATGCCAAAGGTAGTTTTGGTAGGTGCAAATAACAAAAAAATATATGAGGTTAACAAAAGAATAAGTGGTGCGATTACTTTTAACAATACAGAATATACAATACAATTTTTGATAATAGAAAACCTGCTACATGATGCAATTATAGGTACAGATGAGTTAGACAGACATGGAGTAATAATCGATTATGAACAAGGAAAAATACAAATAGGCGAAGAGACAATAAAATTTACAAAAATTACAGAACAAGACAACAAACAAATAGTACAAACAATTAACAACATGAAATCACAACAAAAAAAGGAAAAAATTACAGACTATGAAATAAATTGTGGAAATAATATGAGAACAAAAATACAAAATTTACTTAGCACACATTTAAACTTGATAAACGATGAAAATAGAGTGACAGACAAATACATGCATAAAATTGAGGTTAAAGGCATACAAAATTTCAAATCAAAAACATATCCTATTCCTTACAAATACAGGAAAGAGGTCAATCACGAAATACAAAATATGTTAGATCAAAATATCATAGAAAAATGCAATTCTAAGTTTATAAATCCTATAGTCGTGGTGCAGAAAAGTAATGGTGAACTAAGACTATGTCTAGACGCTAGGAACATTAATAAATATACAACACCACAGTACGAAGCTCCGTTAAACATCGAAGCAATATTTGGTAGTATAACAGGATCAAAAATGTTCACAAAGATAGATTTAAAACATAGTTTTTGGTTAATTCCACTGCATCCAAGTAGTCGAGACTATACAGCTTTTTCAATAGATGGAGTCCTATATCGATTTAAAGTAGTACCATACGGTTTGCAAAGCTCGTGTTCAGCCTTAGTACGAACAATACATGCCATACTTGATAAGTACAACGATTTTATTCTTCATTATATAGATGACATCTTGATTTATTCCAAAAACATGGAGGATCACCTAAAACATATAAAGTTATTATTGGACGAATTAGACACAGCAGGTTTGAAAATAAATTTGGAAAAATCAAAATTTTGTCAGGACAAGGTAACATTTTTAGGGTACAAATTGGATTCACAAGGAATTAGTATGGATGAAGGCAGAATTCAAATAATAAGAGAGTATAAACGACCAACAAATTTAAAAACATTGAGAGGATTTTTAGGTGTTATAAATTGTTTTAAGAAACTTATGCCTGATATAAGTGAAAAAACACTACCTTTAATAGCTATGTTGAAAAAACAAAGTAAATGGAAATGGGGGGTTGAACAAGAAACAGCATTTAATATAATTAAAGAAGAATTTGCAAACAATTTGAAAGTGTACCATCCAAATTATTCACTACCATTCATACTTAAAACAGATGCAAGTATAAATAAATTAGCAGGAGTACTATTACAGGTACAGGAAGGGAAAGAAGTACCAATATGTTTTGTTTCAAGAGTTACCAAGTCATACGAACAACACTATAGTATAACAGAATTAGAATTTGCTAGCATAATTTTCTGCGTTTCGAAGCTAAGATTTTATTTGCTAGGATCCAGGTTTTTCATTGAAACAGACCATATGTCACTCTTGAATGTTATGAATAATAAGTTGTTGAACAATAGAATTCACAGGGGAGCCTTATTACTCCAAGAGTATGATTTTGAAATTAAATATATTAAAGGGAAAGATAATATAATAGCAGATGCGTTGACAAGATCTGATGGAATGATAAAAAAGGATAGGACTTTACAAATAGGGGTAAATATTTTAAAAGAAAAGGAAGGAATATTTTCATTAAAAGAAATAGTTGCAGATCAATTGAATTTAGGAGCAAATGAAATTAGAAAATGTAATAAAGTAAATGAGATCTATATAAAACAAATAAATGAACAACAGTTGTATGTAATATCAAATCAATTAGCAGTGAAAATCTTAATAGACTTACACAATAATAATGGACATCCAGGGACACGAAAGACATGGCTGTTATTTAGAGAAAATTATTATAGCATAAAGGACCTCCAAATAATAAAAAAAATAACTAGTACTTGTGAAATTTGCCAAAAATATAAAGGAAAAAATTACATGAATGTAAACATTCCTAAAAATATCCTAGCACAGAAAAAACTTGAATGTATAGCAATAGACTTTATTAGTGAATTAATAATGACAGAAAGAAATAATAGGCATATATTCGTAATCGTAGACATTTTTACAAAATACATTAAATTGTATGCATGTTCAAGAACAAACGTTAAAAGTATACAGGAAAACTTTAGAAATTACATGACAGACGTGGGAAAACCAAATAAATGCATACTAGACAACGCGACGTACTTCAACAATGACAGATTCAAAAGATTTTGTGAAAGAAATGACATTAATCTTACCTTTACGAGTATCAGACATCCTGAAGCGAACCCAGTTGAACGTTATATCCAAGAGGTTATAAAGTTTCTTAGAATATTGTCCATAAACAATCATCGTGACTGGGATAGGAATTTGCCACAAGTAGAGAGTTTCTTGAACCAGCTACCAAACACTGTGACAGAAATGACACCACATACTCTAATGACAGGGGAACCACCACTACGACATTGGCTGAAAGAGGAAAATAAACAATTAGAAGATGTACTGGAACAAGTAAAAGTTAAAATGGAAAAAAATGGAAAAAAATACTTAAAACGAGCGGAAAATAAGCGAAAACAAAAAGTTAGGTTTGAGAAAGGTCAATTAGTTTTGGTCAGAGCAAATAGAGTAACTAATTTAAAACAAGACCTTTGTGCAAAGTTATTACCTATCTTTGAAGGACCTTATGTCATAGATAGCCAAAATAATGTCAACAGTTATAGACTAAAATATGTGAATGAAGATAAAATGAGAGGGATATTCAATATTAATGATATTTATTTATATAAGCCATGTGAAATAACTTAAAAGGAATTTTGGAAGTATGAGATAGAATTTTGCCATGTTCCAAAGAAAAATCCTATCTAATACTTGAGGTATTTGTCATGATTTTATAATCCACAAGTTTAAAAATAAGAGCATATTTAAAATTCAGATAAAAATTTTGCATCTCAGAGGAAATTCTCCAAATCAATATCGAGAATGTTTCAAGTACCCTGTATAATATCAGTAAAACCACACTCAACTGATGACATAACAACTGTCAAACAAAATTCAGGGGATTTTAAATTGATGAAAGCAAGAAATTTACAATATGAAAGTGAATGAAAAGATTTTTGTATGAATTGTAATTAAATCATAGAAATACTTACACAGAAGAATTACATAAACAATAAGTAATTTTCAAATGAATTTAAATAACTGACAACACCAAGGAAGTATGACATTCACTTATTTCTGAACATGAAGTCATGCTTTAAGGAAATTCACATAAATGAAAATGATAAAGCCTAATTTGAGACTTAGAATAAGAATCTAGAAATTTCAAACTAATTTAAAATATCCATGTTATTTTCTTAAAATTAGTATTCATTTAATAAATAATTGTTAAAGTCATTAGTTGATAGAATCTTGGTATTGTTGCTAGGATATTCTGATAGTCAGATTTTTTTTGGTAAACAAGGGAGGAAAAAAATGATATCGAAAGCAGAAATATTGAGAAATTTTGGAGCAACAAAAAGTTACTAAAATAAGTATCCAGTTTTTTTTATGAGTATGAATATAAGTGAAAAGACAGTACCAAGTGCTACGAATAGTTTCAAAGGACGATTACCTTGTGAAAAATCCAAATAGACATTCTATTGGGAATGCAAAAGTCCCACGTCCCAGCAGCCAAGATGGAGTCTACGTTGAACGTCAGAAGGAGATGGTAGAGGAGCACCCACAAAACCAACACACACAGGTAAAGGCCTTTATCATAAATCGTTGCAACGTAAACTGAACATAATATATGCATATATTTTTCTTCGATTCCATAAACATTTTCCATTTTATTCGAATAATTCCGGGAGTGTTATTTACTTTACTTTTCAAGTGATCGTTGAAAACAAACGCGGGGTCAGTGACACTAACGGTGAAATCTCGGAACATTAGATTTAGTTGAGATAGGTTAGTGGAAAATTCACAATTGCCAACCCAAACATGTTGAAATATAGTGGCTTCACCATAACAATTTATTGGACATGCGCATAGGAATAAGGTTAGGTTATACTGGTTAGAGTTTGTTTATATTTCATATCGTTTCAAATTTCGATCAGGCTGAATGTCATGAACTTCATGAATGAAGAATTTCCCATTTATGATTATTAAAATAATTTTGATTATTGAAATTTCCTGTGTTTTTTTTTTTTTTTTTTTTTTTTGCTGGAACAAAATTGAAATTACTGAAATTTTTTTTTTACTTTGAAGCTGGTACCCAAAGAATCCCCCTGGGATGCAAAGAAATGCTCCACTGGAAAACAAGGTAGAGTATAAACTTTGCATAAGAGTCTCCAAAATCGAAACAATAATAGTGATAATACATTTCATGAACTTTAAATTGGCGAACCCTGAGATTATTTAAGAAATATATAAAATCAAAACAATATTAAATAGACAATATATTATGGATAAAAACGTTCACCATAAAAATATATATATATATATATAAATAAAGTAAAAACCATAGAATGGCTTCGTGAGGGGAATAATTACAAAGGAGAAAATTAGTGGGTAAACCCTCATAATGCAACCGTAGACGGATCCGTTTCGGACTCATTAGACCTCTTCAGTACGGTATAGCTAAGTGTAAAGTTGTGCAACACTTGAACGCAAGATCACACAAATATAGGAGCCAACCACAGAAGCCAGCAACACATTTGTGGTTAAAGTCAGAACACCTCGTGTTTACAAGGCTTGAACTAACATTTCCACGGAGGCAACTATAGCTACCTGCGTGACATCCTAACCCAGGAATATATAAATAAAGTAAAAACCATAGAATGGCTTCGTGAGGGGAATAATTACAAAGGAGAAAATTAGTGGGTAAACCCTCATAATGCAACCGTAGACGGATCCGTTTCGGACTCATTAGACCTCTTCAGTACGGTATAGCTAAGTGTAAAGTTGTGCAACACTTGAACGCAAGATCACACAAATATAGGAGCCAACCACAGAAGCCAGCAACACATTTGTGGTTAAAGTCAGAACACCTCGTGTTTACAAGGCTTGAACTAACATTACAAATGTGTTGCTGGCTTCTTGTGGTTGGCTCCTATATTTGTGTGATCTTGCGTTCAAGTGTTGCACAACTTTACACTTAGCTATACCGTACTGAAGAGGTCTAATGAGTCCGAAACGGATCCGTCTACGGTTGCATTATGAGGGTTTACCCACTAATTTTCTCCTTTGTAATTATTCCCCTCACGAAGCCATTCTATGGTTTTTACTTTATTTATATATTCCTGGGTTAGGATGTCACGCAGGTAGCTATAGTTGCCTCCGTGGTAATGTTAGTTCAAGCCTTGTAAACACGAGGTGTTCTGACTTTAACCACAAATGTGTTGCTGGCTTCTGTGGTTGGCTCCTATATTTGTGTGATCTTGCGTTCAAGTGTTGCACAACTTTACACTTAGCTATACCGTACTGAAGAGGTCTAATGAGTCCGAAACGGATCCGTCTACGGTTGCATTATGAGGGTTTACCCACTAATTTTCTCCTTTGTAATTATTCCCCTCACGAAGCCATTCTATGGTTTTTACTTTATTTATATATTCCTGGGTTAGGATGTCACGCAGGTAGCTATAGTTGCCTCCGTGGTAATGTTAGTTCAAGCCTTGTAAACACGAGGTGTTCTGACTTTAACCACAAATGTGTTGCTGGCTTCTGTGGTTGGCTCCTATATTTGTGTGATCTTGCGTTCAAGTGTTGCACAACTTTACACTTAGCTATACCGTACTGAAGAGGTCTAATGAGTCCGAAACGGATCCGTCTACGGTTGCATTATGAGGGTTTACCCACTAATTTTCTCCTTTGTAATTATTCCCCTCACGAAGCCATTCTATGGTTTTTACTTTATTTATATATTCCTGGGTTAGGATGTCACGCAGGTAGCTATAGTTGCCTCCGTGGTAATGTTAGTTCAAGCCTTGTAAACACGAGGTGTTCTGACTTTAACCACAAATGTGTTGCTGGCTTCTGTGGTTGGCTCCTATATTTGTGTGATCTTGCGTTCAAGTGTTGCACAACTTTACACTTAGCTATACCGTACTGAAGAGGTCTAATGAGTCCGAAACGGATCCGTCTACGGTTGCATTATGAGGGTTTACCCACTAATTTTCTCCTTTATATATATATATATATATATATATATTATAATTAAGATATTTGATACGAAATTATTCAATAATATTTGAATGTATATTTTTCATAGGATAGATTAAATTTTAAGTACATGTTAGTTGAGTGTGTTCGTATTTGTATTAGAGTGTAAATAAAGGTTTGTGTTTTTTTAAAGTGGAAGGGGGGAGGGGGTATATATTCATATCGTATTTGTATACATTATTGGTTTTTAATTATTGTAATTATTAAAATGAATATTATCATTTAATAATATTTGAATGTGTATATTTAATAAGATAGATTAAGTTTAAGTACATGTTAGTATGTCCGTATTTGTAATAAATCATAAATAAAAAAATAAAATGTTGGTTTGGGGGGGGAGGGGGGAGGGGGAGGGGGGTTAGTTGTTGGGGGGGAAAGACCCTCGTTCCGAGCAATTCGAGAAAAAAAAAAACTGGATACGTGGGTGAACTCGGATGGCCTCACACTAGGGCAGGGGTGGGGTAGGGGCTAATTAGGGGGGGTGTGGGAGGGGAGGGGAAAACCAACTGCGCACAAGTCAGGTAACTGGTTTAGGTATGCGACCAAAACGGAACCTTTCGGAAAGTGACAGAGAAAAGTTATGCGCAGTGGGTGGCATTAACCATGCTACCATACATGTCTATGATTCTCTGTCATATATGCACTGAAAATGTTCTCCAGACTAGAAAACTGGATGCGCATAGGTTTTTTATTGAATATATAGGTGCGCAGTTGGATTCACTACTTCCGTTATGCATTATATTACATGGCTGCTGATAAAAATATCACAATTTTCAAAGAAATATTCCCTCTCCAACCAACTAAAATACTCAAGAAAGATATGAAGTGTATATGAGAGCATTTTTAACAACAGGGGAGTGTTCGAAAAATGAATTTTCATTACTACGCATTTCTGTAAGCTCCCGTTTGCGCATTAAACCAAAATGGAGCTATTTCAAAATGTGTGGTAAAAATGTATGCGCAGTTGAAGGTTTTGGTTATATTTTGATACAATTCATATACATCACAACGAGTTTTGGTTAAATACCAACTATAGCTAGAAATAATGGATGCGCACTAGTTTTTCATTAAACATTTTGATGCACAGATGGGCATGCCACTTTCATTTTAATATATTACATACACTTTTTTATTAGAAAATATATATCTCTCTATTTGAAAGTATATTTTGAAGCTGAAATACACCCAGGAAAGCGAATATGTTTTATATGTGTGTCTGAAAATATGTTGCAATAGATATAAGAGATTTCAGAGTATTTAAAAAAATCTCACATGTTTAGTTAGTGACATCAGACATTTCCAAACACAGTTTCTTTGAAATGTACACGCTAGTAGTATTTATACCACTTGAATAATTTTTTTTTGAGCTATTATTCACTATAGAGCTATCGATCATCAAATGAATGAAACATATTTTCATTTAAAATATATATTTCAGTCTTTTTTTCCCTATTATTATGCTATATGTACAAATCTAATATAAACACCCCGACTCAAAGTCTAAAAGTCCAATCGCATGCCTCTTCCATTCGGATAACCTCTTCCCCGCCATCTTCTTCAGACAATTGCGCCGGACACCACCAATGGCTTTGATCTGGTAAATTTTCCCAGTCCAATTCAATTGTTGAACAATCGCTGATGTCATCCGGCGGTTCGTATTCCTGAACAGAAACACGAGCAACACTTCCACACCGATGCACATCACTGGAACTGTCTGCAGGGCCATATTCCAGTATTCGGAAATTTGCAATCGCTCTGTAAAATTATATTTTTTTAAAACTTGTATTGCAAAACAGGCAAGTGTCAATTAGGCGCACTTGACAAACAGTCATTCCACAAGCCACACAGTCGTAATCGGGAATATTATTGAAGTCCGTTTTATAATGCAGATCTACATTGTTATAATGTCCACTATCGACTAATTCACTGTACAGCATGAAGCACTTGTGGCATAGAACCTTACGATCCTCGGTGGTTGTTACCACCATCCAGCATGAAATTATCGAACAATACATATTTCTACCGACATCCCTCACACTGTTTATATTTTTGAACACGCACCTATATTCACCATCTACATCAGGACCATCTTCGTACATCCCTTCATCCTTGCTAGAACCATCATCATCGTTAGCGGCAACTGCAATAGCTCCTTCTGCCGCAACATCTGCTTCTTCAACAACTTCCACTGCTGCAACTTCTTCAGCTATATCGTCCACTGCTGCAACTTTTTCAGCTATGTCATCGTCCACTTCTGCATCTTCTTCGACATGATTTATATCGATAGCCACTAGGTCTCGTAACACACTCATTCTCTCATTTTGTTGAGCTGCCATTTCAATACGAACTACTCTGATATTTCAATGAAACTGATGCAGAGGTGGTATTCGTCCTCTCCTTATATGGTTTTTCCAATACTGTGAGGGGATGAAGGTCATTTCAAATTCGAAGGTCACCCGTTGCTCGAAGGTCGTTTGAGATGCGAAGGTCGTTTGGTGTTCGAAGGTCACACATATTCGAAGGTCACTACATATTCGAAGGTCACTCCATATTCGAAGGTCACTACATATTCGAAGGTCACTCCATATTCGAAGGTCATTCAGTGCTCGAATGTCATTTGAAAGTCACTCAACATGAAGGTCACTGGACTTCAAGGCCTTCGGAGGATACCTAGGTGGAGGGTATATCGGATTGTATATAATGAGGGTCGCTGAATGAGGTGGATCATTCTATGCAATTCTTTATAGCACACAAGTTTCATCATTTCTAGATATGTCGACATCAAGAGAGTGGGATTCTAAGCCAAAAATTGCAGTGTATTCATTAGTGATTGATAAAAATTTGTCATGTCATAACTGTGACATTGCATGGCCACCGAGTTTTATCAATACCTGCACTGGATTGTGTCAAGAGTGTGAAAGAATAAACCCTCCGAAGACTCCAAAAAAAGTGACAAAACGGTTCGGTTTATGGACGGAATGCCGAAAGTGTGGTGAAAGAATGGACACCACAAACTTTGGTATTATTAGAGAAGACTGTAGGGATTGCAGAGCAGAGGAGACCTTGGATTTCCAGCGATGTACGAATTGTGACAGCTACCAAACAGACTGTTGGAAAAACCTATGCGAACAGTGTCGAATGATAATAATAATAATAATATTTATTCGTATCAGCATACAGCAGCCATCCGTAGATGGATATACACGTCAGTTTTAAAAGTCAATTAAAATATGCAGCATAAGCTAAGACATTTAAAATTACACATAAAGATAAAAAGAATAACATTTGTATGTACAAATTAGATTTACACATAAGATGAACTGAATAACATTTACACATATGGTAAAAGAAATACTGGCTGACAATTCGAGTAAACGAACACCGCTAGACAATTTTGGGGATACCGCCGTTATAGCAAGCTAGATTCATAGTACTCATTTAGATTATAATAAGCCCCCTGCATCAATATGCGTTTTATTGTCGATTTGAACTTGTTTAGATTCATTTCTCTAATTTCTCGAGGTAGATGATTGTAAAGTTTGACTCCCAAGTAGTCCGGAGATTTTTCAGTACGAGATAGATTGTGTCTAATGATATCAAAATTATGAGCATTTCTAGTAAAATATGTATGATAATCACAATGTTTTAGAAACCTATGCAAGTTGTTTTTAATATAAAGGAGAGTTTTGTATATGAGAATAGATGGTAGGGTTAGGATATTATTCTCTTTAAAGACATGTCTGCATGTGTTACCATGTGGAATATTAAAGATAAGTCTCATTATTTTTTTCTGTTTGATAAATAATTTCTCCGAGTTAACAGCGTTACCCCATAGACAGACATTATATGTAAGATGACTATAAACTAAAGAATAGTATACAGTAATGAGAGTACTCAAATTCAATGTTTTCTTCAATTGTACAATGGCATAAAATGCTGAGTTAAGTTTCTTACTGATATGATCTATGTGTTTGTCCCAGCTCACAAACTCGTCCAAATGAACACCCAAAAATTTAATTTCCGATACATAGGCAATATCAGACATGGTAATGCGCGAAGTATTCCTTCTGTATCTGAAGTTCATATATGTTGTCTTATCAAGATTTAATTTAATCGAATTTTGATTACACCAGTTCTGAAACGTGTTGACTAAGCGTTTTGTTTTTTGATACAATTCCTCAGGAGTCTGCGCAGCAACCACCACCGAGGAATCGTCTGCATACATTATTAGTCTATCGTTAATGCATTCGGGTAGATCATTAATAAAGATAAGAAACAGAAGTGGTCCCAGCACAGATCCCTGCGGAACGCCCATATCAGTATCGACTATATCCGATTTCTCGTTTTTTATTTGGACATAATACCTTCGTTCAGATAAATATGAACCTAGTAAGTCAAGCATAGGACCTCTTATACCAATAGCGTATAATTTATCTCTGAGAAATTCAATATTAAGGCTATCAAATGCTCTCGTAAGGTCAAAGAAAACTCCTGCAACTATTTGTCCCTTGTCTAGATTTTTGTACACACTATCCATGAATTCAATCACTGCTCCTTCTGTAGATCTTCCCGACCGAAAGCCATACTGATTAGGGGACAGAATGCTGACTTTTTCTAGGAAATGTGTGAGTCTACCGTGATATATACGCTCAAATATTTTTGAAATGTCATTTAACAGTGAAATTGGTCTATAGTTATCAGCACAAGTAGCATCCAATTTTTTATAAATAGGAATTACTTTACTTAATTTTAAGTCATTAGGAAAGATTCCTGTTTCGAATGTTAGGTTGATTAGGTAAGCCAGGGGCTCAGAAATTATGTCTTTTATATGTTTTAATACTTTTATATTTATTTGATCATCACCCACCGAGTTTTTGTTTTTTATGCTGCTAATGACATTTAAAATTTCAGTTGATGTAGTTGGAAAATAAGCGAAACTATTTATAGACCACTTTGAGGAGCATGTACAGTTGTTTTTTATATCAAACATATTTTTTAGTTCTTTGTTTTTCTCATTAAAATTAGTTGCAAAGCATTGTGAAAGTTCTTTATTGTCCGTGACATTATGTGAATGTGTGACGGGTTTTTTTTCAAAGACAGAATAGACCATCTGCTCAAATGCTGGTGTTTGAACGAAGATCAGAGAGCCGAGCGGGAAGAGTTGAGGAAAACCCATGTGGTTCCAATAAGGAGATACATTTATGAAGTGATTGAACATCAATAAACACTTTGTATGACTAACGAAAAATAAAAAATTGCACCAAGTATTGTTCATTTTTTATTCATTTATAGTAATGAGAGAAACATTATATCAACGATTTCACTATAAATATATAACTCATAAAATTCACATATCGAATTAATATCAGTTTATGGCTACTTGATGAAAAAATACAGATATTCAATTATACGATCGCACTTTCATCAATCCATGAGTTTTTGTCGTTGGGAAACCCAAGCCATTTCACCATTACTTTCCCATGATTCCTCCTCAAAATTTTTTTCACCAAGTAAATGTCGGGCTGCTTCGTTTTACTCAACTCCATTTCATAAAAACAGCCCTTTATTGGTTTCTTATCCATGTCTTCAAGCTCATAGGTTACAGGTATTGTACTATTTACCTTATCAATTTTAAAAAGTTCAGTTGTGAAATTTGCTGTATAACCTTTATCGAATATGCTCTTGTACTTGCTTATTCGAACTACGTCTCCTATTTTGAATTTACTTCTTTTATATTTCGCATGTATTTTGGCGTGTTTATACAAATTCAGTTTCGTGGATGATGTCACTTCAACGGGCTTCATTCCAATGCTGCTATGAATTTTATTGTTGTACTGATCCGTTATGTGCGGAAGAATTTTCAACCACTTGTGATGCCCTTGAACTGAAAACTCTTTATACAACCAACTTTTCAATGTCCTAATAACTCGTTCCGCAATTGCCGCTTTTTTAGTACCGAATGTCGAATAATGATTGATCAGGTGTTTCGCCATCAACGAGGAAAATTTTGTATTATAAAATTCAGTGCCTTGGTCGGATTGCAAGTTCTTCGGTGTGTACTTTGCGTCTTTCAACACACTCTCCATTTAACGGATTTTCCCGTTTTATTTTTCAGCGGTCTTGACCATACAAACTTTATTACGATGAGGATATATCTATAACCTTTATTTTCTTTTGCATACGGCTGCATCTCCATCAGATCCATCTGCCATAAATCTGGAAACCCTTTAATTATGGTCTTCCTTCGTGGAAAATTTCGTCGAGCTGGCTTATGCAGTTCCTCAACAACTTGCCTTTTAGCGGTACTCATTTCAACTCTCTATTACAGAAGTCGGTTCCCAGGAAGGCGGTAAAGCTAATTGCCCAGTCCTCCAGTGTTTAGGTGGAGCCTTGGTTGTTGACTGTTCTACTTTAACGATTCGCTTTTCTAAAGTATGGATTAAATGGGTTTGTTTCCACCAAATAGTTTTCGGGATGGTATTTTCATTATTCCAGCACCTCCTATAGAAAGGTTTTCCAATGTGTTGTCTACAGATAATAATGGCTTGATTATTTTTTGATATTTCTTCCATTTATTAGGCAATAAACCCTGTGCTTGGTCGTGATTTTTATACGCTGCTATTGTTAATCTGAGTATGTCACCATATGTATTCAGTTCAGTAGCAGACATATTTCCCGGAGGTACTTTCATGAATATCAACTTGTATAAGTTGGATGTGCCTTGGTAAGTACCAATCGTCCTACCATCTTTACTGAATACAATTCTTCCTTCAATAAAGTCTACATTGGAATCGCCCATTTTTAGCTTATTCGTAATGGGGTCTAACCGGATACCGAATATCGTATCATATGAAGAATTTCCAGATAACAACTTTTGAATATGGCTGGAGACTTCCCCATTACTGTCCGCTACCTTTGGTGATTCGGGGTCTGTGGTTACCATTGAGGATGATGGTGTATGCATTATCGATGTTTCTTCAGCATTAAATTTGACATCTTTGTCATCACTTTCCATAAAATCCAATTTTGGGAGCGGGGTACTACTCTCTATGGATTTGATACATTTTTTTGAGTGGCTCACCACCGGTAAAGGATTTATTTTGGACGTATTAGATGATATAGTTTTCAGTGGTTCGATTATTGGTTCATATATTTTTGAAAGCGCCACTTGGTCGCTTATGCGGTTATTTTTAATGTAATTAAATTTTTTTCGAACTGCCTCTGTTGCCTCAATTAATTTCCGTTTCAAATCTATTTCATCGCTTTTTTGTTCGTCCATAGTATTGACGTTTTGAATGCTAACGTATCACTGACCTGTTCAACTTCAGATTGAGCCAAATATCTAAAAAACATCAGAGATATATGAAATTGTCAAACCCTTTACGGTAACGACCTTCTTGTAGTTCTCTATCTTTGTCGATAACTAGAAATCCATATTTGTCATTCCAACATTTTGCACACATATCTTGAAACTGCTTAAACGTCATATCTGGCGATACATGATCAGAAAAAATGTGGTTGAGATTCATGTCATCCTGTTTGAATGTTACAATGAAATTTGAATTATCTCTGATCAATTGCTTCGGAACACGGGAATATGTTTGGGCTAGATAAAAACAGTCAACATTTTTATGGCGCCCCATACTAAAATATGCTCTAATAACATCTTGCTTTTCACACATAACATCATCAAAGATGAATACCGAATCAGGTTTAGCCTCTAATGGTTCTACTATTCCAGACGTGACATTTCCAAAAGTATAAAATCCCAATCCTTCAATCGGCTTCAACAGTCCTCGTAAATACTCATATTTGGGTTGATATAGAGATTTTGAATAAACATACAGTGGGTGAGTTAGTGAAGAAATCATCACATTTGTCTTCCCACAATTCGAAGGTCCAATAATGAGACCCCTAATTGATAATGGGAGGAGAGATCCATGGCGTCGTTCACTGTGCCTCCCCAGTCCATCATTTACTTTTTCGTCAAAATTATCGATTTTAAACTCTTGTTTCTGTTTCACAATGCGCATTGTACGACAGCTAGAGACTATATAAGTGCAGTGCTTCGCTGAATCTTTTATTTAAATGACAAAACTCAATCAGAAAGGTTGTAAACGTAAACAAGTGGGAGGTAGAGGTTTGGTTAATTCTCTAATCAATAAACTACCCATTGAGTTGCATCTACCTGGTGGTTATCAGTACTGTGGTCCTGGAACAAGATTACATAAGAGGTTGGCAAGAGGAGATCCCGCCATAAATAAACTAGATTTCGCATGCAAGGAGCACGATATTGCTTATTCACTGAATTCGGATCTCAACAGTAGGCACAAGGCAGACCAGAAGCTTGAAGAAGCTGCTTGGAGCAGATTCAAAGACAAAAACGCTTCTCTTGGAGAGAAAGGTTCTGCTTGGTTGGTTACAAATATAATGAAGGGCTTAAAGCGTCGATTTGGTATGGGATGCGAGTCAACTAAACCATGTAAACAGGGAAATATTCGAGCTATGAGAAAAATTAAGAAGAAAAAAGCAAAAAATATTAGAAAGGTAGTAGCCTTCGGTTCTGGCATTGTAAGAAAGGTGCGAGATGTTTTACGTGAAGCAGGAGGAGGTAAAATTGTTGCAAATAATTTGAGAAAAGCCACCCAAATCGCGCTGAAAGCAGCCCGTAAATACACAAAAGAGGCAGGAGGAAAAAATAAAATTCGTACACCTCGGGTGATACCAATTCCCAAAGTTGGTGGACTTCTACCACTCATACCAATATTTGCTGGGTTATCAGCACTTGGCACTCTTACTGGTGCAGCAGCAGGTATAACTAAAGCAGTACAAGCAGCAAGAGCTAGTAGAGACCAGTTGAATGAGTCAAACCGCCACAATAAGTAAATGGAAGCTATTGCTCTCGGTAAAAGTGGCAAAGGAATGTATTTGAAACCATACCGCAAAGGTCTAGGATTATATTTAAAGCATCAGAATTCAAAAAACCTATGAGTATGCCACTCCGGAGAGCTCTTTCTGACATTGACATCAAATTAATCGCTAAGAAAATGAAAATTACAAATTTTCGCGGTGTATTTATGCGTGACGATCTTCCACTTTCAGGACCGCATCGATGTGAATCCGCAGTAGTTAATTTAGATAGCCGATACGGCCCAGGAACACACTGGGTGGCATATAAAAAAAATGGAGGATCAGTGCAATACTATGACAGCTTTGGTGATTTACCTCCCCCCAAAGAACTAATTCGTTATTTTCACAGTGGACCAAAACCAGCTAGTGAAATTTGCTATAACTATGAGCGACACCAGCGGTTCAATACAGTGTGGTGTGGTCATTTGTGTCTGCAGTTTCTATACGGTAAGCCACTATGGACAAAACCCCTATCCAGGATAGAGAAAGCATAAAGAGGATGGCGCATTCGTTAAATGCATATTCTAGACTACGTAGTTTGAATAAAATGAGTAAACAACAACTTTCTGATATGCCCAAAGAAGTGTTGATTGGATGTGCTGCTGGGGAAATTGCGGCAGTGTGGGATAAACTACCACCACACCTTCAAAATGATATTGATGTCTTGAAGTATCAGTACTGCCAGGAGCATTATAATGATGTTGATACTTGCAGTTCATCTGATGTGAATGATGGACCAATACCCCGAAAAAGATTTTGTTGCTACTGTAATGTGAAGGATGTAAATGTAGTAGCAAAAAATGATGTTGACACCCATTTAACATCACCACCAAAAAAGAGACGGATGCTGTATCATTTCTGTTTCCAGCAATAAAATGTCCTGGAATACTAACAATTGAACAGTCATGTCACGAACGTTCTCGCTATCAGGAGACTCAAGCGAGTTGAGCGCTAACTTTTACCCACCAGTCGAATTGGATACGAGTAGCAGTTATGGTTTGGGTTTACATGGTTTCTATTCCTACAATTCAATTTTCAATGTTACTGTGAAGAATAATGTGATCAGCTATTCAAAACGAATCAATTCTCCACCCATTACCATTAAAATTCCACCTGGCGCTTATGAAATTGATGAAATCAATAAAGTTATACAGCGATCCATTAGATCTAAAGAGAAACTGGCTGAAAATGTCACCGAAAAGAATATGGATGATGTGTTTCTCCTACATCCAAACAACAATACAATATTACATCAACCTCTTACATGAAAACTCTATCGCTGGTCTTTTAGGATTCGAGCCTAAGGTCTTTGGTATCGGTGAAACACATGAATCAACATTACCTGTGAATATCAATAATGTGAGAATAATCTATGTGGATTGTAACGTCACTTCTGGAGCGTATTTGAATGGTGAGGAATGTCACAGCATTTTCGAATTCGATATTGATGTCGAGCCAGGATACAAACTCACAAAGGAACCACGAAATATAATTTATATGCCAATCAAGCCCGAAGGCCGTCAGTATCTCGACAACATTACTCTGCGCATTTTGGACGATCGTGGGCATCTGATCGAGTTCAATGGTGAAAGAATAATTATAAAATTGGAGTTGAAAAAATTGTAATATTGACCTCTGCCAAGAAAATACAATGGGGTTTTGTTATAATGTCCGGCGATTGAAACCGAAACGGTGTATGTACAATGGGGTTGAGGATCATGCTGATATAAAGAAGAGAAAAATCATAAACCGATTCATTTCACGTGAGCCCGTTAAACAATCAAGATATACCATCAGCTCTACTAATCTAAACTTTCTGAAATCAATTGGCTTGAAGATCAGGAATACCAAGAAGAAATAAAACATGGCCGCTTTCACTACAAGCGATATGTTAGAAGTTTTTGAAGAGCCAATTTTCGATCATTCCCTGATTAGTTTGCATGAGCATACATATAAGCCCTATGGATCACCATATTATAAGAATTCGGACGAAATCAGAATTCCCATCAATTTTCAAGATCTAATTCTCGATATAGCAGATAGCTACATTTATATCGAGGGAAAATTCACACCTTCAGAGGCCAACAAACGATGTTATCTTTCCAATAATGCTCTGGCTTTCTTGTTTGATGAAATCCGCTACGAAATGGGTGGTGAACAAGTTGCAGTTGTACGAAAGCCAGGCATAACAACCACATTGAAAACTATGGTATCATTCGGAAAAACACATGAGAATAGTTTACTACCAATAGGTTGGGGTCTCAATCAGAATAAACAAGATATACTGGATCCTGCAAGTAATTTTTTCAGCGGCAAACTGCCCCTAAAATACATTATGGGATTCGCTGAAGATTACACCAAGGGTATTTTGAATGTTAAGCAGGAACTCATTCTGATTATAGCTCGATCCTTCAAAAATTCATTCATAGGCGAGGTCGATGCTGAACTAGAAATCACGAAAATAGAATGGAGAATCAGACATATTGTACCAGAAGACCGCCAGAAATTGAAGCTCTTGAACCGAATTAATAAAAATAGTAGTGCCAAAGTCAAAATGGCCTACCGTATGTGGGATCTTTATGAGTTACCATCACTTCGTGATACAGCTTCAGACATATGGGCTGTGAAAACTACCAATAGCCTCGAAAGGCCTCTATTCATCATTATCGGGTTTCAAGACACAGATCATTCCGAAAATATTTCAAAAGATGCGACGAAGTTTATTAATGCAAATATAAATAATATCCGTTTATATTTGAATTCTGAAGTATTTCCATACGAACGTTGGAATCTGGATTTCGATAAAAAATTGGACTCTTCAGCCTACTATGCTTATGAAAATTTCCAACGCAGTTACTACAACAAGCCTATGAGTGAACCAATGATGGATATTGGAAGCTTCCGGAATAATCCTCTTTTCGTCATAGATTGCTCCCATCAACCTGATGCCATGAAGTCATCCACCGTCGACATCAAAATTGAGTTCGAAACCCGAAAGACAAAATTTCCCGCCAACACGAAAGTATATGCACTTATACTACACGATGCCTATTTGAGCTATAGTGCACTCAATGGTTCAATTCAGATTGGATTATCATAATATTTTATTGATATGTATCTTATTTTTCATATTTTGAATGTATCATAATATAGTAGTAAATAAAAAAAAATACTTTCAATGTTGTTTTTATTTATAAAATGAATATTAATATATGCATACTGAAAATAATTTTCTATGTAGACTGCAAAACTTCACCACTTTCACACACATTCCCTTCTTCTCCATCTGAGCTATACTCGTCTTTTCTCAGTTGATATTTTTCTGTTATATCTCCTGGTAAATATGCAATTAGGTCTGATAAAAATCTTCTCATTTCCGCTTCAATCATCTGCTTGCAATACTCATCCAAACTAATGAGTCCATAGGAATATTTGTTACACAACTTTACACCAAAGTCATATTTATTGCTGAGCTCCAAAACTCGTCGGACCTCCTCAACATCAAAACAAATGTTCATATCATAATTTGCCGAATGTAGTGCATCCCAACTCAAATCATTCAATTCACAACGCAATCTTTCAATTGCAGAATCTATATCTACAGCCTCTGTCCACAACTCGCTGGAATATTGCATCCACATCTTTGTATGGAAGTTCTGAAAAATAAATAGTGACTATCAGTTTCAAATCATTATCACAAGCTATATCATACTCACCTTATGTTTTGAGTAGGTGGATTAACAATATTTTATATTCTACCATGAATTTACATATTATAATTATACTTTTACTCTATCACATCGAACTTTACTAACGATCGGGTTTTCGCACCAGAAAATTCCTGAGAACTCTGCCCTATATATGTTATCACCACTTTGGACTTTGATGAATTTATCATTTGAATAATCTCATCTGTTAATTGCTCGGTGACTCGTTTCGGAAGCCATGATTTGAATTTGACATTATCTTCCAACAGAATTACCTGAATAGATTTACCATATCTTGTAGAATACATTGCCATTTTTTCAACTTTATAAGCTTTACCGATCGTTAGTGATGTTATAGTTCTTTGTTCTAGAGTTTCTATGTGTTGAATAGCAGAATTTATTTTTTCAAAATCAAATTTTATGGTATCCATTTTCGAATATGTAGAAATTATGGTAGAAAACTATAAAATATTTTCACCTGAATTGCGATGTGTTCCTTTTGGTGCACTATAGTTCGATGCCAACTCGGAAAAACTTATTATGAATGCTCACTCTGGTACTATGGGCGGTGCAAACTGAATTCGTAAGTATCTACTCTCTAGCTTTTATAGCAATCGTTGAAGGGAAGGGGTATATTTGAGGTTGAAATGAATGAAGATAGAAAAATATTCAAGGTCACTTCAACCGAATATGTCAATGCTAAATTCATTTCAATACACCCTCTTACTCAATAGTCTTCAAAGATATCGGTCTACAGTGAAGGTCACCCAATTGAACAGTCATCCACTCTCAAGCTCAATTGATCTCAAGGTTACACACTTTCAAGGTGGCCCATACTCAAATTCACCCTTCAAAATCCATGGTCACCAACTTTCAAGGTCATCAACCCCCAATGTCGACTACCCTCAAGGTCACCAACCACTAACCAGATCATCCTCTGAAGGTCATTCCCCAAGGTCACTCTCAAGGTCAGTGGTGGGGGGAGGTCCAGGATTGGCATAAACCCCCTACTGTTTTCAGTCCTCATCCGAGTTGAAACCTCCAAATTTCGATTACTTGTTCCCATCATCAATACACCGGCTCAAATATCTTTTAAATTTAATTTTCACCAATTTAGTCGGTGTGGACGATTTGTCTGAACCACATTCAAAACGTTGCCAATTACACCTACATTCATTTATTTCCATGTGTCTTTCAAGCATGATATTCTTAGCAAATATATGTATTTACGTTTTGGGCAGATTGTATTTGAAACAAATTCATCAAACACAAACGTCGAAAACGGACACCAATTCACTGATGAAACGATGAAAGTTTGTTTAGTTAATCTCATGATTTATATCAATACTGCACTACGGTCGGATGTGTTATTACATTGCAACTGTCATACAAACTCAAAAGTGTATAATGAAGCGATAGAACCATTTCACCATCTAGTGTAAATCTCTAGAATTGAATACTGTCAGTCACATTTGAAATCGTCTTTTTGTTTAAGTCCACGAAATCAACTGTGTCTATTTATTTAATTACACCTTCAATCTGCTACAAATACACTGTTCAAACTTACATTTTCAAGGATTTCATTGCAATACTCAACATTTGAAGTTGTCATATAAACCCAAACGATTATTATGTTGTGATAAAACATAACAAAATAACTATTTTTCTCTGCAAAATTACCCCTAATTCATCATGTTTTTATTTTCAATAACTGCAATATCAGACCTGTCATATCCCATGCATCGCTCTTGCAGTATTTGAAATATCATACAATCCAATCGAAAATATATCCATCTCATATCTTCTCAACCTTTCATATGTCTCGTCAACGAAATCCTCTTCACAACTCGCTCACAACTCGCTCACTTCTCTGAGACACTACACAAGACTTGTTTGGAATCAATTAGATTCGACCACTCCCAAAAATACTACATTCATTCATTTCTCTATTTGAATTAACATACATTTCAGTCAGAAAAATGAAGTCATTCCAATATTGTCTCCAACTAAAACACTGCACAAACTTGTTTGAATTCAAGAGGTGAAGTAAAGCAAATAACTGACCCCGTCTGAATGAAAGGAATACAAAAAAATATTCAAGAATCAAGACTGAGAAAACTGTTTTTCTGTAAATAAACTCCATTGGAATTTTCAATTTTATCTGCCATCCTCACATAGTAGTCTTTACAGTGGCCACGAAATTTCACGATGACTGACAGAAATTGTGAATTTGCAATATATGTTAGAAATCGTTTTCTTTTTTGGAGTACCGACATGCAGTTGTATCTCTAAAAATGACAGAGTTATGTCTAGTGCAATTTTTAAATCTGGAATTATTTAACTGTTACTTTTTGGTTTCCCCGCGGGTGGCTCTGCGGCTGACTTTACCTGTAAGTCACTGCTTTATTTGTAGGGAAATATCAGTTATACATACAATGGATTATAATTCATTTGGCTGTATCAGGATGATTCTAACGTTGTCCGACCTACCCTGTACTGATGATGAGGCAAGAACCTCGAAACGGGTCTGCAAGTGGTCTTCCCCAGCTAACTGAATGATATTCTGCTGTATAATTACAATAATCATCTGCAAGTGGGTCATTTCGGAAGAACGTTGCAGAAATATCTGTCAGATGTAATTCAAAGTCCGTCGTGGTATTAGCCAGGGAAGTAATTGTTTGCTGTCAGACGTTTGCCTGATATTTTCCACCTGGTGGAAACATTTGGAGAGAAGGGTACTTCGACATTCGTCGATTTTACTATATCGTGTATTTGATACTCTCCGATAAAAAGTCTTGAACCGTGTGTCCTGATATTCAAACGAATCGATAATGTCCACTCCTTCAAAATCAAACCACGTTATTTTATTGGTACATAAATATATGATTACTTTTCCTCCAATTTATTTGGTGAAGGATGTGAAATGTGGCCCTTTTGGAATATTTTTATTACTATCGCAATTAATGTAACACTCTTTATATATTTTTATCACTATTACACTTTATGGGACACCCTGTATACACCTTACTCCTACAGTCTCCAGCTGAATGATAGATGTCTCCCATTAGTTGTCATGTACTCAATTTGTTGAATAACGTTTGGCGAATATCTTCCACGATTTTAATTCATTAATTTTTTTTATATACACCTCGCAACTGTTCGTTTCTTCAATAAATGATTTTTAAATCTTCCTGGACTACCCTGTATGTTTTTTCTGCTAAGATTCGTGTTAGTAATACTGACATTTCATTCTAATTATTATTACAGCTGAAAAACGTTTCGCATACCATTTTCCAACATCATTATACCGTTTCGAATATTATTTGGATTTAATGCGAAAAATCCCTCATTTTGTCAGCGTAGTAACGTAAAAAATTACTGAAAATACGTGACTGAATTTTTCATGTTTAATGACATATTTTTAAACACCTTATATTTATTTTTTTTGTGACGTTTCATTTCAGAAACATGCAATATATGATTTTTCTTTAAGGTGGTATTTTAAACCTCCTTGTGTACGTTATTATTATGTCATGATTCATTTTGTGGGGGTTGTGTACGACAAATCCTCAAAAATTTCTTTGCAAATGACCCAATTCCTCGCAAAATATATAAGTTATTCTATGTTATAATTTGTTTTCGGGGACGCAAATGATTTGTTCTATTTAACAATGTATCAAAAATGTGCATGAAATCTCTGTCGTAGTTGATTAAAACTTGTTGTTTGTCAAATTTCTGTGAAATTATTTCGTTAGACATTATTACCTACGGAAAATCACTACAACTACATTTTGAGAATATTTCAAGAGACATATTATTGGCAAAGCTGTGAAAATAATTCTGCGAATGAAATATTCTTTCAAGTTTATCAACGTGAAATAACCTTGGATACAACATCACATCCGATTGATATAAAAACCGCGTAGGAAACATTTCCAAATGAAAAATATTGTTTATTGAGTGAAGTCGTGAAGTTTGCAAACTACACGACTTTGTTGGGCCCTCATTTTATTATTGAATTGTTCTTAATATAATTCAAGGTAGTTGATTTATATGTCTTTTTGGAATTGTTCTCTTTTTCACTCAAACAATTTCTTGAAAGCACTAAATTTTCAACCTGGATACTTCATGCTTTGATTTAACGTGTTTGAGTGAAAGGCGAAATTTATTAGTTTTTCTACAATGTGTACCATGGAAATATGTGAAGTGTTTTGTGCCACGTATATTTTGATTTTATGTGAGTACCTTTGTGTATTTTTAAATATAAAAATTAATATTTTCCGAAGTGTTTGTTCCCAAAACAATTATTTTATTATGATGAACTATACAACATTTTATTGTGGTGTGCGAGGTGTGTGCCATACAACTCATTTTATTCCGCTCGCTTTGTGTATACAAATGAGAAGGCAATATCTCAAAGTAAGGTTTTTTCTTCAATCGTTAATTCAATTTTCTCTCTGCAGACTTGTGCAACTGAATATTTTTCTCTCATTGCAGCTGAAATCAACGTCAATCGTCAATCGGTATAATACATTGGGGTGACTTCACTGCGGCGGCAGTCCCCCCGCAAAAATTTGATGAAAATAGACGTTTTTCGCGTTCGAAAAAATTGTTAAAATTTGAAACGCCAAAATGTGTAAAAAATGTAACGAAACACATTCGAAAAAATGATTAAAATTACGAGTGTTAAAAATACATTTTTACATGTATTTCTTATGGAGAATAGACATTTCAAAATTGCTCAAAATACACTTTTTTCGTGTTACAAAACACACACAAAATTTCAAACGCCGAAACGCATAAAATATGTATCGAAAATTGGTGTTTTTGGCATTCCAAAAAGTAGTTAAAATTTGATACATCAAAACATCAAAAAATGCGATTAAAATGGACGTTCATAAGGTTACGAAAAAATGGGTATCGCACGTTGAAAATGACAGACCCCATCTTGATACCCTGTAATTCAATCTCTATGCTATACCTACGTAAGGTTATTTCGTTCTGGTTCGATCGAACTGAATATCTGTCAATCTACCTGTTTGTCAATCTGTCTGTCTCCTGAATCCTGTCTCCTATCTTCTACCTCCTATCTTCCATCTTCTGTCTCCTATCTTCTGTCTCTTATTCCTGTCTTCGTTTAGTTCGTTCTGGTTCGAAAAAACTGAATATCTGTCAGTCTGCTTGACAAGCAGCAACAACCACCATGTTTTTTCCCCTTTTGAATGATGTATTTTGCAACACCCTGTTGTTTTTTTATCTTGAATGTTATGTTGCTACTCCTGGTATATCACGTTAACAAGCAGCCGCCATCTTTTTTTCTCTTAAATGACTAATTTTGAGACTCCCTGTCGTTTTTTTTTTCCTAAATGACATGTTGGTAGACCCGGTATAGCATGTTAAAACATTACAACCTCGTTTCCCCATCATTTTTCACATTTTTTAAACATTATTATTAACACACTCTGAATATTACATCTATTATTATTATTCGCATAAGCGCGGATTGGATTACTGACGAACTACTTAGGTTAGTTCGTTCTGGTTCGATCAAACAATACATAGATGTCTGATGTAATTCAATCTCTCTGTATAGGTAAGTAGTTGTTTTTTCAAATCCTCAAATCCCCAATGATACGTTTTTAAATGTCCGATGTAATTCGACCTCTCTGTATGGGTAAGTAGTTGTTTCGAATCCTCCAATGTTTTAAGACGCTATACGTAAGGTTAGTTCATTCTGGTTAGATCAGACGATTTTTTTTAATGCTCTATATGAAAGGTTAGTTCGTTCTGGTTCGATCAAACTGAATATCTGCCTACCTGTCAATCTATATGTCTCCTGACTCCTATCTCCTCTCTCCTATCTTCTGTCTCCTATGTCCTATCTTCTGTCTCCTATCTCTTATCTTCTGTCTCCTATCTCCTGTCTCCTATCACAGGAAACACTATCATCGAAGATCATCACATAGATGTCAGATTTAATTCAATCTCTGTATGGGCAAGTAGTTGTTTCAATGAATATTTTGTATGTGTCGTCCCATGATGTGCGTTGACCAATCAGACACCGCCTTCTTTTTTCTAATGACAGCATTGAGGTTTTTTTTTAAGACATCCTGTATATTTTTTTCCGAATGAAAAAATGTGTGGGACGTCCCTGTACAACAAACTATGATGCGCGTTGACCAATCAAACGTAACACGTTGACAAACATCAACAACTGCCATGTTTTCTACCTATCTAAGGTTAGTTCGTTCTTGTTCGATCAAACTGAATATCTGTCACTCTGTCTGTTCTATCTTCCACCTTCTATCTTCCATTTTAAAATGCCAACTTCACTCCAAATCGCACTTTAAAAATGACGGCCCCTATCACGATGCACATTTATGAGACACCCTGTATATATTTTTTGTCTCAACTAGCACGTTGGTACACCTGGTATATATTTTTTCTTAAATGATGTATTTTGACACACCCTATATATGTAAAACAAAAACTTCTGAATCCCTGCATGCCCCAATGAAGCGATGCCCCAATGATGCGATGATTCATTTTTCCGATTTATTTTGAGACACCCTGCTGTTTTTTCTCTTCATTGATGACTATTTTCAAACACCCCCTATATAATACGATTTTTGACAAACTGTTTTTTCTGTGATGTTACGTTGCTACACCCTATATATGTTTTTTCTTCAATTATTAAATTTAAATAACCTGCAACGTACCGCCCTCCGTAACTCTACTGCTTAATTTTAAATCCGGCAACATCCAAATCTCACTCTCCTTACTATTCAAACGCAATATGACAGAGACCAATCTGAAATATACATGCTGCTGTCATATACTCTCTTCCAACCGAATACGTCACGCGGTGAACCCAGCGAACGCTGTCTACGCCGGTTAAAAGCCAAATGGTCTACACGCTCGCATCCTACTACGTCTCGCGCGCGAGCAGCCACCACGCTCGCACCCAAAGTGAGGTTATGTTCAGATTTTGGGTTACAGAGCCTGTTGTTACACTACTCATTCATTGTTTTCATTGAAATCGACCCGACTAGCCCTGATTTCCTACCCTTCATTTTCCACACGTCAAACTCATCAGTAACCGCATTCGCATAAATTCATATAACAACCTACCTATCTGAATTGTAGCTATCAGCAATACCATCTCTCAGTCCCATTCCTGGAGCTGTTTTTATATCAACTTCAAATTTTTAAATAATTATGCTCAATCATTGCACACTCAGTAGATTTATTCTACTCGCCCCAACTAGCCTTGTCTTTCCTCCCTTTATTAGCCACACGTCAAGCTTGTCAGTAACCGCATTTACATAAATTCATGTAACAACTTTTCTACCTGTAATGTAGTATAACTATCATCTTTTCTGTTCAATAATCCCATTTCGACAACTGTTATTTATACCAACTCCAAATATTTAAAATATTTTCAGTCATTCCACACTCATTGGTTTCATTGAAATTGACCCGACTAGCCCTGTCTTTTCATCCTTTATTACTCATGTTTATGTTTGATATTTACGAACGTAAATGCATTGATTTAACATCGTGATTGGAAGTGTATCAGCATTATTCCATTTGTTTTCTCCTGTCATCCTCAATATTTGAAATATTGTCAATCCGCTCTCAGTAGTTTCATTGAAATCGAGCCGAATACCTTAGTCATTCCAACCCTTCACATCTTTGTGTCAAGCTCGATAGTTGTGGAACAAATATTAATTCAGTGTACTACTCTCGAATATACATATGAGAGAACAAGGGAGTCAAATATGTATGTAGAATATCTTGTTGAAACAAATGTAATAATAATGATTATTAAAGTAGGTGTGCCCTATGAGTTTCGAAGAACGTTGATGCTTGAAATATTTTGTTGTAAATAATAATTGTGGGTGGTTTCAAGAAATATCAGAAAATATAGGGTGGACAGAAAATCTGTCAAATAGAAAATGCAACATGGATTCGAACAAAATAATAAAATATAATGACAAGGCCAAAGATGATTGAAAAACACGGGGTGAAATGGTTTAGGAAATATACAGAGTAAATTAAAGAAAATGATTAACCTGAATAGACTCAATGATAGTAGAAAATGCTAATGACATACACAGGGTTGATCGAATGACGAAAAGACATTGTTATATCACAGTGAAATGGAAAATGGAAGATAAAGTGAGTAGAAATTACAAACACTAATCAGATATATTTATTTATAATGGATGGATTGTAAATTTAAGAAATTGAAGAGGGTACGGTTGACTGAGAAATTGAAGTAGGTACGAGATAAATGTAGAATATCTGAAAAAATTAAGAAAGTTACATTTAGATATATACATAGGGTTAATTATTAAAAATATGAAAGATAGAGATTTATCAAGTAAATTAATTGTAACTGACTATGAAAAATATGACCTCTATCAACTGAGAATAAACTCAATCAGAAATTCATTATGAAATACACAGGCAGAAGGTGGAAAATAAAAATATTGATATTTATTCTGACAGTCATGCAGCTATGAAAGAGTTCAACACGTATCAGATTAACTTTCTGCTGGTATGACAGAATCTTAAATGATTCGGGTAACCACTACGGCAGTTGCTAGACGTCACCTCTCCGGTTGCAGAACTGGCAGTGATATTCTTCAAACGAAAAATTTAAGTAGTTGATAGTTTTATGAAAAAAGAAAAATAGTTTAAGTGTCCACAAGTTATTTAGAAGCAATTGAATTGAGTGTTGTTTTAATCAATAATAGCTAGTGTTTTTTGATGTGGAATGTGAGTGCTGAGTTTTTTATGACTATTGATAGGATAACTTATAATTCTGGTGAGTTTATATTTTTTTAAACATATTGGACCAATTTATGCATCATTGCCATATTCATAGTCCTAATCACAGTCACTGTCTTAATCATAAAATCAAATTTTACTGTACATTTCAGTTCTTATGATTACAATCAAGACAGTGATTAGGACTATGATTATGGCAATGGTGCATAAATTGATCCTTATTAATTCACACTGTGATTATCTAAAACATATTTCAGTAATGAACGTGGCTCCCAAACAGCTAAAAGACTAGAAATAATAATAAAACAATAGAGATACTTTGAGTTTTCTTTTATTTTTGAAATATGCAAAAGCTAATAATAAAAAATTGTATAAATAGGTATGGTATAAAAGAATATTATATAAAAAATATAAAAATATGTACATGAACATACACCAAAGAAATGTTTGAATATTACTGAATTCACTGGGCCAATTGTACAATTCAACAACGGCTCAAGTGAACCGAGTTCAGCTGCTAGGGATTAGCCAATAAAATTTCTAGTTCCTCAGCAACCGAACTAGGTTCACTTGAACAGTTGTTTAACTTGTTTTGTACAACTAGCCCTAGGTCAGAAAGAATGTAAAAAATTAAACCATGAATAAACAACAAAGAAGAAATATGCAAAAGCTAATAATAAAAATTGTATAAATAGGTATGGTATAAAAGAATGTGTTTATAAAAAGGTATAAAATATGTACATGAATATACACCAAAGAAATGTTTGAATATTACTAAATTCACTGGGTCAATTGTACAGGACAAGTTCAACAACGGCTCAAGTGAACCGAGTTCAGCTGTTAGGAATTAGCCAATCAAATTTCTAGTTCCTTAGCAACCGAACTAGCTTCACTTGAACAGTTGTTGAACTTGTCTTGTACAACTCGCCCTAGGTCGAAAAAAATTTAAAAAATTAACCCATTAATATGCACCAAAGAAATGTTCGAATATCACAAATTTCACTGGGCCAATTGTACAGGACAAGTTCAACAAATGTTCAAGTGAACAAAGTTCAGCTGCTAGGGATAAGTCAATCGAATTTCTAGTTCCTCAGCAACCGAACTCGGTTCACTTGAACACTTGTTGAACTTGTCTTGTACAACTCGCCGTAGGTCAGAGAAAATGTAAAAAATTAAACCATGAAGATACACCAAATAAATATTTGAATATTACTAAATTCACTGGGCCAATTGTACAGGACAAGTTCAACAACGGCTCAAGTGAAACGAGTTCAGCTGCTAGGAATTAGCCAATCAAATTTCTAGTTCCTCAGCATCCAAAATCGGTTCACTTGAACAGTTGTTGAACTTGTCTTGTACAACTTGCCCTAGGCCAGGAAAAAAATATAAAAAATTCCATGAATATACACTAAAGAAATATTCGAATATGACTCAGTTTATAGGTCAGAAAAATGTTAAAAATGTATCCAGGAATATGCACCAAAAGAAATGTTTTAATATCACTCAGTCCACTATGTTAGTTTATCCACACCTAACATAATGGCCCGATCCAGATCTTCAATCTCCCTTTGTTTTTTTTTGTTGTCACGAAGCAACCTTTCAATTTCTTTCTGGTTCTTTTCCAACTGGCCCTCCAACTCTGCCCTCCTTGCTCTCTTCTTCTGTATGAAGGCACTCAGTAAATTGTTTATCTCAGCGAGATGAGAGTTATTCTCCTGAGTGCCTTCGAGGGAGTTATCTGCAGTTTCATTTGGGTCCTGTTCGCCATCATCCTTTTCGTCCTTTTCTTGGATGGAGTTGTCCTGTTCGCCATCTTCACTACCTTCATCTTCTTGGGTTATTGTCTCCATTTTGTCTTCCCCATCATCACTCTCCGAGCTGCTGGGGCTCTCTGCTTCACTTATGTCCTTGTATATGGCAGCTGGTGTTGACGTATACGCTGGTATGAAACCCTTCCTCGCAGCATTTATTGGCCTCAAGTTCGAAAAGGTTCCGTCCAGTATTTCAATATCACTGCCAATACTAGAAGAAGATCCACTTTTCACTAACCGGAAGCCCCCATCACTCGGAAGCTTCTTAAAATGTGACAATAACCTAAGCTTCTTGACTGGTGCTAACTGACTTTTGCTGCTCCCAACTCGCGATTTCATTTTTAAGGTTTATGTTATGTTTGTTTGATTCAATTACTTCAATAAAAAAGTTGTACTAATAATTTAAGACAGCGAGTTTGGCTTTACATATTCCTACCCTCTCATAATCCCATTTTCAATAAGTGTACCAATGAAACATTTTCAAAATGAATTTGCTTCTGCCTTTGAGTTTTCAACCAATAGAAACACTCCATCACTCCTCCCAGAACAATAACTGAATTTGTGTATTAGTGGAAGGGACTTTCTCAAATTTTCTCATGAAATATTTGCCGAAAAATTCCGAATAAACATTTTTCCATAAAATAATGTTTCTCGCAGATTTTTTGCACACCAACTTGCAATCTGAGAGCATCTTCAAATTTCAATACCCTGCAATGAAAGAAGAGACATGCTCTCAAATAAAATCATGTTCATTGATTTGATAAAAATGTAAATGTAAGTCTGCAAATTATTTATCACTCTGAATATTTGAAACATGGGAATTAAAAATATGGAATTTTGTCACTAGACACTTGGGTGTCTAGTGAAAGTAATGGTAATATGAAAGTTTCATTTCAGTAATCCCTTACATGATTTTTAATATATAATTCTGAAACTATTGTGGGTATAAAAGTTTCATTTTAGTAATCGCATACAGGGTACCTCATGATTATTGAGATTCATTTCTGAACCTATTGGTAGTGTGAAAATGTTTCATTACAGGTTGTCGCATGATTATTAAAATATATTTCTGAAACTACTTAATGGTAGTATGAAAATTTCATTGAGAGGGATTCATTTGAGAAATTTGTTTGTAACTCATTCTGGATATCTGATAACCATATATTGACCTTGAAACCCTTGAACCCTTTTAAAATTTTTCTAACCTTGTTTGTAACCAGCAATCAGCAAATTCCAGGAAATCCCACACGTGCACTTCTTGACCTTTGACCTTGATTCCTTTTGCTCTCTCATAGGGTTTGACCTTGATTCCTTTTGCTTTCTCATAGGGTTGACCTTGATTCCTTTTGCTCTCTCATTTCCTATCTACTCTCATCTGTTCAAAAAATCAGGTTGTCCACTCTATCGTCCAGGAGAAGATCGCTCTTTCACCCGAAGATGACAAACGCTACCTGATTCCAGGAAGTGAGGAAACATGGGGAAACATGGGGACATTATTCAATTAATAAAAATTTAATGGATACATTAGAATAACTATGTAAATTTGTTAAAATAAAATGTATGATTTGATATCGACTATTTCTACTCACTCCTGCGATGAGTGAGAAACGTGGGAAACGTCTGCATGTGAAACTTTTTGAGTCTTATTGGTTATACTAAACATGTTTTATTTGGAATTAACTTATTTCCGCTCACTCCCACGATGACAAAAATTTTAATGGCTACATAAGCAATAACTTAAAGAAAATTTTGGTAGTTATGATAGCCTGCTGGGGAAACTTTCACAAAAAAAAAGGAAACGCATTGGCTGTCCTACCTCCTGGTTGATGTGGAAACGGACTTGTCATCATGTGGAATGAGTACATTTTTTCTAGACAAAATTTCACAGATCATTACATTTTAACGAGTGACACAATACATTCAAAATAGATGTAGCTCACACATTTCAAAGAGTGATTCTTTTAAATAAGAAAATTGCTACTCAAATATTATATAAATCAAAGTTGATCAGAAATAAAACACACATCATAATTTTAATATCTATTGAATACAAGAAGACCTTTACATGATCTATAAGCTTCATCTTCTTTTCTGGAACCTTCTTCCAGTGAATATTTCTGAGGTTGCTCAATATTACTTTTCATTGCTTCATTGTTATTAATATAGGAGGGTGTTTGGATATTGCTGCTGCTGCGATGTTCAAGCTGGGTATGGGTATTGCATGATAAATGCTTATTTTTCCTTCTTTTAGGGGGAAACCTATGATATTTTGATATTTTCACGAACTGTTAGCGTTCGCAGGTTCTTCGGATTTATATCTTTGTTTGTGAGCATTAGTTAGTATTGAACATATTTTTATGTCATCAAATCTTCTGCATTGTAATGTTGAGGTACTCGTTTCAATAACAATTGGAGTAATCCGGCCGTTAGAACAAAACGTTGTCATGTACAACCACTTTATCATTTTTATAACGTACTGGGGTATTACCGATAACATATCCATCGTTGAATCGTAGATTATAAGTATCAGACTCGATCATTCTTCACTGTTTCCCATGTTTACTACCCTCCACCTCTATATTTTTGCCAAGTGTTCGGTGCAACATATTGAATACAACTGAATTGTCTACACTCCAACAAGTCTATATATAACTACGACATACTGCACCATACTGCGACATACTGCGACATACCGAACATACCCATACCACGACATACAACGACAAACCGAACATACCCATACTACGACATACGGCGACATACCGAATATACCCATACTACGACATACGATGACACATCACGTTTAGCGTAAGTAGGGCATACTGTGACATACACTAACATACTCAACCATACAGAACATAACCATACAGCTACATACCTTGTTCAGCGAAAACTAAAACGAAAAAACGTTGACCAACACGTGTTATCGAATAAAAAAAAAAAACGAAAACCATCGGACGGAACGGTTCAATAAAAAACACGCAAAAAGACGTCATTCGCATTCGAAAAAACAACTAAAATTTGAAACGCTACAACATGCAAAACACAATAAGCGTTTTTCACATTCTAAAAAACGACCTAAAATTAAACCATAAAAACTGTATGTTTACATGTATTCCTTATGGAGAAAAGACATTTCAAAATTGCTCAAAATACACGTTTTTTCGCGTTCGAAAAAACAGCTAAAATTTTAAACGCTAAAACATGTGAAAATGCGGTCGCAATAAGCGTTTTTCGCGTTCGAAAAAATAGATGAAATTTGAAACGTTAAAACATGCAAAGAATGCGACTAAAATAGACGTTTTATATGGTAAATTCAGGTATTCACTCTAAAACAATACATAAACAAGGTGAGTTCGTTCTGGTTCAATCAAACTGAATATCTATCAGTCTGCCTACCTATCAATCTGTCAGTATTCAGTCTCTCTGAGTAGTTGTTTCGAATCCCCCATGAAGCGTGTGAGACGTCCCATGATGTAAAAACGCTGACAAACACGTCATCGAAAACGAAAACCATTGTCCAAACGTGTCATCGAAAACGAAAAACGGTGGCAGAAGTGTCATCGAAAACGAAAAACGTTGACAAACACGTCATCTAAAAACGAAAAACGGCTTCAAACACGCCGATGCACGTTTTTTGAAACACCCTGTGTACGTAAAACAACAACTTTTGGATCCTCATACCCCAATGATGCATTTTTCTTCGATTCATTTTTTCCGCCTAACATTGGTACACCTGGTATAACACGTTGACAAACAACAGCTGCCACCATGTTTTTTTTCTCTTAAATGACGTATTGGTACACTTCGATTCTCCATCGACTCATCTTTTTTTGCGTTGGGTACTGGGAAACTCTTATCTTTGATACGGATCAGCTCGACTACGTCACAGCTGAACGGCAGAGCAGCGAGCGCGTGACCTTGAAAGGAACCATTTTCGCTATTTCGGACCTTAGCGTTTTTCATGAACACATCTCCCGATTATCTGAAGTCTTCGAACGTCTTCGCAAAACCAATCCCAAAATTCAGCCCGACAAGTGCGAATTTCTTCGCAAGGAAGTCGCTTCCTAATGGGCACATGGACGTTGGAAAAACGTTGTGAAATGGTTGAAAACGCAACGTCAGAAATTAGTTTTCAACTAACATTTTATAAAGGAAAAAATGTCGCGCGAATCAACGTTATTTTAAACCAAATAAATGCGTGAATTAAACGTTGCTCATCATCTTGATATTGCCGTTTTCAATCACGCTCATTAAACGTCAGGGATACTTGATGAAACAACGTTGTTTTTTACCAAATAAATATGGAAACTAAACGTTGCTCATTATTGTTTTATTTCCGTTTTCAATTAAGCTTATTAAACGTCAACAATAATGAATAAATAAACGTTAAATAATAAACTCTGTATATTTGAAGACGTTTCACATAGGTAGTTTCAAAACTTCGAATTCAACTCAGCAGGAAATCTATTGTTTGTTAACGGCATGCTTGGCTCAAGTGAAGCCAAGTCAAAATTATTTGAAATTATTTCAATGAAACAAACTATTATGAACCTCCTTGAATGTTGGAATTTACGCATTCATAATATGTTGCATTCAATTGAAATCCTTGCAAATCAGCAGGCCGTTCATAGTAAGTGTCCTGAAGTTCACCTGGAAAAAACATATAAATTATGACTAGTTGAAACAAATACACGTTTTTTTAAATTTTTTACTTTCATTCCATTGAAAATAATAATTTTTATTTCAACCATTTTTAAAAACAATCTTTTCTTTCCAGAGCTCATACTAAGCAAAGCATATTTCAGCCAGTCTTTCACAGTCTTAGATATTTTCGATTCGTTCATTTCATTGGCATTATTGACTCTTACAGCAGCCGTGAAAAATAAAAAGGAATTATTACATAATTTTTGTTCTAATAATTATGAGTAATAATGAAAAATGGACTAAATAATCTGATATCGCGCCCCACGCTATGCGATATGTATTATTCGTCGGCAAGTATCCAACATAGAACAACTACTGCCCCCTACGGCCGTTGCATAATATCTGTTGGATTATTGGCAACGTTTTCTATAGGAACTACTGCAATGCTGAATGAACACCTACGTGCCATTTTCATGGTTCTGCCTCTCGTCAGCGAAGCGAAGTTTTTTCTGTTGGATAATTGCCGATGTATATACCTATTGTACTCTTGAAGATTGGATTATTCAATCTATTTTCCATTATAACTGTAGAATTGTCTTCCACCAAGTAGTACCCACAATTTTTTCTCTTAATAATAATAAGTTTATATGCATAAAATTTGAAACAATGAGTTTACATTTGGGAATTTTTGTAAATAAACATGAATAAGTCACAGAAGTGTATAACAGTGGAACTGTTATACTACTTGTGCGTGACTTTGATCATGAAATCATTATAATAATGCATATAATTAAATAATTTTAAAAACATTCAACATAAATATATCATGAAATTTTGTATAAATAAAAAACATTAAGGACAAATAAATCATTTTGGAAACATTCAACATCAATATCATAAAAACGTATAGATAAACTTTTTGGACATCAATATAATATATGGATAGAATTATAAGGACTAAAATTGTTAATATACATTCACAAGTAATACCATTGAAGTATAAAAAATATTATAATAGGTGTGACTATAAAGCTGCAATATGTAATGTAAGACTACTGTCTGCTATGTAGATGTCAAACAAATAATAAGGTATAATTATATTCAGTTTAAGTCATATTGGAAGGGGAAATCAGTGATTGTTTTAATATTCATTTTCGTTATCAGCATTTCATATTTTTATTCACAATATCATGGAAGAATGATCTTTCAGTTTTCGTAATCCACTTTTTAGCCTTTTTCTTGAAACAGATCTTGTTATCAATATTTCTTATGCAATCTGGTAATATATTGTACAATCGAGGTCCCAGGTAAGCTGCATTTCTCTGTCCTATAGTTTTGTTACAGGCTGATAATATCACCGAATTATTTCTTCTTCTCGTATTGTAGTTATGATTGGAAGGATGTAACTCAATATTTCCTTTTTTTATATTATTTAGTATACTCATACAGAATAGTTCTCTTATTTTAGTTCGAAAATATGAATAGGAAATTCATAAAATCTTTTGTGGAATCATCTATATATATATATATATATATATGTATATATATATGTGTGATTCAACCAAAGCGTAATATAGTATTCTCATATAATTGGTGTCCAGAAAGTCTCTCAAGTATTTAAATCTGTATAGCAATCCCCTCAGTTTTTTACCCACGTTTTTTATTTGTAGGTCCCATCTCAGATGCCGATCTATTACAATGCCAAGGTATTTTATTGATTTTCCTTCAGGTATTTCATAACTATCTCCTATTTTGAGTGGTCCCATATTCGGTAGTCCATTAGAATAGGAGGAAAATGGTAAATATTTTGTTTTTGTGAAGTTAGGTGTGAGTTTGTTGCCCCTAAACCATTTTTCTATTTCAAGAAAGTCATTTTCTACAAGTTCCTTCAGATCTCGCCAGGAATTCGATTTATACAGAATGGCTGTATCATCTGCAAAGCTCAAAATTTTTCCTTGGGTTTCAATTTCAAGTAATCCATTTATATAAATTGAGAACAACAATGGGCCCAGTACTGTTCCCTGTGGGACTCCGTAGGAGACAGTTCTATAGGTACTCGTTACTTCATTGATTCTCACTCTCTGCTCTCTATCAGATAAATAACTTTTGATGATATTATAGGAATTTCCTCTGAGTCCGTAGGAGAATATTTTATTCAGTAGCTTATCGTGACAGACCGTGTCAAATGCTTTAGCTAGATCTACGAATATGCATAAGGTAGCTTTTTTTTCGTCTAAGGCATCATAAATATACGATGATAAAAAGAATATAGCATCTTCTGTTGATCTTCCTGTTCTGAACCCATATTGTCTATCCGATATAACTTTATGCTTATTCAAAAAACACAATATTCTCTTTTTATGATTTTTGATATATTAGATATGAGTGAAAGTGGTCTATGATTTACCATTTCTCTTTTATCCCCGTTTTTGTAGATTGGCTTTATAAGCCCTGATTTAAAAATTTTTGGAAAGCACCCAGTATCTATACACCGATTTATTAAATAAGGGCTTTTATTTCATTCACTAACTCTTTCATAGTTTCCGAACGGATATCATCATCCCCTGGGGATTTTTTTGGTTTCAGTTGATTTATAATTTCTTTCACTTCATTTTCATCAGTAGTATATACATACATGGTGCTCTCGACTTTTTTTATATTGTTTTCGTAATTTGGGGGTTCAGTTATTTTCATTGCAAAGTTTTCGCCTAGTTTGCTATAATATTCGTTGAAATTTTCGCATATTTCCATTTGGTTATGAATTATCCTGTCTCCTTCTAGCTTTATTTCATTAATGTTCGTTGCGACTTCTGATTTATTACAAATTTCATTGACTGCGTTCCAAAGTCCTTTTGTACTATTTTTGTTTTCTTCAATTATGTTATTAGCGTATTTCTTTTTGGCTGCAATTATTAATTTATTCAAGACACTTTTCAGTTGTCTATATTCTTCTCGAAGTTCCATGCTTTCTGCTTGAGTTCTTACTTTTTTATATAGATCATTTTTTCTATTGACAATTTCTATTATTTCAGGGGTAATCCATTTTGTTCTAGCACGGTTTTTGTTTTTTACTCTCACTTTCACTGTATTTCTTTCGATGTACATTTTCAGTTTTTCAATGAATTTTCTGGATATAATTTCTGTATCATTTTGGTTATAAACATCATTCCATAACTCATCCCGCAACTCATTTCTGAGTACGTTGTATTTGATAAATTTTTTGTATTTAATTTCATTATTATGTGATCTTTCTCTTTTTTCTGGATTGAATGTAACCGCAATGGAAAAATTATCAGTTATAGTACTTTGTATAATGTATGATTTTAAATTAATTTGGTTTTTACATTTTATGAAAAAGTGATCTATACAAGATCCACCTCTTGGTCGTGTTACATCGTTTATATGAGATATAAATCCATGTGCATTCATCATTTTGTATTCTTCTGCATAGTCTAATTTTGATAACAAATCGATGTTTATATCACCGGTAATTATTTGAATGTCATTGTTTTCTATACTTTCTAGATACCTCCCTAACCCAGCATTAAATTGTAAGGGGCAAGTATTGGGAGATCTGTAGATTGCAGTAATTGATATATTAGATGGTCGTTTTTTGATAACTATCTGTAGAGCTTTCATTTCTGAAATATTTTGAATATTATATGAATAATCAAGTGTTTCCCTAATGAATACGATAACCCCATCGTTCTTATTCAAATTCCCTTCGTTGTAAAGTGTTCACTATGTATGTTTCAGTCAATATGATAACATCAATTTTTTCAGGAATTTTACGTAGTGATATATACAATTCATCAATATTAATAATGATACATTTGACAAAATATGATAGTGACGAGTTTGATGAGAAAAATTTGGATGAATTATGTATCTTTTACTTAACTGGCTGCTATACTTTCAGATTCTATTAGTTATATATAATTCAATATTAAAACACTTCAAAAGAAAATTTGTTCTTTTTTTTCCATTTGTGCCGTTTTATTATTGGAAAAAATTACACCCATTATATTTTTCATGCATTTGTCTTGTTTACATTTTTTCATCAGATTTAGATTATAAAAAAACAAAAAGAGTTCAACGATGTGCCTCATAACCTTAAATCACACAAATACCTACAAAATGCTATGTATTTTTTTTGTATTATGTAGTTATAATTTTTCGAACTCGAGTCTCAATCAGAACCGCAAACAAATGCAGAAATTGAGGCATGACTGAAGCGTGCCTATATACGATTTCTCGCCACTTCGTTAGATAATCTATGAGCTTTTCATATTATGCTTGTCAAATGTTCACCAAATAATATTCTAAAATAACTATTTACCATTCATTTAATTCCATCTACACTTCACAGAACAGGCAGTACCTACACACATACAATAAACTTGCTTGAAAATATTCAAAATGGCTTCGACCTTCGTCTTCTAAATCCAAGTATATCGAACTGAACTGCAACTGTCTGGAAACTGGGATTTGGGAATCGGATAGGTTCGCATTGAGAGAGAACCAGTCATCGGCTTTCGTCGGTGTAGGGAGTGTAGGTAATCTCGCTGTTGAAACCTCCATCCGTAGATATGACGCAATAGGTGATATGGATATTAAAAATGTGAATGTTTTTGTTCGTATTCGAATTTAATTATATTTTGGAAATGGAAGTTTTTCTTTGATGTTTATACAATAAAAAAAGTCCTCCCAAAGAGAATTAATAACACTTTACGACAAAAAATATTACTCGTTTGGGAATGGAGTTTGAAAAACGTATCAAAAACAATGATATATAAATCGCATAAAACGTGTTCCGTTAACGTTTTTTTTTCAAAATTAAATTAACGTTAGAGAAACAAGTATTTTGAATGAAAATATTAACGTATTTTTTATGACATTATAACGTAAGTTTTTAACGTAGAAACCACGTTGAAACTACGTCTCCAAAACAGTTTTCTAACCTTGAAGATAACGACCAATTTTCAACGTTGAGTATTAAAGTTAGAAAATAACGTACCTACTATAGACATTTGGGAATGAAGTATGAGAAACTTATTATAAACATTGGTAAATTAATCGTATGAAATGTGTTCAGTGAACGTTTTTTGCTTTAATTGAAATAACGTTTGAGAAACGAGTATTTTGCTACACGACATTTTGACGTCAGTTTTCCACGTAGTGTTAGAGGAGCACCGTTGAAAACACGTCTTCTAAACGTATGTTTTCAACGTTGAAGATTACAACCAATTTTCAAGGGTGAAATTTCCAACCTGAAACGTTTATATTCACGTTGATGACACGTTTAAATAATGTGCGTGTGCTCATTGGCAAACGTTGTTGGAAAAATTACTGTTATCTTTTCATTTCACTAACTGTGAGGAAAACTGATGAATCGTGTTAAAAAAAAAGCTAGTTTACCGTGAGTACTTCACCAATTCGATGAAAAATTGTTTGATAACAATGTATAATAAACTTCAGCAATATGCGGTTTGGAAACGATGGTTAAAAACATATTTTTTACGTTATTCTATTAATAACAATCGAAAAATAGTGACAGAATCGCGTTGAAGAAACGTTAATTCAAAAAGTTAAACCAACGTTGCAAATAAACGTTACTTATTGTGAGTAGTTCATGGATTCGATAATAAATAGTTAGAAAACAATGTATAATACATGTTGGTGCACGACAAATGAGGAACGTTGTTGACAAAGATTTGTTTCACGTTTTCCCCTTACCTTCTGGGAGGAATCAGTGAAAAAATAACGTTTGGGAAACGATTATTCTATAAGATGAATCGACATTTTAGATAAACGTTTTATAAAGGCATACTTTCAACATATCGTCAGAAAACACCGTTTGAATAACATTACATATACGATTAGCTTCAACGTTGAACTTCTCAACCAAAAACGTTTATTCAACCAATTATACGTGAACTAAATGTTGTAAAAACGTACATGTGCCCATTGGGTTATCTAGGACATCTAATAACCCAGGATGGTGTAAAACCAAATCCTATTAAAATCAAATGCATCAAAAACTTTCCAGAACTCAAAAATCCCAAAGATATCAAATCGTTCCTAGGACTCTCAGGCTACTACAGAAGGCTTATCCCGAACTTTGCCAAAACTTCAAAACCCCTAACAGGACTCCTACAAAAGGATATCACTTTCAATTTCGACCAAGAATGCAGAAATGCCTTCAAAAATCTCAAACAGGCACTCACCACCTTTCCAATTTTGAATTATCCTAATTTCGACGAACCCTTCCTCCTCACCACTGACACAACCGCATTCGCCATTGGCGCCGTCCTTTCTCAGGGACCTATCGGGAAAGCCCTTCCCATTAGTTACGCTTCTCGAACCTTGTGCACAGCTGAAACCCGTTACTCGACGATTGAAAGAGAATTACTTGCGATAGATTGAGCAGTGGAGCACTTCCGCTCCTATCTTTTTGGGCGAAGGTTCAAATTAGTAACTGACCATCGTCCCCTGACATGGCTTTTCTCCATTAAAGATCCTGGCAGTAGACTTGCTCGCTGGCGCCTCAAGCTTGAAGAGTACGACTACGAAATCATCTGTAAACCCGGAAAAGTAAACAAAAGTGCAGACGCACTTTCACGAATTAAAATCAATCACTTTGAACAATGTGCGAAATTTCAATCAAAATCTTACATTTGGAAGAAGAAAATTCAAACAACAACCTTGACGCAGACAATCAGGCAGACAATCAGACAGACGAACCAGACTTGGAACGAACGGCAAATGAGTTTGGAAGATTCATCGATCTTTACAAAACAAAATCAATTATTGACTACTCAAAAATTGAATTCGTCAATACTCAATTATTAAACAAATCAAACAAAAGTATAATTACATTCTTTTGGCAAGACAGATTACAAGAATTTCATCATCATTGAGGACATTTTTGAAAAACAAGCAGACTGCGCTCCTGATCAAATCAATATCCTAGGTAGCAAGTCTGTGAAAGATAGAAAGTACTATATTATCGCATTACCATATATTCCTGATGCAGTACCCAAACAGTTGTTTTATGTTCTTTACAAAAACCAAATGAACTCGACCTCTCGAAAACATATTTCATTGAAAACAATTTCGAACTCTCTGTTCTCGAAATTATTTGCCTCATTTACAATGACAGAGACATTAAATTGAAAATTTGTCAAAATATACGTCCATTCCGGATGAAATTCCCGTAATCCTGGATCATTACCACACAGGAAAAGCTAACCTTCATCGTGGCATAAATGAGACGGTTAGACGAATAAAAAAAAATATAATTGGCAAGGCTTAACCAAAGATGTAGAATACTTCGTTAAAAATTGCGAAATTTGTCAAAAAGTGAAAGTATGTAGAAAAAATTTGAATAGTCCTCTGGTTATCACGGAAACACCAGAAACCCCTTTCGGAAGAGTCAACATTGACATCTGTGAAATCCCCACAAAAAATTACGCTCTTACCATCAGAGACGAACTGACAAAATTTACTCAGGCCTACCCTCTGAAGACAAGACAGCAAAGTCTGTGATCAATACCCTTTTGCTATACTTTCAGCACTACGGAACCCCACTCCGAATCCATTGTGATTCAGGTCGGGAATTCGAGAACAACATGCTCAAAGACCTTTGTACTCTATACGACATAAAACTGACCTACTCTAGTGTGAAACACCCTCAGTCCAATGGATCACTAGAAAAATTTCATGCAACATTAATGGAAATGATTAGGGCGCGAAAGACAGAACATCCTGTTATAATAACACCAAAAACAATACTCACGATTTCACCCCATATGAACTCGTATTTGGACATACCTCTAGTAGACCACCAGAGACACTGTACAATCAAAAAGTACTCATATCTAAACACGTACGAGATCTGAACAACAGAATATCCCACGCAAAAGAACCCAGACTCAGAAAGAAAAAGCCAAAGCTCGATTTGACAAAAATGTTTCAGACAAAATACCCAAGTATAAAGTAGGTAAAAGAATCGCAAATAAAAGACAAATTGTGAAACAAATTCAATGGCCCATTTGAAATTTTGGAAATATTGAAAAATTCAGCAATTTTAGTAAATTGGAAAACAAGACAAAAAACTGAAGTAAATTTCGATAGGTTAAAAGTTATTTTGAAGACGAATAATTCAATTACAGGTTCATCCTGCTGATTTCGGCAGCCAGTTACCAATACAAGCTTGAACCAATCAATCGGCATCTTTCATCATGAAGAATCCTCTGTTAAACTCTCTAATGATAAATGGACACTATTGATTCACAAATACTTAGAACCAATACAACTAGCCTTGGACAAAAATGACAAAATTCTACAAAGCATGATGGATCTTCTAGAAACAGACAACCCTAGAATGGAAGCCTTCAGAGCTCAACTCAAAACCCACGCAAGCCTCATACCCCAAATTTCCCAATCACTCGATTTGAAATACCGTGAAGTACTTGCTGATACTTGATCTTACAATAGAATGAAACGTGGATTGATAAACGGTGTAGGAACATTTTGGAAAACCATCACCGGCAGCTTATATGCTTCCGATGGGGAATATTTCAAGGAGTGTATAGACAAAATTAGTAAGGACGAATATCAACTTGAAAATCTTATGAAAAATAAAACATCGGTTACAACTTCAGTCATAAAGAATTTCAATAATACTATACAAAAATTGCAAATTGACGAAGAAACATTCAATAAAGATTTAAAAGAAATCGAACATTCAATATACACTATTTCCGATGATCTAACTCTCATTCAGGCACAGCTACAAACTTCTGAATTGTGTGAAGCACTAATGGAAAGTAATATGTTTCTTGAATCAAGTCTTGATGATATTTTGAATTCAGTTACTTTTGCTCGTCTTAAAATCATTCACACATCGATCGTTTCTTCAAGAACTTTAGTGAAGTCTCTTCGAGAGATATCATTATCAAAAAACAATTTACCTCTTCCAATCTATTCGTCAACTGTTGCTCAATATTTGGAAATCATTGAACTCCACGCTTATCAAACCGATTCAAAAATAGTGTACGTTCTCAAAATCCCCCTCGTCGAACTCGAAACTTATACCCTATACTGGATACCCCAACAGGATTCCATCATATTTTGCAAAAGTATATTGCGAGAGACGACGATTCAATGTTGTACGTTTCTCTCCGTCCGATCCACTACCAGTTACCATCAAGTGCATCAACAGAGAGGCAGTCACTCAAATCATCAACAAAAACTCTCTTCTCAGACTTCAACCCTCGTCACTATGTCAATTAGTATTCTTTGTAACGGTGGTACGTACCACCTCGTAGTTTCTTTTTAAAGTCAATTATATAATTATCGAGATAACAGGCATAATTGATTAATACCACTTATTTCTTGTGCAATACGAATTATTTGATAATCATCTTGAAAATTTTCATTATATACTGCTAGCTCACCCCACACTTCTTTGAGCTCTACTGGTTCCACCTCTACCTGCGACGTCTCCATTTCACTGAGTGCACTAAGTATTAACCTGAAAATTTTGTAATTTGAAACACTCGTTTCCTCGTATGGAAATTTATTTCCATTCTTCACAATATAAAAAATGCGAATACGAGTTTCATGGTAACACAATTCATCCTTAATTTTTTACTCAAATTTGTGTGTGGTTACAGAACTACAATCCATAACTATCTGAACAATGCATAAAAATCTAAAATCTAAGTCGAAGTGCTTGTGAGGCCGCATAACCTGTACAATACCACTACAATCTATTTGATTGTACACCTGTTTTTTTCGGCTTTTATTCATTCCTATATAAGATTTTCTCCCAGCAAATGAAGAAAATGATTTATTATTAGGTACTAAAATATATTAAAAACCTAATTAGTACAGTAACAACAGACAAATGTACGCAACAAGTGGAAAATGAATCATAGCACTTTGAAACTCGGCACATGACTTCTTGACATAATGTATTTATTGTTAGAAAAACAATTGTTTACCAAAAATTCAGGGGTCGACCCAAAAACAAATCATGTAAAAAAATTAAATTTTTTTGCTGTATAAGATTTATCAACAAACAATTTCAACAAGGCGAAAGGTAATTCAATTCTCCTCAAAAAATATACTTAGTTGTTTCTCACAAAATGCGCTCGTATTCTCAAAAAACCTGATTGAATTCCGATATCAAATTTCAGGCTCAAGTTAACCCGCCACTGTCATTTGCGGCAGGGCCGAAAATTAGATTTATCATAACTTTGCTAAAACTTATAGTAGAAGGAAAAGAAAAAGTGTATATCGTTCCTGAAGACTTCCTCATGCAAATATAACATTTGAGTATCTGAGTACCCATAATGTCTTTTATCTCACTTCACATGCCCCGTCTACGATATTTACGGAGAATCCGAAAGTCAGTTGATATGGAATAATTATACTGAAGCAGGAATTAGTTTTTTTTTGGCATGTATAAGTGGGACCTATCACACTAATCTGAAATTGTTGCATATTGTCCAAAGAGGGTATGAGTTGCTGCTTTAGTATAACAATTCCATATTTACTGAATTATTTATGATTTTCGGATCATCCGCAAACATCTCCGTGAAGTGTGACAAAACACTTTTTTGATTACCCAAATACTCGCATATTATATTTGCATGAGTAGGTAGAAGTCTTCAGAAACGATATGAACTTTTCCTTTTTCTCCTTCGATCATTTTCAGCAGAGTTATGACCAATCAAATATTCTACTCCGCTAGAACTCTTAGAGGCGGGTAAGTGTGAACCTGAAATTTGATGTCGGCGTTCAATCACGTTTCCTGGGGAAAGGAGCGCGTTTCATAATTTAATTGTCTTTCACTCTGTTGAGTTATTTTTTTCTATCAATCAGACACTTTCCAAGAATACAGCAAAAATGTACTCATTTATTTAAGTATTTTTGTGAAAGATTAGCAGCAATAATTTCATAGGCATCACAACCTTCAATATAATTGTTGAGATTGCTCTAGAATAAATTTCTCTACTCACTTTTAGACGAACAAACTCAGTTCGATCTCTCTTGATGCCTTACGTAGTCTCTTTCACTGAAGAAGTTCTTGATTGTATAAATTCCAATTTTCACAGCAGGAGAAACAACAATGCACGACAGTTAGTTGACACGTGTATATAAGCCAGACGCCGGGACTTGGGACACACCGCACACGCAGCTCATGATTTGAATTGGAAGGATACCGAGAGAGCTTATCCAAACCAGGGGTCCATTCTTGGCTTTTATATCGTGGTGAAGTAATCCTGGACCTTATTGACTATATGATAAAAAAAAGATGAATTCATCTTCTTTCGTTTCTGATAGTCAGGGGTTTCTGAAAATCCTGCTATTTGACAAAATACCTTATCATGAAAAATAAATGAATTTTTAAACGGCCTTTGAATTTTTGAAATTGTGAATCACTTTGGGGTTCTTTTTGTATAATTAACAATACAGATGTGAATTAAGTGCAAACCTCATGCTTGAAATTGCGTATTTTATTTTTCATGCAGGATGTGCCTAAGCGATTATTTTCTACATTTACTGAAGAAACTGGGATTTTGGGTACGTTGAAAAATGAGGCAGGAGTTAAACCCAGTTTTCTTCGGCATGTATAAGTGAGACCTGTCGCACTCCTCTTAAATCATTGCATACAGTCCAAAGATGGACCTGGTTCCGGCACTATAATTTGCTAACAAATGTTGTTAAAATTTGTTATTACGAATCTCCCAGGTTTTCGGAGAAAACCCTTCGGAAGCAGAGCTTGTGCGACCAAGGGAGACCCGGGACCTACAGCTTAAAAAGTGGAATCCGAACCACTTTAGCTCCGTGATGGCGGTGGGGATCGAACCCGGGCCGCCTGGGTGGGAGCAAACGCTCTAACACCTCGACCAAATTGTTCCATATTAACTGAAATATCCATGATTTTCGGATCCTTCACAAAGCGCAGAATGGTTATGTGAATTAGAAAAAAAAAAACGTTCAGGTATTTATATACCCACATGTTATATCTGCATGAGAAGGAAAAAGTCTTCAGGAACGTAATGCACTTTTACTTTTCCTTTTCTGATTATTTTTAGCACGGTTATGACGGATACAATGTTGGGTGAGCACGAGCCCGAAATTCGATGTCGGCGTTCAATTACGTTTTTTGAGGAAACCGAAGCATTTTCGAATGGGGAATGGGGATCATTCTTATGGAAAATTGAGTTATCTTTCACCCTGTTGAAACCGCTTTTTGATAAACCATATAGTTTTCAAGATTACAGCAAAAAAACTATTCACTTATTTTGAAATGAAAAAAAATGTATTCACCTGAAGACGATTGCAGATTCAAGCAATTGAAAAGTAGTCAAAAAAATTGAAAGTAGAAATCTTTCAACCATTAAGACGATGGAAGTCCGAAGCACAAGTAATCACGAAAAAAAATGTGTTCTTCCCCTGGAATTTTGGTGAACAATTTTTTTTCTTTTTACAAAGAATAAAAACTCGAAGTCATCTCCACAATTTAATCGTAGGTTCATTTTTTTTCTTGTTTGGCATGGTTTCAAGTACCAGCATGCCTAATTTGGTGGTGCTATCAACGTGTATCAACTAGTTTCAGTTGATACGTCAAGAAGAGTACTTCGACCACGCCACTGAAAATGACTGCTGCAGTTGCAGTTGAAACGTTTGCAGATTTTAAACAAAGAATACCACGGCAAAACTCGGAGACCAACAAAAAATTGACGACAACTGTGAAAGCCTACACTCCTAAATTACCTTATTGTGTTAAAAATTGATCGTTTGCAGCACCACCAAACTTGGTATGCTAGTTGTTGGAACACGAAAAAAAATTGTTTACCGAAATTCCAGGGGTGGAACATTTTTTTTTTCGTTTAAAAATAAATAATTAGATTATTGCTGTAATCTTGGAAAGTATATGATTTATCGGAAAAACAACTCAAGAAGGTGGAAGACAAATCAATTTTCCATAAAAATGATTCCTAGTAGTTTTTTTATGAAATGCGCTCGTTTTCTCAGGAAACGTGATTGAACGCCGACATCAAATTTCAGGTTCACGCTTACCCACCACTGGAAGTTCTGGTGGAAGCGAATATTTGATTGGTCATAACGCTGCTAAAAATGATAGGAGAAGGAAAAAGAAAAATTCATATGGTTTCTGAAGACTCATACCTTCTCATGCAAATATAATATGCGAGTATTTGAGTACCTAAAATTTGTTTTGTCGCACTTCACGGAGATGTTTGTGGATGATCCGAAAATCATGAATAATTTAGAGAATATTGAATTATTTTACTAAAGCAGCAACCCATAGAGGGTATGGGTTTATGCAACAATTTCAGAGTAGTGTGACAGGTCCCACTCATACATCCCAAAAAAGCTTTTTTTTTACTCCCGCCTCATTTTCAACTCACTCATAAAACCGGTATTCTCTTCAATAAATGTTGAAAAAAGTATCTTATTCATATCCTGCATATACAGTGTGTCTCACTTCCCATGGAAGCACCCCCGCATCTTCCGTAATAATTAAGGTAGAATGATGAAACTCTCAGGACAGATGAAAATGGTCGAAATGCGCCCACCACCTCAATTGGGTTGGCCTAAGTGATATACATTGCCCACCACACGCGATGGAACAACCCATTTTCACGGTAAAACATACTAGGGGGCCAAATAGGCTCGAAATAATTTCAGATTCGTGATCAGGACCACCAACTTACCACAGATACACTCTTTTCCTGAAAAAATTTTAGTGATAAAAAATCCGAATTTGTCTTACTTCTTATGGAAACACCCCCGTATCTTCAGTAATAATTGAGGTAAAATGATGAAACTATTTGGTTAGATGGAAATGGTCAAAATGCACCTGCCACCTCAACTGGGTTGGCCTGAGTGATATACACTGCCCACCACTCGCGATGGAACAACCCATTTTTACGGTAAAACATACTAGGGGTCAAAATAGGCTCGAAATTTTTTCAGATTCGTGATCAGGACCACCAACTCACTACAGATACACTTTTTTCCTGAAAAAATTTCACTCCTGAAAAATCCGAATTTCTCTTAGTTACTTCTGATGGAAACACCCCGGCATCTTCCGTAATAATTGAGGTACAATGATGAAACTCTTAGGACAGATCAAAATGTACCCACCACCTGAATTAGGTTGGCCTAAGTGATATACATTGCTCACCACACGCGATGGAACAACCCATTTTTACGGTAAAACATACTAGGGGGCCAAATAGGCTCGAATTTTTTTCAGATTCATTGTACAGTTAATCATGATGTAATAGATCTAAGTTTTGTATGTGCCCAATCGAAGATTAGTCCCACTCTGATTCGATGATCACTTTGAGTTGGATACATTCGTCCCCTAAAAGATGGAAAACATATGTTTCCAACCGAATTGCCAAAATTCATAGATATTTGTTACCAATTCATTGGTTTTTTGTTTCTGACAAGCAAAATGCTTCTGATTGCTTATCGAGATGCTCAACTCCCTCATCACTCATGAATAATTTGGCGTGGTTTCATGGGCCTTCATGGCTGAGAGATGAACCTTTCGATTGGCCAATAAAGCCTATAGATAAGGTTGTTGATAATAATATCGAGGAGGGAGAAACAATTATATTAATAAAAAATAGAAGAAATCTATTTAACAATGAGCTAATCAAGTTCAACTCTAGATGTCCTGCCATACCAGGATGCTTACTGCAATAATCCTATACTATAGGAGTATTCGGGTCAAAAATCCATCAGAAAACAACTACTTTCCTGGCTAATACCACGACGAACGTTGAATTACATCCAATGAATTTCCGTGCAGAGTTCCTACAAGGCTATCTCCGCAATTGCTAAATGCATGGAAATTTTAATCGAAACATTTGGACCACCTATAGATCGATTTCTGGGTTCTTGCCCTCTTCAGTATAGGGTAGGTCTCTGCAGACAATTACTAATGTCTGCAACAAATGATTCGATTATCATCCATTTCAAGGCAGAAGCTGAGACACCATCCGCAGATCTGATGGATTTTTGACCCGAATACTCCTATAGTATAGGATTATTGCAGTGAGCATCCTGGTATGGCAGGACATCTAGTGTTGAACTTGATTAGCTCATTGTTAAATAGATTTCTTCTATTTTTATTATATACGCTTTGCGAAGTACTGGGTATTGCTTAGGGTGGCTAGTGGGTGGGATGGCGCTCGTAGTTTGGTTAAACACCGATCTGCGGGTGGTGTCTCAGCTTCTGCCTTGAAATGGATTGATAATCGAATCATTTGTTGCAGACATTAGTAATTGTCTGCAGAGACCTACCCTATACTGATGAGGGCAAGAACCCAGAAATCGATCTATAGGTGGTCCAAATGTTTCGATTAAAATTTCCATGCATTTAGCAATTGCGGAGATAGCCTTGTAGGAACTCTGCACGGAAATTCATTGGATGTAATTCAACGTTCGTCGTGGTATTAGCCAGGAAAGTAGTTGTTTTCTGATGGATTGTTGACCCGAATACTCCTATAGTATGGGATTATTGCAGTGAGCATCCTGGTATGGCAGGACATCTAGTGTTGAATTATATTAATAGGTTCAGAAGAAAAACCCTTATCGTTGTACTTGTTTTAATATTGTTAAATCATTATATTAAGGCCTTATTATGTTCATAGAACACAGACAATATTGTACCTAAAAAGAGATTCTGTGACTCAGCACATGAACACTGAATAATGACATCCCGCCAATATGTCAGATGTCATAACACGTTAAAAGTTCTCTTAATGAAGAGGAAATACTTGACAAGTTAGGAATATAAGCCCGCAAATAATTGATCATTCCTAGTATTCTCTGAAGTTCTTTTTTATTAGCTGGCTCTCTCAATTTTTCAATAGCTGATACTTTATCATTATCAGATCTCATTCCTTCTTTGCCAAATATATTGCCCAAGTACTTTACTTCTTCAACTTTATACTGTATTTTCCTATCATTAAATTTTACATTCAGTTCCCTAGCTTTATCAAGTACTCTATGTAGGTTAGCATCATGCTGTTCCAGTGTATCACCGAAAACCAACAAACCATCAAAAAATCATGCACCCTGGCAAGTCACCAAAATTTTCTTGATTTAATTTTTGGAAATATTCCGGAGCAAAATTCAAACCCATAGGTAGGCGATTAAATTTAAAAGCTCCAAAAATAGTACCAAAGGCGCATAACTCACTTGATTTTTTATCCATTTCTACCTGGTAAAACCCATCTTTAAAATCTAAGACTGTAAAATATGATTGATTTTTAATTTGACTCTTATCTCTTCCAGGGTGGGAATTACACAAAATTCTCGTTCGAGTGCCTTATTCAAATTCTCAGGATGTAAGCATAGCCTAAGCGATTTATCATTTTTCTCTAGAATCACCAGGTTGCTTAACCATTCTGTAGGACCTTCACACCGAGAAATTACTCCTTTCTTAACCAAATTATCAAGTTGTTCTTTTAATCTACTTTGCAAGGCCAACGGAATCCTACGAGGAGATCTCGCAACTGTTAATGCATTTTGTTTCAGTTTTAGAACACATTTTTTCCTAAATCTACCCAGCCCTTGAAATATCTCAATATTATTTTTACTAAACTCTTCTTTTGTACTGCAAATTACACTATTTACTTTTGGCAATATGTTCAATTCAATACTTGTTGGCAGACCCACAATCGGTGAACTTTTATTACCCTCTACGATCACAAATTTAACATTTTTATTATTTTCATTATACCTACAATTCAGATGTACAATACCAAGAGGAATTATTTTAAATCCTCCATATGCCTCTAAGACTATCTTACTTTTCTCTATTTTAACATTATTATCTATCTTATTTAGCATAATTTTTGGTAAAATATTAACCTGACTGCCTGTGTCAATTTTAAATTTAATGTTTTCCTCTCCTACCTTTATATTTTATATTTTCTACCCATTCTTTTCCATCTTTTATTTCATTAATACTTATGGTGGATACCATGAAAGGTTCATCTTCATTTGATTCCTCGTCCCTTTCTTGCAATTCCTTTACTGCCTTTGATGGTTCGCCAGACACCATATTACGACACATTTTGATGAAATGCCCATATCTGCTACAAATTCTGCAAATTTTACCATATGCTGGACATTGTCTAGCCTTATGCTTTGTTCCACAACTCCTACACTCGAATGCATCTTGCTTTTCATCTCTATATCTGTTCATTTCCTTAAAGCTTGTTTGATTATTGTTTACTTGCTTAACATTTACAGACTTCCTTGTCCTTAGTAGATCAATCTTTGATGGAATTTGATCCTATACATTTCTAATTTGTGCTTTTGCTATCTCACTGGCTCTGCATATTTTAATGGCATCCTCTAAGCTCAACTTATCCTTGTTCAGTAACTTTTCTCGCACTTCTTTACTGCTGATACCTAGGACAATCCTGTCTCTTATGGCTTTATCTTGACCAGTTTCAAAATTACAACTCTGTGACAGTTTTTTCAGATCTGTCAGGAAATGGTCAAAAGCTTCGCCTTCTTCTTGATTTCGGGTATAAAATACGAATCTTTCATATACTTCATTTTGTTTCGTTATACAGTATGCCTCTAACTCTTCTAACACAGTTACATAGTTACTTTTTTGGTCATCAGTAAGCTTCAAGGTATTGAAAATTTCAACACCTTCTTCCCCTATCAAGTTGAGAAGTATAGCTATTTTAACTTTATCGGCTTTGCCATCTTTATCACTGGCCACCAGGTAAATTTCCAAGTTTTGTTTGAATTTCCTAAAGTTTTCTGCGACATTGCCCTCAAACGACATTGGATTCGGCAATCTAACCTCCATTTTTACAATAATCTCTTCTATTCGCACCTGAGCTTTTTATAGTTCGTTTTGAATTATATATTTCCACTTGACTGCGCCATGTAATATTATTTGGATTGCAATAAATCGGCACGTAGGTGTATATTTGTTTTAATGTTTTCTTAATACATTTTAGTTAGCATTTACATGTATGTTTTTTTTTTAACGTGTTATGACATCTGACATATTAAGAGAACTTTTAAAAAATAATGTAGAATTTTTATGGACTCACAGACAATCTGAGGCGTTGAAGGAAATAAAAAAATTAGTGAGTTCATATCCTGTTTTAGCGAACTTTGATGAGAATATTGATATTGTTATTCAAACAGATGCAAGCTAATCTGGTCTAGGTTGTTGTTTACTTCAAAACCATAAACCTGTTGCTTTTGCTTCGAGATCACTGACAGACAATGAAAGCCGGTTTAGTCAAATCGAAAAAGAATATTTAGCAATTTTATGGGCCTGTAATAAATTTCACCATTATGTTTATGGTCGTCACATCAAAGTTGACTCTGATCATCGGCCTTTGGAGAGTATAATGAAAAAAGGTGTTTCAGAGATTCATTCTCCTCGATTACAAAGAATTAAGGTGAAGCTTCTGAAATATGACATAGAGGTAAGATACAAGCCAGGAAAAGAAATGCATATAGCAGATCTTTTGTCGAGAAACTATCAGAATATTAAATCTGATGATGACAAATTCATAACTGAAATAGTACACTCCATCAACATGACAAGTGAAAAGAAACAACGGTTTATAGAAGAAACTATTAAAGAGCTGGAGCTGCAAAAAGTCGAAGAGTACTGCATACAAGGATGGCCTAGTGATGCTAGTAAAGTGTCAGAATCAATTAAGAAGTACTATTCCTTAAGACATGACATTTACATAGTCGATGATCTACTATTTTACAATAATAGAGTAATTGTCCCAAAATCTTTACGTAAGGATATGTTGACACTTTTACATGAAAATCACTATGGCATTACTAAAACTCAACAAAGAGCTAAACAAATATTATATTGGCCTCAAATAAATTCAGATATCGAGGAATTTATCAGAAAATGTAAAAACTGTGAAACTTATAGTAAAGTTAATCCTAAACAACCCATGATACTGAGGGAATTTCCAAAATTTCCATTTGAATCAGTAGCTTGTGACTTTTTAGATTATGGAAGCAAATCGTATTTAATTCTAATGGACTATTTCTCAAAATGGTTGGAAATTATTCAAGTTAAAGACAAAACTGCAGAAACTGTTGTAAATTCATTCAAAGCAATTTTCTCCTATTTGGAATTCCCAAAGAGGTGGTGGCTGACAACATGCCTTTCAACTCACTAAAATGTAGAGATTTTGCTAGAGCCTGGAATTTCAAATTCAATAATTCAAGTCCAAGATATCCGCAGTCCAATGGACTTGCAGAAAGGGCAGTGCAAATATCAAAAAATATGCTAAGAAAATGTGAAGATGTACAGGTGGCCTTGCTCGAATACAGGAACACTCCTGTATCTGGGACAGATAAAACACCATCGCGGCTACTACAGAACCGAAGATTAAGATCAAAACTACCGATGCTATCAAAACTCCTAACATCCGAGAATATTGATTATGACAACGAGAAAAAAAAGTTGGAAGAGAAGAGAAGAATTTATAAACAATATTATGATAGATCAACGGCAATGAGGAAAGAGTTTCTAGACAATGAGAATATTGTTATTAGAGAGGGAAAAACTTGGAGTCCTGCCAGAGTCATAAGTAAATTCGAACAAGCACCACGATCATATCTAGTTGAAAAAGAAAATGGTAACATTGTTCGAAGAAATAGCTCGCAGTTGAAACATAGTCAAAATGATTTTCATCCTAGAAGTTCATATGACTTGGATCATGAATGCAACGTGACTAGTGGCGGCCAAGACAATATGTTGAATTACAACAAAAGACTTTTACAAAGTCAGACCAAAATGTAGTAGACACATCACCTCGCAAAAGCAGCAGGGGCCGGGTTATTACTGTCCCTCAGAAATACAGAGACTATGTAACATATTAATTAGATAAACGCTTTTGTTGTTCGAAGGGGAAGATGTTATAATATTGTTAAATTATTATATTAAGGCCTTATTATGTTCATAGAACACAGACAATATTGTACCTAAAAAGAGATTCTGTGACTCAGCACATGAACACTGAATAATGACATCCCGCCAATATGTCAGATGTCATAACACGTTAAAAAAAAACATACATGTAAATGCTAACTAAAATGTATTAAGAAAACATTAAAACAAATATACACCTACGTGCCGATTTATTGCAATCCAAATAATATTACAGTACTCCCTCATACATTACTTTTCTTCTTGGACAAAATATTTGAATGCAACAGTTTATGTTTTGAGGTTTGTAAGTATTCTACTCAATAATAAAACTATTGAGAGTTTTGATTTTGAAATGGCAGAACATTATTTGATAAAAACAGTTCAAAGGCGATATTTTCATGTTCATAAAAAATGGCGTCATCAGAGTGGACGGTAGACTGATGAACTCCAATATTGAATTCGATCATATGCACCCCATACTTTCACCATAGTCCAATCCGTTCGTGAATACGCTCATAGATTACAAACATAAAATACATTTTCATACCGGAGCCTACTTATTGCAGTCTTTAATAAGACAGAAATATTGGATTTTATCTGCCTGTGATATAATTCGTCAACGTATTTAGAAATGTAACCATTGTTATAAGTTCAACCCCAAACCTCATTACCCAATAATGGCAGATTTACCCGCTATTAAGAGCCAATCAAGCCAAATCTTTCTTGTCAACTGGAGTGGATTATACTGGAGCCTTTCAATTTAACCATGGGACGTATGAGAGGTATAAAAAGCCAAGAGGCATATGTTTGTTTGTTCATTTGTTTAGTAACTGAAGCCATTCACTTAGAATTAGCTTCGGCTCTATCAACCAAAGTTTTTCTTGCCACTTTAATGAAATTTTTAACACGCAGGGGCAACTGTGCTACATTGTTTTCGGACCGAGGGTCGAATTTTATTGGTTCTAAAACACAGTTAGATGAAGTTTATAAATTTGTTCAATCCCAAGAATACATAGATGCATTTTAAAAGCAGTTGAACTTCGTTTCAATCCCGCTGCGGTGAGTCATTGGGGAGGTATTTGAGAGTGTTAACGTCCATTTGGCAAGGTTATAGGTTGTCAAATTATGAGTTATGAAGAATTCAGTACGGTTTTGACACAAATTGAAGCTCTTCTCAACTCGAGACCCTTGTGTTGTTTAAGTAATGATCCTTCCGATCCAGTAGCCCTAACGCCTGCCCATTTTCTTGGAAACGTTGGCATCTTGAATATCTCTCAGCTCTTCAAGTTAGACAAAAAAGGAATTCCCCTTCTATTCCTATTAAAGAGGGAATAATAGTCATTATTATTCAGGAAAACATTCCACTTCTACAATGGCCACTAGCCATTATTGAGAAAGTGTACCCAGACAGAGACGAAGTGATTAGATCCGCACTTGTACGTACAAAGAATGGTTCTTACAGTCGTCCTACTGTGAAACTTTGTCCATTGCCTAGCCAGTAGAATATAAATGTGTGTTTATATATGTATCTCTCAGTTGGATTTAAATTTTTTATTTTTTATTTTGTATTTGGTTCCACAAATATTTTTCGGGGTATTAGTAATAGTGAAATGATTTCGAATAAGTTTTTATTTTCTTGAATTAAAATTCAACCCGTCGCGGCCAAGATGTTCACGCCGTTTTGAGAAATATCTTATATTTCGGTACTTTTGTTTATTTTGAATATTTGCCGCGATTGACAGTGCTATGATTTGTAAGTATATGTAGATGGGTTGCCTATGAGACAGGCATGAATCTCACTTTGACAGTGTGAAAAGGAACTTTTGAGTGCTCACGCGCGAAATATGGTGAGAGATTGAACCCAGCATCACCGAGAACAAGACGTTTTAGACAATTTTAGAAAAGGTTCAATATTAATTAAAGAAATCTGCATGCATTGTTTACAATAAGCTTGTCAAGAGAGAAACAAGATGTCCTGCACTACCAGGACGACGCTTTTTGCCATAATCAGATTTCTTCAATTTGTATTTGTGGTTGAATTAATCACGCAAGTTCTGGGTATTGCTTTGTTGAGGGGCTGGAGTTCAGATGGCCCCCGTAGTTTAGTGAACGCTGGGCTGCGGGCGGTGTCTCAGCTTCTGCCTTCACATGGAGATTTTGTTGAATCGTTTGTTGCAGACATTCGTTATTGTCTGCAGAGACCTACCCTATACTGATGAGGGCAAGAACCAAGAAATCGATCTATAGGTGGTCCAAATGTTTCAATGAACATTTCCATGCAACTAGCAATTGCGGAGACATCCTTGTAGGACTCTGCACGGAAATTCATTAGATGTAATTCAACGTTCGTCGTGGTATTAGCCAGGAAAGTAGTTGTTTTCTGATGGATTTTCGACTCAATTATTCCTATTGTATAGGATTATGGCAATAAGGTTCAATATTGTTGGATTATTGAATTTCATCAAGAAAATCGTAGGGTTTTGTGATATTAATATATTTATGTAGCTATGGATATTTTTGTTAGTTGAAAATAAAATACTTTTCATGCTGCAGTTCATTTTCACTGAAGTTGATTATCTCAATTATTCTGCCCATTTCTGCCAGTAAATCAATAGGTTATGGGCCCAGAAATCGCTATTGGAGGAGATTCCAACACAATTTTGCTGAACTGCAAAAATATAAGTATTCCTGATAAACTGTTACCTACTGACGTAAATCTCTTGACGATCAATAAAAAAATTGTCAAAATATGTCTGCAAAGTTTCAGCCTGCAAGAATCGTGAAATTCGACGGAAAGAACTATCAGCTTTGGAAATTCAGTGTCTCCATAGCTTTAAAGACAAATGACCTGATAGACATTGTCAACGGCAAAGAAAGAAGACCTGAAGAAGATGATGAAAACCTGAACAGCGTCAGAGAATGGGACCACAGAAACAACCAAGCCATGGTTCTATTTCTCACTTCCATATGTGAAGAACAACTCACTCACCTAGTGAATTGCGAAACTGTTCCTGAAATGTGGAACAAGCTCATCAGCATTAATGAGCAAAAAACGGAAGTATCGAAATACATCGTGTACAAAAAGTTTTATGATATTCGCATGAAAGCCGGAATGAATATTGCCACATTCATTTCCGAAATAGAGTCTGTGGTGAAACAATTAGGAGAAATGGGAGAGAAAATATCAGAAGTAGCCAAAATCTCAAAAATTATAAACAGCTTGCCATCGAAATATGATATGTTCGTTATGGCATGGGACTCTGTAGACTCATCGAAGCAAACACTGACCGATCTTATTGCTCGCCTAATGAAAGAAGAACAGAAAAATTCCATGAAAGATGAAAGTGATGCCACTCTTGCTCTTCAAGTGCAATCATTAAGAATTAATCCAAATAACAGACAGACTTCTACTTCAAGAAAACAAAACATACAAAATCTAAAACAGAAAACCAAATGTGGATTTTGCAAACTGAGCGGTCACTGGTGGAGGGAATGTCCAGCAAGAAAGGCAAATAATAAAGGAAATTCGAGTAGACAACCAGTTAGATCTGAAAGCATTACTAGCAATAATAATGCTGAAGCCTTGATTTGCGATTTTTCATCAGTAATGGAAGAAATTGAGAACGATCAAATGATATGGTTAGCTGATTCAGGAGCAAGTGCCCATATGTGTTTTCACCCTGAATGGTTCACTTCAATAAAACCTATAGAACATGATACCATTGTTCGAGTTGCTGATGATAAAATAATGAAACGTTGGTATAGGTGATATCATCAATATAGAAGCATATGTAAACGGTGAATGGAAGAAAAAGATCCTAACCGATGTTTTGTACTTACCAGAATTGCGGAGAAATCTTCTTTCCGTCGGAAAAATTACTGCAAAAGGATTCACAATGTTAGCAAAGCACGATAGATGTGAGTTCTTCAACAAAGCAGATGAATTATCTTGTATGGGCATGAAACGAGGAAATATGTTCAAAATGATGATCAAAATAGATTCTCTTCATGAATGTAACTCAGTCACACTTGGAAGTCTGAAGTTGTGGCACGAGCGACTTGGGCATATCAATATGAAACCATTAAGGATACAATTAGAAAAGCAGCTGTCCAAGGAGCGAAATTTGATGATGAAACTGAAACATTTTGTGAAGGCTGTCAATTTGGCAAGCAGGCCAGAAGAACATTTCCTGAAAATATCCATCCAAGAAATTTTGAACCTGTTGAATTTATTCATTCTGATGTTTGCGGTTCAATTAATGTATATTCTCCCAGTCAGTCCAAATATTTTCTGATTTTCAAAGATGATTGCACGAATTTCAGAACGGTATATTTTTTGAAGCAGAAATCCGAGGTCAGCTCTAAATTCAAAGAATTTGAACAATTAGTGAAGAGACAAACTGGAAATTTTCTGAAGATTCTGCGGTCTGACAACGGAAAAGAATATGTGAATGAAGAAATGACAGAATATTTACAGAAAAACGGAATTCTCCATGAACTATCAGCACCTTACGCCCACGAACAGAATGGTGAATCTGAAAGGGAAATACGGACAATCACAGAAAGTGCACGTTCAATGATTTATGCGAAGAACGTTCTCATTGAACTTTGGGCTGAAGCTGTTAGCACAGCAGTTTATGTGCTTAACAGGACTCTTGGTGGACAATCTGAAATCACTCCATACGAAAGATGGTTTGGAAAGAAACCCAGTATACACCACGTGAGAACGTTCGGTGCTGCAGCCTATATGCATATTCCCAAAGAAATCAGTCAAAAATGAAAACCAAAAAGTAAGAAAATGATTTTTGTTGGATACGACCAGAATTCCAACAACTATCGATTGTGGGATACTGAGAAGAGAAGAATATTTGTTAGTGCTAATGTGAATTTCGATGAAGCTAGCAACAATATCTCCAGAGAAAACAATAACAGTAGTAACAGGATTATTGAAAATGAAGATGGACAGACAAATAATGAAGAAACCAGAGGAGGAAGTGTAGAGAAAATATCCGAAGAAAATGGCAATGAATCTGACATAACTATTCATGAGAACCTTAAAAACCATAGAGAAAGGAATGAAAAGCGATATGACTTGAGGGATCGTCGTAAAATTCAAGCTCCAAAGTTCTTACAAAATGCAATGTTTGTAGAAATAGAAAATCCATCAACTTACAATGAAGCTATGAACTCCAGTAACTCTAAAAATTGAATTTCGGCAATGGTAGAGGAAATTGATGCACTCAACAAAAACAAAACTTGGTTTTTAGTTCCAGTTCCTGAAAAAGCAAACGTTGTACCGTGCAAATGGGTATATCGCATCAAAAACAATATCAATGGAAAACAAACATTCAGAGCCAGGTTAGTTGCGAAAGGGTTTTCTCAAAGAGAAGGCATCGACTATCAAGAAACGTACGCTCCAGTAGTCAGATACGAGTCAATCAGGATTCTTTTGGCCATCGCTGTTGAAGAAGATCTCGAGATTGCTCAGTTCGACGTCAAAACAGCCTTTTTATATGGAGAGTTGAAGGAGAATATCTTCATGAAACAACCAGAAGGGTTCGAAGAAGCTGATAACCTTGTATGCAAGCTCAACAAAAGCTTATATGGGTTGAAGCAGTCTCCACGCTGCTGGAACGTTAGATTTAAAAGGTTCCTGGAAATCTTCGGAATGAAGCAGACTAATGCAGATCCCTGTATATTCCTAGGCGGAATTGATGGATTCAAGGTGTATATTTCACTTTACGTTGATGATGGTTTGATTTTGACAAAGTCACGATATGTCATTCAAAAAATTCTGACATATTTGAGAAATGATTTCGAAATAACCACAGGAGATGCCAAATGTTATGTGGGTTTTGAAATAGAAAGAAATAGATCGAAGAATGAAATTTTGATTACACAAGAAAGTTTCATTACCAAAGCCTTAAGCAGATTCAATATGTCTGAGTGTGTATCTTCATCAGTTCCTGCCGAACCTGGAGCTAGGATGAAGAAACCGGATTCCAATAAAGATTCAGTGAATGCACCATATAGAGAAGCTATTGGAACATTACTCTATATAGCTCCGAATACGCGCCCTGATATAGCGTATGCAGTGAATTTCTTGAGCCAGTTTTGTACCTCATACAGCCACGAATATTGGGAAGCGGTCAAGAAAATATTCAGGTATTTGAAAAATACTCATGATTATGGAATCCTTTATTGCAAATTCAGTGATGAAAAAATGCAACTCACTGGTTATACAGATGCAGTATATGGGGGAGATTTGGATACCCGAAAAACTAGAAGTGGGTACATATTTCTATTGAATAAGTCACCAATAACCTGGGCATCCAAAAGACTATCAGTTGTAGCACTGTCTACAACTGAGGCCGAGTATATAGCCTTATCACTGGGAGTCAAAGAAGTTTTATACTTGAAGGAAGAAACTTTGTATTTCGTGCAAAATATTTTTATTTTAAAAATTGTAGCAAAGCGCTTTCGACTGTTAAGTCATCATCAGTTCGTACCTGCAAGTAAGTAATGCTTGAAAAAGAAATTGATAAAATTGAAAATTTTTGAAATTTGAAAGTTATGAAAAGTGAGGTTACTTACTCGTCAGGTGTACAAGAAGCCATATAAAAACATCATGTTCATGGACCAAATTAAAATGTTACAAAATATAAAACATATTTAAAATTGAATAATTTTCATCCTGTTTGAGGATTATTAAAGATAAAGATATGGGATACTACATCATATCTGTCTGAATGTTGAAGCGGAAGTGGAAAAGAAATTTAAATTGACAATGTATGCCAATGACACTATTGACAAGTGACAGTGACCGTTGACATTTGTGACATAGAATTCAAAGAACTCCAGACATGAGTTTAAAAAGGAAACGTAAATCTGAAAGTGATTAGTCTAATGGGAACGTTTCGTTTTCCAAAAATACGATACCAAAGAAAACTCTATCAAGAATACGAATAAATTATCAAATTTATTAATGGGTGAAAAATAATGAGTAATAATCAGAAAGAAAATAGGGGGGTGGTGGGTTCTCTATGGATCTGTCCATCCTCAACCAAATATTGCTAAGACACCGAGAAAAAGTCTAATGAGAACTTCACTCAATATACCTCCATACTGGGAAGACTAACTGAACCTAAGAGGTGACCCAAGTTGAGTGAATTGGCTCCAAAGTTTGAGCACCCACAATTGGGCTTAAGGACATGTGAAAAGTCTAATGAGAACTATCTTAGTCCAAGTTTAGGCAATTTGGGTAGCACAAATGTAAAGAAATGAAGAAACTTTCAAGCAAAAGATCAATATAAGGCCTCTATGCAGTCCTATCCAACCCCAACAAGGAAAGCTAAGGGAATGAGAAAGAGTCTAATGAGAACTCATCACATTTTACCCGCTGATCAAAGTTGGAAGTTGTACACAACTACATAGTTACCAATAAAAAACCCAAAAGGTGAAAATTAACTTCGTGTTCTCAGAATTGAAAGCCGGAGAGAATGGATAAACTGCTAAACGGGTTCAAGTAATATCATCATAGAGAAAGATTAATGAAATATTGAGAATGTTTGAACTGAAAAAAATTTTTTTATTTGTTATTTAATTGAAAAAATTTTAAAGACATTAATTATTATTATTTCAAACGCCTATGAAGCGGTACATAAGTTCTGTTTAGATTGACTTGAGTATTGAGACAAAGGTCATTGTTGAGTAATTCTTTACTTATATGTAAATCTTCAAGGAAATCTAATCTATTATTATTTTTGGATAGATTAGATTTCCTTGAAGATTTACATATAAGTAAAGAATTACTCAACAATGACCTTTGTCTCAATACTCAAGTCAATCTAAACAGAACTTATGTACCGCTTCATAGGCGTTTGAAATAATAATAATTAATGTCTTTAAAATTTTTTCAATTAAATAACAAATAAAAAAAAAAATTTTTTTCAGTTCAAACATTCTCAATATTTCATTAATCTTTCTCTATGATGATATTACTTGAACCCGTTTAGCAGTTTATCCATTCTCTCCGGCTTTCAATTCTGAGAACACGAAGTTAATTTTCACCTTTTGGGTTTTTTATTGGTAACTATGTAGTTGTGTACAACTTCCAACTTTGATCAGCGGGTAAAATGTGATGAGTTCTCATTAGACTCTTTCTCATTCCCTTAGCTTTCCTTGTTGGGGTTGGATAGGACTGCATAGAGGCCTTATATTGATCTTTTGCTTGAAAGTTTCTTCATTTCTTTACGTTTGTGCTACCCAAATTGCCTAAACTTGGACTAAGATAGTTCTCATTAGACTTTTCACATGTCCTTAAGCCCAATTGTGGGTGCTCAAACTTTGGAGCCAATTCACTCAACTTGGGTCACCTCTTAGGTTCAGTTAGTCTTCCCAGTATGCAGGTATATTGAGTGAAGTTCTCATTAGACTTTTTCTCGGTGTCTTAGCAATATTTGGTTGAGGATGGACAGATCCATAGAGAACCCACCACCCCCCTATTTTCTTTCTGATTATTACTCATTATTTTTCACCCATTAATAAATTTGATAATTTATTCGTATTCTTGATAGAGTTTTCTTTGGTATCGTATTTTTGGAAAACGAAACGTTCCCATTAGACTAATCACTTTCAGATTTACGTTTCCTTTTTAAACTCATGTCTGGAGTTCTTTGAATTCTATGTCACAAATGTCAACGGTCACTGTCACTTGTCAATAGTGTCATTGGCATACATTGTCAATTTAAATTTCTTTTCCACTTCCGCTTCAACATTCAGACAGATATGATGTAGTATCCCATATCTTTATCTTTAATAATCCTCAAACAGGATGAAAATTATTCAATTTTAAATATGTTTTATATTTTGTAACATTTTAATTTGGTCCATGAACATGATGTTTTTATATGGCTTCTTGTACACCTGACGAGTAAGTAACCTCACTTTTCATAACTTTCAAATTTCAAAAATTTTCAATTTTATCAATTTCTTTTTCAAGCATTACTTACTTGCAGGTACGCACTGATGATGACTTAACAGTCGAAAGCGCTTTGCTACAATTTTTAAAATAAAAATATTTTGCACGAAATACAAAGTTTCTTCCTTCAAGTATATTGAAGCGTGCACACAGCTTGACAATTTCACTAAAGAAGTTTTATGGCTTAGACTTCTACTAGAAGAACTCGGTTTTCCTCAAGAACATGCTACAGAAATATATGTTGATAATCAAAGTGCTATCAAGCTGGTCAGCAATCCAGAATTTCATCAGCGAACGAAACATATCGACATCAAATTCCATTTCGTTCGTGAAGCAGTTGAAAATGGAACAGTCCATATAAGCTTTATTCAGTCCAAGTTACAACTGTCCGACTTTTAACAAAGCCCTTGCCGAAAGAACAATTATGTTTTATTCGTTCTGCATTGAAGATTTGTGACTCGCCTTCTCATCCAGATGAAGATAAAGTTCCTTAATGAAATTGGGGGAGTGTTGGATTATTGAATTTCATCAAGAAAATCATAGGGTTTTGTGATATTCATATATTTATGTAGCTATGGATATTTTTGTTAGTTGAAAATAAAATACTTTTCATGCTGCTGCTCATTTTCACTGAAGTTGATTATCTCAATTATTCTGCCCATTTCTGCCAGTAAATCAATAAATATAAAAATCAGTGTGGTGCTTATCGAACTATCTATTGACCGGTGCTATGAATAAAATCACCATTTCCTTGCTCCTCCTATGATTGCCACATCCTTTTCTCCTTGAAGGGTGACAAAGCCAGGGAGAATTCCACTTCTGGAACGTCGGTAAGTGAGTTTGATTTATACCTCTACTGATTTTCCATACAGTCTACATAAATCGAATAAAAGCCATATCATAAGGTATAACTGAAAATTATTTGAATTGAATTATCTCTCAACCTATTAAAATCGTTTTTGATAAAACTTATATTTTCTGAAATAACACCAAAAAAAATCATATTTTTTTTTAATGAAAATTTTTTAGGTTCCACCCCTGATTTTTTGATAAACATTTTAGAAAAAATCTATTGAGTAGTTTTTGAGAACAGTAGAAATTCTGTATGAGGGACATGATTATAAAAGCGAAATTCAATTTTTCGTCGTGAGAGTTTAAGAGGTAACTCAGAAGAACATAAAAGGTGTTTTGCATAGTTGGATAGACAATATTACAATGATTTAATCCTTTGTTCTAGATAATCCTTATGCTTTGAAACAATGAAGATTCTGCCATAAAAACTGCTTCGTTCACGAGCTGAACATTTTCGACATCATTAATTCTGATCATCGCGAACAATAAACCCAATTAGACCAATTTAGGAGTTCAGGAAGGTTATTTCAGTTGTAATAATAATAAGACTGGCGTCGTTCAAAATCGACACTCATTCTGAACACTTTATAATGTTTAAAAAGCAGGCAGATGATATCAATGAAGTGAACTAACAAATAAGTAGATTCTATACGAGGGAGGTCTCACTTTGAAATTGACTCTTCTTCAAACGAGAGTCTGATTCGCCCATTCCGTACCAACGTTGCCAAGTTACTGCGCATGCGTGCGGGGTGCTTCTACCGTTGCCAAGTTTCACTCATTATACTGCGAATGCATGCGAGGTGTTTAGATGACAAAAGAGAAAGGAAAACTGAATACCGTAGTCCCATGTTTTTCACAATATTTATGGATTTTTCCGATTTTAATTCCGCTAGTATTCACAATTTCCGATTTCGATTCCCCGACCGACATTATTTTTTTCGCCATAATTTTCAATTTCGGAATTTTTACGTCTTCGAGAGCGGGGCAGAGATGAGAAATTTTTCTAAATTATTAGTATTGTCATCGGTTTTAAATACGTGTACAAAATTGCAGCTTAATCAGATGAAAGCAAGTGTTTGAAATGTTGATTACAAGTTTTGAACGAGCATCTACTATATTTTATTTTATTATGGAACACAGTGAACTGATCAAACTTCTCATTTATTTCACAATGATTTATGATGTAATATCATTTTTCGTAGCTTCACTTTCAACAACATACTCTGATATAGACCTGAAGATCACAGTGAGTCCAGCAACATCAGAGAAACCGACAACTACAACTGCTATTTCCAGTAAGTAGAAATGCATATCTCAATTATTAGCAATACTGTTAACTACAACCACTTTCTACAAGTATAATATAATAATGAGAAACACTGTGATCTGATCAAACTTCTTAACTATTTCACAATTATTCGTAAATTTCCTAATATTATTTTTATCGTAGCTTCACCTACAACAACAAATCCTGACATAGTCCTGATGACGACCACAGTGAGTTCCGAAACAATGAAGGAACCGACAACTACTATTTCCAGTAAGTTTAGATGCATATCTCAGTTGTTAGCAATATTGTAATTAACAACCACTTTCTGCAAGTATTAACTCATATTTTATTTCAATAACGAACACCGTGATCTGATCAAACTTCTTGAATATTCCATAATTATTCGTAAATTACCTAATATTATTTTTATCGTAGCTTCACCTACAACCTACAACAACAAATCCTGACATTGGCCTGATGACGACCACAGTGAGTTCCGAAACACCGAAGGAACCGACAACTACAACTGCTATTTCCAGTAAGTTTAGATGCATATCTCAATGGTTAGCAATATTGTAATTAACAACCACTTTCTGCAAGTATTTACTCATATTTTATTTCAATAACGAACACCGTGATCTGATCAAACTTCTTGAATATTCCATAATTATTCGTAAATTACCTAATATTATTTTTATCGTAGCTTCACCTACAACAACAAATCCTGACATTGGCCTGATGACGACCACAGTGAGTTCCGAAACACCGAAAGAACCAACAACTACAACTGCTATTTCCAGTAAGTTTAGATGCATATCTCAATTGTTAGCAATATTGTAATTAACAACTACTTTCTGCAAGTATTGACTCATATTTTATTTCAATAACGAATACCGTGATCTGATGAAACTTCTTGAATATTCCATAACTATTCGTGAATTACCTAATATTATTTTTATCGTAGCTTCACCTACCACAACAAATCCTGACATTGGCCTGATGACGACCACAGTGAATTCCGAAACACCGAAGGAACTGAAAATGCGTAAATTTGTTTTTTGCTCGCAATTGACACACAAACCTAACCTGAGCAAGCTAACCTAGCTTGCGAGACTCGAAAATGCGTGGAACAGCTGCAGGAAAACCGACTCGGCAACGTTGGTACGGAGTGGGCGAATTAGTTTGGCAACGTTGGTACGGAGTGGGTGAATTAGACGTTCGTTTCTTCAAAAATGTATGAATGTAAAAAAATATATTTTTTGCTTTAAATAATACACTGTTGAAAACAGTTCTTATTTTTTACTATGTGTTTGTGTGTTGTATTCTTTCACAGTCGAAAAATGAAAAAATGCTTATTCAAGGAAATTGTGCGAGAATATACCTATGCATAGTACTTTTCGGTCGTTAGTTGTGTAGCTAAAACATGTATATTGTGAAATGACAGTTGACATTGACTGTAAAGCGGAGTGAGAAGGACGCACTCAGATGATGGCGTTGTGTTTTGGATGCACATTGTGTATCATATTAAACACTGTAAAATTATGAGATGAATGTTGTATATTATTATAAATAAATGTGGAAGTAAAGTTTATAAATAACATCCATTTGTGTGGTAAATTATATTACATCTTTCGAGGTATTCCTGGTTGCTGCTGATTAACGGAAGCTGATGACAAGATAAAGTGCAATTTATTACTAAACTGCAAGGGACAAGGAGGCGTAGATGTGTACAACACTTTGGAGTTGAAACTAAATGGAATTGATAAATTTGAAGTAATCCAGTAACGACAAACTCGAACAAAAAGAGAAGAATGAATTGTAGCCCTCTGAAACTCGGCACATGACATCTCGATCAGGTAAAATTAGAAAAAAATAAATGTTTTCCAAAAAATCAGGGATGGAACCTAAAAATTTTTCATTTGAAAAAGAATAACTTATTTTTGTTGTTACTTCAGAAACTAGATGATTCATCAGAAGCGATTTCGATAGGTTGAGAGATAATTCAATTCTTCACAAGAATGATTTTCAATAATACCTTATGAAAAACGATTGTTTTCTCAGAAAACGTGGTTTAACTCCAATGTCACATTTCATGCTCGCGCTAACACGCCACTGCAAGTTCAGGCACGGCGGAAAATTAGATTTGTCATAACTTTGCTAAAAATTATACTAGAAGGAAAAGAAAAAATGCATATCGTTCCTGAAGACTTCTACTTCCTCATGCAAATATAACATGTGAGTATCTGGGTACATAATATGTGTTTTGTCCCACTCCACATAACCCTTCTACAATATTTACGGAGGATCCGAAAGTCATGGATATTTTAGTTGATATGAAATAATTATACTGAAGCAGGAATCACTACCCTCTTTGGACCATATGCAACGATTTAAGACTAGTGAGATAAGTCTCACTTATACATGCCAAAGAAAAAACTGGTTTTCAGTCCTGCCTCAGTTTTCAACTTACCCTTAATCCCGGCAATTTCTTCAGTAAATGTTGAAAATAATCGCTCATACACATCCTACAGGATACAGGATATGAATAAGCGATTATTTTCAACATGAGGCAGGAGTAAAAAAAAGTTTTTTTTTTGGCATGTATAAGTGGGACCTGTCACACTACTTTGAAATTGTTGCATATAGTCCAAAGAGGGTATGGGTTGCTGCTTCACTATAATAATTCCATATTTACAAAATTATTCATTATTCGTAATCCAGTATGATTAGGTTTCGAGACTAGGATTGATTTTAGCACCACCAAATTTGGCATGCTAGTAGTTGAAACCATGCCGAACAAGAAAAAAAATGTTTACCAAAATTGCAGGGGTGGAACACATTTTTTTAATTTAAATATAAATAAATAGTTTTTTGGTGTAATCTTGAAAACTATATGGTTTACCAAAAAAAGGTTTTAAAAGTGTTAAAGATAATTCAATTCTCCACAAGAATGATCCCCAGTCATCATTTTGAAAATGCTTCCGTTTCCTCAAAAAACGTGACTCAAAGTTCCGACATAGCAGAACATTAAATTTCTCATAATTTTGCTGAAAATTATCAGAGAAGGAAAAGTAAAGGTGTATTACGTTCCTGAAGACTTTTTCCTTATCATGCAACTATAACATGTGGATATTTTAAATAAATTGGAATAATTATAGTGAGGCCGGAACAAGGCCCATCTTTGGACTGTATGCAATGATTTAAAAGTAGTGAAACAGGTCTCAGTTATACATGCCAAACAAAACTGGCTTTAACTCCTGATTAATTTTTTAACACACCCATAATCCTGACATTTTCTTTAGTAAATGTTGAAAATAATCGCTTATGCACATCCTGCATGAAAAATTAAATACTCAACTTCAAGCACGAGGTCTACACTTCACATCTGTTTTATTAATCATACAAAAAGAACCCTAAAGCAATTCACAATTTTAAAAATTCAAAAGCCGCCCAAAAACTTTACGATAAAGTATTTTGTCAAACAGCGGGATTTTCAGAAACCCGAAATACGTATTTCAAAGAACAAATAATGTTTTTTTTTTAAACACGAAAAATAATTTATTGGACAAGTTTATGCTTCAGAGATTACATCAAGACTGAATAGAATATGTTTTAACATTTGGAAATGAAAAATAAAAAGTAAGCAACAATAAAATGTAATATAATATGATTCCGCTAAGTCGGCGCTTCCTGGATGGGTGAACGTACGGTGCGGCTGATGACCGGTACGGATAGGGCGATGGCCGGTACGTAACTCCTCCCTCCTAAGATGAAGTTTTGGTTGGGACAAACAAGGGTTGCAAGGGTTGTGTGGCTTCTTTGGTCCTCCTCCTGGATTTTCTGAACTTATTCATGGTGAATATTATGGCTACTAAGATGACGATTGTGTATAATGGAATTGTCCAAGGGTGGTGGCTGGAATACTTTGGGCCTTCAATCAGCAGCGGTTGAAGTCGGTTCCCTTGTGATTGCAAATCGTGTAGTTGGTCCAGTGAAATGTCATCTATTTGTAGTTGGCTTTTCCATGATCTATTTATGAATTTTAGTAGAGGTACAACGTTCATAGTAGCACACGCATGCGCATTGACGAAGCTCGCTGGGTTCACCGCGTCACGTATTCGGCGAAGTCGAGCGACGTTATCTTACCGCACGCCGGGTGCTATCTTACCGCAAGCCGAGTGCTCGAATATTAAATAAAAAGAATAGTAATTGTGAATGAAAATATTCGAATTGTTAAAGTGGTATAATAATAATGATGTTTGAAAAAATTGCGATTCCAATGAGGAACGAATATAGGGTGTTTGAAAATACATTATTTAAGAGAAAAATGAACAGGGTGTGTCAAAATACACCATTTAAGAGGAAAAAAACATGGCGGTTGCTTGTCAACGTGCTATACCAGGTGTACCAACATATCATTTAAGAGAAAAAACAACAGGGTATCTCAAATTGCATACAGGGTGTTTCAAAATACATTATTTAAGAGAAAAATCAACAGGGTGTCTCAAAATACATCAGAAAAATGAATCATCGCATCATTGAGGCATCGCTTCATTGGGGTATGCAGGGATTCAGGAGTTTTCATTTTACATATATAGGGTGTGTCAAAATACATCATTTAAGAAAAAATATATACAGGGTGTCTCATAAATGTGCATCGTGATGGGGTCCATCATTTTTAAAGTGCGATTTGGAGTGAAGTTGGTATTTTAAAATGGAAGATAGAAGATGGAAGATAGAACAGACAGAGTGACAGATATTCAGTTTGATCGAATCAGAACGAACTAACCTTAGATAGGTAGAAAACATGGTGGTTGTTGATGTTTGTCAACGTGTTATACCAGGTGTACCAATGTTAGGTGAAATAATTTTACGTAGGTATAGCGTTCCAAAAAATGATTAAAATTTCAAACGCTGAAACGCATAAAATATGTACCGAAAATAGGTGTTTTTGGCATTCCAAAAAATTGTTAAAATTTGAAACGCTAAAATGTGTAAAAAATGTAACGAAACACATTCGAAAAAATGATTAAAATTACGAGTGTTAAAAATACATTCTTACAGGTATTTCTTATGGAGATTTGACATTTCAAAATTGCTCAAAATACACTTTTTTCGTGTTCCAAAAAATTCCACACAAAATTTCAATCGCTGAAACGCATAAAATATGTATCGAAAATTGGTGTTTTTGGCATTCCAAAAAGTAGTTTAAATTTGAAACGCTAAAAAGTGTAAAAATGCGATTAAAATTGTTTATAGTTTCAAATTCACCAACCTAACTTATAGGTAAAAAAATGAAATAAAACAATTTGAATACAAAATTTATTATACATTTTTACTTTGGTAACATCACATAGCCATTTGTAAATAATATCAACATTTTGAAGACTGCAATTATAGTTGGTCTTGTTGCGACGAATGTATACATACAAGGTGAGATGGCATCATTGGCGTTGGTGTTGGTGAATGTAGGAACCATCCACGTCGTATTATCATAATCCTCCAAGTTCACAATACGTGCAGGTAGGCCCAATTGATGAAATTTTTCTGCAAGATAGTTTCGTTTTTGAAGTCCTCGCACATAGATAATATCAGCATCATGCAGATGTTTGTTGAGGATGGCATCCAATTGATGATATTCCACAAAGCCGGAGGAATACCGCAATCCGTGAATGTTTTTCTCCAAGAAACAGGTGGTACGTCGATCCTCTTTACTCAAAGAGGAAAATGGTACGTTTGTCAACAGTAAAAACTTACTACATTGAATTCCAACCCTAATAGCTATTTCCTTAGGATGAAATTGCTGGTTGACGATGAAGCCTTGAATATCTACAACAGCTATTCTCATGTTGACTCTGCGATTAACACTGAAGCTGAATCACATGCTCAGTTCCATTTTTTTATAATTTCTGAGAGTGGGAGGTGCTCAATGACAGTGTCGTGCACACCAATAGCATAGGCTCCAGTATTTTGGGGGAATCCTTCAGATGCCTCAATTTCCAGTTTCACATCAACACTGGAACTTTTGATGCTCTCGTCCCTCCTGGAACAATCGATGACAAAGAGAGTTTTGTCAAAGAAGGCCGAGTAAGTCAAAAGAGGATTATGCTGATTGGTGAGTTTGTAGCTGAGCCCAAATTGTGAGTAGTTGAAATAGGCTTGCAAAAAATTTCCCTTTGGAAAATCCAGATGCATATTTTCCTTGGGGTAATTCTCACCGTTTAGAGTCAGCGTTATATTAGTGATATTCAAATTGTTGAATATTGTCGGATCATTATTGACCTTCGTATAATCACGATTTTTCTGAAAACATACAATCACATAGCGGGGGCTTTCGAGAAACGATGAAGTCTTGACAGCCCATATTTCATTTTTTGCACCTTGTGTGAGAGCAGGCAACATATGTAGTTCCATTTTCTGAAGGGTATGAGAATGGGAGTGTCAGCTTGGATAGCTTTCAAAAGTTGTAATTTAATTTGATCATGCGGATAGATTCGTTTAACTTTAAGCTCAATATTTTCTATTTCCAGTTTGACTTCTGTTGGGGTCAATGTTGTTCCAGGAGTCTCGTCTATTTTGAAAAGGTTGCTATCATCTCCAGCTCGTACTAATCGGATGGTATGCTTACCGTAGGAAACACATTGATAATCACTGAAGATATTCAGAAAATGTCTAATGGGTATTAGCATGTTGAATGTTAGATGGGTTGGGTGGATGACTCCAGTGTTGGTGGCAGTGGGAAAAGTCCAACCTGTGGTGGCCAAGTGTTTAATATCTTCATCAGTGTAGGTGAGAAATCCTCTGACACTACTGACGATTCCTGCTTCACGAACTGTTTCCAGTTCCTTGCCCCTTTGTTCATAAGTAGCAGATTGAAACATGAAAGCGCCAGCATTGTTTACGAATGTCACCCGGCCATTTCCTTTGGTTCTCTCAACTTTTCCGCTGATGAATAGCAGGCTGTCGTACAAGGCATCATAGGCATCAGATTGATTATTGTTGATTTCAATAACATCATTGTTGCGGAAAGATTTGACATATGGGTAGTAGGTCCGCCACTCTACCTTTTGTATGGATTTATCGTTGTACGGTTTTCGGAAAATGTTGAACATTTGATTGGACAACATTATAGCCAAGAGATTCCAAAAACAATTTATTCTCCGTTGACAGTAGTTGACGCTGCTGCTGCCGCTGATGATGGTTGAATGTCTTGGTGAAGACTGAGGTGTGGTATGGAGATGATTTATAATTATAGATAGTTAGCACCATACTTTCGCTTAAATTCCAAACGAATTATTCGTTTCGAAAATCAACAAGTTGAGAATTTTGATCGAGCACTCGCAACGTAATGGTATTTATAATGGAAAAAATGAGATGATTGGGTGTTTCGTCAATTGCGTAACCAGGATCAACACCTATAGCAAATTCGTATATCGTATGAGACGGTGTGTCGTTGTAGAAGGCTCCAAAGGTAATCTATGCTATCTATGTGTATGGTTCGTACTTTAATGATATCCACAGGCAGATCTGATGCGTAATGCAAGTTGGGATTGACGAAAATCCCAAAATTCGAGCCAAACTATTTGCAGGCCGGAAATCGATCGAGTGCTTCAAGCAAAATATTTCGCTTTTCAGCGTATTATTATTGGGTTTGAGATAGAAAAATTCCTCAGGGTTTTCTTTGAATGTTTTGGGTACGATATGTTTGCGTATTAAATCTTCAATATCACTAATTTCGTAAGATCCAGCAGGAATATCGATAGTTTTTTGTTTAGTCCCATCACCGTTTTCGTGGTAATAGAATTTTGTCCCTTCTTCAATGTTGGGTATACTGTTGTAAGAATGAAAGCTGAGCAAAGCCAAACTATATTATGAATCGGACTCCAATCGAATGGGTGGATTGAAATCAATGGAAAGCGTCGAAGAACGACTTGTTAGCGTTGATATCATAGACATGACTAAAATGCGGTATTTTAAGTTGACGGGCACACTGTAGAATTTCCGAATCGTATAATGCTCTATGAGGTAGCTTATCTAGCGGTTTTTTTGTTTTTTCAAGGAAAGACCTCGTCCTTTACGTTGATGTTGTTTTTTCAGGAACAGTCCAAATCCTCGAGGTGTTTTTCGCAGGTACAAACCAGAACCCAAATGCTCCATGGATTTATTATGACGTTGATCTTCTTCGAGTTTCTTTTTGGCATTTTTTGCATCTATTACGGTTTTTGCGACGGCGCTCGCTCCACCTGCCAACGAACCCAAAGCCGAAAGGGCAGCAAATGGTAGGATTCCTCCGGATTTTGCATCGAATGGAATAACCCTAGGTATGCGTATTTTCTTACGTCCTCCAGCTTGACTCACGGCCATTTTAGCATCTCGCAAAGCCGAAGCACTAGATTTCTTGATATTGGTAGGATTTGGTTGCCAATTTTTAATAATTTTTTGAAGCATGTTACGGCGAAATGATAGACCCATGCCGAGCTTACGTTTTGCTTTCATGGTGGAAGTTACCAACCAAGCTGCAGCACGTTCTCCAAATTTAGCGTCTTTAGATTTAACGCGTTCCCAAGCTCGATTTTCCAACACTTGATCTGCCTTGTGTCGGTCTTGTAGAGAATCACTTTGGGAGTATGCAATATCGTGATCTTTACAGCTCTCGTCCAAAGGATTCACGCCTTTGTCCCCGCGATCCAATTTCTTTTGCAATTTGGTGCCTGGACCACAAAACGAATAACCAAGAAGATGTAATTCGAACGGGAGCTTATTGATTATGGAATTAACAACACCTGCACCGGAGTAAGTCAACATTGAGAATGACGTAAAGTGATTGTGATATTTTTATTTATAACCGTGGCGCACTCATTTTCAACCATCACATCATGGAACTACCCATTGAAAATTTGGATATTTTGAATGGAGAGGGTTGTGGTAGTATGATTAGGAAACACGGTAAATTATTACCCAATTCGTTCCGTGCAATTATCTGCGGGCCAAGTGGTTGTGGAAAAACAAACGCCATCTTAACATTGTTATTCCACCCGAATGGCGCTAAATTTGAAAACATTTACGTATACTCAAAGTCATTGTATCAGCCCAAATATCAAGTACTTCAAGAAATTTTGAAGAAAGTCAAGGGGCTGGGATATTATCCGTTCAGAAAAAACAGAGAAATCATAAGTCCTCACGAATCCAAATCAAATAATATATTCATTTTCGACGATGTCGCCTGCGATGGTCAACAGAAAATTCGAGAGTATTATTCCGTCTGCAGACACAAGAACAATGACGCCGCCTACCTTTGTCAAACATATTCGAAAATCCCAAAACAGCTGATACGCGACAACTGTAATATGATCGTACTTTTCAAACAAGATGAAATAAATTTGAAACATGTATTCGATGAGCACGTTTCTCCCGACATGTCTTTCGATGAATTTAAGAGAATGTGTGCAGAATGTTGGCAGCAGCAGCAATATGGAACCGTTGTGATTTGCAAAGATTTCGATACGAATGCTGGTCGATATCGACAAGGATTCGACAAATATCGAAAGACTAAAATCAACGAAATTGCAAACGTTATTCGAAAAAAATATTTAGCTTTGAAATTGAGTAAATCCGAAGAAGATGAATCGCTGCAGAAATTCTTCAAACCTTTATCTACTCCATTGAAAATAATAGCGAATAAAACGGCACCAGCTACTACCGCCCCATTCAAAAGTGAGATAAAAACCGAACATAAACAGGAGAAAGTGGAAAAGCCTGAATCGACTCCATTCCAATCCCTCGACGTTATTGCAAGTACAGAGGATGATGATAATGAGAGCATCTTCAATGCAGATTGAGAAGAAGAGGAACAAAATGGTCTGATAGACATGAATGAAGAAGTTTTAGAGGAATATATCAGTCAATATCCTATAATGGTTCAGCCATACATTATAAAGCATTGGGGGCATGATAAAAAAATCGACAAAGTATACGGGCCCATATATGATCATCTTGATTTAAAATGGTTCCTTGGTGTAAAAGAAATAGATTTTGACAAACGCAGCAGATATATCAAAATGGGTAGATATCAATGGAAAGGGACACCCGGTATATATGAATTGATATTTCTCATAAAGCCTGAAAATTACAATGACGAGGATTTACGAGCATACAGACAAATTTTGGATTCATCAACCAGTCACAAAGACACCTTAGGTCGCACAAAGTTTAGAAAAGGATGGAAGTACAACAACATAATCAAACCAATGTTTCCTACACAACAACAACGTAAAACATCGGCACGTACGAATTTACGTAAGGCATCTGATTCAACAACGCTAGGCAGGGGTTGTTTACCGAAAACACCTATTGCAATGACATTCAATACCAAACCCATGGAATTCGTTTATTGGGACGATCCCAACGAACTTGGTGAACGTCTCAAATTATTGATAGCCTCTCGAGATGCCGGAAATACTTCGCATGACAACGAGATTATTGCCATTTTGAGTGAACTCAAAGAGGCAAATATAATTCTATAAGATAAAGGGCGTTTCCCCATACATTGTCATTTTCAAAATGGTTCTCGACAAGTTTGGACGTAGCGACAGAGCAAGCGCAGATAAAAAGCGAAAACTGCAAACGCCATCTCGAGGCAGTTTACTGCACACCCCAGATGGTAATATTGATTTTGATAATTTGAAATTGAGTAATGTGAAGAGTCTCACCAGGGATACTGATGCAGCCAATAAACAATATGTGGATGGGATAGATAAAAAAATGATTGCAATTATACAACACCAAGCTGAAGTACACCATTCGGAAATAGCTCAAGGGAATGATAGAATAACAAATCAAATGTCCACCTCCATAAATAAATTGATTGGCAGCTTGGATGAAGTTAAAACGAATATAAAAAGTATTCAAAATGAAGCGAGTAAGCTACAGAAACAAGTTGATGATAAAATGCAAAAACTTAATGAGGTCATTGCCCAAATAGAGCAAACCGTCGGCTTAGTGCAAGAAGTCATTAACTGACAAAAATTCACAAAAAGAGTTAAATGTCAATAACTACGTCTTTTAATACACTCTATCTAGTACAGAAGTCATTAACTACGTATGTAGTCTTATTGGTGTAAAAACATTCAGCAAGAAATCATTATTTACAACAAACTCTATTTTCCAAAATGTTGAAAGTCACCAAGTAATTTATTGATCTTTGAAATTTTGTAAATTATTAAAATTCCACAATATGCAATTTGTAAGACATCACTAAATACCTTTCGTGATTTTATGCTAATATAATATCCGCAAACTGTTCAATAGGGTTTTACTGAAAGTCATTAAATGAAGTTAATGAATTCTGGCACATTATTTTACTAATTTTCAAAGACGTTTCATGATACCAGAAGTAACTAAGTACGTTAAGTGATTTTTTACGCAACAATACCATATATGTTTTATGACAGTGACAGAACTAATTATTCAATTTATTTTCAGCTGCATTCTATAGGTAGTCGGCAGTTACAATGCGGTAGTGAATCTAGTGACTCAAGTGAAATTGTCAAGCTGTGTGCACGCTTCAATATACTTGAAGGAAGAAACTTTGTATTTCGTGCAAAATATTTTTATTTTAAAAATTGTAGCAAAGCGCTTTCGACTGTTAAGTCATCATCAGTGCGTACCTGCAAGTAAGTAATGATTGAAAATGAATTTGATAAAATTGAAAATTTTGAAATTTGAAAGTTATGAAAAGTGAGGTTACTTACTCGTCAGGTGTACAAGAAGCCATATAAAAACATCATGTCCATGGACCAAATTAAAATGTTACAAAATATAAAACATATTTAAAATTGAATAATTTTCATCCTGTTTAAGTATTATTCAATTAAATAAAAAATAAAAAATAAAAAAAAAAATAAAAAATTTTCAGTTCAAACATTCTCAATATTTCATTAATCTTTCTCTATGATGATATTACTTGAACCCGTTTAGCAGTTTATCCATTCTCTCCGGCTTTCAATTCTGAGAACACGAAGTTAATTTTCACCTTTTGGTTTTTTATTGGTAACTATGTAGTTGTGTACAACTTCCAACTTTGATCAGCGGGTAAAATGTGATGAGTTCTCATTAGACTCTTTCTCATTCCCTTAGCTTTCCTTGTTGGGGTTGGATAGAACTGCATAGAGGCCTTATATTGATCTTTTGCTTGAAAGTTTCTTCATTTCTTTACGTTTGTGCTACCCAAATTGCCTAAACTTGGACTAAGATAGTTCTCATTAGACTTTTCACATGTCCTTAAGCCCAATTGTGGGTGCTCAAACATTGGAGCTAATTCACTTAACTTGGGTCACCTCTTAGGTTCAGTTTGTCTTCCCAGTATGCAGGTATATCGAGTGAAGTTCTCATTAGACTTCTTCTCGGTGTCTTAGCAATATTTGGTTGAGGATGGACAGATCCATAGAGAACCCACCCCCTATTTTCTTTCTGATTATTACTCATTAGTTTTCACCCATTACTAAATTTGATAATTTATTCTTAATCTTGATAGAGTTTTCTTTGGTAGCGTATTTTTGGAAAACGAAACGTTCCCATTAGACTAATCACTTTCAGATTTACGTTTCCTTTTTAAACTCATGTCTGGATTAGTTCAATTTCTATTTGAGTTCTTTGAATCTATGTCACAAATGTCAATGGTCACTGTCACTTGTCAATAGTGTCATTGGCATACATTGTCAATTTAAATTTCTTTTCCACTTCCGCTTCAACATTCAGACAGATATGATGTAGTATCCCATATCTTTATCTTTAATAATCCTTAAACAGGATGAAAATTATTCAATTTTAAATATGTTTTATATTTTGTAACATTTTAATTTGGTCCATGGACATGATGTTTTTATATGGCTTCTTGTACACCTGACGAGTAAGTAACCTCACTTTTCATAACTTTCAAATTTCAAAATTTTCAATTTTATCAAATTCATTTTCAATCATTACTTACTTGCAGGTACGCACTGATGATGACTTAACAGTCGAAAGCGCTTTGCTACAATTTTTAAAATAAAAATATTTTGCACAAAATACAAAGTTTCTTCCTTCAAGAATCTAGTAGCTTGTCGGCGCGTATTATCTTTTATGTTTATATGTTAGAAAGTTGATTTAAGTGAAAACTGGATTACAAAGAAAACTTTATGAAAAGTGGACGTGCCAAACGAATGATTTTAGCGGTTATTCAGCATAATAATGATAATAAACAGGATGACAATGCCGAGCTCACTGTAAGTAACCTAAAATGATCATTTTTGATACTTACGTTATATTTCAATTGCTGAAAGTAAGATCAAGTCTATATTTAAGTAAAGGAAGAGTATTTCTTGTTTATGAGATAAATATAATATTTCCTTATTAAGCTGTTGTTTGTAACATTTGGAGACAACTGTTCCTTATAAATAATTTAATGGTGCATTTTACGTAAATACTGGCATTATGATTATTATTATACTTCTGTTATTATCTACTAGGATATGCATGTATAATGTTAGACACGTAATTTTTAAAATTCGTTTTTATCTTTCAGAATTGCGGCTCATCTATGAGAAATGACAACCACCCGGCCACTGACTGCTTACCATCAACGTCCCGTATGACCGACGAAAACATTATTCGAGAATGTATGCCTAGACATGAAGTTACTTCTCTTCAGGAAGACTTATATTTAAGTGATGATGATGATTCAGTTGCGGACCCTACATGGGAAGTGGAAGACACGGTGCCAACAAACAGTGAGGAAGATAACTGTGAAATGATGGACTCAAGTGAAGCACCTACGCCAGAACCAGTGGACCCAGAAATACCGGTATCTGAACTAATCCACTCGGGAGTACTTGAACCACACACAAGTACAAGTACTTTATTGGAAATTAATAATGAGAGGAACAAAAAACGGAAGAAAACTACTAGGTGGAACAAACGAAGAGAAGAAACATATAAGAGAAACCTAGAAAGAAATTTAAAATATAAATGTTTGCCGTACAAGGACTAAAAAGGACGGGTGAAATCACCAAAAGCACCTAAAGAATGTGTTTGTAATTGTAAGTTCAATTGCACTTGAACTTTCAGTCAAGATGAAAACACTTATTGGGGTCTAGCTGATTATGCACGCCAGAAAGATTTTTTGCTAATGCATATAAAATCATGTCTCCCAAAGCGTCGTCTAGAGAATACTTCTAGAAAGAGGACTTCTGCGAAGACCTATTTTTTTGAAAAGGATGGTAGTAAAATCAGAGTATGTCAAAACTTTCTTCAAAAAACGATGTGCATTTCTAATGGTCCAATCAATAAAGCATTCGAAAAACTTGGAACTCATGGCAATTTTGCCAGTGTCGATGGTAGAGGAAGACACCAGGCGTACAACAAAACTTCTCAAAGTAGCATTGATTCAGTGAAGAGACACATTGAACAGTTTCTGACCATGGAATCACATTACTGTAGAAAAACATCATCAAAACTCTACTTAGCAAGCAACTTGTCGATCACGAAAATGTATAAATTGTATGTGGACCAATGTACAACAAGAAATCAAGTCCCTGTTTCATTGTATGTGTACCGTCAAATATTCTGCACTGAATATAATCTCTCATTTCACAAGCCAAAGAAAGATTAGTGCCTTATGTGCCACAAATATAAACAGGCAGCGATGTCAAAACCCCAAAATTTTCTTGATTTAGAAGCCAAATATAATCGTCACATAGAGTTAAAAAACCAAAGTTATGTTGCCAAAGACGCTGATAAACTAAGGGCAAACAACGACCCTTCCTTTGCTTCCATTACTCTGGATCTTCAGCAGGTCTTACATATTCCTAGTGGTGACGTATCTCTGTTGTATTATTTACGTAAACTAAATGTGTACAATGCCGCTATATATGAGGCCCGAGTGCCAAATAATGCCTTTTGCATAATGTGGAGTGAGATAAACGGCAAAAAGAGGAGCAGCAATGAAATTGGCACCGCATTGTATAAATGGATGAATTTGCTCCCTACCTCAATAAAAAATATCTCAATTTTTTCTGACACATGTGCTGGACAAAATCGCAACCAATATTTAACTTGTTTACTGCTATTCTTAGTACAAACAACGCATTTCGATGTCATTGAACAGAAGTACCTTGAGTCAGGACACAGCTACATGGAGGCTACATGCAGTGCCATCGAAAATCTGCAGAAAAATGTACCAGTTTATTCTATGATCGATTGGATCAATATTGTAAAGTTGGCAAGATCCAAACGCAAAATGTTCGATAAAAAAAATATGATTTCAAAGGATCCCTATATACCAATCGAACTCAAATACTCTGACATTTTGGATCTAAAGGATTTAGCTGCATAATTAATGAGAAATAGATCAATCGACAATGACGGTCAAACCGTACAATGGTTAAAACTGAAGTGTATAAGATTTCAAAAGGATAAACCAAATATTGTTCTATTTCGTTATGATTATGAAAGTACTTACAAAGAACTGAATGTAAGCATTTCAGAACGTGAGCAGCAGTACCTCAAAAATAAAAAACACCCTGAACAAGACTCCCTCAAATCCAGACGAGTTTTACGAAATCGCGATGCGCTAGCAAGTGAAACTGAATCATTTAACTTCAATTACGCAACACTCCATATGAAACCCGCATACAGCAAACCACTGTGTATAACAAAAGCTAATTCACTGAAAATGTGTAAGAACCAAATTATACCAAGTGAACTTCATAATTGGTATCAAAGTTTGCCTGATGCTGTGAAGAACGACTATCTGCCTGAATCGGATGTTGACGATGACACTGAGGAAGATCATATGTTGCAAAATGGTGAAGAGGAACATCTTGAATCATAATGATGTGAAGTAGACACTGCAAGTGACCCTTACCATTTTTTATCAAAAATACTTAAAATAACTAAGGTGCTTTAAATATTTTTTGGTTTTGCTAAAAGTCATTAAAAATGTTTAATTTTTTTTTGGAAATACACAATAAATTTAAGTTTGTTCAAATGACATAAATATAAATAAATAACATTCATTCATATGACTATAATTTTTTGTATTGCCCCTGCTCCATTATTTGAAAGACAATATAACTTAAGTGAATTAAAATTTCGAATATCATTATTTCGAAATAATCATTTTGTTAGATAGTGACTTCTTGTACTAAGCCGACGAAAAACCAATGTGGAACGATATGATAAGGTGATGACATTCTTTGAAAAATTCAACCAACCACATATAACTGACATTGAAAATATTCGTGCAGATTTGTTGAAAAAAATTGCCGAAATTACTGATTTGGTACATTCACACAATTTAAAATGGGATATTAAGCACAACGAAACGCTAGCCAAGAACGAATTGAACCAGTTTCAAGTTGACATCTCCAAGAAAATCAACAAAATATATTCGGATATAGCGAATACAAAATCAGCTATTGAACAAATCCTTAAAATGCAGAATGTAGTTGTCGCACAGCCATAATAAAATAGTACGTTACGCAGTCTCATCATCAGATATGTGTCATGGCTTCCAAAGAAAAGATTCAACTTGTTCGTGAACTGCATAAACCATTAGAAAAAATTATCCTAGACGTCGTACCATCATCAAAGGCTTGGATGATTTGTGGCAGCTCGATTTGGCCGAGATGAGACCGTACGCCCGTCAAAATCGAAATTTCAAACTCATTCTAGTCGTTATAGATTGTTTTTCCAAATTTGTGTGGACCAGACCATTGAAAACGAAAACGGGGGAGGAAATTACCAAAACGTTTGCAGATAATTTGACACATACGAAACGTTGTCCAAAAAATCTTCAAACAGATCAGGGGACGGAATTTTATAACGCCAAATTTCAAGGGTTGATGAAAAAACATCAAATAAATCACTACAATACGTACAGCATCACCAAAGCCTCTATGGCAGAAAGGCTAATGAGGACGATCAAAGAAAAATTGTACAAGTATTTCAGTTTGAATGGCACCTACAAATGGTTGAATATATTACCTGAAATCACAAAATCCTAAAATGATACACGTCACTCAAAGACGGGCATGAAACCTTCGGAAATCAACACAAACAACGAAAAGAAAATTCTCAAATCGACATACAGCCACTTGAAAATAGCCGGACCGAGAAAATTCAAAGTCGGTGATGTTGTGCGAATCAGTAAGGTCAAACACGTTTTCGAAAAAGGCTATACGCCCAATTGGACTACGGAATTATTCAAAATTATCAAAGTTAATATTACCAACCCGGCCACCTTCATGCTGGAAGATATGCAGGGTGCACCCATCAAGGGTGCTTTCTATGCGGAGGAATTGCAAAAAACTGCAAATCCAGATATATATCTAGTGGAAAAAGTTTTGAGGAAAAAAGGCAATAGGATGTACGTGAAATGGGCTGGTTTAAAGAACCAGTACAGTTGGATATATAACGCTGATTTTGTATAGAATCTTATGGAAAACAAGCACACTTTGAAAGTGTATTGGGGGGCCTTTCGATGAAATCAATTTTCTGCAACATTATTTCAACTTCACTACACCACAAACAAAACCACGTGATGTAAAGCAAAAATATAAAATCGTATGCAGACACACCCAGATATTCAGTTTGAAAACTATATTCAGTTTGAAAGCAAAAAAATGTCTCAAGATAGTGGTTATAACAGTGAAGTTGGACAAACGAAAATGTACGAAGATTGTGATTATAGTAGTGACGTTACATTATTTCTTAGTACTGATGATGAACAAGATTACAGGGGAACTCTGAATGACCTAGACAGAGTGTTACAACAATACGATAGGGCTACTCAACCTGAACCTTTTACTCAGGTAAACAAGTTGTTGGACCAATACGAAAAGGCTGCTCACAATGAACACCAATTGTTGTTGATGACTTTCCCCATGCCATCCTATGAACTTCGATGCGGTTTAAGCCCAGTCAGAGACTTTACCCCATGTGTCATTTTGAAGCAACAATTTTTACCTCGATTCATCAAATTTACACTCGATGAATGGTTAACCCTCATTGGCATTTTGCAAACGACAATAGATATTTTCTTTGAAGCAAGAATCGACAGTTATGTGGATGAATATAATCCGATTGTAACACGTTGCAAGGATTACATTTACGTTACACAATACATCGAAAGCTACACCAAACAAATTTCCATTGCCAAGGATGCTGTGAACCTGGAGCTGTCCGAGAAAGATGTAAACGATATTCTCGAAACACATCGAGGAGTGCTGTCCAACCGCATCGCCATGCTGGATGCTTTGAACTTTTGTGCATATTATCGAGGTGTTTTTGATCTTATTCGATCATGGTTACGTGATAGGAAAATTTATTTAACTTTAGAGGAAATTATAGAAGGTTTTTGTGAAGCCTCATCTTTAAATAGTTTATATGCTAATGCTTTACGAGAATATTTATTTTATTATAAACAAACAATATTCTATGATTTATGTAATAAATGATTGAAAATTCAAAGGTGAGTTTTATTTGATGTATTAGCTGAAGAAATGTACTGTAATAAAAATACCAAATTTCAATATATATTTTTTATTTAAATTATATGAACGTGTGCAGTAGTATACAATATCCATTTTTCATACATAACTGGTATGAGCTATAAATTTACATTTAAAAAATCTGGACCATTCTAAATCACTAAAATCATGATTTTTTTCTCATTTGCACACCTATAGACCTTATATTCAAACTAGAACAAAATTTTTCGTTGAGTACCATTAATAAATAAAATCCAAATGATTTAAAATATTATTTTAAACTATAGTGGCCCCAAGGTGAAGTGTCAGATGATTTGGCAATTAATTTTCGTTTATCATCATACGGACTTAGAGCTATTTTCGTTTGCTTGATGCTGAAAACGTTGTGAGCGTATGATCGAATACTAAATTGTTCGCAAATTTTTTCTTTGGAATTTTTAAGGCAATCGGTATAATCTTGAAAATTTATTTTATTTTAAACAACATTATACCGAATGACTTTAGATTTTTTTACCACTTTTCCACCCTGCACTTTGTAGGTGTACATTTTCGACCGTAACCCTACAAAGTGCGTGATGATTTTGCCATTCACTTCATCTTTCATTAGCCCAGGAATTTTTTTATTTACAAGTGGAATTTGGAACTTATTATCAAGCGGATAATCGGAAGTATCAAATTTCGACATGTGCTTTTCAATAAGTTCCAAATATACGTCATCACACGTTATTTCATACACAAAACTATCTGTATCTGTATACATTAATTTACAATTTTCGATACCTACAGTGGGCAACATAAAATCGTAATGAAAATCAAACATGCATGTTTTTGAAATGTCTAATATTGCCATTCCAATGTACAAAGGTTTATTGAATATAAGTTCAGTCTTTCTCAATTCAATAGCTACCAAGTCTGTATCGAACACGGTTCGACTCTGAAATCTAGGACTAGATATTAAATTTTTGGCACCATAACGACCGTTCCAGGAATTCACAAGTTTGACCACCCTGTGTAACCGGATGTTCTCCATTGTTTTACCAAAAACGGCATTATTCATTAATTTTTTTCAAAAGAACTGGCAACCACGCAGACTGCTTGAATTTCAGAACACGATGAATTTTTTCAGAATTAAACCGTGTTTCAACGCCTGTTTCAAATTTCTATAATATAAAATATATTTATCTTTATTATACAAGGTACCCATTAATTTTTTTGGCCTGGAATTTGGCGGTGCGCGGAGTTCGGGACAAAACGGGAAATCTTTGTGTAAGTCGTGCAATTTTTCGGGGTATTTCAAATTCACTTCGTTGAATTGACGTCCAAATAAGGAAAATATTTTGAAGGTTTTTTGGGATCGTATCCTTCCATATACAGTGTGTCTAACTTTTCATGGAAGCACCCCCGTAACTTCCGTAATTATCGAGGTAGAATGATGAAACTCGCAGGACTGAAGGAAATTATGAAAATGCACCTACCGGTTGAATGACAATGGCCTAAGTGATATACACTGCCCGCCAGTCGCGATGGAACACCCCAGTTTTACGGTAAATCATATTAGGGGGCAAAACAGAAGCAAAATTTCATCAGATTCGTGATCAGGACCCCCAACTTATTACAGATACACTATTTTCCTAAAAAAAATTTAGTCCTGAAAATTCTGAATTTGTCTCACTTTTCATGGAAGCACCCCCGTAACTTCCGTAATTATCGAGGGTGAATAATGAAACTCTCAGGACTGAAGGAAATGATGAAGATGCACCTACCGGTTGAATGACAATGGCCTAAGTGATATACACTGCCCGCCAGTCGCGATGGAACACCCCAGTTTTACGGTAAATCATAATAGGGGGCAAAACAGAAGCAAAATTCCATCAGATTCGTGATCAGGACCCCCAACTCATTACAGATACACCTTTTTCCTTAAAAAAATCTGAATCTGAATTTATCTCACTTTTCATGGAAGCACCCCCGTGACTTCCGTAATTATCGAGGGAGAATAATGAAACTCTCAGGACTGGAGAAAATGATGAAAATGCACCTACCGGTTGAATGACAATGGCCTAAGTGATATACACTGCCCGCCAGTCGCGATGGAACACCCCAGTTTTACGGTAAATCATATTAGGGGGAAAAACAGAAGCAAAATTCCATCAGATTCGTGATCATGACCCCCAACTTATTACAGATAAACCTTTTTCCTAAAAAAAATTCAGTCCTGAAAAATCTGAATTTGTCTCACTTTTCATGGAAGCACCCCCGTAACTTCCGTAATTATCGAGGGAGAATAATGAAACTCTCAGGACTGACGGAAATGATGAAAATGCACCTACCGGTTCAATGACAATGGCCTAAGTGATATACACTGCCCGCCAGTCGCGATGGAACACCCCAGTTTTACGGTAAGTCATATTAGGGGGCAAAACAGAGGCAAAATTCCATCAGATTCGTGATCAGGACCCCCAACTTATTACAGATACACCTTTTTCCTGAAAAAAAATTTGTCCTGAAAAATCTGAATTTGTCTCACTTTTCATGGAAGCACCCCCGTAACTTCCGTAATTATCGAGGGAGAATAATGAAACTTTCAGGACTGAAGGAAATGATGAAAATGCACCTACCGGTTCAATGACAATGGCCCAAGTGATATACACTGCCCGCCAGTCGCGATGGAACACTCCAGTTTTACGGTAAATCATATTAGGGGGCAAAACAGAAGCAAAATTTCATCAGATTCGTGATCAGGACCCCCAACTCAGAAGCGACAACAAACTTTGTGTATAAGTACACCATTCAGGAATCTCAATAATTTGTTGTCCAAATTGAATTCAAATCTCATTTGAGGTTGTGTACATTAACATGTAATTATATGAATACTGATATATGAAAGTCGTTTGGGACAACCTCGACTATTTTCCAATGTTTATTCATGTTTCGAAATTATTTTGGCTCATTTATCTAGCAAAGCTATTGTTGTTCATATTTGACAATTTCACTTGCCGAATATTTTTTTCCATAGTCTCTAACTTTCCGTAAGGAATTAACTCATCATTGAAATTTTGCCTACTTGATTATACAGAAATTAAGTAACATTAATTTTGTTGAAGGGTATGCAGTGAAATTGAAAAATAACTACAAAAATAATACAATTTTATAAATATGAGAAAATATTGCATCATTCAAAGCCAACACTCAACTTTTTCAGGGTAGAACAAAAATTTAATATGAAATATATCCAACTGCAAATAGTTGAAGATAGTTTTTCATGTTTCACATCTATACCACTAATTTCAACAAAAAACTATTTAAAATCACAATAATTCAAAGGGGAAAAAAAACATTTCATACTGATTCGGATTCACAAAATTCAAATATTTGTCCCTTCTATGAGGCCTCCTTCGCAGAGAATACATTTTTTATTCGTTTTCTATTATTTACAACTACTTTTCTCAGTTCTCCAGGTGTAACTTCTTGGCATGCTTGAAGTATTCTCGCGCGGAGATCATCACGATTAGTTGGCCTATTCCTATACGCTTTATTTTTCAAGGTTTCCCATGAATAAAAGTCTAGAGGGGTGAGATCGGGGGAACGTGGGGGCCACATCACCAGAGGGCTATTAGGTCCTATCCATTTTATAGGAAAGTTTCTGTTCAGCCATTCCCTTGTCATGCCGTAGTTGTGAACGGGTGAACCTTGCAACTGGAATATCAATGTATCCCTCACATCCCGAGGCAATTCTTCCAGAAAGTTGGAAAATTCATTCTGCAGAAAATGAACGAATAATTCTCCATTTAGATTTCGTTCAATGAAAAAAGGTCCTATTATTCTCTCATTTATTATACCACACCACACATTAACTTTTTGGGATATTTGATCTCGACAATTCACTACCCAGTGCGGATTTTGGTCAGCCTAATATCTCAAATTCTGAGAAGACACCACACCTTTAGTGGTGAAAGTCGCCTCGTCACTGAATAGAATGTTTTTCAGGATATTTCTGTCATTCAATTACCTTGTGCCCATAAACAGTATTCCATTCTTCTTTGTTCGTCTCCACCGTGTAAAGTGTGGAGAAATTTAGGTTTGAAAGCATGCATTTTATGCCTTTTCAAACATCTCCAAATTTTACTTCGGCTCATATTTAGTTGAAGTGACAAATTTCTTAAACTTATATGGGGATCGGCTCGATATGCCGCCAAAATGGCATCATCGTCATTATGATTTTTAACACATTTTCTCACCTTCATTACTTGGCCGGTCGTTTTGAATTGGTTGTAAATTTTGGAAACTGTTCCAGAGTGTATAGGAATATCAAATGGGTGACTTTGATTGAATTCAGAAGCTGCCTCGCGATAAGACCTCGCACCTTCTCCAATCATCAGCACTATTTCAATTTTTTCTGGTATAGTTCGTCGGGCCATGTTTGAGACTAATAATCGATATCAAAATCAACAGTTGTCAATAAAAACAGGAACTTACAGGAACACACAAACAACAGGATCAATAGGATCAACAGGAACAACAGGAACAATAAAAAAACAAAAACAACAAAAACAACAAAAACAACAAAAACACCAGAAACAACGGAATCAACAGAAACAATAATATAATTAACACGAGGAAGTAAGAATGAATTCAATTTGCACTATAAACAACATTGTTAGTTAATTTCAATTCTCATTTGTTTTCCATAGCAATGTCAGGACATCCCTTGATTTCTGCAAGGACCCCGCTGTCAATGGGCCCAACTCAATCCCATGACTAGTTTTCTAGAAACGTGGCGTTGATGCTGAAAACTGCATAAGTACCTCACTTTTTTAGCATATCAAAATATTGGTTCTTGTTTAGATGCCGTGGCAATCCAAAAAATTTCCTGAAATTTTTATCCTCCTGGGTACCCTGGGCGAAATTAATAAGTGGAAATTTTTCTGTCAAATATTTGACATGTGATAAGTTGATATTTTGCTTTAATGTACAAATAGAATTTTATTTTCACATGAAAGGAGATAATATTTCATAATTATGTATTTACTAGATATCTCGGATGTGCCTGAAAATATTTTCAAGAAAAAGTTCAATACACCAGTTGTCACAACCATTAATCATAAGTCCCGTAGCTCAGTGGTAGTGTTTTCTTTTATTTTTTTTTGTTCAAAATTTAAACACATTTGTTGAAGAAAATTTTGTTAAGTGTTTTACATATCAATATTTCAGTGGATATAAATAGTTCAGGTGAACCCTTCGTTTATTTATTTCTTATGAATTGTTGGATGATTTTCATTTCTTGGTGTTAAATTTTCTTACCGATTCCCTACCTGCTTGCATTGATTGCCGGAAATTTATCTCGCACATGAATATTTGGAGTCGGATCGACTCGGGTAATTTTCCAATAATTCATGCTCGAGATAAATTTCCGGCAATAATTCAAGCACTAGGGAGAATATAAGTGAAAATTGACCAGATTTTCGAATTTTTGTATTGTTAACTTACGATGAGCTGGATTGAATTTCTGTTACATACACACTATTAAAACATGTTTTAGTAATACATTGATAGATACGTATGAATAAAAATATTCATATTCACCGGGTGACTCACAAATGAATGACAGCCGTTTTTTGCAATATCTGAATTTTTCTACTGTGACATTAGGAAATCATATTTTCGAAAGGTACACCTCAATACAAAATTTTGAGCAGTATATATCGTATAGTACACATATTTTATACCGGGTGTTTCATAGAGAGAACCGCAATATCAAATAATAATTTTTAAGGAATAATTCAAATTCCTGATGTACTCATGGATTGAATTGTGGGAAAGTTGATACCGCTGATATAAGGGTGTTTCTAAGCTTCAAATTATACAAGGTGATTTATTTGTCGAAAGGTATTCTATTTTAAGAAAACTACAGAAACCATAAACACTGTATTCCAAGATTTCCTAGGTAAAATGTAAGCATTTTCTCAGTATTGTATAAATGTTTTAATAACGTTTTGGGAGGTTTGATTTCCACATCCGATCCTATGATCGAGATACAAGGCATTAAATTGGAGAAATGCTCAATTAATTAATTTTTTTTTCCACAAATTGAAAAACTGCATTGACTTTTATCGAGTATGTTAGTTCAATATGAGTTTTGGTCAGATGTACATTGACAGTTACAGCTTAAAATATTTGCTGCCACAGGGTGATTCATGAATAATTCACAATACGTTTTTCTAACACTCAATAATTCAATATTTGCGCCACAGAGAATTTCTTTCCTGAAGTTAATACTTATTACTCTTATAAAGGGTGAGCCATACAGCAAACTACCAAATTTAATTACGCTTGAAAATTATCAAAAAGAGAACGTGCAATTTTTTACTTACATGTACGAAGCAACAGGTATGGTGATTTTTAATTTTCCATGAAAAATGGAACAAACTCGGAATTATCGGGAATTTGGTGTACCTGTAATAAGTTGGGGTCCTGATCACGAATATGATGGAATTTTGCTTCTGTTTTGCCCCCTAATATGATATGATTTACCGTAAAACTGGGTTGTTCCATCGCGACTGGCGGGCAGTGTATATCACTTAGGTCAGTGTCATTCAACCGGTAGGTGCATTTTCATCATTTCCTGTAGTCCTGAGAGTTTCATTATTCTCCCTCGATAATTACGAAAGTTACGGGGGTGCTTCCATGAAAAGTGAGACAAATTCAGATATTTCAGGACCAACTTTTTTTCAGGAAAAAAGTGTATCTGTAATAAGTTGGGGGTCCTGATCACGAATCTGATGGAATTTTGCTTCTGTTTTGCCCCCTAATATGATTTACCGTAAAACTGGGGTGTTCCATTGCGACTGGCGGGCAGTGTATATCACTTAGGCCATTGCCATTCAAGCGGTAGGTGCACTTCCATCATTTCCTCCAGTCCTGTGAGTTTCATTATTCTCCCTCGATAATTACGGAAGTTACGGGGGTGCTTCCATGAAAAGTGAGACACACTGTATTTATTATTCGCTTCTGAATATCTATTTGAACATACCGAAATCCCACCCCTTGTTCCCTTTTTCACAAACATAATCATATCAATATCTTTAAATTTGTAATTTACACTTTGTATACTTCAGCATAGCATCCCATGTGAAGCCCGGCATGGTATAGTACCACGCTGGATCTAACCCATAAGTTGCTATACATTTTTGACGAAAATTCTCAAAAACATCTGCCAATAATAAAATATCCGTTTTCAAATATAGGTCCGCATACGATCCCAAATTTGTAATTTTGAATGACTCCCAAACATTTTGTGCGTGAGCATACTTCTCATCACATATGTATTCATCGTTTAATTTATTATAGAATTCTTCCCGTGATGGCAACTCCGTTTTGTTTAATTTATCCATGTTATCTACATAGTCATATGGAAATACCCCCTTCTTGGTGAGAAGAGTGAATTTCTCATCATCTAAATGACTGAATTCTTTTTTTTAAATTTCCAAATTATCTTTAGTCAATGTGGATGTCAATTCATCCAACGAAGTTCCCATGAATCGAGAAGAATCTATAAATCGGAATTTAATTTTAGTTTCAGCATCGTGTTGTGTAAATGAAATGTATTTTTCTTTATTGGACGGAAGTATGCTTACTTGTCCTCTTTTTGCGATATACCTAATAATGAAGTGGCTGTAATACCCCGATAAATTGTGAAACGTAATGGGTACCACGAATAATTTTTTAAAATTGACGTTACAAGGGGCTTGGTAAGCCCAACCTCGTCGCACCCCCGTAAAATGTTCGTTTTTCGCAAATATGACAGGTCGTTGCAGCATCGATACTACTCAAGGGCACAATCATTGGCTCAATTTTTTTAATTTTTGACTCGACAAATTTTGCAATATCGGCCAACTCATCGGCAAACCACTGCATGCAATCTTCGCCCCGATAACTCTTGAATTGAGAAAGACTATCGTCATACGAACATTTTAGGTAGTAGCCTGCACTGAACGCTGTATGTTTTTGATATTTCATACTCTTGTCCGAAATCTTTTCCTCACATTTTTCCAGCAGTGATTCGAAATCAGCATACATTATGAAAGGACATTTTTGTTTGTAAACATAATATCGAAATTCCACATGGTCGTATGTGCGGAAAGAAATTTTGCAGTCATTTAATTTTTCGCACTGTCTAGTATGGTCATTCAATTTTTGTTGGCTTGAAAAACAATTGAAACATCGATCACAAAGAATTTTTTATAATAATTTGTATTAACTTGTTGGCTGAGCAATCGAGACATGTCCTTTATATAACAGTAATGGGATTTTATTTCAGTCTCGTCGTCGTCAATGGGAGGAGCCTCGTAATCGTTCAATTTTGGGAAATATTTATTTTGAATCAATAACAAATTAACATGTCTGTCTCGTTTTGTCGATGTAAGTCTGGCAGGTACTACCACATAAAATGATTCATCGTTTGCTTGATTTAATTCTAAAGTATAAACATTTACGGAAACATCATTTAATTTTTCGAATATGGAAATTTGTTGCAACTTTATTGGAGCATCCAGCCCTGTAGTATTCAAAACTTCAGAATAATGTGGATATTTTGACACTCTTTGTGGATTTTTTGTTACAGGATATAAGGCGCTAACAATACTCCAAAAGAAGCACATTTCATCATTGCTTCGTACATTAATGCATGCTTTTTTCTTTCCGATTTGTTCAGGTAGCGGAATGAAAGATGAACCGTTCCCTGTTTCATATTTATTTATTGTTACTTCCAACAAAAGAATTTTACTTAACGCCCACCCCGACTGTTGTTCTTCAAACCCACCCAATTTATTCAATATAACATCCACAACGTTTTCAGTGTACCATAGGGCTAAGTCCGTACCTAAATCCACAACTTTATTTGGAGTACTAAAATAATTTCGATCAACAATTTCCTCGTCATGTGATTTTTTAATAAAATCCCCCGAAAATGTAAAATTAACTTTGACACATGGCATTTGTTTTAAAATTTTGGTACTCTCGCGTTTGAACAAGGAAAAAGCATCGTCTAGAAAATTTTTAGCATCTTTATGAGACAAATTAATAATTACCCCCGTTGTTACTCTACGATTGAAAACATTGTTAACACTCTGCCACTGTACCCTGGAGCTTCGTCGTTTCAAACCTGAGCCAACATTTTTCTTATCCATTAATTTAATCAACATTCTAAAACGTTTCAATTCCCCAATTTTTGTAATTATTTTCTTTTTTTCCCCAACCGAAAATTTAATTTTTTTCATGGCTAAAACACATTTCCTCACATGACTATTTATATATTTAATAGCTTGTTTGGCAATATCATCTGAATAATTATTTTTGATAAGTGCAAGGTATTCATCAATTGTTGACATTGTTCTAGAAAAATCGGCCATTTGGATTTTATTTATTAACGAGTCTCACCGATATTTTGTTCAGAATTGAATTCTTGGTGCGATGGCTCTGTTCTGGAAGCTGTTCAGATGCCTCTGGAAGCTGTTGGGATTTGAAGATGACTCTGGAAGCTGTTGAGATTGTTGAGATACCAGTGGAAGCTTCTGGAATTGTTGAGATGGTTGTGGGAGTTGCTGAATTCTGTTCTGGAGCGGTTGCTGTTATGACTTCGGTTATATTGCTGCACACGTTGATGTATTGTTCTGAAATAAATTCAATTTTCCATACAAACATACAACTTATTTTTTCAATGGGGAAATGACTTGTCCTGTCGTCTGTCCTTCATCAAGTGATGGTAAAAAATGTATTGAGTTTTTTTTATATATGTCTATGTAAGGTTAGTTCGTTCAAATTAGATCACACAAAATTTATTGAATATTTTTTGAGACGCTCTCTATAATATATGTCTAAGTAACGTTGGTTCGTTCTAGCTAGATCAGACAAAATTTATTACGTTTTTTAAGACACTCTGTATATATATATATATATATATATATCAAAAAAAAATAAAAACATACACCAGATTTATTTGAATGATACAACATGAGCGCTACGGTTATGAATAAAAAACACATATTCTTCACAAACAAAAAACTTCTGTATCGAAACACAAACTCTACACATATTGAACGAAAAAAACCAATACTAACCTTAATTTCCTACAATTTCAAATGAAACTGCAGAATTCGCCTTGCCAGTATCGATGACACCACGGAAAATTATTGAATATTTTCCCGATGAAAATTCTTCAACATGGGACGGATACACTTCTGTCACTCGCTGCGGTAGGAATGTCACGTTCTCCAATAATTCCACCAATAAAACTTCTCCGAATTTACTTCTCACAATTTTGGCTTTCCTGATTGGCTGCGGCACCCCCACTGCAATACTCGACAATTTGATAGTTGACTTCCATTCCACCAATGAAGATTCGTTGATTTTTTTCAAATCCATCTGAGAAAAAAAAACTAAAAAGTTTTTGATTTGATGAAAACCGACGATTTTTCAATTCGAAAACAACCCCTTTGCATTAAAAATTAAACAAAAAACTTGAAACACACGCTAAAAAACATTTACGTTAATTCACTGTAGAAAACTTTTAAATTGAACATGCACCCTAAAATTCAATCGCTTTATACTCGAAGTTCACATAAAAAAATCTCTGTTTGAATTCTCAAATTGAATACTAAATTTACTTAAACAAACCGAAATGAAAAATTTTTGCTAAAATAAATAAAAAACAACGATTTTTCAATTTGAAAACACCACCTTTGCATTAAAAATTAAACAAAAACTCGAAACACAACCTGAAAACTTTTGAATTGAACATGCACACAAAACCCCCAAAATTCGATTATGAAAAACATTTCAATCATTTTATACTCTAAGTTCAGAAAAAATCTCTGTTTGAATTCCCAAATTGAATCTTGAACTTACTTTATCTGGACCACCAATAATTTTAATGACACAATCGAATAAAAGCAATAAAATGATTAAAAAATTACTGTTTTTCACAAGATGCCTTGACTCACAAACACTTGAAATACTAGAGGAACTGGTTCGCTGAACTTGAGATGCAGACTGACGCGTCGTTGACACCTAGAACGACTTTTATACAATTGTTCACGCCCCATTATTACGTCAACGCGCAGTCGGTGTCAGCGCAAGCTTCTAGAAATTCATAGAATGATTCTCAGATCTCACGTACGTACTTAGATAACAAAAAACCGTTGCTAGCGTGTGGTATTGTAATTTCTTGTTATGCAAACCTCAAATAAATTGCAAATAGCTTATCTCATGTTAATTTCCGGGCTCGGAGACTGCGATCCAATGCCAACTGATAAATGAAACCAATAACAGAAATTGATAATAATGTGTTTTATAGACATGCGAAATATTTCAACAATAAAATTCAATTTGCATAAATTTTTTTATTTAAACAACATATTCCATTTTCTCGCTTATACAATTGTTTCGATTAAAATTTTAACTAATATACATGCTAATATCGTGCACACTATAATGAAAATTCTATAATATTCAAAGTCCACTCTTGTCTTCTTTTTCTGCCATTTTTCTGGGACAAAAATTCCTCAGTTTTCGTGTTTATTTCTCGACGATCTTCAAATATCAACTTCAACTTATACTTGGCTGCTGCATTCTTTGGAACTGTGTCGGTAAAAAGTGGTAACTGGCCTCCATTGACTTTTGTTGAACGCATTGACTGCCATTGGGTGCTGTTGTTCTTGCACCCATATTCGAAATCATTAATCCTCACACATATTGCTATGAATTTTACTCCATTTGGCTTGTTAACATACAAAACGTTATTTATTATTGCAGTTAGGAGAATAAAATTCATTTTGACCATCGGCAACGGCATATTCTACGCTGTGAGGCTGTATTCTTCTCAATGGATATCTTGCTTCAGGTAATTTTCGCATGAAAACTCTGTCTTGAATTTGTAAATTATTCAACTGCTTCCAAACACTCTCTTTTTTTTCAAAAAATTGGATGTCTTTTTTTAATTCTTGAAGGCGTCTCTCAAATTTCTCTAATTGACGTCTGTATTCTGCCGATGCCATTGTAATTCTAATTATTTTTTCATCAAAATTTCATCTAACATAATCATCCCCTCCGCCTCCTCTATTCCACTCTCCTCCTATTACTTTTCACAACTTTTTCGCTTCTTCTACGTACCAATATATGAAATGGCATTCACATGTGTCGGGACCACATGTAACGTTGGGATTTGACCAAGGGCAACTTTTATAATGTCCTATATTCGTTTCATCGTTTTTTATTGTCTCTAAACACTTTCTCCGATCTAACAATTTTTTTACCAACTCTGCATAAATATCACATCAATCTACGTGTTTATCAATGACTTCAGTCATTTTTTTAATTGCGAAACATATGTCTGAACTTGTTGGAAGCATACTGTCTAATGATCCACATTTATGGGGCACCTTGTATATTTAACATGTTGGTACGCCTGGTATAACACGTTGACAAGCAACCTCCATGTTTATTTACAATTAAATGGTGTATTTTGAAACACCCTGTTGATTTTTCTCTTAAATAATGTATTTTGAAACACCCTGCATGCAATTTGAGGCACCCTGTTCTTTTTTCTCTTAAATATACAATATTTCAAACAACTGCTACTAAAAAGTCTCACAGTCCGGTGTAAAAGGTGTTGCTCCGTAATCCAAAGATGGCCGGGAAGCTCACTTCAATCCATCGCTCTATGACCTTTTTTTTTTAACTACCAAATTATATGACTAACTTCACTCCAAATTGCACTTTAAAAATGACTGCCCCCATCACGATGCACATTTATGAGACACACTATATATTTTCTTTCTTAAATGATGTATTTTGACACACCCTATATATGTAACACAAAAACTTCTGAATCCCTGCATGCCCCAATGAAGCGATGCCACAATGATGCGATGATTCATTTTTCCGATGTATTTTGAGACACCCTGTTGATTTTTCTCTTAAATAATGTATTTTGAAACACCCTGTATGCAATTTGAGACACCTTGTTGTTTTTTCTCTAATATGATATGTTGGTACACCTGGTATAGCACGTTGACAAGCAACCGCCATGTTTTTTTCCTCTTAAATGGTGTATTTTGACACACCCTGTACATTTTTCTCTTAAATAATGTATTTTCAAACACCCTATATTCGTTCCTCATTGGAATCGCACGTTGAAACATTACAACCTCGTTACCCCACCATTTTTCCAATTTTTTCAAACATCATTATTATTATACCACTTTAACAATTCGAATATTTTCATTCACAATTACTATTCTTTTTATTTAATATTCGAGCACTCGGCTTGCGGTAAGATAGCACCCGGCGTGCGGTAAGATAACGTCGCTCGACTTCGCCGAATACGTGACGCGGTGAACCCAGCGAGCTTCGTCAATGCGCATGCGTGTGCTACTATGAAAGTTGTACCTCTGCCAATTTTGATTTCGGGAAGGAACAGTGGCTTTCCATTTGCATCTCCCTTTTCGTTGGTGTATCCCTGTCCCGAGGTTAGGATGCTGCACTGGTATGGAATTTCGATGAGAAATGAACCGCCGAGCATCACAAAGTCAGTTCGTCACATTGGGTTTGGACTTTCTCTTCGTGAGGGAAAATTGTGATATAACTTGATTCGCTGATTTCCTCAATTAGGGGCTTGTTTACAACTATGTTAGCCATTTTGCATTCGGCTTTGTTGTATTTCACTTGAAGAATTGAGAAAATGCAATCACTTTCTTGGGTACCATCGATCAGGTAGTTATTCTGACAGAGGTAGTTTGGATTCAGGTAACGACATGGCTCGGGGTCATATTGGAATCGGTCTTTACTCATTGTAAAAAAGGTATTTTTGGGAATAATTGTTGTGGAATTCTGTGTGGGTATGGAGTAGAGGTGATAATGCGTGAAGATATCAGGGTGAACTAAAGGAATATGCAGCGCAAAAACTATTTTGGAATTTGAAAAATATGCATCTACTGGGGTTATATCAAATTGTTTATAAGTATCTTTAGTATCTGAGTAAACTAACTGTTCTCTAGAATGATGTTCCAAAAGGGAGTTGAATATTGATTTCATGCCATCGATAGATATTATGCTATGATGTAAGGTACCAAGCTTGGCAAATGAAATGGCATTTTCAATACTTGTGAGAATTGAAAGCAATGTATCCAAATTGAATTTTATTTGTGTTCATGTATCTACTAGTGTCAAGAAATATGTATTGTTGTTATTGAGTTCTTCTATACTTTGCTTTAGTACATTTTGGTTATGAACCATAAGTGAAAATGTTTTATTATTACTCTTTAGAATTTCGCGATTCAAGGATATTTGTTGATTTAGAGAATTAACAACTTGTTTTTGATTGTCTTGCAATTTTTCAATTGCTGCATCATAGCGTTCAGCATCTTCTTGATCTAAGTTACCAGAAATAGACTTAATAATGTTTCCCAACCCATTGATAAGTCCTCTTTTTTTTCTGTTCGTTAAGGGGTATACTGATCGAAATTTTTCGTTCACTGATTTCATCTGATAATCTATGTGTTGTTCGGTATATTCGTGTAAAGATGTTAGATATGTAGAGCTAAGGTTATGACTTGCCAGCGATGATTTTATTATATTATAATTTTTAGTTAATGTATTAATTTCATCTGATATTGGTTTGAGGTCGATATAATGTAAGTTTTAAGACCCTTAAATGCTCTAGTAGAGTTGAATGAAGTCGTTCTACAGGGGCGTTGCTAGTAGAATTTTTCGGGGTTTTAATGTGAAGGTCAATTTTGTGAAGTTTTGCGAAGTCAGTTAATGTCGAGTTTTTAAATTCCGTTCCACTATCAGCCACGATTTTCAGGGGTAATTCATGAAATGACATGAATATGATAAGACTCTCCACGCTAGAGATAGCATTTGTCGCTGTTAGAGGGAGAGCCTGAGCGTATTTTGAGAAGATGTCTATGATTGTTAAACATTTTTGGTTATTGGCCTGAAAAACATCGATATGTACTATTTCAAAGGGTTTCCTAGATGTTGGTGTTATTTGAAAATTAATTTTTGGTGGGCTTCTATCATATTTCGTTCTCTGGCAGATTTCACACTTATTTATGTAGTCCCTAACATCGTTAGCACAGTTTGGCCAGTAATATTTTCGTTTGATTTTTTGTAAGGTTTCTTGAATTCCTCGATGGTTTGTTTTAGTTTCATGATTGTATTCTAGAAGTTCTTCTTGTCTGTATTGGTCTGTGACGTCTTCAAGTTTAGTATTGCATTTTATCAATTTGAATGTCGAATTTCTGAAAGTTTGCATCATAAGGTTACTGAGATTTTCGTAAAGCGTGTTTGAGTCATCATTTTTGAAAAAAAATGCGTATGTCTTTTTGGGTTGTCCAAAGTCTTTAAAAAATTAAATAATTGGGGAAAGGTCGTCATCCACTATATAAATGTTCCATACATTCTTCTTATTTTGTTCCCATAAACATTTTTTTGTAGTTTTCCTTGGCAATACTGATTTTGATATGTGAATTTGATTTTGGAATACGTTTATCGGGGATTCACTTATTTTTATTTCCTGTACAGGGTCCTCGGCATTCGTATGGACTGTTTCATTATTTTCTTCGTTTGGAGTTTGGCTGATTTACGGAATTGATTCTTCCTCACTTGAAGTTGATGTTTCATTATTTCCTTCGTTTGGAGTAGGGATGATTTTCGGAATTGGTTCTTCCTCACTTGAAGTTGATGATTAATTCTCCACTTCAATTTCGTTTTCGTTTGGGGTCTCGTCAAGGTTATTGAGTAGTGATGAACTGTCAGGGTCCTGTGCACGAGTTCCACGTTGAACTTTTTCATATATTGGAGGAACGGAGATGTTTCTTCTAAGTCTTCCGGGGTGGCCTTCGAAGTGGTTGGTTGTGGTTCTACTTCATTAACATGGATTTCAATTCTCGACAGGGCGTCTGCATTGGTGTTCTTCTTACCCTTTTTATATTGAATTTCGTAGTCGAATTCTTCTAATTTCAGTTTCCAACGAACTAGCCTCGAGTTTGGCTCCTTCAGAGACATCAGCAATTGAAGTGGTTTATGATCCGTTAAAATAATGAATTTTCTACCGTTAATATACGACCGAAAATATTTCGTTGCCCAAACTATCGATAAAAGCTCTTTTTCTATAGTACTATAATTTTGTTCAGCATCGTTGAGTGTTCTTGATGCGTAGGCAACGGGACGGTCAGAACCGATAGGACCTTGTGATAAAATAGATCCGATTGCCGAATTTGAAGCGTCCGAAGTCAAATTGAACGGTTTTTCGAAGTCAGGGTATTGTAGTATAGGGTTATTTGTCAGAAGGGTTTTGCATTGGTCAAAATCTTTGAGGAAGGTGGCATCATGTTTTATTTCGGCACCTTTTTTTCAGGCAGGCTGTGAATGGTTTTGTGATTTTGGCAAAGTCTTTGATAAATTTTCGGTAGTACCCTACAAGTCCTAGAAATCCCTTTATCTGTCTTGTAGTTTTTGGAATGGGGTAGTGCATTATTGCTTTAATTTTGTCCGGGTTTGGCTTTACGCCCTCTGGTGTTACAATATGACCAAGAAAAGCAACTTCTTTCTTGAGAAATTCTGATTTATCAATCTGAATTTTCAAGTTTGTATCGCGGAGCCTTTGAAATACTTTTTTCAAATTTATGAAATGTTCCTGTAGGGATGTTGAGTATACAATAATATCATAGTAGGAGATTTGAGCCGTTTCTGGGCCTCCCCCCACCACTATGACGTCATCAGTAACCTTGTTCTTTGACCCTTGACCTTTACCTTGACCTTATCCATGACTCTTGTTGGGAGGTGTTCAGGGTTTGTGTTTGACATTGAGATTGTAATGACTTGGATTTTTTTTCATACACAGACAAGTACTTTTTCCAAGTACTTAATATATTTTTCTTACCTCAATGTCTTCCATGTCCTTCATGTATACTTACTCTACCATTGTGTATGTGGAGTACACATACAAATCTATACCGAAGTATAGAGAGGGTACAACACGTCTGCACACCACGGAGATCCAGTCAGATATGTGAACTATCATTACTCTCCAGTGATGTATACCTTGCGATGGTGGTGGGAGAAGAGTTCGCGTGACGCTATGCGCATCCGCCCTCGCTCTCCACTTTGGGGTAATTCCACTTCATCAGCCGATGTATTTATAGCACAAAAAAGAGTTATTAGATCACTAGCCAGGATATCTAAAAGGGTTTCGTGTAAATCATTTTTCAAAAAATTGAACATCTTAACAGTAGCTTCTTTGTATATTTATGAAATATGTGTTTTTATCTATTCGAACCAGTGTAAATTTAAGATGAATAAAAGCATTCATAATTTTAATACTCGCCAAAAAAATGACTATCATGTACCGGTTTGTAAGACTGATGTAGTGTATAAATCGCCCAACAATATTGGACTGAAAATTTTTAATAAGCTGCCAACAAAAATTAAAAATTCCTCAACATTATATTCTTTTAAGAAAAACTTGAAAATGTTTTTAAGTGAAAATTGTTTTTATAGCGTTAGCGAATTCTTCGATACCTAGTATTAGTTTTATGTATTGTGACGAGTCCTATACAATTTATGTAATTGTCTGAAAGGATAATAAATGTATCTATCTATCTATCTATCTATCTCGATTGGGTGGGTCCGCGCTGACGTCACACACCGATACGCTGCGGTAATGCAGCGACTACTATTTACTCTCCGTCCTCTCTATATTGTTATGGTGTCGGATGCGTTAACTGGTGGGGAGGACTCTGTGACATTGTATGAACAGTCAAAGCGGATAAAATGTATTCACCCTCTCTCCCACTCATCGATATTACATATAAAGGAGGTGGGAATGATTGTGAAATCAGTATTTTGTTGAGTTTTGTGCTGAGAAGACGACATCGATAAAATGTATTCCTGTGGTTGTGGTAAATCGTTCACTCGTAGTGATAATCTCCGTCGGCATCGATTTCAAAGTTGCCAAGGTGGCCCTTCTGTGAAAAGGATTAAGTTAGATGTGGCTGCATCGACACCAATGTACACATGCAATTGTTGTAATGTGACAATTCCTACATACCGAGTTAATTCTCACAAAAGAACTCTCCAACACAGGAACAATGCATGTGTGCAAGTGAGTGATGGCATACAGATTATAAGGAATGCTTTCAAGTGTAGAATTGTGAGCTATCGAGTGGAAAGTTCCAATGTTTACACTGAATATATGCCGTTCTTTAATGAGATCATGGAGAAAGTTATTGGATTACTTGAAGAGGCAATAAAGGTTCACAAGATCTTTAAAGTAAATATGGAAGTATTTGGCAGCTACATTGTTCAAACACGGGATTTGAGTGACACGAAGTCATTCAACTCACAAAATAAAATTGTGGACCTGTCTACGGATTTGGGTGCATTATTCGATGGATTCCGTGATGTCATTATTGCTCAGGCTACGAAATTTGAAGAACGTGATTCAGGTATGTTTAAAGTTTCATTTCTATTTATATGAATGATAAATTATTGTTATGTTTCAGGATGGAGCTGTGAAAAAGGTAAGTTCTTCGAAGTGAACATCAACAAGTATATTCCACTCAGCGGATGTTCGTATGTGAAGCTGCCCGATTTCATTGAGACGAGAAAAGGCGTTGTGAATATTCGTAATGAAGATCAACATTGTTTTGCATGGGCCATCACATCTGCATTGTTTCCTGCGAATGGTAGAGTGTCAGAAGTTTCCTCATACCCGCACTATTATGATGTCTTGAATGTAACAGGTATGGATTTTCCAGTTAAACTTCAAGCTATAAAAAAGTTTGAGGACAATTAATGTCTATGGGTTAGAGTCGAAACTTGATAAGGGTAAAATGAAATATGAAGTGGTTGGTCCATTGCGTTACTCACAGAGAAGACTTAGAGAACATGTTGATTTCTTACTTATTACAGATGATTCTGGCAATAGTCATTATTGTTGGATTAAAGATCTTTCAAGGTTAGTTTCAAGTCAACTATCTGCGCATGAGCATAAAAAATATTTTTGTGATGGATGTTTATTGTATTTCTCTCACGAGCGATTACTCTTACGTCATCAGTTGCATGACTGTAATCACTTGAGTACTACAACACCATCAGTCAATTTCAGAGTCAACAAATATGGTAAAATGTTACCGGGGAATGCACTTATGTTTGAAAATTTTGAAAAACAAATGAAGGTGCCATTTGTAGTTTATGCTGATTTTGAATCAGTTCTCAAACCCATTCAAACTAGTCAACCCAACCCTAAACACTCATACTCGAATAAAACATACAAACACGAACCTTATTCATTTGCTTATTCGATAAAATGTTCATACAACGATAAATTATCGAAATTTGTTACATATAGGGGTGAGGATGCAGCCGAGAAATTTGTTACAAAACTTGAAGATGATTTAAGAAATATTTATCACAACCACTTGAGGTATCCAATTCCTATGGCTGCACAAACCCCCGCGGAAGAAGCAGAGTTTTCTACTGCACAATTTTGTGGAATATGTAATAAACCATTCACGGGTGGTGATGTGAAAGTGAGAGACCATTGCCACCTGACTGAAAAAAAAAGATCACCTGCCGCACATTCCGTATGTAACTTAAATTTCAAATTGCCAAATTTTGTTCCGATTATTTTCCATAATCTGAGTGGGTATGATTGTCATTTGTTCATAAAAGAACTGTATAGAAACAAAGACAAGGTGGATGTTATTCCACAAACCAAGGAAAAATACATATCTTTCACCAAGCATCTATTCACTCACACATACACTGACAAAGATGGAAAAGAGAAAAAGAATTTTTTGAAAATTTGATTTATAGACAGTTTCAAATTCACGTCGAATTCTTTGCAGAACTTAGGTGCTAACTTAACATCCGTTCACTGTATTGAGATGCATGAACATTTTCCACAAATTGACAAATTCAATTTGATGAGACAGAAAGGTGTTTTTCCATATAACTTTGTTGATCATATTGACAAGTTAAATTATCCAACTCTTCCCACTTAAAATCAGTTTTATGACAAACTTAACGGAGAGCATATATCAGATAAGGATTATATGGAAGCGAAACTTTTTTGGCATTTATTCGAGTGTCAGAGTTTAGGGGAATATTCGGATTTATATTTGAAGTCCGATGTGCTTCTATTATGCGACATATTTGAGAATGCTGAAGTATACGAATATTGAATTGGAATTATTGACAGACATTGACATGATTAATTTTTTCAAGAAAGGAATACGAGGTGGAATAAGTCAGTGTAGTGAAAGGAGGCATATAGCTAATAATAAATTTTTACCCGATTATAACCCCGATGAACCTTCATCATACATATCATATTTAGATGCCACCAACCTATATGGTCACAGTATGTCACAACCATTACCCACCAACGATTTTGCTTGGCTAACACTCGATGAAATAATAAATTTGGACGTAATGGGAGTGCAATCTGATAGTCCGTACGGTTATGTTCTTGAGGTAGATGTTCATTATCCCCAAGAATTACATGACAAACATGCTGATCTCCCTTTTCTCGTTGAAAGTTTAATACCACCACATTCCAAATCAAAAATTCCCAAATTAATTCCAAATTTAAATGACAAAAGAAAATATATTGTTCATTATTAAAACTTACAGCAGGCTGTGGCCAATGGTCTTATTGTCATGAACACACATAGAGTGTTGAGATTCAAGCAGTCGTGTTGGATGAAACCTTATATTGATTTGAATACTGAAATGCGAAATCTATCTAACAACAAAGCTGAAAAAAAATTTTATAAACCCATGAATAATGTATTTTATGGAAAAACAATGGAAAACGTTGATAACAGAATTGATGTTAGACTGGTTACGGATTGGAAAAGTATCAAGAGGAAAATTGGTGCTAGCGCCCTAATATCTCGTCCAAATTTCAAAAGCTGTTCTATTTTTTCAGAAAATTTTGTTGCCGTTCAATTGGGCAAAGTTAATGTATTGTACGATAAACCGCTATATTTGGGATTTTGTATTCTAGAATTATCCAAAACAGTCATGTACAATTTTTTCTATGGATGTATTAAACGTCATTATGCAGAAAATGCCACCTTACTCTACACTGACACAGATTCTCTAATTTTGAAAGTAAATACCGATAATTTTTATGATTTCATGACCAATAATTTATGCGAGTTTGATACTTCCAATTACAATGTAGGAAACCAATTCAATATTCCTATTACAAAGTCAATTCTGGGTAATTTCAAAGATGAATTTCCGAATGATCCCATAATTAGCTTTTATGGTACCGGTGCCAAAGCATATTATGTTCAGTCTGTAGGTAGTGAATTCAAAAAAGCAAAAGGGGTCGAAAGATCCGTCATAAAGAATGAATTGACATGTGAAGATTATAAGAAAATTGTCGAACAGGGTGGTCTAATATTCAGGAAGATGAACTCGTTTAGAAGTATATTGCATGACATGTATACTGAATTGAAGAACAAAGTTGCATTGTCATACCATGATGATAAACGGTTCATCATTCCCAATACGACACACAATCTTCCTTGGGGTCATAGCGATATAGAATTCTACCAGAATGATCCAGAAGAGAATATTCGTTGGGTTTCCAATATTATTCAATCTTTTTCCCAAGAGAGTCCTTTGGATCAATTACTTCATTTATTAACTGCTGAATTGAACAAATGAAATATCATTTTAAATGGAAAATTCACCACCATACTTATTTTTTTGTATTTGAGATGTAATTACGCTTATTATATAAAAGTCAAATTATACTAGTCAATTTTAGTTAATGTCTTGCCCTGTTACCAAATATATAGTTCAAAATAAACACGTTATTCTGATTTCCGATCCGATGACACCAATATGATGGTGTCATCATCGGAATCGTCCTCTACGGGAAACTCGTCCGGGTCGAGGTCCATATTTATGTCCTCGACACGAATATGGACCACTTGGTCGTCATCCTCGGACTCGTCCTCCGAGGAGCTATCGCTGTCGAAGTCGTCGACGCGTTCATCCATATCTTCGTCGTCCGATGTCGACGGAGATGGATAGTCCCACACATCTGTGGAGTTTGACACCTCATTTACCTGAATGGGTCCCCTTGAAACTCGCGGATAGAATCCATCCCACCGCTCACCCTGGTACACGTGCTCGTACTGAACGGCGGGGACGATATTATGTCGTTCTCGGATCGCTGCCCACTCTAGGTCATTTTCGAAAGCGGCACAATGTCTCGGAGACGAGGTGGAGTCTGAAGGAGGCATCTTGGAAGACTGATACCATAATCTGAGCTCGTACTGAATTTATACCAGTTTAGGGGTGGGAGAAAAAGTAGGGGGTTTGAAGGTAAGAGTTTTAGAAGGAAGGATCTCGGCCAGCGGGGGCGGCAGAGCCGGCCTGCCCTTGGGGGTGGGGCGTAAAGGGAATTTATAGAGCACGAGACAACTTAAAACTTCACCTGAAATTAGTCCAAGATGAGCCTGGAGTATAAGATCAAACATAATATCAGTAAATTATCGAAAGAGAAATATGAGAAGCTGAAAAAGAAGATAACAGTGCTCCTCAACAAACAAAAGCCAACTAAGAAAGAACAAAACATTCAATTTTCGGATCATAAATTCTACACAAGATTCGTCAACCTATCAAATACCAAATTCAATAATAAGGAAATAGAACTGCTAGAAAAAAGACAAAAATTTGTGCCCCCGACAACAGGAGCAAGAAAGATATCATAGGAGTTCAAGCTGAACTGATTATCTCAAACAATTCCATCATAGTAGATAACCCATCCCTTCACAAACACAAAGTTGCAGAAATCATCAGGAAAGCTCAACCACCCGACTATCACAGTAATATCAACGATACATTAAAGGACTTAAAGGAGAAAAGAACCCACAACAAACTCATTTTCACCAAAGCAGATAAAGGAAACAACATGGTATGTCTAGAAGAACGAGAGTTTTTTTCAAAAATGCAAGAAGTAGTGGATGGATTAAATGTCACCATTCTTAAAAATGATCCCACCAAAATGTATTCACAACAAGCTAAGAACGTCATGGAAGAATCAACAATGCTGTTTCCCACGCCATGGGATATAAGAAAGACGTTATGTATGAACCCACAGCCTCCAGAAATGTATGGTTTGATCAAGCTCCACAAAGAAGGACATCCAGCCAGACCCGTAGTATCATATATTGATGTCCCAACTGGTAAGTTGTCAAAGTTTTTAAATTCAAAATTCAGAGACCATACAAAATTCACTCCTTCCAACACAGTTTTGAATTCAGTAGACCTAGCTAACAAATTATCAAATTTGAATATCAAAAACAATATCAAACTAGTATCCTTCAACGTTAAAAACATGTTTCCTAACATTCCAACAGACGAATGCCTTCCCCTTGTAAAGAACATATTAGATAAATGTAATACGAACCCATATATAACTAACGAATTTTGCAATCAGGTCTTCCTATGGGCTCACCATTGAGTCCCATTCTGGCAGATATTTTTATGGACAACCTAGAAAATACCCTCATCCTTCAGATACGTGGATGACGTACTAGTAGGTTTTGATGGTTCTAACAGACAAATTAATCAATTTTTGAACTTCCTAAATAGTCTACATAACAAAGTTAAATTCACAGTAGAAATCGAACAAAACAAGAAGCTTAACTTCTTAGATTTGAGTATTTCAAGAGTTAATAATAGTTTTCAATTTAATATATACCGGAAAAACACCTTCACAGACTGTACAATTCCCTTTGATTCTTTCAGTCCGATCTCACACAAATTGTCTGCGTTCAGGTCAATGATACACAGAGCTTTCGCGATCCCTTTACCGTTAAGAATTTCCAGGATGAACTAAACATCATTAAACAAATTGCGGTAAACAATCAAGTACCAGTTTCTTTAATAGAGAAATTAATATCAGGTAAAACTCAAAAAATGATTAAGAATGAACTATACCCAAATATTGAAGAACGTAATACACGTAAATATGGTAGCAGGTAAACTTTCAGAAAACATCCAAAATTATTTTTCTAAATTCAAAATAACAACAGCTTTTATAAGTAATAATAATTTATAGGCAGAATTCTATTCAATGCAAAACCTAAACGAAACAGAATGAAAAAATCTGGGATATACAGATTAGAATGCGGGGAATGCTCTGCAGTATATACAGGCCAAACCGGTAGAAATTTTGACGTAAGGTTCCGTGAACACGTCGGTTTAGACAAAAAATGAACAATGTACGAACATCTACAAGAATCCAAACACAAGATAAGCAAAGATAACCTCAAAATTCTACACACATGTAATAAAGGGAAGACAATGAATCTGTTGGAAGCCATGGAAATTAATAAATCAATTAAAAACCCGAAATTTAGAACCCTCAACGAGCAACTCGATTTGTGTAGGTCTCCACTTTTGAATTTATAAATTTGACAACCCAGGTAATTTCCATCACCTCCAGGGTCTAAATTTATATTGTTTCACCCTTGTTCTCTTAATTACCTCTCCATCCAGCCTACCTGCAAACTCCCTATATAACTAGACTTAGAGTGCAATTGTATTGGTTAGTTTTTATACTTGATAATGGGATAAAACCCGAAACCGGTCGTAACAATACAAATCTAGTGGAAATAAGACAAAAGAGTGTTCTTTCGTTTCATCAAAGTCATTCTATAAAAATTAATGATACAACTGCAGACATTATAAATAGATTTTCCTCAGTTTTTGACGGCATTAGTAAAATAAAGGACGTGGAATATTAAATTGTTCTGTGTGATAATGCTGTGCCCAAAATATTCTCGGCTCAGAAAATTCTACTATCCTTGAAGGATAAAGTACGTCTCGATGAAATGCAACAGCAAGGATTAAAACAGAAAATCACGGAACAAACTGATTGGGTACATCCTATAGTGATTGTCAACAAACCTAATGGTGATGTGAGAATTTGCTTTCATCCTAGATCATTGAATGAATATATAAAACGAGAACATTTTGCTATTCCAAATTTTGAAGGTATGTTTTCCAAATTGAGTAGACTTGAAGTATATTCGTTATTAGATGCATCATTGGCTTTCATGTAAGTTCCACTAGACGAAAAAAGTTCAAAACTTGTACATTTGGAATATCTAGTACTCCTGAAATATTTCAGTGAATCATATCAAGAATTCTGGAAGGTATTCCAGGAGTATTGACATATTTTGATGATATTCTGGTATTCAGTTCCACTATATATGAACATGACGAGAATTTGGAAAAAGTCTTAAAAACTGTATCGAATTGTGGTTTGACTTTGAATAAGGATAAATCTAAATTTGCAATGGAACAAGTAAAGTTTTAAGGTAATATAATTGATGAAAAAGGTATTCAAGCAGACGGAAATGAAATAAAAGATATCCAAACTATGTCAACCCCAAGAAATAAACACGCTCTTCAAAGATTTCTTGGTTTGATCACTTAGCGAAGTTTTTACCTAATTTATCGGAAAAAACAACTCCCTTACGAAAACTTTCGAGTTACCAAACTGAATGGATTTGGGATCAAGTGCATGAGAAATATTTTGCAAGTTTAAAAAGACTATTTATATCAACGTCGAACCAGACATGGATGAGTTCCAGAAACACCGAAGAAGCCTCGCCGACTAGATCTTTGCATTCCTTTCTTTGATCATTTATAGTATATATTCCCCTGTATGTTGACACACATGTAAATGTTACTTATATATTTATATTTAACTATACTTGTCGTGAAATAAAGTGTTTCCTTTCATCCGGGTGGCAACCCCTAACATCAGAAGTGGTTAAAAGAACTCAGCAGCAACAAAGGAAAAGACGTTTCTCAACGTCTAGTAGCTCCTCATCATCGAGTGATGGTAAAAGAAGACGCCGTAAGTCCAAAAGGAATAAAAATAAGACGAAGAAAAGTACCAGACAAACTTTTGATACTAGAAGAGCTCCAGGGGTGAGTGGCATATAGATTCAGCCAGTAGGTGTTTTATCTGATAATATTATACGTCGGATAGAAATAGTAGATCATAATTCAAGAATTCATGAATGGACTTCTGAAAATACAGTTTTTCAAACTACCATTAAATTAGTAGGAACCGCTAGAATTTGGTATAACAGTCTCATATCGAATGACGTTTAATGATCTTTGTTCACATGGGAGATGTGGAAAGAAAGACTGATGGAAATATTCCGATGCAGGCGGGACATTTTCTCGTTATTCCAGGACTTATTGAATTATAAACCTACAGAAGGCACATCTGGCTAAAATAGACAACTTGAAACTCAATATTTTGGAAGAGGATAAAATATCCTTGATTTTGGGAGCAATAGGTCACCAAAATATCAAATCATCTGCCGAGGCAGCAAGAATTCGAAACACCACTTATCTGCCTGCATATTCACGTGATAAATCATACCATACGAAGCCGTAGTGTGCCTCGAAAATATGAAACCATTCAAGATCCGAACTTAGGCAAGGTGCGTCAACACATAGACATGCCCGTATTCTGGAAATACAACATAGACATGCCCGTATGCTGGCAACAAAACATAGATATGCCCGTATGCTGGCAACACAACATAAACATGCCCGTATGCTGGCAACACATAGGCATGTCCGTGTGCTGGCAAAACATAGACATGCCCATATGCTAGCAACACAACATAGACATGCCCGTATGCTGACAACAAAGACATGCCCGTATGCTGACAACAAAGACATGCCCGTATGCTGGCAACACATGGATATGCCCCTATGCTGGGAACACAACACATACATGCCCCTATGCTGGCAACATCCGGAACTACCGATAAGCGGTGTAATTGATGCTAATAACAGCATTCACTTGGGAATGATAACAATTTGGTGAATTTATTATTGCGAGTTGAATATCAAAGATCAGTTGAGAACAATTGAGAACCAGGATGACACAGTGTCATCATCCCACCTCGATACAGTACTGGAGAATCAGTCATACACAGATAAATATGATTACGTGGTTACAATAGATTAGGATAGTAAAGGGATTGCGGAGAGCAGTCTTCATCTAGAGTTCGTGTGAAATGTTACTGATATATTTATATTTAATTATACTTGTTGTGTAATACAGTGCTTCCTTCCATCCGGGTGGACATAAGCAGAAAGTACCACGTTTCAGTCAGCAGCAGATATTCTGGCTCTCTGATTGGTTGTGACCAAACGTGGTGCATTTTGCACTAGCGCAAATTAGTTTTTTGCAATTAACACACAAACCTTACCTAAGCAAGCTAACCTAGCTTGTGAGCCTAAAATGCGTGAATAAGTTTTTCGCTTGCGATTTACACACAAACCTAACCTGAGTAAGCTAACCTAGCTTGCCTGTTCACCACAGGAAATTTTTTCGAATTAATTTCCGGGCGACAAAGTGCACCATGTTTTAGTCTGGATGGTAAAGTGAACCTGTGTTTGGTCACAACCAATCAGAGAGCTAAAATATCTTCCATTGACTGAAACGTGGTACGTTTTGCTTATATGCATCCGGGTGGCAACCCCTAACATACGTCGATCCTCTTTACTCAAAGAGGCTGTCGTATAAGGCATCATAGGCATGAGATTGATTAATGTTGATTTCAGTAACATCATTGTTGTGGAAAGATTTGCCATATGAGTGGTAGGTCCGCCCCTCTACCTTTCGTATGGATTCATCGCTGTGCGGTTTTCGGAAAATGTTGAACACTTGATTGGACAACATGTTAACCGAGATATTCCAAAAACAATTTATTGATGGTTGAAGGTCTTGGTGAAGACTGAGGTGCGGTATGGTGAGTTATAATTATAGATAGTTAACACCATACTTCCGCTTCAATTCCAAACAAATTATTATTTTTTCGTTTCGAAAATTATTGAGTTGAAAATGTCGATCGAGCACTCTTAGCAACGTTATGGTATTTATTTCGTTTGTATGAGAAATGGGCATATAAATGAGATGATTGGGCGTTTCGTCAATAACATAAGCAGGAGCAACACCAACAGCAAATTCTTATATCGTATGAGACGGTGTGTCATTGTAGGAGGTTCTAAACGTAATTTTGGTATCTATATGTATGGTTCGTACTTTAATGATATACACAGGCAGATCTGATGCGTAATGCAAGTTGGTGCTGAGAAATTTAGACGAATTTGTTCCACCAATAGTTGTTTAACCCATCAGGGATTGGAGCAGCAAAGTTATTTGAGCCTTTGAGGGCCCGTCGAACTTCTTCCGGGGTTATCGGATTGCGCAGGTCATTGAGCTCAGGCTGTTGAAGGCTCCTGCAGAAAGCTTCAAACTGCGCTAGGGCTGGAGTGTCTACGTTGAGTAGTTGCGGATACTCACAGATGTTATTTCAGAAGGTTTCCACCCGATCAGGAGCCGGCGAGTTATCGACAGCACGTGGAGGCTCTTGGAATAAGCGAGAAGGTTTATCGCGGAATGTTTTCCGCGATGCTTTTCGCCCGCCTACTAGTGACTTATTTGCAGCAACCAGCATTCGTATCCTATCAAGCACTGTCTTCATGGTAAACAGCATGCCCTGATTCAGTGTATGGTGAGCTTGTCTCAGTTTTGCGGCAATTCGCCGCACTGTGACCATGAAAGGCCTATTGGCCGCCACGTAGTTCACCACACACTGGATACGAGGCGCGTGTTGTCTCGCCGACTCAATCTTAGCTTTCATCTTGTGTAGGCGTCTCTCATGCCTTCCAACCAGATCTGCTAGATGTCAGCTTCTTCTGGAAGAACTCCACGAATACTCGCATACACCTGTGCCAGTTGTTGTGGCATCGAAGCCTTGGTTCTGTGAAGCGCCCTGCATATCTGCCACTTCTGCCAGTACGTTAACTGGCTGAGGAGGAGCTCTGACATAGCCTCGGACCCGAAGATGAGATACGTAATCTCTGAGATTTTGTGCGGAAAGGGCGGCATGCTAAGGTATCTCTCACTCCACAGAGGTGCATTCTCGCCATGTATCCTGTACGGGCGGACTCACTGCTCTGGTAGCAATGCAGAACGCCGTCCCTCAGCTCATCTCAAGGCGTCCGTTGTCATTGCGGTTGTCATCGTTTGGCAACCCATCGTTTTGGGCCCCACCACCTTGCCTTTGACCCCTATTCCGATGGGGTCGGTTGTGGGGGCCTCTTCCTCGTGCATTTGGAACCCGATTTCCAGAGTATACTGGGGGTTAGCCTAGTATAACCCACGGCCGACATCAGAGGAAATCCCTGGTGCGCCTGAGTTGCCGGTCTGGTGTTGCACCCGTTGCTCAGGAAAGTGGTGGCGCAACTCACCAAGGCCTTGGATGACGGTTGGCCCCCCTGCTCATCATTATTATTATCAGTATTATTATTATTATTACATTATTATTCAGATTATTAAGATTATTCGAAGTGGGTGAAAATAGACTTTAAAATTTCACGTACAACAACTGTGTATATCTCGCCATTTATACAAGAGCTTTCTTTATACGAGATACTGTCTAACTCACAATGATTTACATTCAGACCCAACTGAAGGAGCGGACAAAAATACTGCTCTGAAAATAGACAATGTTTCCAATGTTTGACATGTGCTTTTTCTGTTCTGTTTGAACTTACTCAATCTGTACTGAATTAATTTGTTTTTACCATACCATGCCCAAGTCACGTGTAAACGAGTTTTTTCTAAACTTAAAATAAAATAGTCACAAATCGACTTCGGTCGTCTTTAGGCCAAGACCTTATGTCCAGGCTGCTTTGGTAGTGTTGTGGTATCCTGAAAATACTGCAAATTACTTATTTTACTTAATGATGAAGTCAACACTAGTCGAAAATCATAATATTCGTATAGAGACCTAGCCGAGTTTCTTCTTCCTTATAATTGCCAAAATAGCGTAAAAACACGTTGTTTTCAAGCACCTTATTTCCAAAAAAATTCCGTGGGAAGGCCCCCGTACTACTTATTTGCTGGGGGTATTCCATACCCCCAGACCCCCCAGTAGAGGGCCCCTTTACAGGTTTTAGCTGAGGGCCCCAAATAGTCCGGGCCTGATGTACACAGTGAAACAAACCTATATTAGAATTCGTAAATTGAGGATAGTGACTCATATGGTGTACGGTTCAAAATTGATACATTCAAACAAAATTACACATTTTTTTGTTTAGAAGTGAAATCATAGACTTTATAGGGTGCCATATCTAACTCCTGCACCAGGGCGCGCCTTGACCCTTTCGGCAGCCCTGAATGCATCTTATTGCCACACCCTTGTTGTAGTCAGTCAAATGTGTCAGCGGAAATTGCCCTACATTTTTCAATAATTTGTTAATTGAAAATGCCAATACTGTCAGGTGCTGTAGCGTGAGCTTTATATTAGTACCCTCACAAAAAAGTCCAATGATGTGAGGTCCGGTGTTTTAACATTTCCATTGAGAAAGGGAGTAGAAGTAGAACGTTATTGAAATAAATTGTGTAAAATGAAACTGGTTAATATTTGAACTGAATTTGATTTTTCTGACTTGACGATAAATTTCTATTATTTTTGGTTTCCCCGGAAATGACCACAACTTTCGAAATTTACATGGGACACCCTGTATATTGTTTGTTTTTTCGGATTCTTCAAATTATTGTACATCCTAATTCATAATTTCATAAATAAATTCTGACATAAATTTTGTGGATATGTCATTTTAGCGTGGCATTTGGTATTATAAAGTAACTAATTTATTATGTGTTGTTATGATGTTATGATGTTAATAATTTGTAATGAATATTAAACTTAAAGGAAGCTTTATATTCAATGATGCGATAAAAAATATTAGTTAGGGCGAATATTATACACAATAAGAGAATTGAATAGTGAGGAAGACATATCAATTATATGACATTCCACCCGGGTTATTGAAGTTCATAGAAACTGTGCTTCTCGGGTTTTGGGTAATTCGCAAAATAACCAAAATAACGAACAAAACTAATTTAATTTCTACTGGGAAGAAGGAACAACAAACAATTGTAAACTATTTGTTGAAAAGACGCTTGTTAACTATATCTTTTGTCTGCCTTCGCGCTCCTTCTTCTTCTTCTTCTTCTTCTTCTTCTTCTCTTCTCTCGGCGAAGATTGGTTCGGTGGACGACTAACTATCAAGGTCTACAACCAGCACAGGGCTGTAACTATCGTTCCTCCTCTTTACACCACACTGGCGTCCCGCGTGTAGCGGTCATAACGTCTTTGGGACAACACAAATAAGTAGGTCTGGTCTTCCTCTGGGATTGTCTTCCCAGGCGGTCAAGCTATGATACGTTAGCTGACCTGGTGAATTCGTCTTCTGGGACTGGTTCTAGACTTGGACGATTTTCGGGAGGATCGTCAACAGGTGAATTGGGCTCATTTTCAGCAAAAACGCAAGCTGGAGCATTCTTAGGCGGGCGTCCTCGTTTACGAATCGGTCGGACGGGAACGGGTACTGGATCATTGGCATCACTACGAAATGGCGTACGTGATACTTTCCAGTTCGAACATCTGGAGCATTGACAGGTGAAACTTCATAAGTAGTTGGAGACCTTCAAAATCACATAGGGTCCATCATGTCGGGGCGCAAATTTCAATGTGAACGATTTTGACGCGTCACTTAGAGAGTGAGTGTCGACTAGCACTTTATCGTCGACTGCAAGCGAATGCGCTCTTCGATGAGAGTTTTTTACACATTGCGGCGGTCCTGACACTGTTCGTGTTCGCGAACTTCACTTAGCGTTAGGCTTAGAGTTTGTAAATATGGAGTTATTTGGGCAACGAAATTGTCACTTTCAACAATGGCATGGAAATCTCGGTTAGCGTCGTCCGGGGTACGCAACTCGTGGCCGAAAGTGAGGTAAGGGGGGTAAAACCGGTGGAACCGCACTCCACAATATTCATTGCGAAACGCACTGCGGATAGTTTATCAAGCCATGATGTATGATAATCTCTGGTGAGTATAGCTAGTTGCACCTTGAGGTCTCTGTTCTTTCGTTCGACGGGATTATTCTCGGGGTGATACACAGGTATTAGAGATTGCTGATAACCGAAACAATGCGCAACTTACTGCATCACGAGGCTAACAAACTGAGTCCCATTATCACTGATGATGCGGCGGGGTACTCCAAAACGCATAATTATATCATCTATTAGGCAACGTGCATATGCGGCAGCTGTAGCTGATACTAAAGGAAACAATTCGATCCAGCGGCTCGCTGTGTCTTCAACTGTGAAAATAAAAGTATATCCTTGCGGTGTAGGAGGCAGAGGACCAAACAAGTCTATTGAAAGAACTCCAAAATGCTGTGACTGAATATGGGTTTGTAGGAGATCAGAGGGTTTGAGGTCAGAAACCTTGTAGCGTTAGCATTCGATACATTTGGAGACGTAGTCGCCTATCATCCTCTTGAAATATCATCTTTGAAATAAGCTGGTAGGTCTTTTCTGCTCCATAGTGACCAGATTGTTCAGAGTCGTGGTACAGTTGCAAAATGTGTGGCAGACGGGATTTTGCAGCAACTAGTTGTGGTTCCTCTTCATCTACTTCTGGAGCGTATCTATACAAAATTCCATTCGACATAAAATAACCTCTTTCAGCCCATTTCTTGAAGTCAACGCTCATATTCTGAGATAGATCTTCTAGACAAGTTATAATTTTTGCTATATCTGGATCCTTGAATTGTTTGGTACGTACATCAGCGGTGCTAAGAGCCGGGAAGTCAACAGATACAAAGTTTACTCCCATGATATTTGAGTCATCGGTACTAGCTGACCTAGACAAGGTGTCGGCAACGACGTTCTTTCTGCCAACGATGTACTCGATCTTCAGATCATATGGCATTAGCTCAAGGGCCCATCTGGCCAGTCGTCCTGTCGGAGATTTCAATGTTATTAACCATTAAAGTACCTGGTGATCGCTTTGTACTGTGGTGTGGGCTCCTCCAAAATAACCACGGAATTTCTTCACTGCCCATACTACGGCTAGAGCTTCACGTTCTGTAGTGCTATAGTTCTGCTCCACTGGAGTCAACAATCTGTGGTAGACATGCTCCCAGAGCATAGCTACTTGCATCTGTACGAAGTATGTATGGTAAACTATTGTCAGCCTGTCCAAGGATTGGAGCGGTACATAGCAATAACTTCAGACGGTTGAAGGATTCTTATTTTTTCGGGTCCCAGGACCATTTGACTTTTTTTCTCGTTAGGTGTGACAAAGGTTTGGCAACATGGGAAAAGTTTTCTATGAAGCGGCGAAACCATGAGCACGTTTGCATGAATTTCAGAAGTTGTTGGACATTTGAAGGTGGGGGCATCCTTAGAATTGCAGCGACTTTGTCGCCGTCGGAGCGGATACCCAACGGTGGGATGATATGTCCTAAGTAGAGAAAGAGGATTTTGAACGATTCAGACATAATTTGAATAGTCGAAGCCGTTTAAACACTTTGAGTATGTCGTCTAAGTGGACGGAAAATGAAGGGGACAGGATGATAAGATCATCCAAATAAGCTGGGCGATAGATATCTTGTAGTTCAGACCGAAATTCATCAATCAGTCTTTGAAAGGTGGAAGGCTGTTGCATAACTCAGAAGGCATGCGTGTATAATGAAATGTGCCAAAAGGGCAGACGAAAGCAGTTTTGTCACGGTCGCTGTGTTTAACATAAAGTTGGTGTTACTCGGATTTTAGATCGAGCGTGGTCATGAATTTGGTTTCTCTGGCTGCATGGAGAATGTCCTCAATACGGGGCAAAGGATATTTGTCCACGCGTGTGACAGAATTCAATCACCTATAGTCAACTGTCAATCTGATACCTTCAGTTTTCTTGGGCACTAACACAACAGGGGCGGCATATGGAGATTCGCACTCTTCTATATGATAGCTGCTTGTCTAGTTCTATCCGTAGTTGTTACTTTTTGGGCTCGGACAAATGATATGGGGGAACTGATATAGGCATATCATCCGTAAGTGTGATCGAATGTGCCGCATACGGGGTCGGCTCTGTGTTACATTCGAACAAATCGGCGTTTTTCTTGATCAGCTCATTTAGGGCTAACCTTTCTGAAGATGAAAGATAAATTCCTTAATTTTCTCTTAGCTCAAGGTGGGCTAGAGTAACAGTGTTTATGAAGCAAGTATTTGCTCGAACCGGATCACAGGCAAACATGTATTTTGTGGTGGACAAATCACCATAGAACCAGGAATCGTGCGGAATGTCTAAAATTATGTTTGCATTCTTCAAAAAATCGGCGCCTAGTAGGGTTCTACTCTGAGTGTGTTCAGGTACTGAAATCATAGAAACTGAGTGGGATCTGTTTTGCAAGGTCAATTCGACCTGGAAGACTAGAACATTGGTATGTGTCATTACCATCAGCAAGAGTCATCTGTATTGTTTTTGTGATAAAGGGTACACCATCTCTCAACAGAATGTCTCGAAGCATGGAACCTGCAATGCTGCATTGAGCTTCAGAATCTAAGTATGAATGACCTACATGACCTTGAATGTTGACTTGAACTATTGGTTCGAATAGTGGACGTTGATCCATTTGAAAGTTGGTGGAGTTGGGAATTTCCGCTAATATGAACTCTGAAGTGGTTCGGGCAATTGCTTCTTGAAAAACCTGGGGTTTTGCAACCATAACAAGAGATAGGGGTTTGTGCAGAAGTAGATATTTTAGAATTTGAGGGATTAGAATTTGCAGAAATTTGCTTTGTTGTGATGAAAGTGGATTTGTTAGTTTCACTAGTTTCAACCTCTTTAGCATTGACTGCAGCCAATTTTCTGCATTCATCCTTTGCATGACCTGGGTTTTTATAGTATGTGCATCTAATGCGTTTAGATTCTTTGTTTCTACCAGTAAATGATTTGGGACGTTCGAATGTTTCTTCTTCAGTTCGTTGAACGGTTTTACTTTATCCCGAGGAACTTTTTCTTTAATCTGCCTGTGTAACAAACCATACCGTTTCCGTTAGTGTATTCGCCAGAATCGCACGAGCTTTGCATATAAACACGTAACTGGGAGTTTGGGAGTCTTGCTCATTTTTGAAAAGTTCTCTATAAACATGATATGGCAGTTTTTGAGGACCGAAAGTAGTGCCTAGCAGTGATATTAGTTCATTCCACATTTTTACCGTCGATTTTACGCCTTGGTACCATTTTGCAGCAAATCCATCGAAAAGCATCGGTATGCCTTTCAAAGCGTTATCGTCTGAAACCTGTGTGCAGTCTCTATATATAGTTACCGGATCTATAAAAGCATTTACGTCGATATCTTTTGCTCCGTCAAAACGCGACGAACATTTAGCTAAATTACCGTTTAGCACGGGGACCGGCTGAGTAGTCTCTGCCAATCTAGTCAGAAGTTCGGCAAATTGATCGTTTGTAAGCGAAACGGATGCCATGCTTGCTGAATATATGTGATCAGATTGAGATATGTCTTTAGTGATTGTTCCTTTTGAATGTAAATTGTATTGAGAGGTCTCCGTTATTGCGATTGTCAAAATAGTTGAACATGCAATAGAAAGTTTACTTACCGACCTCGATAGATTTGCTTAACTGTTTCTTGGCTGCAAATATAGTCTGAAAGACACTGTTCCAGTGACGAATGCAAAACAGAGTTAGTAACACTTTGTCTGCACATATAGTCTGAAAGACACTGTTCCCGTGACGAATGGACAAGTGAGTTTTACAGTTGCACTTTGCAAAACTAAAGTTTGTTAGATTTGTCGATACTAGAAGTTAGATTTCGCGATCCACGTTTGGGCGCCAGTTGTGATACTCGGGTTTTGGGTAACTCGCCAAATAACCAAGATAACGAACGAAACTAATTAAATTTTTACTGGGAAGAAGAAACAATAAACAATTGTGAACTATTTGTTAAAACGACGCTTGTTAAATATATCTTTTGTCTGCCTTCGCGCTTGTTTCGGGACGATTTCATCTCTGTAAGATGATGCCGCAAATTCAATAAGATTTGAACAATTTGTATACCAACCTTCGAAACGCTCGAATACAACTTTAAATTCTGGTATGTGACTGCTCGAGTACTAGACAAATTGCCATTTCTAAACCATTATTATCGCCATGAACTCCTCTTACGACAGGTAAACAGATGATGTACCCAAACGCAGACTCTCGATGAGAGTTCTGTTGTCTTACAGGCTGGTTCCGATTAGAATCAATAGGGGTTATGTACATTGTTCCGCAGACAGTGGCCTTTTATTTCTTGTGTTTGAGAACTGGTAGTGGGCTTGGAGTGCACTTTGATTTTGGAGAATTCTATGAAGGATTATGTGATCTGGTGGCTATCGTACCAGTCTCGGCCTGCACCTAACGTCCCTTATAGTTAGACCCCAAGGCATGAGTGGCCTGTGGAAATTCTCAATTATATGATGATGTTTTGACTTTCTGTATTTATATTGACAATATGTTGTTGGGGTTAGGTCTCTATAGAAAAACCACTATTTTTCAATAAGCCAACGTTTCGGCAATATATTTTGCCATCCTCAGGGCTCTGAAATATAAAATTATGGACAATTACAAATTATAAAATGTTTTAAACAAAAACAATTTGATAAAAGTAAAAACGTGTAAACGTTTGTAGTTGAAATTTTGATACCAGTTCAAATTCCGAAAACAGTGTTTTTTTGGTAGACTTACATGAATGATTTGGGTTTTTTTTCGTCACACTACAACACAGCATAAAACAAAAATAAAGATGACTAGACACTGAATTAAAATTAAAATTAAATTCGGTAAGTTTCCTCTCCACGATTTCATATATATTCGAGTTGTATTGTTAGATGGGTACAAAAACTCAAACGGTGCGCCTCATTTCTTTTGCACGGTGGATTGAATTGAGATAGGCACCGTTTAGATTTTCAGTATCCTTTCTGTAGTTGACCGAATCATTTTTCACGATGTTAACCATCTCCTGAAAAGTGCGTTTAGAGCCCTGAGGATGGCAAAATATATTGCCGAAACGTTGGCTTATTGAAAAATAGTGGTTTTTCTATAGAGACCTAACCCCAACAACATATTGTCAATATTCTCAATTATACCTGGAAGGACGGACACTAACATGGGTGATATATCAAAACAGCTGATAATACTAACCACTTGCTGAAATCCGATTGTAAGATGGTGCATAAGCCCTAATGTTCGAGCCTGATTGTTGATTTGTCTAATCTAACCCTTCTAGTAACCCATATTTCTGAATGTCAACAAGGTTAAATGGAATTCTTCTTCTGGTCCTGTGTCGGACCGATCGACAGAAGGTGCGTTCGGTCGTTACAAATCTGCTTGCTTGTTTTCCTCTGACGTGTAGTCTGCTCCGCGTTGTTCATGGGTCGTGAGAGCTAGGAAAACTCTGTAATCTGTTTCGTATTTTCCATTGACGTGAGGGCGAGAATAGACCGGTCAGGTTGATCTAGTGTCAACTCTCACTTCCTAACTATGTCGATTATAGCCCAATATTACAACAAAAACGAAAAACCGGTCGTGATAAGTAACAGTTCCCAACTATCATTCGTGATTGTCTATGACTGATTAGTTCCGTGATTATGGGCTACGGAACACGATCTACTCCGAACGCACACTCCGTCGACAGGTGACCTCGGTAGTGTAGCAACCTTTGACATCTGAAACTATGGTTATTGGTCACAAGCGTTTTAGTCATGGTCTATGATTTAATTGAATTTGGGACTGGTAGAATTTCTGTTAGGTGGAATCCAGTTAGTCGGGACGTTATTATCATCAGCGTGTAGTTTTATCGTTGGGAGAAACTAATGAATTTGTTCGGAAGTATTCCTGAGTCGTCGGAAAACCACTCATTTGCATTGCGTGTTGTTGTGGTTTGGCAACGGACGCTATTAGCGAGTTGGCAAGGCCTGACGCAGGCGCATGATGCCTCCTTCTTGGTGATTTACTTCCGTCGAGCTGAATAATGGCTTCTTTGCGGTTTAATTCAATTTGCGAGTTGATGCAAATTCTGGCCCTATTTTTGGTGATGTATAGGGGTGAAAATCAGTTCCCGTGGACTTGTCGGAATTCATTGTTTCCGGTTGATGACAGAGGAGGGGGGTACAAGAAAAAAAAGGGGGTCCTAGAGATCCGATCTGGCAGTCTTGATGATACGTGAGTTCCAATCGGCCATATTGTTCATTTGAGATTATAGTTATTTCTCTCTCCACTAGGAAAGGTGGGATTATTGGAAGAATTATTGCCGTTGGTACTGAGATTGAATTATCACTCACGTTGACTATTCACTTCAAGTCCATCCAACATCAACAGGTAGGCTGGCACATCTCAGTTTCACCCCGATCTGGCGGCATATGCTTATAGAGAACTTTCTTTGTAGGACTTCTTTTTTGGGGGGGCTATTGTCCGGAGAGGATATTTTAGGGATATGACTTTTAGTACAAGACTTTGAGACAAGGACTCTTTCGGCGAAGGTGTGCAACAGGGTCATATGACAGAGTAGTGGAAACAACTCCCTTGAAAAGAACTAACACAGCCATTGAAGGGGCATCCGAAAAATACTCTATAGACTCCTTTTTCCCTACGAGTCGTACTGGACGTCACTGCCAAGTATAGTATACGCATAGTGTGGAACAAGCAACTATTCATACCTTTTTTTTTGTTCTATTGACCTATTTCACTGCCCATATACCTTAGCTCTTCTATGAAGGGTCGACACAGTCGACACAGACGTAGAGGTAGTTTCCAGGATTTACGATTACTCATTACTTTTGTAGAAAAACAACGGAAATCTTTTGATACTTTCGAAGAGTCTGGTGAAATGAAATGCTCAGAAGAATACCAAAATATTCACAAGAGAATCATTAAGAGAAAGAAACAAAATGATGAGTGCCGCGAGGGAGAAGTGGTGTTACAATGACGTGACCATTTCAGAGTGAATATACTTTCTTCCCAATATGCGACCAATTATTGGGCGTATTGAGAAAGCTCAAAATTTTGCATTTTTATGCAAATTGGACACAATGTCTGAAGCAGAAGCTCGAAGAATGTGTTCTTTTAAAACAATTCTTGACGTTTCCTGGAAATAAAATAAGTTTAAGGCAACTTATCTTATTTATTAAGGATTTAAAGGAAGCATTTCCATATATTGAAATAGCATTAGGCACATTTCCGTGCACTGCGGTGACAAATTGCAGTGCGGAACATTCATTTTCTGTACTTAAAAGAATAAAAAATTACCTACGTTCGCGTTTAAGTGAAGAACGTTGAAACAGTTTGGTCTTAATTTAGAAGCAGACTTGACAAAATTCGTTGATTATGGCAGTGTCATCGACGAATGTGTCCATCGAAAAAAAAAGTAAATATTGAATAAATGGTGTTTATTTCTTCCTATGGCCTTTTTTATTCATAATCATTATTATCAGTCCACATCATCAAATCGCTGGATTTTTATTTACGATTTGAATATTTTCCTTTTTTTCCGTTAATTTATGTGGCGGCAAACCTTACAGGCCCGGGGCGCTAAATCTTAAAATACGCCCCTGATCTCACCATAGGGCTGAGGCGTGCCAGGTGATGTTTACCGTACTTAGCATGCTATGACTCATCAGTCTCATCACTAATCACTATAAGAATTTCTAGCCTTACAGACATACCGTTATTCAGAGGGTTCACTAGCTCTTCTACTATTCCTATTTCTATAAAAGCATCTAAGTAATTTGAAACAATGAATTTCAATGTTTCATTCAATTTTTTAACATGGGTAGGGATAGATCTCAAATTGATAGAGAGAATACCAAATCAATACATTCCAACTAAATTGGCAAATATCACTTCCACGCTATGGTCAAAACAGAATAAACGCATCCAAAACAAAACCTAGGAGTGAAACATAAGTAGGCAACAGTTATTCAATGCGGAAGTGTTCGATTGTAGTTTGATAATGTAATAGGTTATACAGCAAGTTATGTAACGTTTTACGAGTCGGAATTTTTGCTATTCAAAATTGTAAGCGTGTGTTCTATTAGGAAGGTGGGTCTTTTTATAAATACATCGGTGAGAGTTGCATATTGCTAGTTGAATAATAATCCAATAGCACGGTTATACAGGGTGTAACATAAGTACGTTAAAATATTCAAGTAACGTATTCCTGAGACAATTTTGAAAAAAGTCTAAATAAACTTGTGTCTGAAAATGCTTCTTTTCGGACATACAGGGTGTTGAAATTAAATTTTTTTGTTCGCTTTTTAAAAATAATTTTTGCAAAAAATAAGTTATTTGCACAAAATTTGGTACCCGGAGTTGTGTCATTATTGATAGTAAACTTTTGGTACTTTTCATGAAAAAAACTCATTCCTACACCTTTTCCAAGTGAAGAAGGTACACTTCCTCAACAACGCTGAAGGTGATCGTTTTCGAGGTATTTACAATTTTCTATATCGATGCATGTTACTTAGCTCCTAGTAAACCGGGATACAGCGACATTTTTTTTTGACACATTTGATAAACAATAATTTTATTGTTTTCGTGTCATATTAACGCATTGTTGTCATAAAATCAACTCCTGCCGGCGCACCAGCGGGACAACGCTTATCAGCAGCTTATCAAAGTTGTTAAAAAAAATGAGTAAATGTCAAACATGATAAAAGCTGAAACTTTACCTATTGTTTAATGACATATCAGTGAGACAAAAAATCATTTCCTGCCACCTGTATCGTAGAACAATGTACTCCTGCCATGGACCTAAAGATGTGAAAAAATATATAAAAATTGACTGAAATGATAAAACCTGATTATTTTTTTTTTTTTTATAGTTCATTAATTAAGAAAGCAGAAAAACTTATGCTGCCAGCTATTTGTCGGAACCTGGCTTCGGCAGGAGCAAAACAGTTGCGCACGAACATGTACAGTATATTTCGCAGTATTATTTGATTCGCAATGTGCTAGATGGAAATATATGTAAGTTTTCAGTTCAGAACCCCTGTCCGTTGCCAGTTATAACAGCCTGCTTTGTCCCTTCTATTTATAAAGGAAAAGAACATTCAGGGACACCATAGTAATTATATCTTGAATTTGTTGGAATCTATGGAAATAAATAAGTCGAAGAAAAATCCCAATTCTATTATACTCAACGAAAAACTAGATTTAAACAATAGTCCTCTCCTGAACCTATAACTCAATTCCCAAAACCTGCATTTATCAAATTATTTGTTATGTTCATTCATCATTAATATTGACTCCGAGAATCGATATACTGCTACTAATTGAAGTATATCCCCAGGTATAGACAATGCAGATATCAAATTATTTGTTATGTTCATTTATCATTGGTATTAATTAAGGTATAGCCCAGGTATAGGCAAGGTAGATATCAAATTATTTGTTGTGTTAATTTTTCATTAGTATTAATTAGTTAGGTAAAGGTAATAGGCAATGTAGATATAAATACTCAGATATGAATGTAATCTAGTTAGTTTGGAATGACCAAAACTAGTTAACAAATATTTTAAAAAAAATCGTGTAAAATAGACAAAAAGTGTTTTTATAGTGTATCCTCAGTTCTGTGGTATTGTTATTTTATCAGTTCGTTTATTGCTCTGTTGGACGCTGAAGTGCGGGCGGCTAAATAAGTTTCTGCGATGGCTACCCTTAAGCCAATGTGCGTTTTTTGTGATAAAAAAAAATGATAAAATAATTTCTTTCACACAAGAACGTTTTGATAACTGTGCTGAAATTTTAAAAATTCGTAAAGCACATAAATTGCAATGGAGTAACGTAAAATTGCCATCAACTTTAAATGACATTAATGGTTACCATTCAAAGTGTTTGAGCAATTTCAGTGCATTAAAAGCGAAATATAGACAATCTGATACCCCTGGAAGTGAACAGAAACCGTTATCCAAGCCTTCAACTTCGGCGGTTACAAAGTAAGCAAGAATAATTATTCAATTTATTGTTCTCTCAGTTATTTGAGTTCAAGTTTTAATGCGTTGATTTATGATTTCTGATTTCAGTAGATAATGTGAAACATTATCTTCCATATTTATTAGTTTTATTAATGTGACAATTGTATTTCAGTGAAAACGTTGAAACAATTGCCGCATCAGAAGATCTTGACGAGGATCCGGCTGAGGGTGAGGAAGTGGATCATACAAAAATTTGTATTTTCTGCAACTCCGAACGCAAGAAATCAAAAGGTCGTTGGCAAAATTTGCATACGTGTAGTACGGAAAATTCTATTGACAATATAAAGTCTCAGGCTACGGAGTGCAATGACCAGGGTTTATTACAGGAAATTGACGGAAGATTATCACAAGGGCACCCGATTTTTTATCACGTACTTTGCAGTGTAGTATTCAAAAATCGATTGAGATCGCAAAGAACTGCACAAAAAGAGAAGTCTGATTGGCACAAGACACGAGAAACATGTAGTGCAGCATTTGAAGAAGTTTGTTCATTTGTCGAAGAAAATATCATTCGGAACAACAACATGTATTTTCTTGACTTTCTTCAGAACATGTATGTTGAAAATCTTAATCAGGATATGGACGCTGTCGAAAAATCTTCACAGACATTCTCGACACGGTATTTGGAAGAGAGATTGTTGAAAAAATATCAGAAAGAAATAGCTGTTATAGAGATGAGGAGGCGGAGAATAGTAAAACCTTATGCAGGCGTTGCACTTCAACATACCGATTTTGAAATTCTCCAAGACGAAGAAGTCGTACAAAAAGCTGCACTCATTTTGCGTAGGTCAATTCGGAAAATAGAAAAAAAAGCTTTACCAGAAAAAATTAATGTTTCCGATTTGATAAACGGGGAGTGTACAGTTCCTAACGTATTGACGGATTTTTACACCACTTTATTGAGCGGAGGTGCAACTTGTCGAAAATACAGTCCACATTGCCGAAGACTTACTGATTCATTTTCAGAAGATGAAATTCAAGCCGTTTGGAACGGAACAATTATGCCTTCGAAACATATTACACTAGGGCTAACACTGAAAAGCTTTACCAATAGCAAAAAAATTGTTAACATCATCAGTCGGTACGGCCATTGTTGTAGTTATTCAACGCTACAAGGATTAGAAACGGAAGCAACTTTTTCCTGTGCTAATCAATCGGATATTTGCCCAGAGGACATAATAAGATCACCGAATTTATGCACCAGCTTAGCGTTTAATAACTTCGATCGGTTTGTTGATACTGCTAGTGGAAAGGATACTCTCCATGACACCGTGGGAATCATTTTTCAAAATATTGCTGACACCGCCGAACGATCAATCGAAAGTGATGTGAACAATGAAAATCCCGGGACATCGGATAGTAGCAACAAAAGAAAAAGGCGACGTACTTCGTTTGACGTCATTACTCATGACCTAGAATCATATACGAAGAAGGCAAAAATAACAGAAACTCTTCTGCCCCTCAATATTACGTCTGAAACTCAAATGTCAGAGAATATTGAATCAGCTCAAAAAATCGATACAGCATGGATGCTCTCTCACGCACTTCAAATCGAAAGCACGCCAATGTGGGTCGGTTTCAACAGTTTGTTATACAATGACACTTCCATCAAACAAAAAATCTCATATCTGACTACTATCAATGACTCTCCCACATATACCAATGTTGTTCTGGAGACATTAGTGCAATGCCAAAAGGTTGCCGAAGAATGTGGCGAAAGGTATATGCAAGTTACGTATTATTTGGGCATCGCAAAAACAGCGCTTCAGTTACAATGCACCGAAAAACCTCGCTTCGATAACCTATTCATACACGTTGGAGCATTCCACATCATGATGGCTTACTTCAAGGCCATTGGAAAATACATTGACAGCTGTGGATTAACAAATATCATGGTTGACTCCGAGCTCTTAGCTAATGGTTCTGTGAATGGGTTCATTACTGGTAAGCATTTCAATCGAGGTAAAAGACTTCATCCACTTGCGTGTTTGGCAATACAAATATTGCACTTCAAAAGCTTCACAAAATCAGCAAATGTTGAAATAACTGATGAAACGAAGTCACGTCTTCTACAACTAAGAAACGAACGCCACAGTAATCCAACGTGATGGTCATTTACTTGCTGGAGTTCATGGAAAAACCGCACAGTATTTCCTCATTTATAGCAATCTCGTTCACCATTATCTTCTTTTGAATAGAAGCATACGGACTGCTGACTTCGCTGCTGAATGTTCAAATTCATACTTCCAAAAATCGCAAATATTTTCTTCGCGTTCAATCAACAGAATTACTCGAGATATCTGGTCAAATATTACGACAACCTTCAGAAAGTAGATGAAACTCACCCTGGGCTGAAGGAGCAATTTGAAAAAGGATCGTTTGGAATTAAACGGACTACCAAGCCTTTCTCTCGACAACCGATAGACCTGACGCTTGAACAAACTATTAATGCGGATGCTGCTAATAAATTAACTGGAGTCATTCATACCACAAACTCAATCTCGGCTCGACAGCGGTGGTGCAGAAGTCACAGTATACGAACAAAAGTCATCACCCATGTGATGGAAAAATCCGGATTAAAAAGTAGTGAAGATATTACAGCAGATCTTCAAAAAAGTTACATCGCGAAAACAAGCAGCCAGTTAAAAACTTTGATAGCGCACATCGATGAAAACATCAATCCTTTTTCAAGTACATTAGATAAGCAAAATCTGTACAACATCTCAAGCGGTCAGGCAGCGGATGAAAATATTGCAAACTATCTTCTGAACGTCGAAGAGAATGGCAAAAAACAAAGGGAAACATTTATCACAGAATGTGCTGAAGACGTAAATCGTTTTGAGAAGGCAATAAGAAGAAATAAAATCTACAGTTTCGCAGATTCACAGAAAAAGAAAATGAAGATCTCAGGAAAAATTGTGGAAGTTCGCATGCAACGTGACTTATTTGGAAGATTACTGGGAATATCTTTGGAGAACTCGATAGATTTGGCAAAAATATTGAGCTTTCCGCTGTCTCCTGTTCCACTGTCATTATGCCACATCGATGACCGAAGACCGAAAAATCTGCTCTATTGAAGTTACTTGAGAAAAAAACAGACAAAGAACCACCATCACACGTGGACGTCCAAATTTTCGATGGATTTTTCATTCTGCATCTGATGAAAAACATTCCGCTAACCTTTGGAAATATTTCTTCCAAAATTTTGCAGATGTTTACGAGATGTGGAGCAAGAACAGCCATAGTAACGTTCGATGAATATTTTTCACCAAAGATAATGAACATACATTGCGTGGGACGAGTAGAAATCAACGATATCACATCAACGGTGGTGATCAAAAGCGCCCTGCAGATTTCTCATCGGAATTGAAAAACATCAACTTCAAAGAAGCCTTAGCCGAGTTTCTGATTAAACAAAACTGTGTATATCAATTTTAAAAATTGTTATAAATTCGAAGAAGTTAACGATGCCGTTGTGAGGACTGAAGTCGAGAATTACGCATGTCCTGCACATGAAGAAGCCGATACAAAAGTGATGTTCCATGCTTGCAAAGTGGAGCCAGACTCAAATGTTGTCATTCGCTGCTCAGACACCGACATTTTAATAATAGCACTGGGAAACATGCATTTGAGTAAAAACGTTAAACTTTGGCTAAAAGTTGATGTTGGCAATTCGGAAAGATTTATTAACGCACCGAAGCTGTACGATAGATTGGGGCAACAGTTATGTGAAGCTCTTCCAGGATTTCATGCTTTCACAGGGTGTGACTTCAATCCTGCTTTCTTCAAAAAGGGCAAGAATCGGCCATTCACCATACTGCAGAAGTCTCCTGAATTAATCGAAGCCTTCTCGAAATTACGGAATTTTCCAGACATAGATACAAATGCTATTTTCCAAACTTTAGAAAAATTTGTTTGCAGCATTGCAAACAATTAATAGACGTTAATGAGGCCCGACTGGCCATTTTCATGAAAGCTTTCAAATGCAAGGATATTGAGGAGCAGTTCAAATTTAAAACTAAGAACTTTGACGGATCTATTTTGCCACCGTGCAAATCCGCTTATATCTCCAGTATATGGTCCAACGCACATTCTCAATATCCCACCTTGCTGTCTCCATGTGACTGTGGATGGCAAAAAATAGAAGAGAAGTTGAAATTTCGATGGTTTCAAGGCGACCAATTACCAACTTCAGTTGGCGAAGTCGTTATCGCGGATCCTAGTCGAATCAATGCTCCAGGTACAGACTCTAACTTCCAAGATGATGATACCGAGGAAGTAGATGATCCCGAAGAAATGAACAGCAACCAGATAAGCGATAGTGAGGATTCTGACGAAGAAGATTTAGCGTGACTTGATATTTCAATGATGATTCCTGTTTGTCCATTGTTTAAGTCAATATTTCCATAATTGAAAATATTTTATAAAGATATTGTGAAATCATTTATCGAAAAATATGAAATGAACGAGTCGTTCCTGTACTGTGTATCGCTTGTCCAACTACAACTACACAACCTCCTGCCGAGTCAATGTTCCGACAAATAGCTGGCAGCATAAGTTTTTCTGCCTTCTTGATTAATAAACTATCAGTTAAAAAAATCAGCTTTTATCATTTCAATCAATTTTTAATTTTTTTTACATCATTGAGTTATAGGTTCAGAAGAGGACTATTGTTTAAATCTAGTTGTTCTTTGAGGATAATAGAATTGGGATTTTTCTTCGACTTATTTATTTCCATAGATTCCAAAAAATTCAAGATATAATTACTATGGTGTCCCTGAATGTTCTCTTCCTTTATAAATAGAAGGGACAAAGCAGGCTGTTATAACTGGCAACGGACAGGGGTTCTGAACTGAAAACTTACATATATTTCCATCTAGCACATTGCGAATCAAATAATACTGCGAAATATACTGTACATGTTCGTGCGCAACTGTTTTGCTCCTGCCGAGGCCAGGTTCCGACAAATAGCTGGCAGCATAAGTTTTTCTGCTTTCTTAATTAATGAACTATTAAAAAAAAAAATAATCAGGTTTTATCATTTCAGTCAATTTTTATATGATTTTTTGTCTCACTGATATGTCATTAAACAATAGGTAAAGTTTCAGCTTTTATCATGTTTGACATTTACTCGTTTTTTTTTAACATTGATAAGCTGCTGATAAGCGTTGTCCCGCGATTGAGGTGGCAGGAGTGGATTTTGTTGTTAGGCTATATTATTACAACAGATTAAAAGATGAACCAAGCTTTATCATTTGAAAAATGTCGCTGTGTGCCGGTCTATAGGGCGCTAAGTGAAGTTGCTGAGAAAAATTCCACCTACTTCGCCATAAAACGAATAATTTTTTGATAAACATTTAATAGGAAAAAAGTTGTTTATTTTGACGAGATCTACCACATACTTAGTTTTTGTAATGTTCTCAGCAACTTCACTTAACGCCCTAGGAGTTAAGTAACATGCATCAATATATAAAATTGTAAATATCTCGAAAATGAATAATGACAGCGTACGCAGCGCCCTCTAGATGTTACATGAAAATTTATACAAAATTATGATTTCCCACTCCAAAAAAACCATGGGTACCAAATTTCTTGGAAATAACTTATTTCTTGCAAAAGTTATTTTCAAAAAGCGAAAAAAAAAAATTCAATTTCAATACCCTGTATGTCAGAAAGGACGCATTTCCGGACACAAGTTTATATAGACTTTTTTTCTCAAAATTATCTCAGGAATACGTCACTTGAATATTTTAACGTATTTATGTTTTACCCTGTAGGTCAGTTACAGTATGAATTTATATACCTACCTAAAATAAAATAGGTATTTAGGAATGATTGAGAAATTTTTGCCATGTTTGTATACCTAAACCGAAATGCAGCAACGAATCTTGCATATTTCCTTTGTTAGTTTTACTATTCTGTTATCTTATATCTTTAAACGAGCAATTTTCGAATATATTTTTGATCTCGGAAACGGCTTTAACGATTTAGATCAAATTTTTGTTGTAGCTCAGGTTTTGCATATTAATAAGTTCATGGCCCTCACAAGGGTGGGGCCTCCTAAGGCCCGCGCCTGGGAGGGGGCCCGAGCCAGCCTACTAATTATTGTTTCATTATTATAATTCATTCTGTGCATCCATACGGCCCTGAACTCCTAATCGGCTGGACCAATTTTGATGAAATTTTTTGTGTGTGTTAAGTGAATTCGGAAATGGTTCGAAGTCACAGTTCGATCCACTACAAAATGTTTTTTTGGTTAATTGTTAATTTATAAGTTGAAATCTGCTGCCAGCGCATTCGCCACCTACTTCGACATAAAATGAAATTTTAAAATTGATATTTTTGCGTTGGTTGTGAGATTTTTGCGTTAGAAGATTTATTGAAAAGATTTGGTATTCAATGAATGGTGTTTTAGGAGTTCAGTTTTGTACATACACTATCGGAAACAATTTATCTGGGGTATAGACAGAAATATACACGAGCAGCAAAGAACGCAATGATATGATGATACCACAGCAACACATTTTTAAAATCTATACTTAAGACTTTTGTTTATTGTACAATATGAATGAAGAAAGCACAGGTTCTTGGATAGACGGTCCTAAAAGGAGAATGAGTTTGAGTATAAGGCGCATTAGTACAAAAACAAGAACTGCTAGGCTCTCCAAATGCAAGTAAGTAAAAATTTTGATAACAAATTCGAAATAAAAGTATTTCAGAATACCAAAACTAGAATTTTTGCGGAAAGTTCAGAAAAGGAATAAGTAGTTTTTTAAGTGAAGTACTAGATTTGATGCGTAATTTGTAAAGTTTTCCAGGCACAATACTAATGTTTCATGTCCTTTCGCCCACAAAAATATTCCATAAATAATAAATATATTTTATTGTTCATTATTTCAGGTCCAAAACCAACGACGTAAGAAATAAGTTACCCATAAACGACGAAGAAACGATGCAGCCAGATAAGAGACTTAGAAGTCACGTATGATAGCAATCTTATATTCGATATTCATAGCAATAATGCAATAAAAAATTCTCTTAGGATGTTACGTTAGATCATGAGACAAACTAAATTTATATTTAACCCTCAGGCTATGTTAGCTCTATATTATGCATACGTATTTAGTAAGCTCAATTTTGCTTCTTCTATTTGGAATCCTCAGTATAATGTGTACGTTGAACGACTCGATAATGTTCAGAATAAGTTCCTGGAATACTTGTCTTTCAAAACACACAGTCCTGCCACTTCCCTCACCACTATTTGTAACAGGTATGAAATATTATCGTTAGAAAATCGTAGAATTATGAACGATGTATTGAATCTGCATAAAATTCTAAATGAAGAAATCGATAGCCCCGAAATTTTGAATAAAATAAACTTGTCTGTGCTATTACGATCATTGAGAAATCAAAATATGTTTGATATCCCTTTCAAAATAACGAACTCTGCCAATAACTCACCAATCTGCAGAATGATTAAAAATTTCAATATATATTTTAATGAATATGACATTAATAGTACATAATTCACAATATTCAAAAAATGTATCAAACCGTTTTTTCTGAATGTTGATCCTAATGTTACATAAAACTTGTGAACTCTGTTATGCTTATTGTTAATTGTTTAATTGTTAAAAATTTAACTGGCTTTGCAGTATCTTTCTGATGTGAATTGTTTATCAGTATTGTGTCAAAATTGATGTTTATTTACAATGTGAAATCTGTAAATAAATATTGAGTGGGTACTGTTTTGGGCTTCTGCCTGTTGTATCCCAAACATAAATAAATAAATCAATAAATGAATAAATAATTTTGGAAAATAATGAGAATAACCATACCAGTGAGATATTATCATCAGAAATCGATGCTGGTGAAGTTACCATTATTGAAATGGATGCTCAAAACATTAACAGTATTCCGAGCCATGCTGGCAAAACTAATGAAAATGAAAAAAGAAAATTTAAAGATACTTTTGAAATAGAATTTAGTTTGGTAAAGCCCAAAATGGATGCCAAGTATGGCGAAGCATAACGGCATCAAATTTTGGTAGAACAAATAATTTATTCCCAGTACCTATCTACACCAGCAATAATGCATGGAAAACAATACGAAGAAAGGGCGCTTGAGGCAATGGAAATAGAAATAAAGCAAAACACATTAATACAGATCAACAATTTCTTGGCGCTTCACCAGATGGAGCCTTGCAAGACTCGGCGAAATCGATGACTCCTCAAGAAGGAATCAAAAGTGGTAAGATTACCTTTTGGAGAAAAAAACAGGATCTGTCAATACGAGTCACAAATGGTATTATCAAATAGAAGGCCGGTTGCATGTAACAGGATATAAAAAGTATTTTTGGAGTTTGGACTTTCAAGGGAATCAAAATTTCGGAAATTGAAAGGGACGATCATTTTTGGGAAAATAAAATGCAGGGGCCCTTACAAGTTTTTTTCGATCACCATAAGGGATCATGATAAGGGTTGATCCTAGAAAATAAGAAATATGCCAATCAGAGATTAGAAGTTTCACTTGTTTCTTTTATAATCCCTTAATTGAAAACTGCGAATACATTGTTGTTCTGATTTTGTTATTTTTTCATTGCAACTTCTTTTTTTTTCAACTCCTCAAGCATTTTCATTAATTCTCGTATTTTTATTCTATAGTTTATGTTTTGTTTCAATTCAAACACAGTGATGCTGTAGATGTTTCCAAGTTCTCCTGCAGCTGAAAAGTGAATACACCACCAAAAATCAGTAAGTCGCACCGGAGCGCTGCAGGAAATAATAATAGCCGTCCCTTACCGCACAGGCTATGCCTTTGGGTACACTCTATGAGTGTTTATTATTATTATTATTATTATTATTTATCATTCACTATGTATAGTTTGTCCAACAACAATATTTTCAATTCAGATAGTTTATTCTCTTGAATTCTTGTTCAGTTTTGAAGAAATTTAATTTGTTTACTGATCCAAATGAAACGAAAAATTTCGACGAAGACGAATTCTACTTCTCTCCACACTATCCCAAGTAGGAAATTTGAGGTAAATATCTATCAGAAAACAAATACTTCCCTCTACGGACATTGAATTACATCTGACATCAATTTGTGCAATGTTCCTCCAAGAGGCATTCATAAGTGGCAAACAAACCGTGAAACATGTCATGTCTGCAGGTGGTCATTTCCAACCAACGGGGAATAATATCCAATTCTTAATTGCAATTAGCACTTGCAATTTGTTAGTACTTGTTTTCTGACAGATATTTGCCTCAAATTTACCATTTGGTGGGATAGTGTGGAGAGAAGGAGAATTCGACTTTGTCGAAATTTTTCCTTTCATTTAGTTGAAACTCTCCGGCAAAATTTTTGGAGACAGGAGTGCTTCTTGTTTTGTGAGTTCTGCGTGTTATCTTTCATTGGGTGGGCCAGGATAACTCTAATGTTGTCCGACCTATCCTTGCATTGATGAGTGGTAAACAAACCGTGAAACATGTCATGTCTGCAGGTGGCCATTATCAACCAATGGGGGATAATATTCAATTCTTAATTGCAATTGTGTTCTCTTGGAGGAACATTGCACAAATTGATGTCAGATGTAACTCAATGCCGTGGGGAGAAGTATTTGTTTTCTGGCAGATATTTGCCTCACATTTCCCACTTTGTGGGATAGTGTGGAGACAAGGAGAACTCGACATTGTCGAAATTTCTCGTTTCATTTAGTTGAAACCCTCCGGCACAATTTTTGGACTTTTCGAATTTATGCATTTACTAATCCAAACAATTAATAGCTTAACCCGTAATATGTCTACCTAGATTCTTGAATCTTCTACAAGTAATCTCTGTCATTACCAGCAGGTAAGACCCCAATAACTTTCCGAGTCATTATGTTAGGGAGCCAGATAGCCGAGTGGTTAAAGCACCGATGCTTCTAGCAGTTTGGCTGCAGTCAAAGGTTCAAATCCTAGCTACTGCAGACATTTTTCTGATGGCCCTGGAATCGCACGTAGAAAGGTAAGACCTCGGTAATCCTTGCCTTGCCCACGTTTCGACTCTAGTCTGAAATCTTTGCATACGGTCCAAAGAGGGTACTGATTCCTGCTTCAGTATAATTATTTCATATCAACTAAAATATTCATGACGTTCGGATCCTCCGTAAATATCGTAGAAGAGTTATGTGAAATGGGACAAAACACATTTTAGGTACTCGGAAACTCACATGTTATATTTGCATGAGAAAGTAGAAGTCTTCAGGAACGATATTCACGTTTTCTCTTCCTTCTGAATACTTTTTAGGAAAGTTATGACAAAAATAATTTTCGGCACTGCCGGAAATTGCAGTGGCGGATTAAGGCGAGCCTGAAATTTGATATCGGAATTCCATCAGGTTTTCTAAGAAAACGAGCGCATTTTATGAGAAATTACCAGGCACATTTCTTGTGGAGAATTAAATCTTTCGCCTTGTTGAAATTGTTTATTCAAAAATCTTATACTTTTCGAAACAACGGCAAAAAAAATATAATATTTTTAAATAGTTTTTTTTGTTTCCATCCCTGATTTTTTGGCAAACACTTTTTTTTCTAACAATACAGGATGTCAAGAAGTCATGTGCCGAATTTCGATGTGCTATGATTCATTCTTCACTTGTGGCTTACATTTGTCTGACGTTACTGTACTATGAAGGTTTGTTGTAATTGAGAGACCTGTCACTGTGGCACTTGTCATAAATAGTGGGTTTTCTTTGTTTTGCTGCGTTTACGTTCGCTATTCAAATTACTGGAGTTTGGGTCACCCAGATAATTTTTTTTACAGATGAATAATTCAACCAGTCAGTTTGGTTTTTACAACATCGTCGATATACGATACGATATAAAGTATTATTGAATTCTCAAAATTAAATCATTCTTGATAAAAATATCTGCTCCATCTAGCAAAGTATTCCTAATGTCATACAGGGCGATGAGGAGAAAATGGAACAAAACTTCAAAAATTAAATCGATCTTAGGTAGCTATGATTTGAATTTTTGAATAAACATTCGATTCTGAACATTATTTCTCCTTGACATTTAATTCTATCCTAAAAAATAAAGTGATGGGATCATATTTTTCTGAAAACAGAATATGTTCTTTAATCTCCCTCATAGAGGGGCGTGAAAAATCCGATTCTGGTAATTGCAATTCAGGTTTTTATCAGAATTATTTTTTTTGAGAAATCAATGATAAAAAAGTTTATCATATGCTGCGAACTTTATGCCGGACATTGTATATTGGAAAAAGAATAGGCCAAACCAGTTCCATCATTTTATTTTTGGCTTCGTTTCTGCAGACACTTCAAAATAACATGTGATCATTTTTTTCTAAAGATTCATTGAATGCTTCCGTAAAATCTATGTATATTAATAAATATTAAATCTACTTTTTATCCTCACCCATTTTTATATCACAGCGATGGTGCACCTCCAAATTGGCCATGCATCCTGTATTACATAATTGACCAATCCATTTTTGAACTTTCGTGAACTTCAGCAAATTATTCCAAGAACTTTACGAACAAAATAACTCGAATCGACAGTTGCATTCATATCACGAAAACGGAAGCCAATGTACTTGACTTGAGAAGCATGAAGAATTGTGGGATTATATTTTCCTATCGTGAGCATACTCTGAATATGGTTGTATATTCAATTATACAGTATCGGAAACTTTTCATCGGGGTATAAATAGAAATCTACGAGAGCATCAAGGAACGCAATGATATGATAATACCACATAAATAAGTGAGACGCACTACTGCACGCCTCTCCTGTTGCCTCGCCAGACGAATTAACAACTCACGTCGATATCCCTTCCACGAGCGAGTAGAGGAGAAACTGTAATGCTCTCTTAAAATAAAGCAAACTATTCTTTACGGTTTCATGAAACCACCATACCTCAGATGAAAACTTTCCGATACTGTACATATGTGGTTTGTGTTCTCACTTATGGAGCAAAATGAGTAGTAACTTCCAGAGAACACTTAACTTGAAAATGGTATTTTTCGAAAACCGATGTACTAAAATGTTGACATTTTCGTTAAAATCTCAACGAAGTATCTCTTTTTCGTTCTAGAACGTAAAAGACTTTTATGCACTAACGTTCAACGCACTTTACCGCCCGGTTCAGCGAGCGTAAAGTGGCACTTTACCGCTCACGGGCGCATTATGGCCCGCGGGCCGTAAACTAGACAAAATTCTCACATTATCTATATTTACACATCATTTCATGCAAGGCCTAACACGAATCAGAATTATTTCAGTTCAATAAAGAAAGACTCTTCCTAACAATTCTTCATAATCGACATTTTTTCAACATGTAATTGAGTCGTAAGCCTGAATATCGAAAAGGCAGTTGGTTTAGTTAATGATGTTGATGATGGGATATTATCTTGAACATAATATTTACATATTGAAAGCTTCGTTACAGCATCTGCATCGAAACGAGAACAAGTATTCAAATCTGTTATCATTCCGGCACAATCATAGACAATTTTTTCAGTGATGATGAATTTATTTGAAAGATTTTTCAATATAACTCTCACCTACTACAGTTTCACATTTGCCATACTATGTTACTCTTAACAATAATTGTATACATAACGTATGAAACGTATAGACCATTGCGATTCAAGTCAGTATCAGTATTAGTGATTCGCGCTATAAAACCGCTGGTGCATAAAAATTTGTATGTATCACGTGCGTAATATGCATTTATGGCCTTCGGCGTTTGATGGCCCTCGGCTGACGCATCTATTATGTTGATATAATGATAAATTTATTATGTATCAAGGGCGTAAAGTAGGCGTTTATGGCCTGCGGCGTGGATGATGGCCCACCTCAACACTTGTTGAAAAAATGTCGATTATGAAGAAATGTTAGGAAGAGTCTTTCTCTATTGAACTGAAATAATTCTGATTCGTGTTAGGTCTTGCATGAAATGATGTGTAAATATAGACAATTTGAGAATTTTGTCTACTTTATGGCTCGCGGGCGGTAAAGTGCCACTTGACGCTCGCTAAACCAGGCGGTAAAGTAAATAACTGTTTTTTACGACAGTGCGTAAACTAAGTTTTTACGCACTGTTGACGACTGCTATAATTTGGCAATATAATAGCTCTCGATGAAAAAACTTTATATGATACACTTTCGTAAAGGGTTTATTTGTACTCGCGTGTTTGTTCAACTTGGTTCACGCTCATACAAAAAAGTCCTACTGTACGAACTTGTATTAAAAATAGCTATTACGTTCTAGAAAGTACTGTTTATTATTCATTACGTTGCTACCTTACGGAAGTCATGCTTACAGTGTCACCTCATTCTTTCGTTTTGGTTCAAACACGAAATGTCACGAAATAATTAATAATGACAGATACTTATTTAATAATTTTTCATTATAATATTAGTTTTAATGCAGCTTTCGAAAAAATATTGTTTTCATCTCGAATGCGAAATACTTTTGAATTCTAGATACAAAAATATCTACTGTCAGTGTCAAAACGACCTTTTTTGTCACGTACTTGAAAGTTTCAGTACTGTCCTTACCAGCAATCCGGACAATACCGGTAGGTGAACTAGGACAGCATGTTCTCTAAAATTTGAATGCGAACTGTCTGCAGCTTTCTTTTAAGAAGGGATTTACCTTCTGAAAAAGATCAAAGTATATTTGCGGGTAAAAGGGCGAGGTAAGAATTCCAAATGATGGGGGCAGAGTCTCAAAATAAAAGAAATCTAATAGTGCCTCACTTCAACTCATTTCGGTGTCATAGTCATAGTTAGTTTAACCTTGAACGCTTCGAGGCTGTGTAAATAGGTACTCAAACGCTCGGCGCTTTTTACCACTCTGGCCGACTTGATTTTATTACATTGTCCAGAATTCTCTAAAAGGGAAGAACTGAAATATGGGTATACTGATTGGTATTGATATAACTTATGAAAATATGTGTGGTTTAGGCAAACAGTCATTGCATATATCTGTTATATGCGATATTATGGCACTATAGCATTCTCATAGGTATCAGGTTACACGCGATAACAATTCCTTAAAAAAAGCTGATCTTTTGTTATCAGTATTCGCAGAGTTCCACGATGGGAACTGCTGATGCTGAATCGACACTCTGTAAACATATAAAAGGCCGAATGCCGGTTCTACAGTCAATCTAATAAAGCTCGTCACTATATCAATTAGTATTCTTTGTAAGGGTGGTACGTACCACCTCGTAGTTTCTTTTTAAAAAGTCAATCATATAATTATTGAGATAACATATCTATAGAACCAGCGATGAAACCGGATAAATAGTAGATACATTATGTAACGATCATGTTGACACGAGACGTAGGCGAGTGTCGTTATTCTCGTGTGGCTGTTGTTAGTCTCGTGCGCGTGTGTTAGTAGCAATTACATGATCGTTGCATATATTATTTTTTCTACGACCAATACAAAATTTAAACGAAACTGTATTTTAATCTTGATATGTTTTTACTTCAACATGTTCGTAATTGTGTCCACAAAGAAAATTTGAGTTTCTTTGAAAGTTCTTCAACGTAAAGTAAAAAATATATATATAAATCTTTTTTAAATCAACGATCCATAATGATCTTTATATTTTGAAATATATATAATGAAAATCCATGTTATAGGGAGTAGACAAATTTTTACCCCTGAATGGTCTAATTTTTTTGAACGATGTTGAAAAAGATGACGGCTTGTCTCCAAAGTAACGGCATATGGATGTGAGAAATGAGCTCGATGGGTCGGCCTCGATGGGACCCCTAACGGTGGAACGATTGCTGATATTTCAGAAGAGCATCGTCCATGAAAATATGTATGAAACAGATATAGATCGGCAACTTGTCTGCAGTGTTCCAGAGAAGTGAACGAGCTTGTGAACGGAGTATCATCGACGAGAGTTTCAATATATGTTTGGGTGCTTCCCTCCATATATTGAAACCCAAGAATGGTCGGATTTGTGCCTTATAAATCATAATGAGTTAACAAAAAATGAAATAATTTTTGGCACGAAATAGAGCACTGTTCATTTAAACGACTTCATGTGTACAACAGTTCATCATAAATCGTCTAATATTACAAACTGCCCAAATATTAAGTTACCTGTGGTAATTTTGCTTTTGAACTGAAGTAAACTTTAAAATTTTTGGTGTAAAGTTGTTTTATTCTTTTTTAACAACGAAACTTGCTCAAAATAGTACAGTAACAAGAAAATGATGCTGAATAATATCAAGTGATAAAAAAATCAAATTGAATTATTTAATTAATTCATTAATGAAGTACCTGTTTATTTGGAATATGGAGACATGTACGAGAACAAAAATAATTAAAGAAAACCCGAGACGAGATTCTACCGAACTCCCTACGCGAATAGGGTAACTTCTGCCTTTCCATCTATTTTTTTAATTATTGAAAGAACATGTGAATATGTGGAGTACTACATTAACACATTATTTCATACATACTAAATAAAATATCACACTTGAGAAAAAAACTAAAATTGTCCCAGGCGGAATTTTGACAAGCGGATAAATAAATAGGTAGGAACTGAGAGCGGTGGACGATATAAAGTTGGGTTTTATACAGCCACTAAAATGAAACGAGTGTTTATAGAACTGAGTGAATTAAAACAAATGAGAAGCTGCCAATCAAAATTTGGAATTTTATATGTCATTACTTCACCGAGAAAAATCGTCCAAGTAAAATTTGTTGCTGACTTTTCTTCATTTCATGTAGGTGAAATTTTGATTGTGTCAAATGTTTCCGCCACTTTTCGCCACTTAATTATTTTATCTCGGTATGATCTCTTATGATTTTCTTTCAAAATGTTGTATTTTATTTCTTATTTTATTTTACGTGCTGTATAAATCCTCTTTATAATGTCCACCGCTCTCAATTCCTACCTGTTCATTTATCAGCTTGTCAAAATTCCGCCAGCGATAATTTCAGTTATTTTCTCAAGTGTTATATTTTATTCAGTCTGTACGAAATAATTTTTTTACGTAGTACGCCACATAATGAAATGCACTTTTGATTATTATTAGATGGAAAGGCAGAAATTATTCCTATTCATGGAAGGGAAGTTTGGCTGAATCACGTCTTGGGATCTTCTTTAATTTTTTTTCTCGACCACATTTTTTCATATTCCCAATAAACAAGTACTTTATTGATAAATTAATCAAATTTGATTTTTTTATTACTCAATATTATTTAAAATTATTTCCTTTTTATGATACTGTATTATTTTGAGCAAGGTTAGGTGTTAACAAAAAATAAAAAGAACTTTGCACCAACAATTCTGAAATTCAATTCAGTTCAAAAGAAAAATTACAATAGTTAACCCAATAGTTGGGCAGGTTGGAGTTGCGTTCAAGACAATAGTATTACTTCTGAGTTTCATATGCAGAATTTGCAAGATCTATTGAATAATCTTGTGGTTACTATTTTTCCATTAAAAAAATTGGACGTTGTTTCTAATAAATTACCAGTCACTTGGATGACGGAAGAACTGCGTGATACTCTGAATGCGATAAAAACCATACATGACAAAAATATTTTTACTCTAAATGCACACAAACGACTGAGTCGGGATTGTAAAAATCAAATAAAAATAAATAACAGAAGCTCATGTCAACTACCTACTAAACTCCACAAATGTTATGAGGGACAGTTGGAACTTAATCAACCATGAATGCAATAGAAATATAAAAAAACAAATTGAGACTAATATATCTGTGGACCAATTCAATGTAAATATTGCCGAAAAAATTATTAACTCACTACCTCTCATTTCCCATGAACCCACATCATAACTAAAAACAATGAAAACTCCTGTACACTCGTTTGTTTTGAATTCTGTAACTCCTGCTGATGTATATGATATTATTCTAGGTCTAAATAATTCCAACGCTTTTGATGCCTATGAGCTGAAAGTAAAATTATAAAATCTGTAGCGGACATTCTTGCCGAAACTTTAGCTAACTTAATAAATAACTGTTTCTCCGCAGGAAATTTTCCTAGTGCTCTGAAGTACTCGGTTGTCCTACCTATTCTGAAGAAGGGAAGCACTGATGATATTAATAGTGGAACTACCTACAGCGGATGCTACATAGCCTACTGTAGACCTCCGCGAGCACGTGGCATGAGCATAATGATTCACTTGAAACCCCAATTCCATCTGAATCCCTCACGAGCAAAATGCCTATGATCTCTTCTAAGAGCAGGAAGACCTTTTAGATTTTAGATTATACTAAGCTATTTCGTTTGTATTTTACATTGTATTGTGTGTATTATACGGACTTATATTCAAATTCGTCGAAACGAAAATTATCGCCAAGTCTCGACGAATTTTTTAGGCTAAGTCCTGACAAAATTTTTTTTTTCGAGATATGAAAAATATTCACCAATATCTTTTTGTAGACCTGATCGAGTCCAACGATATTCTCCCTACACTTTTTTCCATATCCTATTTAGTTTTTGAGATTTTGATGCTTTCCTAACAATAATTACATAATAGTGGAACTACCCACAGCGGATGCTACATAGCCTACTGTAGACCTCCGCGAGCACTTGGCAGTAACATAATGATTCAATTGAAACCCCAATTCCATCTGAATCCCTCATGAGCAAAATGCCTATGATCTCTTCTAAGAGCAGGAAGACCTTTTAGATTATTCTAAGCTATTTCGTTTGTATTTTACATTGTATTGTGTGTATTATACGGACTTCTTCAAATTCGTCGAAACGAAAATTATCGCCAAGTCTCGACGAATTTTTTTAGACTTAAGTCCAGACACAATTTTTTTTTTTGGATATGAAAAATTTTCACCAATAACTTTCTGTTGATCTGATCGAGTCCAACGATATTCTTCCAACACTTTTTTCCATATCTTGTTTAGATTTTGAGATTTTGATACTTTCATAACAATTATTACTTAATAGTGAAACTACCTACAGCGGAGGCTACATAGTTTACTGTAGACCCCTGCGAGAACGTGGCATGAATATAAGGTTTCACTTGTAACCCCAACTCCATCTGAATCCATCATGTTCCCTCATGTTCTCTTCTATGAGCAGGAAGACCTATCAGATACTTGGTTTTATATCATATTTCGTTTGTATTTTACATTATATTGTGTGTATAATACGGACTTATTTAAATTCGTCGAAACGAAAATTATCGCCAAGTCTCTACGAATTTTTCTATGCCAAGTCCAGACACAATTTTTTTTTTCGAAATATGAAAAATTTCCCCCAATAACTTTTTGTGGACCTGATCGAGCTTAATAATCACTTTATAGTGGAACTACCTACATCGGACACTACATAGCCTACTGTAGACCCCTGCGAGAACGTGGCATGAATATAAGGATTCACTTGTAACCCCAATTCCATCTGAACCCCTCATGTTCTCTTCTATGTGCAGGAAGACCTATCAGATACTTAGTTTTATTTCATATTTCGTTTGTATTATACATTATATTGTATTAATAATACGGACTTATTCAAATTCGTCGAAACGAAACTATACGCCAAGTCACGACGTATTTTTTTAGGCTTAGTCCAGACACAATTTTTTTTTTGAGATATGAAAAATGTTCACCAATAACTTTCTGTTGACCTGATCGAGTCCAACGATATTTTTCCCACACTTTTTTCCATATCTTGTTTAGTTTTTGAAATTTTGATGCTTTCATAACAATTATTACTTAATAGTGGAACTACCCACAGCGGACACTACATAGCCTACTGTAGACCTCCGCGAGCACTTAGCAGTAACATAATGATTCACTTGAAACCCCAATTCCATCTGAATCCCTCATGAGCAAAATGCCTATGATCTCTTCTAAGAGGATGAAGACCTTTTAGATTATACTAAGCTATTTCGTTTGTATTTTACATTGTATTGTGTGTATTATACGGACTTATTCGTCGAAACGAAAATTATCGCCAAGTCTCGACGAATTTTATTAGGCTAAGTCCAGACACAATTTTTTTTTGAGATATAAAAAAATTTCACCAATAACTTTCTGTTGATCTGATCGAGTCCAACGATATTCTTCCTTCAGTTTTTTCCATATCTTGTTTAGATTTTGAGATTTTGATACTTTCATAACAATTATTACTTAATAGTGAAACTACCTACAGCGGATGCTACATAGCCTACTGTAGACCTCCGCGAGCACCTGGCATGAACATAATGATTCACTTGAAATTCCAATTCCATCTGAATCCCTCATGAGCAAAATGCCTATGATCTCTTCTAAGAGGAGGAAGACCTTTAAAATTATACTAAGCTATTTCGTTTGTATTTTACATTGTATTTTGTGTATTATACGGACTTATTCAAATTCGTCGAAACGAAAATTATCGCCAAGTCTCGACGAATTTTTTTAGGCTAAGTCCAGACACAATTTTTTTTTTGAGATATGAAAAATTTTCACCAATAACTTTCTGTTGACCTGATCGAGTCCAACGATATTTTTCCTACACTTTTTTCCATATCTTGTTTAGTTTTTGAAATTTTGATGCTTTCATAACAATTATTACTTAATAGTGGAACTACCCACAGCGGACACTACATAGCCTACTGTAGACCTCCGCGAGCACTTGGCAGTAACATAATGATTCACTTGAAACCCCAATTCCATCTGAATCCCTCATGAGCAAAATGCCTATGATCTCTTCTAAGAGGATGAAGACCTTTTAGATTATACTAAGCTATTTCGTTTGTATTTTACATTGTATTGTGTGTATTATACGGACTTATTCGTCGAAACGAAAATTATCGCCAAGTCTCGACGAATTTTTTTAGGCTAAGTCCAGACACAATTTTTTTTTGAGATATGAAAAATTTTCACCAATAACTTTCTGTTGATCTGATCGAGTCCAACGATATTCTTCCTTCAGTTTTTTCCATATCTTGTTTAGATTTTGAGATTTTGATACTTTCATAACAATTATTACTTAATAGTGAAACTACCTACAGCGGATGCTACATAGCCTACTGTAGACCTCCGCGAGCACCTGGCATGAACATAATGATTCACTTGAAATCCCAATTCCATCTGAATCCCTCATGAGCAAAATGCCTATGATCTCTTCTAAGAGGAGGAAGACCTTTAAGATTATACTAAGCTATTTCGTTTGTATTTTAAATTGTATTTTGTGTATTATACGGACTTATTCAAATTCGTCGAAACGAATATTATCGCCAAGTGTCGACGAATTTTTTTAGGCTTAAGTCCAGACACAAGTTTTTTTTTTCGATATGAAAAATTTTCACCAATAACTTTCTGTTGATCTGATCGAGTCCAACGATATCCTTCCTACACTTTTTTCCATATCTTGTTTAGATTTTGAGATTTTGATACTTTCAAAACAATTATTACTTAATAGTGGAACTACCTACAGCGGAGGCTACATAGTCTACTGTAGACCTCTGCGAGCACGTGGCATGAACATAATGATTCACTTGAAATCCCAATTCCATCTGAATCCCTCATGAGCAAAATGCCTATGATCTCTTCTAAGAGCAGGAAGACCTTTTAGATTATACTAAGCTATTTCGTTTGTATTTTACATTGTATTGTGTGTAATATACGGACTTATTCGTCGAAACGAAAATTATCGCCAAGTCTCGACGAATTTTTTTAGGCTAAGTCCAGACACAATTTTTTTTTGAGATATGAAAAATTTTCACCAGTAACTTTCTGTTGACCTGATCGAGTCCAACGATATTTTTCCCACACTTTTTTCCATATCTTGTTTAGTTTTTGAAATTTTGATGCTCTCATAACAATTATTACTTAACAACGACCTATATCCATTATTCCGATCATAGGTAAAATTAATGAAATAATTCTCAAGAAACAACTGTAGAACTTCCTTGAAAGCAACTCTCTCTTATGACCTGGCCAATATGGTTTTAGAAAAAATCGTTCAACAACCCAGGCTCTTTTAAAAGTTGTGTCAGACATAGTCGAGGGCCTGGAAATAGGCAAACATTCACAACTCACGCTATGTGATCTATCTAAGGCATTCGACTGTGTTTCGCACGATATCCTTTTACATAAATTGTACTATTACGGCATTAGAGGCGTGGCACTGGATTTCTTCGCCTCCTACCTGGGTGATAGATCACAATGTGTAAAACTAAGTGGTGATCTATCTAATCATAAAATCATTTCATATGGTGACCCGCAAGGCTCGGTTCTGGGCCCCCTCCTTTTCTTAATACATATTAATGACCTATACTATTGTGCTTCACCGATTAAGTGTCCTAAGTTTCGCAGATGACACAACATTTATCTTCCAAAGTCCTAACCTAGAAGATGTAGGTACTTCATCTGATGATATTCTAAAGGTAGCCCAATCCTGGTTCACATCAAATAAACTTAAAACAATTTAGAGAAAAATCAGTCTATTCCCGTTTCTCTTCATCGAATATTCCTTATGGAAATAGCGTCAAATTACTCGGCGTGAAACTTGATGGCAGACTAAACTGGGCTCCTCATATTGAATCTTTAGCAAAAAAATTATCTAGCATCACCTTTATGATTCGACGTTTGAGAAACAGCGTTAGTTTGCACGTCAGATCAAGTTATTTTGGACTATTTCAAAGCCACATGGCGTATGGTATCTTGCTGTGGGGTGGCTTGTGCCACGCACAGAAAGTATTCATACTACAAATAAGGGTAGTTAGAGTCATAAGTAGATGCTCAACGTTTGTTTTGGATCGGAAGTGGTCAAGGCCGCCGATCCGCCGAGTCGAGCGATGTTATCTTACCGCATGCCGGGTGCTATCTACCGCAAGCCCAGTGCTCGAATAATAAATAAAAAGAATAGTAATTGTGAATGAAGAAATTCGAATTGTTAAAGTGATATAATAATAATGATGTATGGAAAAATAGGAAAAATGGTGGGTAACGGGAGTGTAACGTTTCAACGTGCGATTCCAATGAGGAACGTATACAGGGTGTTTGAAAATATATGACTTAAGAGAAAAATCAACAGGGTGTCTCAAAACACTCATCAATTGAGAGAAAAAAGATATACACGGTGTAGCAACGTAACATTACAGAAAAAACAGTTTGTCAAAAATCGTATTATATACGGGGTGTTTGAAAACATTCATCAGTTAAGAGAAAAAACAGCAGGGTGTGTCAAAATACATCGGAAAAATGAATCATCACATCATTGAGGCATCGCTTCATTCGGGCATGCAGGGATTCAGAAGTTTTTGTTTTACCTATATAGGGTGTGTCAAAATACATCATTTAAGAAAGATTTAAGAAAGATTTAAGAAAAACTATATACCAGATGTACCATTGTGCTAGTTGAGGCAAAAAATATAAACAGGGTGTCTCATAAACGTGCATCGTGACGGGGTCCGACATTTTTAAAGTGCGATTTGGAGTAAAGTTAGTTATATAATTCGGCATTTAAAAAGAAAAAAGGTTGTTAGGCCGATGGATTGAAGTGAGCTTGCCGGCCATCTTCGGATTACGGAGCAACACCTTTTACACCGGACTATGAGACCTTTTAGTAGCAGTTGTTTGAAATATGGTATCATTTAAGAGTAAAAACAACAGGGTGTTTCAAAGTGCATGAAGGTGTACCAACATGTTAAATATACAACGCGTCTCATAAATGTGTATCATTAGGCAGTATGCTTCCAACAAGTTCAGACATATGTTTCGCAATTAAAAAAATGACTGAAGTCATTGATAAACACGTAGATGGATGTGATATTTATGCAGCGTTGGCAAAAAAATTGTTAGATCGGAGAAAGTGTTTAGAGTCAATAAAAAACGACGAAACGAATATGGGGCATTATAAAAGTTGCCCTTGGTCAAATCCCAACGTTACATGTGGTCCCGACACATGTGAATGCCATTTCATATATTGGTACGTAGAAGAAGCGAAAAAGTTGTAAAAAGTAATAGGAGGAGAGTGCAATAGAGGCGGCAGCGGCGGTGGAGGGGATGATTATGTTGGATGAAATTTTGATGAAAAAATAATTAGTAATACAATGGCATCGACAGAATACAGACGTAAATTAGAGAAATTTGAGAGACGTCTTCAAGAATTAAAAAAAGACATCCAATTTTTTGAAGAAAAAGAGAATGTTTGGAAGCAGTTGAATAATTTACATATACAAGACAAAGTGTTCATGCGAAAATTGCCTCAAACAAGATACCCATTGAGAAAAATACAACCTCACAGCGTAGAATATGCCGTCACCGATGCTCAAAATGAATTTTATCCTTCTAACTGCAACGTTTTGTATGTTGACAAGCCAAATGGAGTAAAATTCATGGCAATATGCGTGAAGATTAATGATTTCGAATATGGGTGCAAGAACAGAACAGAATGGCAGTCTATGCGTTCAGCAAAAGTCAATGAGGGGAAGTTACCAGTTTTTGCCAGCACAGTTCCAAAGAATGCACAATTCAAGTATAAGCTGAAGTTGATATTTGAAGATCGTCGAGAAATATACACGAAAACTGAAAAAAAATTTCCCGCAGGACGTCAGAAAACGAAGACACGAGTGGAATTTGAACTTTATAGAATTTTCATTATAGTGTCCACGATATTATCATGCATATTGATTAAAATTTTAATGGAAATAATTGTAAAGGCGAATAGCAAGCCGTCGACGCCGCCGTCATTCTACAAGCATCCATTGCCGCCGCCGTTCTACAAGCATCCATTGCGCCGCCGCCGTCATAAGGACAAATTTTTGTAAGTTGAAATATTTGTTGAAAATGGTGTTTTCAAAAACTTTATCGCAAATTGATGGATTACTAGAGGTGATCAAGCAAAATTATTCAAGTTCCATTGCACGAACATCGTTAAATTTGATCAGTAAACATATTAAAAAATGTGAGTTGGCAATGAAAAAAATAAAATTTTCAGTAGGGGAAAAAAAGAAAATTGTTAGTAAAATTGGGGAATTGAAACGTATTAGATATATAATAAATGTTATGAAAAATAATAAGTATATTGGATCAGGTTTGAATAGAAGCAGTAGGGTTAAATGGGAAAATATCAATGCAATTTTCAATGGTAGAGTAAGGACGGGTGTAATAATAAATTTAGCCCACAAAGAAGTGCGAAAATTTTTGAGTGATGCGTATTTTGTTTTCAAATCGAGAATTTCCAAAATTTTGAAGAAGATGCAATGCCTCAAAGTGAACATGCCATTGTTGGGGGATTTCATCAAAACCTCGAATGACGGGGAAATTGTCGATCGAAAATATTTCAATACTCGTAATGCAATCATTGATTTGGGGACAGATTTGGCTTCTTGGTACAATGTGTTACGTGTTTATTTTGCCAAGCTACCTAAAATTGACTTTAATCATTTTTTAATCATTTCAAAACGATTGTATCATCTTTATTACCTTTATCAACAAATGATTCCACTCAATACCAACATTTTATTCATACAATCATAAGTGTGGTAAAAGTATAATGCATTATAATCATCAGCATCTTATTCTTTGGCCTCTTTGTTCTATAATATGATCAACGTATCTCCACCATGTATCTAAAAAAATATATAAAATCAGAATACCGCATGTAGTAGATCTGAAACCCACCTACCCTTTGATGAGCTTTGATCTGGACTTTCCTCCTTCCTTGTTTTCTTTCGTTTACGTTCTTTCGCAATCTTCGTTTCGTAATATTCTTAATTTTGTCTATATCACCGCCAAGGTATCCAAGTCTATGAAAGAAAAATTGCTATGAAGACTAATGAAAATAACCCTTCCTGTATCAATACCCACCTTTCATAATTTTTCGAGTTTGTGTTGTTATGGTTTTGCATATGACAGTCTAGGTTAGATTTTATTTCATATTTCTTCCTTTTACCCAGGGCTACAACCACCTTCCAATTGAATATATTCACTCATCCCTGTAGCTGGTGAAGTAATATCTGTAATGCAGAAGAGAAAAATTAATCAATTACCAAGAATAATATTTATAAGATAACCTACATGTGTCGCCTGTCAGCTGCTGTCAGAACTTGGTCATCTGACATATATCACATAGGAATTCCATATAAAAAAGGTCCTCAATTTACCGCGAGATTAGGGAATAGAAAAAAAGGGTCTGCTGTCCATGTGATTTGGAATTTTCGACCTCACATTTTGTGGATTTTTTCTAAGTTATTTTTGAGTCAGAGTTGCGAAAATACGTGGGTTAGTTCCATTGAATAACCACACACATTTGTGGATTTATTTTCCTCCCTCTCTCGAAATTTCATTTTCCCAACTTCTTCAAGGCTGCACAACACCACAGGTTAGTTATTTGTATTTCAATACGTGTACACTCAGCTGCATCTCAAATCTCTGGTGACAACATATCAAAGAAACACTTATTTTTAGGCCTTCTTTTGGGTACCTCTTCTGTCTACCACTTGGTGCTACTCTTCCTCGCACACTACTTGAAATTGTACCATATCATCGTACATCCCACCCTGTACGAGTCCAGTCTGGTGAGTTCACTGGTCTATGACGGATCCAACTAGAGAAGCCACTCCTACGAAACAATCGATCACCTAGTTGTGAAATCTGGGAGCCCCGATAGCGTTTTGTGTTGCCAGCCTGTAGAATAACCATCGCTTAGCTTGGAAGCTTACAGATAAGCCAACCTATACTTATTAATAACTTATACCTCTGCTTGCCTTATATTTTGTTTTGTATGCTTTCACTTGCATGATACTTGCTTTATCTTTCCGCCAGGGCCCCAAGGTACTTTGTGAACTTTGAGTATATATACTGAAAGGGGATAAATGGTCAGAGCGTAGCACGAATGCTTGTTTCTGCCCCGAAATAGGGTGCACTTTTGGATACTTTTATTTTTCAACATATTTTCCAACCATAACAAAATAAAATATTGGCTGTCAGATCAACAATAACAATTGTCATTTGTCATATTGTCAATTAAACATAGAACACAGTTCACACCGATCACAAATCGTTTATTTCTTCTTCTTCTTAAATTTAGGAATTTGGTGTTGGGACACTTAGCCAGTTACACTCTGGTCAGAAACATAAACTCTTTACCCACCCCTTCTCCACTGAACAAGGGTCTGTTGCGGTACCTTGGTACACCAGTCTCTCTTTCTTTGCTAGTCGTTCTTTCTCCTGCCAATCACCCCTGGAGGGAGGAAAGAACGTAGCAAATGATCATATTGTGGATGTTATTTTGAATAAGCTCGATGAATTTCAGGAAAAACTGTCGGGCTGGGCATTGAGTAAAATTCTTTTGCTTGAGGTGTTAATAAATAAATACGAAATAGGCAACGGTTCATCCTTCATACGGTTACCTAGAGAAATTGAAAACAGAAAAGCATGTGTGAATATTAATAATCAGGATGATGCGTGTTTTTTTAGAGCAGTTGTAAGTGGTTTGTACCCAGCCAAACAAAATGTAACATGTCCAACTTCATATCCAAATTTTGAGACAGTTTTGAATACAAAGGGTTTGGAAATGCCTATGCAAATTCATCAAATTACAAAATTTTAAAAACAAAACGATATTTCTGTGAATGTATATAGCTTAGAAATGAATGTTGTCAAAGAAAAGACATTTTACGAAGTAGTACCTGCACGATTGACCAAAACTAAATTGAATAAACATGTTAATTTACTATTAGTTCAAAATGTATATTTTCCCAAATTAAATTAGTACGACGCTTTACCTCAGGATACCGATGATTCTGAAATCAAATATCATTATTGTTATATTAAAAATATGTCTGGATTATTTTCAAAACAAATGAATAAGAACACGAATAAAAAAATTTTTTGTGATAGGTGTATTAATTATTTTTCTAGCGAACAAAAATTGAATGAACATATTGTGTTGTGCGAAAATATAAACGAGTGTAAAATTTCATTTCCAAAATTTGATTATGTAGAATTCCGAAATTATGTATACAAACAAAAATGCCCCTTTGTTGTATATGCTGATTTTGAATCCGCTCTCGAAAATTGCAACATGAAAATTTCAGATGAATCATCAAAATATCAAAAGCATGAAGCGTTCAGTGCAGGTTACTATTTGAAATGTTCTTATGACGACACTTTGTCTAAGTTCAATAGTTATCGGGGTGACGATTGCATACAATGGTTTACAGATGAAATGGCTAGCATTGCCAAATTTGTGGAATCTAAAATCAAAAATATTGTACCCATGGCATGTAATCCCGATATTGTTAAAGCTAGAGTGTGACATATTTGCGAGAAGTCATTTTCAAAGCAGGATATCATCGTTAGAGACCATTGTCACTTCTCGGGGTTGTTTTTGCAATCTGGCCTTTAAAAAGCTTTTTGTTGTACCCATTACTTTCCATAATCTTTCTGGGTATGACTGTCATTTTATTATTAAAGATGTTGCAAAAAGAGGACGTGTAAGCATCAACAAAGAGAAATACATTTCAAATACCCAATACGATAGCGAAACTAGCATTAAATTTAGATTCATCGATTCTTATCGTTTTATGGGGGCCAGTCTCGATGAGTTAGTTTCCACATTGAATGTAAAAAATTTTAGAATTTTAAAAAAAGAATTTGCACACTTGAATGATGAGAAATTCAAACTTCTCACTAAGAAAGGTGTATTTCCTTATGATTATGTGGATAGTACAAAAAAACTCCTCGACACTGAGCTACCTTCCAAAAAGCATTTTTACAATAAACTTTACGATGCCGAAATTGATGGTGTGAAGTATGCCCATGATCAAAATGTTTGGCGACAATTTGATATCAAAACTTTGGGGGGATACAGCGATTTATACATGCGAACGGATATATTGCTTTTGGCAGACGTTTTTGAAAATTTTCGCGAAATTGATTTAAAAACTTATGGGCTGGACCCAGCATGGTACTATACCATGCCGGGTTACATGTGGGATTGTGTGTTGAAATATACTGGGTGCAAATTACAAATTTTAAAAGACATTGATATGGTCATGTTTGTCGAAGATGGTATAAGGGGTGGAATTTCAGTTTGTTGTAATAGATATTCGGAAGCTAATAACAAGTATATGCCTACATACAATTCAACGCAGTCATCCAAATTTATCATGTATTTTGATGTAAATAATGTTTAAGGGTGGACAATGTCGGAATTTTTACCATATGGAGGTTTCGAATGGGTGGATACGAATATTGATGTGACTCAAATTCCCGATGACAACCCCGAAGGTTATATTTTGCAACTTGATTTGGAATACCCTGCACACCTTCACGACTTACACAAAGATTTCCCGTTTTGCCCCGAACACCGCGCACCACCAAATTCCAAGTTGAAAAAATTTATGCCAACCCTCCATAATAAAACTGAGTATACGTTACATTATAGGAATCTGAAGCAGGCTCTTGATCATGGATTAATATTGAAAAAAATTCATAAAGTTTTAAAATTCAAGCAGTCTGCATGGTTGCGTCCTTATATCGAGTTGAATACTCGATTAAGGACTGCAGCTAGTAATTTTTTTGAAAAAAATCAGTTCAAATTGGCCAATAACGCGATTTTTGGTAAAACCATGGAGAACATCCGGTTGCACCGAACAGTAAAATTAGTGTCTTCCTACGAGGGCAGATACGGTGCCAAAAATCTCATTTCGAGCCCTCGATTTCATAATCGTACCGTTTTCGATTCAAACTTGATGGCTATTGAATTGAAAAAAGCGGAACTTGTATTCAATAAACCCATGTATGTGGGGATGGCAATTTTAGATTTGTCAAAAACTTGCATGTTCAAATTTCACTACGAATTTATGATACCAAAAATAGGTGCGGAAAAATCCAAATTAATGTATACAGATAACGACAGTTTTATTTATGAGGTAACGTGCGACGATGGGTACGAAGAAATCATTAAAAGTCATATTTCAAAATTCGATACGTCTGATTATTTCGAAAATAACGAGTATAATATTCCACTTGTAAATAAAAAAGTTCCGGGACTCATGAAGGATGAAGCGAACAGTAAAATCATCACACATTTTGCAGGTTTACGTTCAAAAATGTATACCTACAAAGTGCAGGGAGGCAAAGTAGTTAAAAAAGCGAAAGGAGTAAAATATTATGTTGTTAATAATAAAATAAGTTTCGAAGATTACGTGGATTGTTTGAAAAATTGTAAGCAAAAGAAAATTACTCAGTGTACAATCCGATCATTCGCCCATGATGTATTCACTTCGAGCAGTCGAAAATAGCTCTTAGTCCATATGACGATAAACGCTATCTTATCCCCAAATCGTTTACTCCACCAACTTTGCAACAATTGTCTGCAAACGCAATTTATTGGACAGTTGAAAATTGTGAATCAAGAAATAATATACGAAAACAAACGGAACCTGTGTTGGGAATTGAAATTTGGTATTCGAAATGTGAATATATTTGTTATTTTATGATACCAAAAGAATTTAAAAAAGCACTTAATGTGAACTGTTTTAGGGAACTGAAAAAACAAATGGTAAAAAATCATAGTTTTACCGATTCAGAGATTAATAGATTCAGAAAAGGAGAATTTAAAGCCTACTCGAACTATTTGTGATGCTGATAAGAAAACATCATATTCAACTATATTTCAACAAATCATTTTTCATTTTTGATATATATATATATTGTATTTTTTTCTTTTATTGTTGTATTTTAGGGAGGGTATTTTGAATATAGAAAAAAACAAAATTATTTCTTGTGTTTTACTACAGAATGAATGAAAATTTTATTTTAATACATTAATCATCTAATATTGTTTGTTTATAATAAAATAAATATTCTCTTAGAGCATTAGCATACAGACTATCTAAAGGGGAGGCTTCACAGAAACCTTCTATAATTTCTTCTAAAGTTAAATACATTTTCCTATCACGTAACCATGATCGAATAAGATCAAAAACACCTCGATAATAGGCACAAAAGTTCAAAGCATCCAGCATAGCGATGCGGCCGGACAGCACTCCCCGATGTGTTTTGAGAATATCGTTAACATCCTCCTTGGACAGCTCCATGTTCACAGCATCCTTGGCAATGGAAATTTGTTTGGTATAACTTTCGATGTATTGTGTAACGTAAATGTAATCCTTGCAACGTGTTACAATCGGATTATATTCATCTACATAGTCATCGATTAGTGATTCAAAGAAAGTATCCATTGACGTTTGCAAAATTCCAATGAGGTTTAACCATTCATCGAGTGTAAAATTGATGAATCGAGGTGAAAATTGTTGCTTCAAAATGACAGGGGTAAAGTCTCTGACTGGGCTTGAACCGAAGTTCATAGGACGGCATGGAAAAAGTCGACAACAGCAATTGGTGTTCATGTCGAGCAGCCTTTTCGTATTGGTCCAACGACTTGTTTACCTGAGTAAAAGGTTCAGGTTGACTAGCCGTATCGTATTGTTGTAACACTCTGTCTATGGCATCTTGGGTTTTCTCAAAATCTTGTTCATCATCAGTACTAAGAAATGATGTAACGTCACTACTATAATCACAATCTTCGTACATTTTAGTTTGTCCAACTTCACTGTTATAACCACTATCTTGAGACATTTTTTTTGCTTTCAAACTGAATATCGTTTTCAAACTGAATATCTGGGTGTGTCTGCATACGATTTTATATTTTTACTTTACATCACGTGGTTTTGTTTGTGGTGTAGTGAAGTTGAAATAATGTTGCAGAAAATTGATTTCGTCGAAAGGCCCCCAATAGACTTTCAAATTGTGCTTGTTTTCCATAAGATTCTATACAAAATCAACGTTACTGATCCAGCTATACTCTTGTAAACCCAACCATTTCACGTACATTTTTTTGCCTTTTTACCTCAGAACTTTTTCCACGAGATATATATCTGGATTTGTAGTTTTCTGTAGTTCTTCCGCATAGAAAGCACCCTTAATAGGTGCACCCTGCATATCTTCCAGCATGAAGGTGGCAGGGTTGGTAATTTTTACTTTGATAATTTTGAATAATTCCGTAGTCCAATTGGGTGTATAACCTTTTTCGAAAACGTGTTTGGCCTTACTGATTCGCACAACATCACCGACTTTGAATTTTCTTGGTCCAGCTACTTTCAAGTGGCTGTATGTCGATTTAAGAATTCGTTTTTCGTTGGTTTTATCAATTTCCGAAGGTTTCATGCCTGTCTTCGAGTGGCGTGTATCATTGTATGATTTTGTGATTTCGGGCAATATATTCAACCATTTGTAGGTGCCATTCAAACTGAAATACTTGTACAATCGCTCTTTTAAAGTCCTTATGACACGTTCAGCCATGGAGGCCTTGGTGATGCTGTACGTATTGTAGTGATTTATTTGGTGTTTTTTCATCAACCCTTGAAATTTGCTGTTGAAGAATTCCGCACCCTGATCACTTTGTAGATTTTTTGGGCAACGTTTCGTATGTGCCAAAATATCTGCAAATGTTTTGGTAATTTCCTCACCCGTTTTCGGTTTCAATGGTCTAGTCCACACAAATTTGGAAAAACAATCTATAACGATTAAAATGAGTTTGAAATTTTGATTTTGATGGGCGTACGGTCTCATCTCAGCCAAATCGAGCTGCCAAAGGTCATCCAAGCCTTTGATGATCGTACGGCGTCTAGGATAATTTTTTCTAATAGGTTTATGCAGTTCTCGAACAAGTTGAATCTTTTCTTTGGAAGCCATGGCACATATCTGATGATGAAACTGCGAAACATACTATTTTATAATGGTTCTGCAAAAACTACATTCTGTGTTTTACGGATTTCTTCAATAGCTGATTTTACATTCGCTATATCTGAATTTATTTTGGTGATTTGTTGCGAGATATCATCCCGAAATTGTTCCAACAATTGGTGGGCCAGTTTCCCATTAACATCCCATTTTAAATTGTGTGAATGTACCAATTCAGTAATTTCAGCAATTTTTTTCAACATATCTTCACGAATATTTTCAATATCCGTTTTATATTGTTGGTTGAATTTTTCGAAAAATGTCCTCACCTCATTATAACGTGTCTCATTAATTTGCGTCATTTGAACGAAATTGCTATCAAGTGTTTGAGTTTTCTTTTCAAACTGTTTGTTTTATTTGATTCATTTTTAATTTCACCATACAACTTTGTTATTTCGTCATTTACTTGATTACGCAACAGTTGAGGTTGTTTAGCTCGATTATGCAAAATTTCAGCAATTTTTTATCGATTCCATCCACATATTGTTTATTGGCAGCATCAGTATCCTTGGTGGGGCTCTTCATATTACTCAATTTCAAATTATCGAAATCAATATTACCATCTGGAGTGTGCAGCAAACCTCCTCCAGAAGGTGACAATTTTCGCTTTTTATCTGCGCTTACACTGCTGCTGTCGCTACGTCCAAATTTATCGAGAACCATTTTGAAAATGTGAATGTATGTATGTATGCAATCTTATAGAATTATATTTGCCTCTTTGAGTTCACTCAAAATGGCAATAATCTCGTTGTCATGCGAAGTATTTTCAGCATCTCGAGAGGCTATCAATAATTTGAGACGTTCGCAAAGTTCGTTGGGATCGTTCCAATAAATGAATTCCATGGGTTTGGTATTGAATGTCATTGCAATAGGTGTTTTAGGCAACCCGCTGCCCAGCGTTGTTGAATCGGATGCTTTACGTAAATTCGTACGTGCCGATGTTTTACGTTGTTGTTGTGTAGGAAACATTGGTTTAATTATGTTGCTGTACTTACAGCCTTTACTAAACTTTGTGAGACCTAAGGTGTCTTTGTGACTGGTAAATCCTCATCATTGTAATTTTCAGGCTTAGTAAGAAATATCAATTCATATATACCGGGCGTCCCTTTTCATTGATATCGGGCCATTTTAATGTATCCGCTGCGTTTGTCAAAATCTATTTCTTTCACACCAAGGAACCATTTCGAATCACGCTGATCATATATGGGTCCGTATACTTTGTCGATTTTTTTATCATTTTTCCAATGCTTTATAATGTATGGCTGAACCATTATAGGATGTTGATTGATATATTCCTCTAAAACTTGTTCATTCATGTCCATCAGATCATTTTGTTTCTCTTCTTCTCTGAAAGCGTTATCAACATCATCATCATCATCCTCTGTACTTGCAATAACGTCGAGGGATTGGAATGGAGTCGTTTCAGCCTTTTCCACTTTCTCCTCGTTAGGTTCGGTTTTCACCTCAGTTTTGATTGGACTAGTAGCTTGTGCTGTTTTATTCGCTATTATTCTCAATGGAACTGATACAGGTTTGAAGGCTAAATATTTTTTTCGAATAACGTTTGCAATTTCGTTGATTTTAGTCTTTTGAATAACATTAACTCCTTTGCTCAACGGTTTCATGATGACGAATGATACTACATCACATCTTGTGTATACTTATATATTTGTAGAATCCTTGTCGATATCGACCAGCATTCGTATCGAAATCTTTGCAAATCACAACTGTTCCATATTGCTGCTGTTGCCAACATTCTGCACACATTCTCTTGAATTCATCGAAAGACATGTCGGGAGAAACGTGCTCATCGAATACATGTTTCAAATTTATTTCATCTTGTTTGAAAAGTACGATCATATTACAGTTGTCGCGTATCAGCTGTTTTGGAATTTTCGAAGATGTTTGACAAAGGTAGGCAGCGTCAATGTTCTTGTGTCTGCAAACGGAATAATACTCTCGAATTTTCTGTTGGCCATCACAGGCGACATCGTCGAAAATAAATATGCTATTCGATTTGGATTCGTGAGGACTTATGATTTCTTCGTTTTCTCTGAACGGATAATATCCCAGTCCCTTGACTTTCTTCAAAATTTCCTGAAGTACTTGATATTTCGGCTGATACAATGACTTTGAGTATACGTAAATGTTTTCGAATTTAGCACCAAAATATCCAAATTTTCAATGGGTAGTGACTCGTCTTGTTGAATGACTTCCATGATGTGATGGTTGAAAATGAGTGCGCCACGGTTATAAATAAAAATATCACAATCACTTTACGTCATTCTCAATGTTGACTTATTACGGTGCAGGTGTTGTTAATTCCATAATCAATAAGCTCCCGTTCGAATTACATCTTCCTGGTTATTCGTTTTGTGGTCCAGGCACCAAATTGCAAAAGAGATTGAATCGCGGGGACAAAGGCGTGAATCCTTTGGACGAGAGCTGTAAAGATCACGATATTGCATACTCCCAAAGTAATTCTCTACAAGACCGACACAAGGCAGATCAAGTGTTGGAAAATCGAGCTTGGGAACGCGTTAAATCTAAAGACGCTAAATTTGGAGAACGTGCTGCAGCTTGGTTGGTAACTTCCACCATGAAGGCGAAACGTAACCTTGGCATAGGTCTGTCCTTTCGTCGTAACATGCTTCAAAAAATTATTAAAAATTGGAAGCCTCATCCTAGCAATCTTAAGAAATCTAGTGCTTCAGCTTTGCGAGCTGCTAAAATGGCTGTGAGTCAAGCTGGAGGACGTAACAAAATACGCATACCTAGGGTAATTCCATTCGATGCAAAATCCGGAGGAATCCTGCCATTCATACCTATATTTGCTGCCCTTTGGGTTCGTTGGCAGGTGGAGCGAGCGCTATTGCAAAAACAGTAATAGATGCCAGAGATGCCAAAAAGAAACGTGAAGAAGATCAACGTCATAATAAATCCATGGAACATTTGGGATCTGGTTTGTACCTACGAAAAACACGTCGAGGATTTGGACTGTTCCTGAAAAAACAACGTAAAGGACGAGGTCTATGCTTGAAAAAACAAAAAAACTACTAGACAAGCTACCTAATAGAGCATTATACGATTCGGAAATTCTACAGTGTGCCCGTCAACTTAAAATACCACATTTTCGTGGAGTTTTTATGCGTGATACGTTGCCAACTTGTGGTCCTTGGCTGCGAGAATGTGGCGTAATAAACTTGGATTCACATTTGAATGCGGGCACTCATTGGGTAGCTTACAATAAAAGCGACAACGTCGCGCAATATTTCGACAGTTTCGGCAATCTAAAACCTCCAATGGAATTGGTGAGATATTTTGGGAAGGGGGTAAAAATTACATATAATAATGATCAATATCAAAATTACAATCAGAATAACTGTGGCCATCTTTGTCTGAAGTTTCTACTTCATAATGACGTCCGATAAAATGTATGAATCATTGATTGAAATGCATAAGTATAAATCTTTGTGGGATTTCACCGATGCTAAACTGCAAGCTTTACCAATTGAATATTTGATGGGGAACGCAGGACCTTGGGAATTGCTGGATGTATGGCGCAGATTGCCAATGGATTACCAACACCGATACGCTTTGCAGATCCGCCTACCATGTTTCATCCATCTCCGACATGATTTTCCTGCATCAGCGCCGCTACATCGAATATTGTATACTGATATTGTTAGCGCACAATTTGAATGTTATTATTGTAATAAAAAATAAATTATTTTCGTTCAAATGTTTCTTTATTTAAGGTGTGTGATTGTTTGATGTGTGTCAGTCATGTCTATGATATTAACGCTAACAAGTCGTTCTTCGACGCTTTCCATCGATTTCAATCCACCCATTCGATTGGATTCCGATTCAGAATATAGTTTGGCTTTGCTCAGCTTCCATTCCTACAACAGTAAACCCAACATTGAAGAAGGCACGAAATTCTACTACTACGAAAACGGTGATAAAGCTAAACGAAGAAATATCGATATTCCTGCTGGATCTTACGAAATCAGTGATTTTGAAGATTTAATACGCAAACATATCATACCCAAAACATTCAAAGAAAACCCTGAGGAATTTTTCTATCTCAAACCCAATAATAATACACTGAAAAGTGAAATATTTTGTCTTAAGCATTCGATCGATTTCCGACCTGCAAATAGTTTAGCTCGCATTTTGGGATTTTCGTCTAAACTTCTCAATCCCAACTTGCATTACGCATCAGATCTGCCTGTGGATATCATTAAAGTACGAACCATACACATAGATAGCAACATTACCTTTGGAGCCTTCTGCAACCACACACCGTCTCATACGATATACGAATTTGCTATAGGTGTTGATACTGGTTACGCAATTGATGAAACACCAAATCATCTCATTTATCTGCCCATTTCTCATACAAACGAAATAAATACCATTACGTTGCGAGTGCTCGATCAACATTCTCAACTTGTTGATTTTCGCAACGAAGAAATAATCCACACCTCAGTCTTCACCAAGACATTCAACCATCAGCAGCAGCAGCAGCAGCGTGAACTACTGTCAACGGAGAATAAATTGTTTTTGGAATCTCTCGGCTATCATGTTGTCCAATCAAATGTTCAACATTTTCCGAAAACCGCACAACGATGAATCCATACAATAGTAGAGTGGCGGACCTACTACCCATATGTCAAATCTTTCCGCAACAATGATGTTATTGAAATCAATATTAATCAATCTGATGCCTATGATGCCTTGTACGACAGCCTGCTATTCATCAGCGGAAAAGTTGAGAGAACCAAAGGAAATGGGCGGGTGACATTCGTAAACAATGCTGGCGCTTTCATGTTTCAATCTGCTACTTATGAACAAAGTGGCAAGGAACTGGAAACAGTTCGTGAAGTAGGCTTTCTCACCTACACTGATGAAGATATTAAACACTTGGCCACCACAGGTTGGACTTTTCCCACTGCCACCAACACTGGAGTCATCCACCCAACCCATCTAACATTCAACATGCTAATACCCATTAGACATTTTCTGAATATCTTCAGTGATTATCAATGTGTTTCCTACGGTAAGCATACCATCCGATTAGTACGAGCTGGAGATGATAGCAACCTCTTCAAAATAGACGAGACTCCTGGAACAACATTGACCCCAACAGAAGTCAAACTGGAAATTGAGAATATTGAGCTTAAAGTTAAACGAATCTATCCGCATGATCAAATTAAATTACAACTTTTGAAAGCTATCCAAGCTGACACTCCCATTCTCATACCCTTCAGAAAATGGGAACAACATATGTTGCCTGCTCTCACACAAGGTGCAAAAAATGAAATATGAGCTGTCAAGACTTCATCGTTTCTCGAAAGCCCCCGCTATGTGATTGTATGTTTCCAAAAAGATCGTGATTATACGAAGGTCAATAATGATCCAACAATATTCAACAATTTGAATATCACTAATATAACGCTGACTCTAAACGGTGAGAATTACCCCAAAGAAAATATGCATCTGGATTTTGCAAAGGGAAATTTTTCTCAAGCCTATTTCAACTACTCACAATTTGGGCTCAGCTATAAACTAACCAATCAGCATAATCCTCTTTTGACCTACTCAGCCTTCCTTGACAAAACTCTCTTTGTCATCGATTGTTCCAGAAGGGACGAGAGCATCAAAAGTTCCAGTGTTGATGTGAAACTGGAAATTGAAGCATCTGAAGGATTTCCCCAAAATACTCGAGCCTATGCTATTGTTGTGCACGACACTGTCATTGAGCATCTCCCACTCTCAGAAATTATTAAAAAATGGAACTGAGAATGTGATTCAGCTTCAGTGTTAATCGCAGAGTCAACATGAGAATAGCTGTTGTAGATATTCAAGGCTTCATCGTCGACCAGCAATTTCATCCTAAGGAAATAGCCATTAGGGTTGGAATTCAATGTAGTAACTTTTTACTATTGCCAAACGTACCATTTTCCTCTTTGACTAAAGAGGATCGACGTACCACTTGCTTCTTGGAGAAAATCATTCACGGATTGCGGTATTCCTCCGGCTTTGTGGAATATCATCAATTGGATGCCATCCTCAAGAAACATCTGCATGATGCTGATATCATTTATGTGCGAGGGCTTCAAAAACGAAACTATCTTGCGGAGAAATTTCAACAATTAGGTCTACCCACACGTATTGTCAACTTGGAGGATTATGATAATACGACATGGATGGTTCCTACATTCACCAACAACACCAATGATGTCATCTCACCTTGTATGCATCACATTCGTCGCAACAAGAACAACTATAATTGCAGTCTTCGAAATGTTGATATTATTTACAAATGGCTATGTGATATGTTACCAAAGTAAAAATGTACAATAAATTTTGTATTCAAATTGTTTTATTTTATTTTTTACCTATAAGTTAGGTTGGTCAATTTGAAACTCTAAACAATTTTATCGCATTTTTACACTTTTTTCGTGTTTCAAATTTTAACTACTTTTTGGAATGCCAAAAACACCAATTTTCGATACATATTTTATGCGTTTCGGCGTTTGAAATTTTCTGTGTTTTTTGAAACACGAAAAAAGTGTATTTTGAGCAATTTTGAATTGTCAAATCTCCATAAGAAATACATAAATACATGTAAAAATGTATTTTTAACACTCGTAATTTCAATCATTTTTTCGAATGTGTTTCGTTACATTTTTTACACATTTTAGCGTTTCAAGTTTTAACAATTTTTCGGAATGCCAAAAACACCTATTTTCGATACATATTTTATGCGTTTCGGCGTTTGAAATTTTAATCATTTTTTGGAACGCTATACCTACGTAAAATTATTTCACGTAACATTGGTACACCTGGTATAACATGTTGACAATCATCAACAACCGCCATGTTTTCTACCTATCTAAGGTTAGTTCGTTCTGGTTCGATCAAACTGAATATCTGCCACTCTGTGTGTTCTATCTTCCATTTCAAAATACCAACTTCACTCCAAATCGCACTTTAAAAATGACGGCCCCCATCTCGATGCACATTTATGAGACACCCTGCATCTATTTTTTGTCTCAACTAGCACAATGGTACACCTGGTATATATATATTTTTAAATGATGTATTTTGACACACCCTATATATGTAAAACAAAAACTTCTGAATCCCTGCATGCCTCAATGAAGCGATGCCTCAATGATGTGATGATTAATTTTTCCGATGTATTTTGACACACCCTTCTGTTTTTTCTCTTAATTGATGAGTGTTTTCAAACACCCCGTATATAATACGATTTTTGACAAACTGTTTTTTCTGTAATGTTACGTTGCTACACCGTGTATATCTTTTTTCTCTCAATTGATGAGTGTTTTGAGACACCCTGTTGATTTTTCTCTTAAATCATATATTTTCAAACACCCTGTATACGTTCCTCATTGGAATCGCACGTTGAAATGTTAACTCCCGTTACCCACCATTTTTTCTATTTTTCCAAACATCATTATTATTATATCACTTTAACAATTCGAATTTCTTCATTCACAATTACTATTCTTTTTATTTATTATTCGAGCACTGGGCTTGCGGTAGATAGCACCCGGCATGCGGTAAGATAACATCGCTCGACTCGGCGGATCGGCGTCCTTGACCACTTCCGATCCAAAACAAACGTTGAGCATCTGTCATATGGCAGGAGTACATCATCGCGACCACTGTCGCCCCCTTTTTGCTAAACTCCAAATTATGCCACTTCCTATTTTATTTATATTTTCATCTCTACTTCATAAAAACAAAAGTTCATATACTGTCCAATCAGAAATTCACCCTTACTCCACCCGCAATGGTAACTCTATTACACTACCTAGGTTCAGGCTGCAGATGTCACAGAATAATTCTCTGAATCTGCATCTGTATAGTAAATTGCCATCAAAAATAAAGGGCCTCAATTTATACCAATTTGAAAATAGAATCGGGGCCTTTTTACTGACGAAATGTTTATATACGATCAAGGAGTATCTTGATATGAGCTTGACTGAACTCGAACTCCTGTTTTGGAAGCTCCACAAGTCATTTCTTTATTTTACTCATAGCTGATAATTTTACTTTATTCATGTCTATATACACTTATGTACTTTTTGACGACCTACTAATTCTATGTTTATTAATTTGGAAATAAATATCTATCTAATATGAGACGATTTTTGAGGAACCGTTGTATACATGATGTCGTTTGGATGAACATTACTTAGATGGCGATGTCTTCAAATCTAGATATATTTTTTGATACTGGACAAATTTTTGAATAACATTTCGATATTATCTATACTGTACTTCTGACTCAAAATCAAAATTTCCAATGCGCCTTGTATATTACGTGTGTTTTACTACACTTTGTTGATGTTTAGATTTCGGGAACCACAAACTTTAATCGGGAATAGATTTTGTCAAAAAGTACATAATAAAGAAAATTTTTATAATGTACTTTCTTTCTAGATGACACTATGTATGAGCAGCCAACGAATATTTCCCCATCATCTTTTCAGCTGACTTTGTTTTGAGAATTTTCAATCGACCTGAATTCACTTTACGATATTTCTTTTTTTACATAACTGACATTTTCTCCCAGGTCTACCATTACTCTGATAGCTGACGTTTGTTTGATGTCCAGCTTTATCTAGACTATCACCTACACACAAAATTTTGTGAATCAAAGAGACGACCTGGGTTCTTCATATTATAAAATTTACCGTCAATTTTGTTCGAAAATTGTATGTTTCGGGTACAATTTTAATTAGGCCGCCATGTATTTTGTAAAGAAATAACTAAAATAAAATACTCGGTAAACCCAATATTGGCACGGCGTTAGTGTCAATTTATACGATCAAATTAATTCATCAATTTTGTGAACTTGACTTTTAAAGACAGGTGTAAACGGAAATTCGTCATCAATTTTCATTCCCCAATAATTCATGAATTTAAGGCAATCCCTCTATCAATTTCTAGTAACTTTCGGTCTGTTATGATACCTGTTCGTTGAATAAATGTTCTTGGGTTGAACCATTTCATGTCATTATGTTGGTATATCCGATAAACCAACAAAAGAATTGATGACGAAATTGTTGTGTGTAAATACAACCAATATTCGTCAATTTCAGTATTTATTCATTCGACATATTCTCAACTTCAATAATCTCATCAACAACTTATATTGGTTTCATCTCCTGTGCTAAAATTTCGTGAATAGCATCAGTATTATTTCCAAATTTAATGAATGAAACAACAATCCATTCAAACATCCATAGTATTCATGTAAAATTACATATTTATGTGAGGGCGCTCGAATCAGTGAAGAAAAGTGATCCAATATTGAGTATGCAGGGGTTCAGCAAAAATCACTGTGACGGTGCGATAAATGTATCAGACAGGCATCTCTCAGAGTACTTTTTCAAAAAACAAATTACGAGTAAGATGAAAAATAGTGAATCTGGTCGAATTTCTGCCATTTTTAAAATGTCATTTTGAAAAAAATTAAAAAGTACTCTGAGAGATGCCTAGATCCAACCTTTTGAATTCAGATGGTGAAAAAAAATATCGAATATATTGAGCGAGGTCCAAGTATTTTGATTTCTGCTGTTCCTTGTTTCACCAATAGCCGCTAATAAGGTTAACCCCCTCTTAAGCTTTTTGGAATCTGAAAAAAGATTTGAAGAGAGGAGAACATTTAATTAAAAAAGGCCTTACTTTTGGTAAAGCGAGAGTTGCCGTTTCGGCCGTATTTTCAACAACTCTATGGGGAAATTATAAATATTGGTCCTACAGTTCCGAGAGTTGGGACTTTGTTTTGGGGAAATTTTCTACTCCCTCTGAATATTTCTTCAGATTTCAAAAATCTTAATTGATTTTTGAGATATTTGCAAAAAACCAAACCCTCAATACTTGAATAAAACAGAATACGCTAATTTATATTCACTGGACTATAATTCTATTATTTGTCTTCACTGTGAAATGCCAATTACCAACTTCAATAATTCCTAGCTAGCGACACGCACGGCCTCTTATAGTGGAAAATAAAGGTTCTGGACCTTCCATCTCTTTCTAGGTTAGAAATCTCAAGTCGCCGTTCTTGGTTGTAGATGTCGATAGCCGTCACTCGCGTAAGCAATGCTCGCTCCACCACTATTCTTCCGCTATTTATCCACTAGATGGCGCCAGCCGTTCTGAAGTCTGGATATTCGTGACATTGCTCCTATTCTTCTATGCTTCTATGCTTCTATTGACTCTCCAATCCAGCCCACAGAACAATTTCCATGAGATTTTGATTCAGCATCGTATCTCTCAATCTGGAGAGGCTCTCCCAGACGTCTTCATAGGACGATTTATCTCGAAATTGTTTCTTGGTTACCAGATAGAAGATGTTTATCTGGCCCTTCTTTAACTGTAACACTTCCCCAACTAATGGATTATGTTTCCGCGGTTCCTGGAGTTAACCAAACTTCTTCGAGAAAACCACAGCTATGCCTCTAGACATTTGGAGGTCATCTGCCACGCATTGTGCTAGCGCGTAGTCAGTAGGTGTCTGGAAAAGATCTTGTGACTCCTCTCGAGTTACTCCAAGTGGAAATTTCTGCCCTGAACAGATGGAAGGTCATCTCACCTTCTGGTGTTCTAAGGATGCAAACTTGATCGTGTTTTCCGGCATAAGGAGCCAACTTATTGGAATTTTTTTTCTTTGGTGGCTTTTTCATCCAGTAGACGAGGTGCCATTTCGGTGAGAAACCGCGGTGACGTTTGGGGTTGTACACAGCCATACTAGGTCACCGGTCTTGAATGTTCTAGCTTCTGCGTTGATGTCATAGGTCTTCTTCATACGGTTGCTGGCACTTTCGATTGAAAAAACAGCGTGTTTTTCGATAAAAAAAAGTACCCATTCTTGAGTAAAAAAATAGCATGTTTTTTGATCAAAAAAAGACTCCAAAAAGGGAACATCTCCATGAAAATTGCAAAATGAATTTTTTTTGTTATATCTAACAGAAAACAACTACTTCTCCGGCTAAAGCCACGCTGGACATTGAACTACATCTGATAAATATTGTGAAAATACTACAACAGAAAAGAAAAAATCTGAAAGTGAAAAAAAACCCTTTTCAACATGTAGATGGTAACGTTTCACTGTTATTGCGGTAGCTGCAATCGAAACGTTTGGAGATTTAAATTAAAGAAGACCATGAATGGTAGAACCTGGAAAACAATCTGAGCAAGAGAGTAAATATCAGGCTACGATATTTTTCCAGATTTCGAAATGCATTGAAACAATACCTTCTCATTTAATTCAATAACGAGAATGAATATGAAAGTCAATATTACTGCTCGTGTCAATTTGGTAATAGGACAGTGATTACATAGCTTACCCACACAGCATGATACATTTTTCAAATATTTATGAAATATTTGCAAGCAAGATTTTAAATATTTGATAAATCTTTATGTGAAATATTCATGAAATAAAGTTATGTCCGACTTTTTCTCACACTGAAATATTTCATGAAAAGTTTTATACAGATTTTTGCAATATTTTCAAAAATATTGTGTAACAATTTTTCTTAAGATTTCAGTAATATTACAAGAATCGCGTGAAGGAGCCAATTAAATATTTCCGCAAGATGTGCTAATTGTAGGAAAATATTTCCTGAAATTTTTAGGAAAGATTTCTGCAATATTTCAATGAGAGACACTGAAATATATTGAAATATTTCATGAAAAGTTTTATGCAGATTTTTGCAATATTTTAAAAAACATCGTGTATAATTTTTTTCTAAAGATTTTAGTAATATTACAAGGATCGCGTGAAGGGGCTAATGAAATATTTCTGAAACATTTGCTAATTTTAGGGAAATGTTTCCTGAAATTTTTAGGAAAGATTTTTGCAATAGTTGAATGAGAGATACTGAAATCTTTTGAAATATATTTCTGCAATGTTTGTGTAAGATTTTTAAGAAAGTTTCTGTGAAATATTTATGTTTTGCAATATTTTAACACTCTGGAAATCTTTCTCAAAATATTTTTGCAAGATTTGTATGAAATAACAGGAAACATTTTCATGAAAAGTGTATAAAATGTTTTGCAACATTTCAATGGTCGCTGAAATTGGACACTGTAATCTGTCGTGAAATATTCCTGAAGTATTTTAGCAAAACTTTGTAGATATATTATATAACGGTCGCCTGAAATATCATATGAATATGACACAGAATATATATAAATATGACATAGGATATATATATATATATATATATATATATATATATATGACACAGATTTTATCTCCTTCCTGATGTTGCAGTCAATTCAAAGGCCGGTATGATAAAACTATGTCAAGCTTTAAAAAAATGTATTTCATCTTCAAGACATAAAAAACTAGAATCCAATCAACGATTTTATGAAGATGCTAAACTTTAATATATTGTTGTTTTTTCCGTTAAGGAATAAAAATTTGTAAAAAGTAATTAAAGATCATCAAAAATAAAAAATTTATTCACTTTCAATTTAACTTGTTAACAAACAACAGGCAATATCAAAGAAAACTTCCTAATCCTCCTCCTCAGGATTGGCAGGTAATATCAACGAAAACTGTCGCCGATTACTGGTATTTCTGAAATAAATATATTTTTATAAAACTTCGAATTAGATAGAAAGCTTCATATTTTGTCGAATTAGAGTTATGTAAATTAATTCTTATATACTGGTTCAAGGTAATTATCAAAAAATAATAAATCATACACATTCTCATTGAAAATATAATATATAGCTCATAAATTTTTGTGCCAACATTCTACAGTAAAATTGTGCAGTATATTATTAGTAAATACTGTAGAAGATACCATTTAGGTATTTGTATTACTGAAAAGATTGAAATATTTTCTTAAGTTGATCTGAAAATACGTTGAACAAAGCTTATATAAAGTAATGTAAAAAATGTATATCAAGTTGAGAGAGTTTCAATAACCATATATTTTTGAATATATCGCTTTGTGTACTATATTGACTTTTTATCGAAGACAATCTGGGAGTCAAAATCCATATTTATATATTGTAATAATAGTACAAAAAGATGTCTACTGACATGAAAGTGAACTGAAGAAAAGCATATTATCTCAGGAAATAAAGAAATGCTTTATTAACTCACTTCTTATTTCGTTCAGCCCGCGTTTTCGAGTTGTCCAACCACATTCGAATACTAGTTATGATTTCGGCATCTGTTGCTTTTTCGTAAACCGTCCTAATGGCCACTGCAAAACATTCACAGTATGATAGAGCTTTATCATCACAATGAAATGATATAATTTGCATAAATACATAAGTAAACTTGAACGAGATAATGTATTGAGCATTGAGAACGTTGATCAATTACATTTTACGTTTATGAAAAAAATTAACAAAACGTGTGTGAAGAAATTCATTAAACATATAAAATTCATTATCTAATGAGCATGTTAAAACATAATGGAACAAAGAAGAACTCCCCGACTGACTATGATATGGTGCGAAATTTCATTGCTTATGACCCACTAGGGGTAGTGAGGGTACGAAGATAGCATCACTTCTTATGCCTAGTATCATGATCCGGTTTTTTGCTAATAGCATTTTCCAGAACACCACGACAACAACTACCTCTGATCAAACTAAACTCTCGCAGAGTCTACAGTGAATGAAAATATCTATCCCACCCATAAGCACTGCACGAGACGTGGCTACTCCAGTTACTACAGTGGTTTCATATACGAGTGACATTACCACTAACATGTGCGGGAGTGAAACTAGCACCCTCTTGCAAGGACCCTTCTTTCTACCTTAGCAAAGTTCCAGGCCACGAGTCGGAAACGACAGTAGTGTTGTGGTGCACATCTGCCGTCCTTCCTCTTTGTCCGTTCCTATCCCCCGGGAGAAGCTTGGACCGAAGAAGTTAGTTTTCATATATTGAATCCACGTTACTTAGAATTGAAGGGTACAGGGAAAAACCAGCTATGTCACAAATAAGGATATCCGAGTTATCGGCAATTTTAAGTGAAAATTCCTTATGTTTATTATGGTATATGGGAGGTTTTTATTCGGTCAGATCTCGTGACTTGTCTGGTTATTCTCGTACTGCTTGATCCTTCAGAGAAAGTAGATTATTTGCCACCAAATAGTGAAGCTACCGCAATTTTATTTAAAATGGACTTAGCTGGTTTTTCCCCTGTACCCTTCAATTGTAAATTATAGGAAATGAAATATTATTTATTTATTTTATTATACTTACAAAAGATGCAAGAGCATAATAACAGTTCTTGAAACTTTCCTTTTTTTTTTGCCCATAAAAACTATATTGTGTTGCCAAATCATTTGTTATGACTGATCCTAGTATATTGTATGTTAGGTCATGCTCGCTGCTCCCACCTTTACTTTTCATGAAATGAACCTGGAAAGTAAATCAAGTTCTTGGTATTTGGAAGGAAGAAAAATTAATTGATAGAATTTGAAGTTGAATAAGGTAATTGAAAAGTACTTATTTACCACATCATTGAAGACATTCCTTTTTTTCAGGTCATTTTCCATTAAATCTAATTTTTCCTTTGTGTCGAGAGGAAAACGTTTCACTATATTATCATTTACTCTTATAAAGCTTGAAGCATTAGTATCGCATATGCCTTGACTTCCTAACTGCCTGAGCCTTCCTTCCAATCTGTCTTGCTTTAAGCTCACTGCATGAACACTGGTTAGTATTTTTTTCATCATACCTACAAAGAATACTGGGGGCTTAATTAGAAAAACCAACTTATAGATTCACTATTTAGAAGAAGCAAAAAAGAAAAAAAGTGGAGATCGAAACAAAATTCTTTTTGGTGGTCTGTCTTTTCTGTAGCAAAGATATTTTTTGTACAAATATATAGGCAAACCAATTTTTAACTATGCATAAATTATATGCTATTTGTAAAAGTAGTAATTCAGAAAAATAAACTAAATCAGACTAAAATCTGATTCAATAAATGAGTGAAGTTATAGCCATACAAAAAGTATTTTCTTCAAAAACAGAAATTTACTCATTTACATACAGTGCCACCAAGAGAGTGCGCATCATATGGAAACATTTTTAAAAATTTTAAAATCACACAATTAATTTAATTTAATTAAATATAATTAATTGAAAAAATTACTAGGTTGAGCACCTTATTAGTTACGTGAATAGATACAACAATATATTTCTCATCTAATTCATGAAAGTTGCTTATAATAATGGATGTGTCAATTTCACATAAAAACATTGTAATTAGATGTTTATCCTGAAAATTGACATATATTGGTTTCACTGTAGAGTCCTGCACTTGTATGCCTCATGGAATTTATATGACATTAAGTGCGTGTGTGTGTGTTCATACACATGTATGTCTTATGTAAGCCACTTATATTTACCATGCATAGAGAGGAGTAAGTCCTTTTCAGTTCTTTCAGTTCTTTCAGTGACAACTGAACCAATATTTGAACTATCTTGATCTTGAATCAATGAAAGTGATGGCGGCAATATTTCCTTAGAATTATTGGGGTTTTTTAATGTTAAATCATTTTCATTTTCATCAGTTTCAGTGTCTGACTCAATTGTCTGAGGGTTTTCAAAAAAAGTTTTATTTTTCTTAGCCTTGAATTTAATTTTTTCTTCGTCGCTCCCTCCAGTCGAAGGATCGTCCGAATCAGTCTTTGTTTCAGCCACAGCTTCATTGTAGTCACCTACAAGAAAACACATTAAATATAAAGCTAAAATTGGGCATTATCACTGCTGGTTGATTCAATTTTCTGAGGAATGTTTTTATTGACATATTACCAAGTTCTTCAAAACTTTTTTTCTTTCGTCTGGCTCTGGTTTTTTTCATTTTTTCCACGTCACTACATCCACTCAGTTCGTCAATATGGGCTTTAATTTCTGCCACAGCTTCTATGTAATCATCTACAAGAATACACATTATATTAATCTAAAATTGATGAGGAATATTATTGCATGCTACTTCAATTTTCGAATTTCATAGAATCAAAAAACAAATATCATGCCATTTAGAAAAATAATGTGAAAAACTCTGGATATTCATTGTTACAAAATATTAACCTTTGTCCTTGATGAATTTGATTTCATATTCCTCCCAGGTCTCTGAAGGATCTTCCAATTGAGTAATTGCTTTTCTGACTCTCTCTTGTTTGTAAGGCGGCCAAAGTAACGTTGACCTATCCTTTAGCCATTTCGTGGGTACAACTCTTTTTTCATTATTCTCATCTATTATTATGCAATATTTCTTCATTGTGATCAATCACTATAAAAAAAAAGATATAATTATGAATACAAAATGTCAAAGTTTGATTCCTTCTAAAAGCAAATATTTGAAATCATAGTGTTGAAGTATAGTTCAACAACAAAAAGAGGGATTATTGAAAATATATAAGGACTATGTAACAATTTTCATGGATGAGTATATTTAATAAAGTAATAAAATTTGCATCGAACCTGAGTACTTCAATCCCTGGACAGCTTCAGACCCAGTTGATATATGAACAATTGAAAGATGTTCTCAAAGCAGCTGATATTTTGATAGATAACAAATACATAGAATGATTACTCCTAGTAACTTTAAATCCCTATAACCTGGACATCTTAATATACAAAAACAATGACAACAGCATTATGTGCTATTTATAACATTCACCATGTCTTGTGACAGAGAAATAAGTAGAGTATATCAAAAGGCTGTTTTTATAAACAATGTTAAAGTTGTGGTGTAGAGAAATAGTCTGGCAAATTCGTTAGCGTTAGGCATGGAGGGGTGGTTGACTTTGTAAAAAACTGTATATGTCGCAAACACTTTCTGAAATCTAAAAATTGATTTGGGAGCAATATAATGGGTCTAATGAATAAACCTTGAGCAAATGCTTTTACTCAGATTTCTTGAAACAGACCTATCCATTTCATGAATTGATGAGAAAGACACACCTATAGTAAAAGCTTTTGCTAGCTTTTTTTCATAACACCCACTAATTGAAAAAATATTTTACTTTGGTCATTCTAAAAAATATCGCAACTAGGAAAAAGTTCATACATTGTGAAAGCGCTTTCTGAAATATGAAATTTGGAGAAGTAGGGAATATTATTATTAAAAATTATAATTTTTGAAAAAACTGAAGACACATGCTTTTACAGTGTTTTGGACTAGAAAGTAAAAAATAATATTTAATAATTAATTTTAATGTTGAAAAAGCGTTGGGTTCTTGATATGAGGTATCTTTATTTTGAATTGGTATACAGTGAGTTTCAAAAAGTTTGTACCATACTTTTTTATTATTCATTTTTCAGAAAATTTTATTCTCCATAAAAATTGGTGCATTGCAATCGAGGGGGAAATAACTAGTCATTTTTTGTACACCTAATTACTAATTACTTTTGATGAAAAATAATGAAGAGGCACTATATGCGATTTGACTATTTTGATAAGCGAAAATTTTTCACATACTTAAACGTTTCAATCGTGCATCTGTAATGGCTAAGAGGTCTAATGCTAGAGACAAAATGAGTCATGAAGTAATGAAAATATTATGATGTACACCTAATGAAAGAGTTACTTCCCCCTCGATTGCAATACACTTATTTGAGTAATCAAAATTCGAAATTGGAATTTTGTTCAATAGTAAACTAGGACCCTCATTTTTTAAATTCAAAAAAGTCTATTGAGAAAAGTTGTTTAGAATCAAAAACTATATTCAAATTTGAAATCATAGCCACCTATGCACCAAGTTAATTAAATTTTTTATGGTTCTAGCCTCATAAAAAGTCCTGGTACCTCATATAATATATAGTAGTTAACGACAATAGTTTAGTACAAATGATAAATTGGTCCAAATTTCGTATTGACTTATCATTACAGAAATATGATGGAGCTGCCTAAAGTATATATGAGATACTAGGATTTTTTATGAGGCTAGAACCATAAAAAAATTGAAAAAAATTATTTTGCTGTATAGGTGGCTGTGATTTCAAATTTAAATATGGTTTTTGATTCTAAATAACTTATAAAAGACTTTTTTGAGAATATCAAAAATGAGGGTAGTTTACTCTTGATCAAAATTCCAATTTTTTATGCTCCCCTGTACAATGTTTGAAAATTCCGAATTTTAATGACTCAAATACAAGTTTTTCGCAATGCACCAATTTTTATGAAGAATAAAATACCCTGATTAAGAAAAAGTAAGTGAAAAGCACCCCCACATTAAAACATTATATTTAAATTTTAAACATAACTTTTTACTTTTTGCCATAAACGTGTGTAGTTTTTGAAGTATAATTCACTTTCTTCTTATTATACAGGGTGACCCAGGATTAAACCACCAAACGTTCAGTATTGGTTGTTTAGGTGAAAATGAGATTTTTTCACACTGACGGCACCACAAATGAGACAATGGGTCATATGTATAAACCTAGAGTAAATGCTTCAACTCGGATTTCTTTAAAGAGACCTATTAACTTTGTTAAAGATTGAGAGAGACAAACCTAAGCATTTACTAGCTTTTATGCATACCAACCAATATTAAAAAAACAGCATTCACAAACAGTTGCTTTTTTTTGTCGCTCACTTATCAGGCTATAAGCTCATTATAATTAAAATCCTTATACCATGCATCTATCAATCGATATATTGAAATTGAACAAAAGCAAAGATTTTTTTAATTATTATTTACTATGGTATGTATAATAGGGAATGTTACAAACTCTCTAACACCAGGTATTTTGAAAATTTTTGTATAAATCAGTTCACAGGGCCAACTCTCAATAATACTACTTTCATTAACCTTATTAATGCATAGTACAACTCCGCTAGATAAATATCCAACAGTATAGAGATCGTTCACTTTGCAACACTTGTGGCCGATCAAAAACAATATTCCATCACTTTTAGCTATGTTCAATACATTAACAACAGTACCGTCAACGAGCATAACACAATTATTTCTATCATCCTTGATATCTATATTCCACGAATTTATTGTCAACAGTCTGAATTGTTCATCAAACCTACGATTATCTGTAATGATACCATTAAAGTGCACTTTATGGGCTTGAACTTTATTATTGTTTAAGATTGCGTGACTTCTTATAACTAATATATTTCCATATTCTACAAGTCTTCTAGATATTTGTTGCAATGGTTTTTGGCCTTTTCTAATGAGTTTTTTCAATGAGCAAA